>JASTWF010000211.1:0-600000 GCA_030390025.1 Squalus acanthias | reverse complement strand
CACGGCCCCTGCAGGCAAGAAATAGAAAGCTTGGGCATGGCCTTAGTAAAGGCGAAGGGCATGGTATGCCTCATTAGCCCGAAGACGGGCCAGTTGGATTTTACCGGCAACCCAAGCAGGGAAGTCCCACAGGCAGCTCCCAGAAAGGCACTGGTTAGGGAATCAGAGGTTTCACGACCGCCACCCATAGCCCCGAGTTTTCAGGAGGCCTGGCAGCAAGAGGGGGTGGAGGATGGAGCATTAGGGGAGACCCAGCAAGCCCTAGGGGATAAACCGGGTCCGGGACCAGTGTACCCCCTCAAACAACGGAGGTACGGCCCGCCAGCCGATGGCGAGGACCTAGGGGCCATCCAGAACCAGTTTGTAGTGCCGCATGGTACCCAACAGCTCAGAGCCATGGTTGGACACATCCCTAAGCTCACAGTGAGGGGGGACTCCTCTCTACATTTCCGGGAGATAGAACAGGCAGCATGCGTGAATGACTGTGATGAGGCAGAACAACCAAAAATGCTGCTGTTCTCTCTGGGTCGTGATCTCCTCCAAACCCTATCGGATGAGTGTAAGAAGGGACAGAAAGATTATGAGGAGTTAAGGGATGAGATATTGGAGGCCATGGGACTAAATCATGGGAGTCCGTTCGCCCGAGTGGAAAAAACGGTACAGCTCCCCGGGGAGTCCCCGCAGGCATTCGCAGACAGGCTGTGGCCAGTTTACCAGAGCGTGTGCCCGGGAACGCCAGTGCGGACGTTCCTCAACAGAGACCAATTGGCCCACTGGCTCCGTTGTCTCATGACAAACTGCCTGCCCCAAATCCGAGCCCAGGCTGCGGCCTGGTTTGACCCCCGAAACCCCCAGACCACCGAAGAAACGGTGATCCGCCAGCTCACGGTAGCATTTAGAAATAACGGGAGGGGAATTGAGATGCCCCAGTCCAAAGGGAAAGTCCACAAGGGCAACACGGTGGCATAGTGGTTAGCACTGGTGCCTCACAGCGCCAGAGACCCGGGTTCGAATCTGACCTCGGGTGACTGTCTGTGTGGAGTTTGCACATTCTCCCCGTGTCTGCGTGGGTTTCCTCCGGGTGCTCCGGTTTCCTCCCACAGTCCAAAAATGTGTGGGTTAGGTTGATTTGGCTATGATAAATTGACCCTTAGTGTTAGGGGGGATTAAATGTGTGGGGTTATGGGGATAGGATGGGATATGTTAGGGGGAATTAAATACGTGGGGTTACGGGGGTAGGGTGGGATATGTGTACTGTGGGGATTAAAGCAGGGACAGGGTACTGGATTTGGATGATCAGCCATGATCGTATTGAATGGCGGAGCAGGCTCGACGGGCCGAATGGCCTACTCCTGCTCCTAGATTCTATGTTTCTATGTTTCTATGTATGTTAAACCTGGGGGCCAGAATAAGAAAGAGTGGCACCAGGAGGTAAACCGTCCCTCCCAGAATAAGTTAAACTGCTATGGCAGCGGGAAGGACGGCCACTGGCGCAAAGATTGCAAAAACCCCTGGAAGGACACCAAGGGAAAGAGCTCCACAGCTCCAGGCCCAAAGGTAGACACTAGGACCCCCACAGTAGAGAGCATTCTAGAATCACTGCGGGTTCTCCTGACCAGTCCGGGGAAGGTAGCTACAGCCACTGGCGCATTGATCCCATCAGCCCCATACAACGCAGACCTATGACTAGAACCAGCGCAGCCTGTCTACCTGTGCTCCCCGGGATACGATGGTAAGAAGAGGGTGGAGAAAGTGCAGGGGAGACATCGAGTGGACACCGGAGCTTCCAGCATGGTAGTCCATTCGGAAGACCCGACCAATTCACCCAGGTCTAACGGTGTCCCGTACAGTTTAATGGGATTCACAGGGAACAAGCAGGCTGGGGCAATGTCCAAACCTTTGGACATAGATTTAGGATCCCTCCATACCACGTGGGAGGATAACCAAAAGGCGGGCAAGCTGGCCAAGCAGGGGGCCAGGGAAGGAGAGTTCTGGGATCCCTGTAAAGCAGGTCCAGTAGCTGCAATCCGGGGCAAGGGAGGCACACAGCGGGTAGCTTTGGCCCCGGACTTAAAGTAGGTCCAAGCCCAGGATCCCGTCCTTAAGGCCGTCCTGGTAAAGAGGGAGAATGGGGAGTCCCTAGAAGGTCCATTTGAGGCAATGGACAAGGTTTTAAAACAGGTTCACTGGCAGGCTGATAGCCGCATTAACCAGTGCAAACTGTTTAAACCTGACAAAGGGGAGGAGCCAGCAAGTCTCAGCTCACAGGCAACACACGCAGGTACAGTTGCGTGCGTTGAGGGAGGAGTCACCCAGGCCCCTGTTCGAACCACCCCCCCTCTCTTCTGGGACTCAGGTGGGGAGGAGGAGGAGCCCGAACCAGTACTCGAGCCAGACTGGTTTTACATATGGGGAGGCCTCCCTCCATTGCCCGAGGATACGGATCGTCACCCCAAGGATCAGCGTCACCGTGGGCAAAAGGATTTGTTTATCATGTAAGGGCAACGTTCCCCTGGATAGGTGGTGGTGGCTCAGAAAATTAAGCAAAGACATGGGAAACCCCAGGGTAGAATGGGAAAGGTTAGGGAACGACACCCACAGGACCATCACGGGGACCCAGGGAGGGTTAAGTGTGTGCTGGGACAAATGGTGGGAACCAGATCAGGGGATCTATGTCTGTATGTGGGGTTCAGAGAGAGTCTGCCCCACAGGCGTTTCCATCATTTTCCACAGCCAGTGGCAGGATAACGGGAGGGGGATGGACTGGGGGTCGCGCCTGGATGCATGCGCGATCCCATACTCCCCAATCTCGGTTAATGCCACTGAATTAGTGACCCGTCCCCGACAGCCCCTGCCCACGACCCCGACATCACGGACTATAGCAGAGGGATGCCCCGCCACCACCAAGGGACCAGGGAACGGCCTGGTGCTGGTACCCACAGACCAGGTGCTCTATCAAGGGGTGCATTACGCGGTGGCCTCGGTGATCTTAAATCTGACTGAGGTGCACTTGCCCGCGTGGTGCTCTGCAGAGACCGCTAAACTAGATCAAGACCTCTTAAGGGAAACATTTCAAAAGTTTTACGAATTCGATTTTGTGGAGATCGATAAGACCAAATTGTATACACATAGCCACGAGGCTTGGGACGGGGTGGGGAGACAGAGAAGGGGTATTGTTAATGATGTTTTAACGGGTTTTAATGCGGGGTCTTCAGTTATTAATAGTTTAGACGACATTGAACTGCAGACGCAGATCAACGGTCTGAAGACCCAATTAAAGAAGGTCTTAACTGATGAGAATAAGGTAGTGGGTTCGGAACTGCATGAAGACCAGGCCATGACTCTCCATCTAAAGGAGATCATAGCAGAGCTGGAGATACATGCAAAGACGGTGAATGCGCTCATTAGGGAGGATCGGAATACATCTGACCAGGCTGCGCAAAACGAGGTGTGCGTACTGTACGGGGCATGGTTGCTGAGCGAGGGCCGCAGAAATCTGGAGGACTTAAAACAGGGTTTGGTCCCCTCCTGGATCAGCAACAAGCACCTCGCAGCCCTCCACCCTTTTGAGAATGCATTAAGCCCGTGCCAGCTCCGACTAGCTTCCGAGGCCTACCCAGTCCCAGTGGACTGTGGACGTTCCAACCACACTATCATGGGGATAATAGTAAGAATGCCGATCATGGGTGGGACGGCCCGACCCGCGCCGGTATACAGGGTGGAGAACATTGGTGTCATTCAGGGGGGTGTACACGTTCGTTTTACAGCGGTCCCGCCCTACGTCATAAAGTGGGATTACGCTATGACGGGTACTGACCTCTCGGGGTGCCGTAGCCGGGGAGCACACATCATCCTGTGTCCCCAGCACTTGAATGCCTATTCGAAACCACAATGCGGGTTCAGAGCTGCTGACGCGAAACCTATAAATTGTACCATGGAAGCCATGGCACAAGGCCATGTTCCCCCACAGGTAGCATATATAGGAGGTGGGACATATTGCGTCACCACAGGAGCGTCTCACTACCAGCACGGACAGCACAGCTGGTGCGCGGTGAGTGACAGCAGCTTCTGCTTTAAACCCAAGGCAGAAGTTCAAGTGGCCCAGGAACGAATTGTCCCCATTCTTGAACCATCCACGGTTCACCTAACTGTAAGAGAGAATTTCACCAACCTCCAAAAGTATGTGGCTCACTTCGGCTACCAGATTCCCCCTCTCCCAGAACACCTCATTAAACTATTAAGAGCCGTAGTAGTGTCGCAAAAGCATTTTTATACACTGGAACAGAAGACTATCCAGATAGGGGCCGATATTCTGGATATTACGACCCCACCCTGGTGGGACATCTTTGAGAATATCGAGGTCCCCTCCTGGATTCGTCTGGCATCACACGCGCTCGTAATTTGTCAGCTTGGGATCGTCCTCTACCTGGTTTACGTCCAGTGTAGGAAAAGGGGTCCCGAGGCAGTAGCAAGAACCCAAAGGGTCTGGAGGGACCAGTATGCTCGGGTAGACGAGACACTCGCGTGAATTCCGTGTCGCACCACTTACGAGTGATGGCGGCCTAATTTAATTATTTTTAACAAAGATGGTCGCCTCCGTTTGTTGTTTTTTTTTGATTAAAAAAAACTGCTTTATCCCAAGTGGTGCAGGGGTATGTTGGACCCCCTCCGTGC
This sequence comes from Squalus acanthias, assembly GCA_030390025.1. Taxonomy (NCBI): domain Eukaryota; kingdom Metazoa; phylum Chordata; class Chondrichthyes; order Squaliformes; family Squalidae; genus Squalus; species Squalus acanthias. The sequence goes on along the minus strand of JASTWF010000211.1, from coordinate 595,326 downwards.
TGGGATTACTGGAAAAGAATTTGTTTCCTATCTATAATGCCTGCTGTACACTGTGGTTATTCTCCAAGTGGGGGAATGTACGTGTCGGGGGAATTGGGATAGGTAAATAAAGGGGAAATAACAACAGAAAACGCTGGAAAAACTCAGCAGGCCAGGCAGCATCCGTGGAGAGAGAAAGAGAGTTAACGTTTCAGGTCGATGACCTTTCATCAGAACTGGGAAGAGCCGGAAATCAAATAGATTTAAGGCCAGGGTAAAGCTGGGAAAAGGGGGAGGGGATAAAGGAACAAAGGGGGTGATGAAGAGACATTAAGAGACATTAAGAGATATGCAAGGCTAGAGGTGGTGTTAATGTGACAGATTAAGGCTGAATGAAGTGTGAAATCCACTGGCAGAATGAAGGACAGCTGCCAGCTTCTAGGAGGAAAAAAAAAGGTGGGGGGGGACAAATAAAAGGGTGGATAAAATAAAATATAAATGTGATTGGAGCTGAGGTTATGATCTAAAATTGTTGAACTCAATATTGAGTCCAGAGGGCTGTAGCGTGCCTAAACGAAAGATGAGGTGCTGTTCCTCGAGCTTACGCTGAGCTTCCGTGGAACAGTGTAATAGGCCGAGGACGGTGAGGTCAGAGTGGGAGTGAAGCGGTGAATTAAAGTGACAGGCCACCGGGAGCTCGGGGTCCCCCTTACGGACTGAACGGAGGTGTTCCGCAAAGCGGTCACCCAATCTGCGTTTGGTCTCCCCAATGTAGAGGAGTCCACATCGTGAGCAGCGAATACAGTATACTAAATTGCAGGAAGTACAAGTAAATCGCTGTTTCACCTGGAAGGGGTGTTTGGGGCCCTGGACAGTGGGAAGAGGGGAGGTATAAGGGCATGTGTTGCATCTCCTGCGCGTGCACGGGAAGGTGCCGGGCGAAGGGGAAGGGGTGCTGGTGGTGGTAGAGGAGTGGACTAGGGTGTCGCGGAGGGAGCGGTCCCTACGGAATGATGAAAGGGGAGGTGAGGGGAAGATGTGTTTGGTGGTGGGATCATGCTGGAGGTGGCGGAAATGGCGGAGGATGATCCGTTGAATGTGGAGGCTGGTGGGGTGAAAGGTGAGGACAAGGGGAACCCTATCGTGGTTCCGGGAGGGAGGGGCAGGGGTGAGGGCAGATGTGCGGGAGATAGAACGGACACGGTCGAGGGCCGTGTCGACCACGGTAGAGGGGAATCCTCGGTTGAGGAAAAAGGAAGACATGTCGGAAGCATTGGTATGGAAGGTGGCATCATCAGAGCAGATGCGGCGGAGACGGAGAAACTGGGAGAATGGAATAGAGTCCTTACAGGAGGCGGGGTGAAGGTTGTTTGCGACAGTCAGAAATTTTGTTCACCTCGTATGGACACTTCAAGCAAGTTTAAGTCTCCACAGGGCGGACTGAAAGGATTCGCAAAATTTCATGTGTCCCCTCCCGAAGATTTTTGTTGGACTTATTAATAAGGAACCCTGGTCTGACTGAGTTTTAAAATCCATGGCATGGCTGCGGTTGGACCTCGTCACCGAGAGCCTGGCAGTTTCATTTCAGACTCTGGCAAGGTATCAGCTTGTGTATTCCGATGTCTGCAACAGGAAGTTCACGAAACCAGGCAGGACCTTTCCTTATGCATTACAATCAGGTCTACGCATAAGGCTTTCAAGGTGTTTGCTCAAATAATCAGCGGGGACATTGAGACTGGGTTGGCCCCATCATCGAACCTGTCGGACAATAGCGGAGCAGTTGAAGAACTGGTATGACACAATTACCGGCCATCTAACATGATGGGCCAAGATCAGTACCTTTTGTTAAAATTCATCATGCCCAGATCAGACAATAGAAATGAGCTGATCTGAAGGGAGATTAGGGCAACTGGAGGGGGTATAACTGGGAAGACCCAGCCATTCTCTCTCTCTCTGCCTGGACCCCGGTTCGCTCTGTCTGCCTGCCAGCAGCCCAGAAAGAAGACAACCAGAAACTTCGCAGCCACATGTCGACGGCAGAAACAGAGCACAGGGCCAGGTTTTTCCATCCATTTCACCGGTGAGCATTATCTTCTTCTGGCTGTCGCAAGACAATTTTAGTTAGGCATAAGGGTGGGAATTAATGGGGATATTGCTAAAATTGTAATTTTAGGATTTTCCCTCGATGTGTACGTTCTCCTCCCATGTTAAGTGTAAAACCGTCTTCATATGATACTGTTTCTCTGTAGTTTTACTTCTGTAAATAAACATTGGTTTTCCTCGCACCAATCCACGGGTCTGTTCGTTTGTCCTTATCGCCGCTCGATAAGTCCTGGACTCAGGACTAATAATGGGATAGCGATTCGTAACCGCACAGCGGGCAGAACAGACCAGGAAAACATAACTGGCTGACCTACAAATAAGCCCGAGACAAAAAAACCCTTACACCTGTCTATATACAGAGTCTTCACAGTGATTACTAGACTCACCTGTCTATATACAGAGTCTCCACAGCGATTCCTAGACTCACCTGTCTGTATACAGAGTCTCCACAGTGATTCCGAGACTCACATGTCTATAAACAGAATCTCCACTCTGAGTCCCAGACTCACCTGTTTATAAGCAGAGTCGCCACAGTGAATCCCAGACTCACCTGACTATATAAAGAGTTTCCACAGTGAGTCCCACTCACCTGTCTATAAACAGAATCTCCACAGTGAGTCTCAGACACACCTGTCTATCTACAGAATCTCGACAGTGAGTCCCATATTCATCTGTCTATATACAGAGGCTCCACAGTTATTCCCAGACTCACCTGTCTGTATACAGAGTCTCCACAGTGAGTCCCAGACTCACCTGTCTGTATACAGAGTCTCCACAGGTGAGTCCCAGACATACCTGTCTGTATACAGAGTCCCCACAGTGAGTCCCAGATTCACCTGTCAATATACAGAGTCCCTGCATTGAGTCCCAGACACACCTGTCTATATACAGAGTCTCCACAGTGAATCCCAGACTTACCTGTCTATATACAGATACCCCACAGTGAGACCCAGACTCACCTGCCTATATACAGAGTCCCCATGTGAGTCCCAGACTCACCTGTCTATATACAGAGTTCCCACAGTGAGTCCCAGACACACCTGTCTATATACAGAGTCTCCAAAGTGAGTCCCAGACTCACCTGCCTATATACAGAGTCTCCACAGTGAGTCCCAGAGACACCTGCCTCTATACAGAATCTCCACAGTGAGTCCCAGACTAACCTGTCTATATACAGAGTCTCCACAGTGAGTCCCAGACTCGCCTGTCTCTATACAGAGTCTCCACAGTGAGTCCCAGACTCACATGTCTATGTGCAGTCTCCACAGTGAGTCCCAGACACACCTGTCTATATACAGAGTCACCAAAGTGATTCCTAGACTCACCTGTCTATATACAGAGTCTCCACAGCGATTCCTAGACTCACCCGTCTGTATACAGAGTCTCCACAGTGATTCCGAGACTCACCTGTCTATACACAGAATCTCCTCAGTGTGTCTCAGACTCACCTGTTTATAAGCAGAGTCGCCACAGTGAATCCCAGACTCACCTGACTATATAAAGAGTTTCCACAGTGAGTCCCAGACTCACCTGTCCATAAACAGAATCTCCACAGTGAGTCTCAGACAAACCTGTCTATATACAGAATCTCCACAGTGAGTCCCAGACTAACCTGTCTATATACAGAGTCTCCACAGTGAGTCCCAGACTCGCCTGTCTCTATACAGAGTCTCCACAGTGAGTCCCACACTCACATGTCTATGTGCAGTCTCCACAGTGAGTCCCAGACACACCTGTCTATATACAGAGTCACCACAGTGATTCCTAGACTCACCTGTCTATATACAGAGTCTCCACAGCGATTCCTAGACTCACCTGTCTGTATACAGAGTCTCCACAGTGATTCCGAGACTCACCTGTCTATATACAGAATCTCCACAGTGAGTCTCAGACTCACCTGTTTATAAGCAGAGTCGCCACAGTGAATCCCAGACTCACCTGACTATATAAAGAGACCCCACAGTGAGTCCCAGACTCACCTGTCTATATACAGAGTTCCCACAGTGAGTCCCAGACACACCTGTCTATATACAGAGTCTCCAAAGTGAGTCCCAGACTCGCCTGCCTATATACAGAGCCTCCACAGTGAGTCCCAGATTCACCTGTCTATGAGTAGAGTCTCCACAGTGAGTCCCAGAGACACCTGTCTATATACAGAATCTCCACAGTGAGTCCCAGACTAACCTGTCTATATACAGAGTCTCCACAGTGAGTCCCAGACTCACATGTCTATGTGCAGTCTCCACAGTGAGTCCCTGACACACCTGTCTATATACAGAGTCTCCACAGTGATTCCTAGACTCACCTGTCTATATACAGAGTCTCCACAGCGATACCTAGACTCACCTGTCTGTATACAGAGTCTCCACAGTGATTCCGAAACTCACCTGTCTAAATACAGAATCTCCACAGAGTCCCAGACTCACCTGTTTATAAGCAGAGTCGCCACACTGAATCCCAGACTCACCTGACTATATAAAGAGTTTCCACAGTGAGACTCACCTGTCTATAAACAGAATCTCCACAGTGAGTCTCAGACACACCTGTCTATAAACAGAATCACTACAGTGAGTCCCAGACTCACCTGTCTATATATAGAGGCTCCACAGTTATCCCTAGACTCACCTGTCTGCATACATTGTCTCCACAGTGGGTCCCAGACTCACCTGTCTGTATACAGAGTCCCCACAGTGAGTCCCAGACTCACCGGTCAATATACAGAGTCCCTGCATTGAGTCCCAGACTCACCTGTCTATATACAGAGTCTCCACAGTGAATCCCAGACTTACCTGTCTATATACAGAGACCCCACAGTGAGACTCAGACTCACCTGCCTATATACAGAGTCCCCACATGAGTCCCAGACTCACCTGTCTATATACAGAGTTCCCACAGTGAGTCCCAGACACACCTGTCTATATACAGAGTCTCCACAGTGAATCCCAGACTTACCTGTCTATATAGAGAGACCCCACAGTGAGACCCAGACTCACCTGTCTCTATACAGAGTCTCCACAGTGATTCCCAGACTTACCTGTCTATTTACAGATTCTCCACAGTGAGTCCCAGACTCCATTGTCTATATACAGAGACTCTGCATTGAGTCCCAGCCACACCTGTCTATATACAGACTCTACAGTGAGTCCCAGACACACCTGTCTATATACAGAGTCACAACAATGAGTCCCAGACTCACCTGTCTATATACATATTCTCCACAATGAATCCCAGACTCACCTGTCTACTAACCAAGTCTCCACAATGATTCCCAGATTCACCTGTCTATATACACAGTCACCACAGTGAGTCCCAGACACACCTGTCTATACACAGAGTCACCACAGTGAGTCCCAGACTCACCTGTCTATATACAGATTCTCCACAGTGAATCCCAGACTCACCTGTCTACTAACCAAGTCTCCACAATGATTCCCAGATTCACCTGTCTATATACAGAATCTCCACAGTGAGTCCCAGACTAACCTGTCGACTAACCGAGTCTCCACAATGATTCCCAGATTCACCATTCTATATACAGAGTCTCCACAGTGAGTCCCAGACTCGCCTGGCTATATACAGAGTCTCCACAGTGAGTCCAGACACACCTGTCTATACACAGAGTCACCACAGTGAGTCCCAGACTCACCTGTCTATATACAGATTCTCCACAGTGAATCCCAGACTCACCTGTCTACTAACCAAATCTCCACAATGATTCCCAGATTCACCTGTCTATATACAGAGTCTCCACAGTGAGTCCCAGACTCGCCTGGCTATATACAGAGTCTCCACAGTGAGTCCAGACACACCTGTCTATATACAGAGTCTCCACAGTGAGTCCCAGACTCGCCTGTCTATATACAGAGTCTCCACAGTGAGTCCCAGATTCACCTGTCTATATACAGAGTCTCCGCAGTGACTCCCAGACTCACCTGTCTATATACAGAGTCTCCACAGTGAGTCCCAGACTCACCTGTCTAAAAACAGAGTCTTCACAGTGAGTCCCAGACTCACCTGTCTATATACAGAGTCTCCGCAGTGAGTCCCAGACTCACCTGTCAATATACAGAGTCCCTGCATTGAGTCCCAGACACACCTGTCTATATACAGAGTCTCCACAGTGAATCCCAGACTCACCTGTCTATATACAGATTCCCCACAGTGAGTCCCAGACTCACCTGTCTATGAACAGAATCTCCACAGTGAGTCTCAGACACACCTGTCTATATACAGAATCTCTACAGTGAGTCCCAGACTCACCTGTCTATATACAGAGGCTCCACAGTTATTCCTAGACTCACCTGTCTGCATACAGAGTCTCCACAGTGAGTCCCAGACTCACATGTCTCTATACAGAGTCTCCACAGTGAGTCCCAGACATACCTGTCTGTATACAGAGTCCCCACAGTGAGTCCCAGACTCACCTGTCAATATACAGTGTCCCTGCATTGAGTCCCAGACACACCTGTCTATATACAGAGTCTCCACAGTGAATCCCAGACTTACCTGTCTGTATACAGAGACCCCACAGTGAGACCCAGACTCGCCTGGCTATATACAGAGTCTCCACAGTGAGTCCAGACACACCCGTCTATATACAGAATCTCCACAGTGAGTCCCAGACTAACCTGTCTATATACAGAGTCTCCACAGTGAGTCCCAGACACACCTGTCTGTATACAGATTCTCCACAGTGAGTCCCAGACATACCTGTCTATATACAGATTCTCCACAGTGAGTCCCAGACTCACCTGTCTATATACAGAGTCTCCGCAGTGAGTCCCAGAATCACCTGTCAATATACAGAGTCCCTGCATTGAGTCCCAGAAACCCCTGTCTATATACAGAGTCTACACAGTGAATCCCAGTCTTACCTGTCTATATACAGAGACCCCACAGTGAGACCCAGACTCACCTGTCTATATACAGATTCCCCACAGTGAGTCCCAGACTCACCTGTCAATAAACAGAATCTCCACAGTGAGTCTCAGACACACCTGTCTATATACAGAATCTCTACAGTGAGTCCCAGACTCACCTGTCTATATACAGAGGCTCCACAGTTATTCCTAGACTCACCTGTCTGTATACAGTGTCCCTGCATTGAGTCCCAGACACACCTGTCTATATACAGAGTCTCCACAGTGAATCCCAGACTTACCTGTCTATATACAGAGAACCCACAGTGAGACCCAGACTCACCTGTCTATATACAGAGTCTCCAAAGTGAGTCCCAGACTAACCTGTCTATGAGCAGAGTATCCATAATGAGTCCCAGAGACACCTGTCTATATACAGAATCTCCACAGTGAGTCCCAGACTAACCTGTCTAAATACAGAGTCTCCACAGTGAGTCCCAGACTCACCTGTCTATATACAAAGTCTCCACAGTGAGTCCCAGACTCACCTGTCTATATACAGAGTCTCCACAGCGATTCCTAGATACACCTGTCTGTATACAGAGTCCCCACAGTGATTCCGAGACTCACCTGTCTATAAACAGAATCTCCACAGTGAGTCTCAGACACACCTGTCTATATACAGAATCTCTACAGTGAGTCCCAGACTCACCTGTCTATATACAGAGGCTCCACAGTTATTCCTAGACTCACCTGTCTGTATACAGAGTCTCCACAGTGAGTCCCAGACTCACCTGTCTGTATACAGAGTCTCCACAGTGCGTCCCAGACATACTTATCTGTATACAGAGTCCCCACAGTGAGTCCCAGACTCACCTGTTAATATACAGAGTCCCTGCATTGAGTCCCAGACACACCTGTCTATATACAGAGTCTCCACAGTGAATCCCAGACTTACCTGTCTGTATACAGAGACTCCACAGTGAGTCCCAGACTCACCTGTCTATATACAGAGTCCCCACTGTGAGTCCCAGACTCGCCTGTCTATACACAGAGTTCCCACAGTGAGTCCCAGACACACCTGTCTACATACAGAGTCTCCAAAGTGAGTCCCAGACTCACCTGCCTATATACAGAGTCTCCACAGTGAGTCCCAGAGACACTTGTCTATATACAGAATCTCCACAGTGAGTCCCAGACTAACCTGTCTGTATACAGAGCCTCCACAGTGAGTCCCAGACTCGCCTGTCTCTATACAGATTCTCCACAGTGAGTCCCAGACTCACATGTCTATGTGCAGTCTCCACAGTGAGTACCAGACACACCTGTCTATATACAGAGTCTCCACAGTGATTCCTAGACTCACCTGTCTATACACAGAGTCTCCACAGCGATTCATAGACTCACCTGTCTATATACAGAGTCTCCACAGCGATTCCTAGACTCACCTGTCAATATACAGAGTACCTGCATTGAGTCCCAGACACACCTGTCTATATACAGAGTCTACACAGTGAATCCCAGACTTACCTGTCTATATACAGAGACCCCACAGTGAGACCCAGACTTATCTGTCTATATACAGAGACCCCACAGTGAGACTCAGACTCACCTGTCTATATACAGAGTCCCCACATGAGTCCCAGACTCACCTGTCTATATACAGAGTTCCCACAGTGAGTCCCAGACACACCTGTCTATATACAGAGTCTCCACAGTGAATCCCAGACTTACCTGTCTATATACAGAGACCCCACAGTGAGACCCAGACTCACCTGTCTATATACAGAGTCTCCAAAGTGAGTCCCAGACTCACCTGTCTATGAGCAGAGTCTCCATAGTGAGTCACAGAGACACCTGTCTATATACAGAGTCTCCACAGCGATTCCTAGACTCACCTGTCTATATACAGTGTCTCCACAGTGACTCCCAGACTCACCTGTCTATGTGCAGAGTCTCAAAACAGTGAGTCCCAGACTCACCTGTCTACATAGAGTCTCCAAAGTGAGTCCCAGAATCACCTGTCTATATACAGAGTCTCCACAGTGAGTCCCAGACTTACCTGTCTATATACAGATTCTCCACAGTGAGTGCCAGACTCCATTGTCTATATACAGAGACTCTGCATTGAGTCCCAGACACACCTGTCTATATACAGAGTCACCACAGTGAGTCCCAGACTCACCTGTCTATATACAGATTCTCCACAGTGAGTCCCAGACTCACCTGTCAACTAACCAAGTCTCCACATGATTCCCAGAGTCACCTGTCTATATACAGAGTCCCTGCATTGAGTCCCAGACACGCTTGTCTATATACAGAGTCTCCACAGTGAATCCCAGACTTACCTGTCTATATACAGAGACCCCACAGTGAGACTCAGACTCACCAGTCTATATACAGAGTCTCCACAGTGAATCCCAGACTCACCTGTCTATGGGCAGAGTCTCCACAGTGAGTCCCAGAGACACCAGTCTATATACAGAATCTCCACAGTGATTCCTAGACTCACCTGTCTATATACAGAGTCTCCACAGCGATTCCTAGACTCACCTGTCTATATACAGTGTCTCCACAGTGACTCCCAGACTCACCTGTCGACATACAGAGTCTCCACAGTGAGTCCCAGACTCACCTGTCTATGTGCAGAGTCTCAAAACAGTGAGTCCCAGACTCACCTGCCTGCATAGAGTCTCCAAAGTGAGTCCCAGAATCACCTGTCTATATACAGAGTCTCCACAGTGAGTCCCAGACTTACCTGTCTATATACAGATTCTCCACAGTGAGTGCCAGACTCCATTGTCTATATACAGAGACTCTGCATTGAGTCCCAGACACACCTGTCTATATATAGAGTCACCACAGTGAGTCCCAGACTCACCTGTCTATATACAGAGTCACCACAGAGAGTCCCAGACTCACCTGTCTATATACAGAATCTCCAGTGAGTCCCAGACTAACCTGTCGACTAACCGAGTCTCCACAATGATTCCCAGATTCACCTTTCTATACACAGAGTCTCCACAGTGAGTCCCAGACTCACCAGTCTGTATACAGAGTCTCCACAGTGAGTCCCAGACTCACCTGTCTGTATACAAAGTCTCCACAGTGAGTCCCAGACTCACCTGTCTATATACAGAGTCTCCACAGTGAGTCCCAGACTCACATGTCTATGTGCAGTCTCCACAGTGAGTACCAGACACACCTGTCTATATACAGAGTCTCCACAGTGATTCCTAGACTCAGCTGTCTATATACACAGTCTGCACAGCGATTCATAGACTCACCTGTCTGTATACAGAGTCTCCACAGTGATTCCGAGACTCACCTGTCTATATACAGAATCTCCACAGTGAATCCCAGACTCACCTGTTTATAAGCAGAGTCGCCACAGTGAATCCCAGACTCACCTGACTATATAAAGAGTTTCCACAGTGAGACTCACCTGTCTATAAACAGAATCTCCACAGTGAGTCTCAGACACACCTGTCTATATACAGAATCTCTACAGTGAGTCCCAGACTCACCTGTCTATATACAGAGGCTCCGCAGTTATTCCTAGACTCAGCTGTCTGCATACAGAGTCTCCACAGTGAGTCCCAGACTCACCTGTCGGTATACAGTGTCTCCACAGTGAGTCCCAGACATACCTGTCTGTATACAGAGTCCCCACAGTGAGTCCCAGACTCACCTGTCAATATACAGAGTCCCTGCATTGAGTCCCAGACACACTTGTCTATATACAGAGTCTCCACAGTGAATCCCAGACTTACCTGTCTATATACAGAGACCCCACAGTGAGACTCAGACTCACCAGTCTATATACAGAGTCCCCACATGAGTCCCAGACTCACCTGTCTATATACAGAGTTCCCACTGTGAGTCCCAGACACTTCTGTCTATATACAGAGTCTCCACAGTGAATCCCAGACTTACCTTTCTATATACAGAGACCCCACAGTGAGACCCAGACTCACCTGTCTATATACAGAGTCTCCACAGTGAGTCCCAGGCTCACCTGCCTATATACAGAGTCTCCACAGTGAGTCCCAGACTCACCTGTCTATGGGCAGAGTCTCCATAGTGAGTCCCAGAGACACCAGTCTATATACAGAATCTCCACAGTGATTCCTAGACACACCTGTCTATATACAGAGTCTCCACAGCGATTCCTAGACTCACCTGTCGACATACAGAGTCTCCACAGTGAGTCCCAGACTCACCTGTCTACTAACCAAGTCTCCACATGATTCCCAGATTCACCTGTCTATATACAGAGTCACCACAGAAAGTCCCAGACTCACCTGTCTGTATACAAAGTCTCCACAGTGAGTCCCAGACTCACCTGTCTATATACAGAGTCTCCACAGTGAGTCCCAGACACACCTGTCTATATACAGAGTCCCTGCATTGAGTCCCAGACTCACCTGTCTATATACAGATTCTCCACAGTGAGTCCCATACTCACCTGTCGACTAACCGAGTCTCCACAGTGAGTCCCAGACTCACCTGTCTATATACAGAGTCTCCACAGTGATTCCTACACTCACCTGTCTATATACAGAGTCTCCACAGTGAGTCCCAGATTCACCTGTCTATATACAGAGTCTCCGCAGTGAATCCCAGACTCACCTGTCTATATACAGAGTCTCCACAGTGAGTCCCAGACTCACCTGTCTATATACAGAGTCTTCACATTGAGTCCCAGACTCACCTATCTATATACAGAGTCTCCGCAGTGATTCCTAGACTCACCTGTCAATATACAGAGTCCCTGCATTGAGTCCCAGACACTCCTGTCTGTATACAGAGTCTCCACAGTGAATCCCAGACTTACCTCTCTTTATACAGAGTTCCCACAGTGAGTCCCAGACTCACCTGTCTATATACAGAATCTCTACAGTCAGTCCCAGATTCACCTGTCTATATACAGAGGCTCCACAGTTATTGCTAGACTCACCTGTCTGTATACAGAGTCTCCACAGTGAGTCCCAGACTCACCTGTCTGTATACAGAGTCTCCACAGTGAGTCCCAGACATACCTGTCTGTATACAGAGTCCCCACAGTGAGTCCCAGACTCACCTGTCAATATACAGAGTCCCTGCAGCGAGTTCCAGGTCCTCACCACTCACTGCGTAAAAAAGTTTTTCTTCACATCCCCCCTGTATCTCTTGCCCAAAATCTTAAATCTGTGTCCTTGTACCATCAACTAGTGGGAACAGCCTTTCCCCGTCTAGCCTATCCAAACCTGTCATAATCTTGTCCACCTCTATCAAATCACCCCTCAACCTCCTTTGCTGTAATGAAAACAAATTCAGCTTCTCCAACCTGTCCTTGTAGCTAAAATCCCCCATCCCCGGAACATTCTGGTAAATCTCCTCTGCACCCTCTCAAGGGCCTTCACATCCTTCCTAAAGTGTGGTGACCAGAACTAGACACAATGGGCTGGATTTTGATACTGGGGACGGGATGGGGATGGAGGCGGGACTCCCACTTTTTGGGTTGTTGTCCCGCCTCCATCGACTTGTGGCCAACCCACTGTATTTTCACTTGATTGACCGTGTTGAGCCCGCCCAGCAGGCTCAGCAAGCCAATTAAGGGCCACCCGGCAACAGGTGACGTCACAGATTGACATTTCATCTGTCAAGAGCTTTTGACAGATGAAATATCAGCGTTTGACAGCTCTGTGAAGCTGTCAAACACTGACAATCTGTCTTCTAACTTGAGTCCTTCCTCTCAGGCTGAGTTAGAAATCATTCCAGCACAGAAAACAGAGGCTGCAGTTTTTGACAGCACCACGGCCATTCTGCTTTCTGTGCCGGTGAGATTTCTGACTCCCGAGACCTGAAGGGCTGACACCTGCAGCAGGAAGTTAAGGTAAGTAAAACTTTTTTCCACACTTTACACTTACCTTACACACTTACCTCTGCACACATGCACCCATCACTCACCTGCCCACTGGACATATCGACCCCTCCAACCCCTGCAGACCCACGGTCCGCCTTGCTAACTTGGCGTGGTTGGGACCTGTCGGGAAGCCCACATTTCACGCATCAAAATCGGGATTAGGCAGGCAGTTTATTGTCATTAATCCCCTTCCCGCCTCGGGGTGGCGGGTCCCAGCACAGGTCGGGTACCCGCCTCCAGCGAAACTGGCATGGAGGCGGGTTGGGGGCGGGATGGGTTCGGGACCCCCGAATCTGCAATTTTAACCCTCCACATGCCTCCAAACCCGCCTCCACGGGTCAATGAAAATCCAGCCCAATACTCCAGTTGTGGCCTAACCAGCGCTTTATAAAGGTTCAGCATAACTTCTCTACTTTTGTACTCAATACCTTTATTTATGAAACCCAAAATCCCATATGCTTTGCTAACCACTCTCTCAATATGTCCTGCCACCTTCAGGGACCTATGCACATTAACTCCCAGCTCCCTCTGTCCCTGCACACTCTTTAAAACTGTGCCATTAAGTGTATATTGCCTCTCCCTGTTCCTTCTGCCAAAATGCATCACCTCACACTTCTCTGTATTAAATTCCATCTGCCACTTGTCTGCCCATTCTGCTAGCCTTTCCATGTCCTGTTGCAGTCGATTGGTATCATCATCACCGTTTGCCACACCCCCAAGTTTGGTGTCATCGGCAAATTTAGAAATTCTACTCTGTATTCCAATATCCAGGTCAGTTATATATATCAAAAAAAGCAGTGGCCCCAACACTGACTCTTGGGGAACACCACTGTCTCCCATCCTCCAGTCTGAAAAACAGCCATTTACCACAACTCGCTGTTTTCTGTCCTTAAGCCAATTCCTTATCCAAGCTGCCACTGACCCACCTATTCAATGAGCCTCAATTTTGTTAACCAGCCTTCTATGTGGTACTTTGTCAAACGCCTTCCGAAAATCCATGAAGACAACATCCATTGCATTCCCTTCATCGATCTTCCCTGTTCCTTCATCAAAAAATTCAATTCGATTAATCAAACACGATCTGCCTTTTACAAATCCGTGTTGGCTCTCCTTAATTAGCCTAAACCTCTCCAAATGCCCGTCAATGTTTTCCTTGATTATTGTTTCTAAAACTTTACCCACCACTGATGTTAAACTGACCGGCCTGTAATTACTAGGATTATCCTTACACCCTTTCTTGAACAATGGTGTCACATTTGCCACTTTCCAATCCTCAGGCACCTCCCTCGCATCTAGGGAAGATTGGAAAATTATGGCAAGCCCTTCCGCTATCTCCTCCCCCAATTCCCTTAGCAATCTGAGGGGAGATGAGGAGAATTTTTTTTACACAGCGAGTTGTTATGATCTGGAATGCGCTGCCTCAAAGGGTAATGGAAACAGATTCAATAACAACTTTCAAAAGAGAATTGGTTAAATACTTGAAAAAGGGGAATTTGCAGGGCTATGGGGAAAGAGCAGGGAAATGGGACTAATGGGAGAGCTCTTCCAAAGAGCCGGCACAGGCACGATGGGCCGAATGGCCTCCTTCTGTGCTATAAGGTTCTATAAATGTTAGCTTTACCGGCTAAGTCATCAGGAGAGCTTTGATGTGGATTCATGTGGAGGTTGGACCCAGCTGGTTAATAATTGAAAAGGACCTTTGTGAGGAGCCTCACATGAATATGTGCAGTTACAATAATGAGGGCCATTTGTCAGCTGAAACAACGGACGATTGTCCAGAACAAATCCCAGTAAACATTCACACATCAGAGACTGGAATGCCGAATCCATCTGGGTTCAGCAGGAGTTAGTTTCAAGGAACTAACTGAGAGGGGGCTTTATTGTAAACCCTACTGGCCAACCCCTGGACAGGGAGAGGGTCAAAGGTCAAACTGCTGGGTTCCTGTCCAGCGAGGGAACAAAATAACAGAGAAACGCATAGTTTGGTTAAGTTTGGTAAAATCTACGGACAGCATGAGAAAGATAAAGCTAACTGGGCCCAGAGGCAGTATTGAGCAGATAAGTTAAATGTTACCAGTGACAAGGTGATCTTTTTTTAATCATTTTCTTTGTAATGATGAATGATACTGAAATTAAATCTAAGCATGGTGAGATTTACTCTAATGTGTTACTCTGTATCTTCACTTGAAAATTGTAAAATAAACCAGTTTGTTGATTTACATTTGGCCTTGTCTCATTAATCAGCTGGCCTTTCAGAAGATTGGAAAAGCAGGTGTGAAATGACAGTGAATGTAAGAAAGGATCTGATTTTTTTTTAATTTTAAAATTTCAACATTTCATTTACAGTAAATGACATTACAGAGCTGAAGTTCAGCTCTTTGTACAAAGTCACAAGCCATCATTGTCTACAAGGCAGGGAACTCAGTCTCTACAAGTTGCTGATGTAGGATCTGATTATTACAGTGCCCTGGGTCACACTATTGTATGGCGAGATAGTGAGTAGCCTCCTGATCATTAGGGATCCATTTACGGGAGAGGCAGGGGTTGCTGAACCCAGTAGAATACCTGGAACAGGCCCGAAATGTGGAACACCCACCATCCAACATTGGAAAGATTCCTCGCTGCAATCCCGAGACCCAATGGCATTCATGGGCAGGGCAGAACTTTACCCCATCCCAATCCCCACGTCCTCGCCCAAGGGGCCATTCTTCATACATGAGCCTGTGCATTGAGTGTTGGTAGAACATTCAACCATGGGAGCATCACATCCAAGACTAATTCTGTCTTTACCTGGACATGCACTTTGCCTTTCCTTAATAAAATCAGAAGGAGCCATTTGATTGCCCCAGTGTCAACAAACCAAAGTGCCCCCATTTTAGAGGGGCATTACTAATAAAGAACTAAACTAAAAAACAAAGGAAACTTATAAACTGCAATATTAATGTTGTTACCAGATTCGACCAAACACTCCAGTCCCTGCAGTGCCCACCGGTCACGGGAGGCTTCAAGTGTACCGGCAGTAAAAAGAGGGTGCTTGAAGAATGTTCAATGGAATGTGGTTTAAACTAATGCATTGCACTATCTAATATAGGGCCCTGCTGATTGGTTCAGTCCCTCAACAGGCCAAGCTGGTGATTGATCAGCTGCAGCTGATTCTCAGGCCTGCTCTCAGCAGCAGGGAGCTGTGGGCTGGAAGGAGCCGCTATTTTCACTAGGATGGTTGACCACTACAGTCGGCTGTTGGAGTACAAGTTAATGTATTCCTACCAGAGCCGGCTGGCCACGTTCACAAACTGGCCATTTACTGAGAACTGTCGATGTACACCGGAAACCGTGAGTGTGGGAACTGATGGGGTGGATGAATGTGTCCGGTGGGAGTCGGAATAGGTTTTGTATGGCTATGGGAGCAAGTGGTAAGACCAATTTAGAATTTGGTTTGTACTTGTGTGTAGCCCTTTGTGTAGGGGAAGGGTTAAAGTACCTCTTAGTTTATTTGTGGGTTTGAAATCTATGATTTCAGTACTGTGGGACCTTGCTTCCCATTGCAAGACGAGAACTGTGAAATGGTATAATTACTTGTTCCTGAATAGTAGAGTGGAGGGCTATCAGCCCCGGACTTATTCTGAGGTAGGAGCTGGTGGACAAGCCTTGCTCCACAAGGCTGTAGTCTAGTGTCTTTCCTGAAGGGCTGGGGGTGCTACCAAGTGTTTCTGGGGTTGGGTTGGGTTCTCGTCTCTGTCTCTGTGTCTCTCTCTCTCTCTCTGTCTCAACCAAATTTAAATCGGGAGGGTGAGTTCTGGGTTACCACTGCTGGTTTTTCAGGGACTCTGTCTAAGGTAACACGTGTATCTGGATATTGGGTGAAGATTGGAATGGTTGTGGTTATGGTGTCTTTGCTCTGGCTAGCTGGTTATTAAGAATGATATGTACCAAACCCCAGTATAAAGTTACAAAAAAAGGAATAAAGTGGGAAATACTAAATGTCATTGTATGCAAATATGTTAATGTGGTGTTCTAATGAGAGTGGAGAAACAGTTCTCAGTCAATTGTCTCTGACCAGGTCTCTGTTTTGGGTGATGAGCTGGCAGGTGGCCATTATTTCGTGACTAATGTCTTCCACAATGTAGTGGCCTTACTAATTCTATACCTGGGCTAACTTTATCTTGGTCTTTCTGCCGGTTTCCCTCTTTCCTTCTGTCTCTCATGACTGCTGGATCCAGCCCCCAATCTTGACTTTTTTTGGGGGGGAAGCAAGAAGAGAAACTATGAGGAGCTCCCCCACCAATGAAAGCTATCCTGCTCTATTCAAGTAAGGAAGAGCAGGTGATGCCTGTGGCTGGATTATCCTGCTCTGCCTAGTGCGATAATCTTAACCAAGATTGCTTTTTTTTTGTGGCATCGGTTTTCCAAGTATTTTAAGTTAGTGGCCAGATTAGGATTTTTGTTTGGGGTGGGGGAGGAATCTTCAAGCTCTCCCCTCCTTGATATTTCCAGTTTGAACAAGCGTCCTACTAACTGTTTGAGTTCATAATAATTGGATGGACTTTGATCTTTTTATAGAAGGAGCAATGAAGTTTGCTGCTGAATATCCGCAGTACCCACTAGAAACCGTAGCCCTGCCCTAGATTCACCCTGTTTACTCTTGGCTGTGTGACCTAGCACATTGGTTACCTCATTCAACTCGGTTTGTTAAACACGACTTGCCCTTTGCAAATCTATGCTGGCTCCCTCTGATCAGCTCACGTCCCAATGCTCAGCCACTCTGCCCCGAAACAGATTCTAGTAACTTGCCCACAACTGACCAATAGGCCTATAATTTCCTAATTTATCTCCCACCCTTCTTAAATAATGGAGTGACATTGGCAATCTTTCAATCCAAAGAGACAATTCCTGAACAAAGACATGGACAGCTCATTAAAGACATCACAATCCATTCAACCCTGTCTGTGTATCAAAGATCAACCATAGCCCTCATTTCCTTAAACCCATCCAATTGATTCTGCTTTAAGGCCCCCTTAACTTTTGGGTTTAATATGTTCCACCTGATGTCCTTTCTTAATTCTTGTTTATATCTTGGGGTTCAAATACCAGAATCTGTTAATAAAACAATTTGCCTGATCAAAGTTGTCAATTCCTTTCAATTAAGTCACTTCATTCTCTCTGAAAACACTGACTCAATTTTACCTCAATTTAAATTCCTGCTACCCAGAATGACTTGTTTTCCCCTCCTGTCAGGAAGCTCGAGCTCCTCTCCGCTCTTTCCGTCTACTTTCAGGGCCTCTGAGGTGTTCCTGGTCACTTTCTACTGCCAGAGATATTCTGGGAGCTTTTGCCTTTCTTTTGTATTCAGGCACCAATGGTGCTGCTTGGGGACATGACCTTCTATTTCCACAGCCACTGCAGGCTTGTCTGAACAAGGCTTGCGTTTGATTGTAATGTAGCTTTTAAACCCCCTGCTCAGCCCTCCCAAATATCACCAATTGATTTGACTTGTTTAGCTTAAATATTTTGCAATGTCATCGGCCTTGAGCCTTTCGCGTTGGATTCTCCATTTTAATCTCTGACAAATATTTCTTGCTAATCCTAGAATCTTGCAGCACAGAAGGAGACCTTTCAGCCCATTGTGGCTGTGCTGGCTCTTTGCTCTTTGACAGAGTTATCCAATTAATCCCACTCACCTGCTCTTCCCCACAGCCCTACACATTTTTTCCTTTAAGTATTTATCCAATTCCCTCTTGAAAAGTTACTATTGAATTTTACACCGTAAATCTTCAATATTGCCTGAAAGGGCAGTGGAAACAAATTTATAATAACTCTCGAAAGGGAATTGGATAAATACTTAAAGAAAAAATTAATAGAGCTATGGGGAAAGAGCAGGGGAATGGGACTAGAATCCTAGAATGGTTACAGCACAGGAGGAGGCCATTCGGCCCGTCGAGTCAGTGCTGGCTCTCTGCAAGAGCACTTGCGCTAGTCCCACTCCCCCGCCCTTTCCCCGTAACCCTGCAAATGTTTTTCCTTCAGGTACTTATCCATTTCCCTTTTGAAAGCCGTGATTGAGTCTGCCTCCCCCACCCTTTCAGGCAGTGCATTCCAGATCATAACCACTCGCTGCGTAAAGTTTTTCCTCATGTCACCTTTGGTTCTTTTGCCAATCACCTTAATTCTGTGTCCTCTGGTTCTCAACCCTTCTGCCAATGGGAACAGTTTCTCTCTCTCTACTCTCTCGACCCCTTGTGATTTTTGAACACCTCTATCAAATCTCCCTCAAACTTCTCTGCTTTAAGGAGAACAACCCCAGCCTCTCCAGTCTATCCACATAACTGAAGTCTCTCATCCCTGGAATCATTCTCGTGAATTTTTATTGCATCCTCTCTAAGGCCTTCACATCCTTCCTACAGTGCGGTTCCCAGAATTGGAGACAATTTTCCAGTTGAGGTCGAACCAGTGTTTTATAAAAGTTCATCATAGCTTCCTTGCTTTTGTACTCTATGCCTCTCTGAAGCCCAGGATCCTGTATGATTTTTTTTTTTTTTAACAGCTTTCTCAACCTGCCCTACCACCTTCAACGGTTTGTGCACATATACCCCCAGGGCTCTGTTCGTGTGCCCCCTTTAGGATTGTACCCTTTAGTTTTATATTTCCTCTCCTCGTTCGTCCTACCAAAATGTATCACTTCGCACCTTTCTGTTAAATTTCATCTGCCACGTGTCCACCCATTCCACCAATTAGATAGCTGTTTCAAAGAGCAGGGCCGATGGTGACTCATGCCAACTGTGATAGATGACACTGAATATTGAAGATTCACTGTGTTTCTCTCCAGATGGCCAAGGCTGGGTTTCTACATTGCCCGACTGAGAATGGACCTGATATCGCCGCCTGCTTCTTTTGTCTGAAGGAGCTGGAGAGCTGGGAGCCTGAAGATGAACCATGGTACATGGGATCGGGGGGGGGGGGGGGGAATGGGGAGATATTTATCATTTGCTCTATTTTAATGAACTTAGCATTTTCTGAGGTGGTGCAGGGGGCTGGTGCTGGAGTGTCGTTAGAATCATCGACAAAATCTCATCCCACTCAGGCAACCCTGGTGTGTTCTGTAAGCTGAGGTCCAAGTCAAACCATCCCTCTTTCCCATAGTCTTTTTTTCCCCCCCTTCAAGTATTTATCCAGTTGCTATTGAATCTTCTTCCACCCTTTCAGGCAGTACATTCCAGATCACAATTGCCGTGCTTTTTACAAACCAGTTTCCTCATGTTTCCAAAAGCAAAATACTGCAGATGCTGGAAATCTGAAATAAAAACAGAAAATGCTGGAAATACTCAGCAGGTCAGCATCTGTGGAGAGAGAAACAGAGTTAACGTTTCAGGTCGATGACCCTTCGGCGATGTTTCCTCGAGTTCTTTCGCCAATCACCTTGAAATCTGTGCCCTCTGGTTACAGTTTACTTTCTCAATTATTTTTAACACCTCTCTCAAATCTCCTCTCCACCTTCTCTGCTCTAAGGAAAACAACACCAGCTTCTTCAGTCTTGTGACATAACCGAAGTCTCATCCCTGGTACAATTGTAGTAAATCTCCTCTGCACCCTCTCCAAGGCCTTGCCATCTTTCCTAAAGTGCAGTGCCCAGAACTGGACACACTACTCCAGCTGAGACCTAAGCAGTGTTTTATAAAGGTTCAGCATAACGTCCTTGCTTTTGTACCATTTAGTTTATATTGCCTCTCCTCATTCTTCGACCAAAATGCATCACTTCACACTTGTTAAATTTCCACAGTCTGTCTATGTCCTCCTGAAGACTGTTGCTATCCTTTTCATCATTATTTACTATTTCTGAATTCTGTATCCTCTCCAAACTTTCAAATTATGCCCTGTAGGTCATTAATATATATCAAAGAGCAGTGGTCCTAATTATAACGTCTGGGGGCACCACTGCATACTTCCCTCCAGTCTGAAAAACAATCGTTCACCACGTGTCTCTGCTTTCTGTTGCTTAGCCAATTTCATATCAACGCTGTCACTGTCCCTTTAATCCCATGGGCTTTAATTTTGCTAACAGGTCTATTATGTGGTACTTTGAAATGCCTTTTGTCCATATACACAACATCAACTCTCTCTGTTACGTCATCAAAGAGCTCCATGAAGTTAGGCAATGTGTGGTGCTTTGTGCTAACTTTAATTTATTAGCCCATGGTTTTCCAAATGACTTTTTTGTGGATTATCGTCTTTAAAAAGTTTTGCCACCACCGATGTTAGGCTAACTGGCTCGTAATAGTTGGGTTTATCCCCCTCCCCTTTTTTAAACATGGTGGAATATTTGCAATCCTCTGGCTCCACACCCATATCTAAGGAGGATTGGAAGATTGTGGCCAGAGCCTCTACAATTTCCACCCTTGCTTCCCTCAGTAACCTAGGATGCATCCCATCCAGACTGGGTGACTTTTCTACTTTGTGGACTGCCAACCTTTAAGTACCTCCCCGTTATCTATTTTTATACTATCCAATATTGCTACAATCTCCTCCCTTACTGCCACAATGACAGAATCCTCTTCTTTAGTGAAGACAGATGCAAAGTACTCATTTAGTACCTCAGCCATGCCCTCTGCCTTCACAAGATCATGTCCTTTTGGTCCCTAATTGGACACGCCCTTCTTTTTAATATCCTTTTACTTTTTTTATATATTTATAAAATACTTTGGGTTCCCTTTTGTGAGCTAATCTATTCTCCTCCCCTCATTGCCCCTCTTATTCCCTGTCATTAGATCTTCTCTGTACTTTTTATATTCAGCTTTGTTCTCCACTGTATTATGAAGCTTACATTTGTCATAAGCCTCATTTTCTGTCTCATTTTAATCTCTATCTTTAGTTATCCAGTGAGCTCTAGCTTTGGATGCCCTTCCTTTCCCCCTCGTGGGAATGTGTCTGGTCTGTATCTGAACTATCTCCTCTTTGAAGGCCTCCCATTGCTCAATTACTCTTTTACCTGCCAGTCTCTGATCCAATCCACCTGGGCCCGATCCCTTGTCAACTCACTCCAGTTGAGTGTGTTCACACTTTTTTCTTGTCCTTCTGCATAACTAATCTAAACCTAACATAACTAATCTAAACCCAACAGCTCCCCCACTGACACATGCTCCACTTGTCCCACTTCATCTCCCAGAACTAGACCTCCCCCTTTTCCCAGCTTTACTCTGGCCTTAAATCTATTTGATTTCCAGCTCTTCCCAGTTCTGACGAAAGGTCATCGACCTGAAACGTTAACTCTCTTTCTCTCTCCACGGATGCTGCCTGGCCTGCTGAGTTTTTCCAGCATTTTCTGTTGTTATTACTGCTTTCTTCCTCGTTGGGCTGGAAACACACTGATCGAGAAAGTTCTCTTGTACACGTTTCAGGAATTCCTCCCCCTCTTTGCCCTTTACACTGTTGCTATCTCAGTCTATATTGGGATAATTAGGTTAATTAGCGGGTTAGTGCTGAGATAAACGCCACCAATCCCCCTTCTGCTGAATATGGAGTGATTCCATTGTTGTCTTGTCCAAATGATCGTGGTGGTTACCATCCTCCTGCTGTAGTTCAGACATGGATGGTTGTTCCCTTTTTTCGGTACTGATGGTCCCTGCTAGAATGTGACCTTCAATATTCGAGCGCAAGCGCCAGGTGCAAGCGCCTGTCCTACATGCGGGGGGCGAATGGGGATGTTCTTCTGGTCAGTGTACGAGTGAGTGTTGTCAAACAAACCACAACTGTGACTGTTCCATCAACTTGTTTTTTCCTTCTGCCCGTCCAATCTCCCAATAGGGTGGAACATCACAATCACTCTCCAACTTGTGCGTTCCTCACATTGAAAAGCGATGTCTTGGACCTGACGATGGAAGAGTACTCCCGACTGGAGATGGAGCGGGTGAAGCTGTACATGGTGATTGGTACCTCAATACACGCATTCTCACTGTAGATTCATTCACCTAGATCTCAGGTTTGATCAAACTAGATTGCAGATTAGAGGGAGTTTTACTCTATCTAACCCATGCTATACCTGCCCTGGGAGTGTTTGATGGGACAGTGTATAGGGAGCTTTACTCTATCTAACCCATGCTATACCTGCCCTGGGAGTGTTTGATGGGACAGTGTAGAGGGAGCTTTACTCTATCTAACCCGTGCTGTACCTGCCCTGGGAGTGTTTGATGGGACAGTGTAGAGGGCGCTTTACTCTGTATCTAACCCGTGCTGTACCTGCCCTGGGAGTGTTTGATGGGATAGTGTAGAGGGCGCTTTACTCTGTATCTAACCCGTGCTGTACCTGCCCTGGGAGTGTTTGATGGGACAGTGTAGAGGGAGCTTTACTCTGTATCTAACCTGTGCTGTACCTGCCCTGGGAGTGTTTGATGGGACAGTGTAGAGGGAGCTTTACTCTGTATCTAACCCCGTGCTGTACCTGCCCTGGGAGTGTTTGATGGGACAGTGTAGAATAATAGGAGCAGGAGTCGGCCATTCCCCCCTTCGAGCCTGCTCTGCCATTCAATATGATCATGGCTGATTCTCTATCTCAATACCATATTCCCGCACTCTCCCCTTACACCTTGATGCCTTGTGTCTAGAAATCTACCTATCTCCTTCTTAAATATATTCAGTGACTTGGCCTCCACAGCCTTCTGTGGTAGAGAATTCCACAGGTTCACCTCCCTCTGAGTGAAGACATTTCTCCTCATCTCAGTCCTAAATATCCTACCCCGTATCCTGAGACTATGACCCCTCGTTCTAGACCCCGCCCCCCCCCCCCTCCCCTCCCCAAGCCAGGGGAAAACAACCTCCCTGCTTCCCATCTGTCTAGCCCTGTCAGAATTTTATACGTTTCAATAAGATCCCCTCTCCATTCTTCTAAACTCTAGTGAATACAGGCCTAGTTGACCCAATCTCTCCTCATATGACAGTCCTGCCATCCCAGGAATCAGTCTGGTGAACCTTCGCTGCACTCCCTCTATGGCAAGTATGTCCTTTCTTAGGTAAGGAGACTAAAACTGCACACAGTACTCCAGGTGTGGTCTCAACAAGGCCCTATATAACTGTAGTAAGACATCCTTGCTCCTGTACTCAAATCCTCTTGCAATGAAGGCCAACATACCATTTGCCTTTCTAACTGCTTGCTGCACCTGCATGTTTGCTTTCAATGACTGGTGTACAAGGACACCCAGGTCCCTTTGTACATCAACATTTCCCAATCTATCACCATTTAAATAATACACTGCCTTTCTGTTTTTCCTACCGAATTGGATAAATTCACATTTATCCAGAAAGGAATGTATAACTGTTGCAATTCATGCATTTGTTCCTTAAATGTTAGCTATTGCCTATCCACTGTCATGCCTTTTAATGAAGCTACCCTGCCCTCAGTGTTTGATGGGACAGTGTAGCGGGAGTTTTACTCTGTATCTAACCCGTGCTGTACCTTCCCTGGGAGTGTTGATGGGACAGTGTAGCGGGAGCTTTACTCTGTATCTAACCCGTGCTGTACCTGCCCTGGGAGTGTTTGATGGGACAATGTAGAGGGAGCTTTACTCTGTATCTAACCTGATGGCTGAAGTGCTGTATTTTCTCAAAGAACAAGCCTCCTCTGTACAAAAGCAGACAGGAAGGTGCTCCACACCTGATTCAATGCCTCGACCATGGCCTCTGAGTCCTGACTCTGTGCTTGTTCTCAATTGTTGGACTGTGATCCATGATATAATGTGGATAAATGCGAGGTTATCCACTTGGGTGTCAAAAACAGGAAGGCAGATTATTATCTGAATGGCAATAGATTGGGAGAAGGGGAAGTGCAACGAGACCTGGGTGTCCTTGTGCACCAGTCGCTGAAGGTAAGCATGCAGGTGCAGCAGGCGGTTAAGAAGGCAAATGGTATGTTGGCCTTCATAGTGAGAGGATTCGAGTACAGGAGCAAGGAGGTCTTGCTGCAGTTGTACAAGGCCTTGGTGAGACCACACCTTGAGTATTGTGTGCAGTTTTGGTCGCCTTATCTGAGGAAGGATGTTCTTGCTATGGAGGGAGTGCAGCAAAGATTCACCAGACTGATACCTGGGATGGCAGGAATGACGTATGAGGAGAGATTGGGTCGATTGGGCTTATACTCGCTGGAGTTTAGAAGAATGAGGGGGGATCTCATTGAAACTTATAAAATTCTAACAGGACTAGACAGACTAGATGCAGGAAGGATGTTCCCGATGGCCGGGGAGTCCAGAACCAGGGGTCACAGTCTAAGGATAAGGGGTAAGCCATTTAGGACTGAGATGAGGAGGAATTTCTTCACCCAGAGAGTGGTGAACCTGTGGAATTCTCTACCACAGAAGGCAGTAGAGGCCAATTCATTAAATATATTCAAGAAGGAGTTAGATATATTTCTTAAGGCTAAAGGGATCAAGGGATATGGGGAGAAAGCAGGGACAGCGTACTGAATTTGGATGATCAGCCGTGATTGCATTGAATGGCGGAGCAGGCTCTCTGGGCTGAAGCTCCTGATCCTATCTTCTATGTTTCTATGATCCATCTGGTTCTATTTATTTCCAATTTTTTATCTTTTTTGTAGAAGAAAGTTGCCTCTGAACAAGTGAGTGCGTATCGAGAATCTGTTAAAATTGCAAGAGTGAAGGTTCTGGAAAACCTGACTAACTCGAAGGGTTGTGCTGCCCAGCAAGAGTGATGGAATCCTGCAGTTTCACATCAAATTTCCACATCATTGTTTCTGTAATTTTGTTTCAATAAAGGGATATTTATTTTACTGTGGTTGTGTTGGAAGGACTTTTTAGTTTGACTCCTGATTGTAGCCCTCAGGCAAAGGAGCAGAGAGCAGCACAATGTGTGGTGCTTTGTGCTGGAGAGCGAGAGGCTGACTGGTTAAACCAAAATCAAGTGTTGAATACCAGTTGGGCAGAATAGCTGTTCAGTCAGTGCTGTGACTCTGGACCAGCCCAATGTCTGTAAGGGTTTTGACCCGTGTGGCTCTGTGCTCAGCCTGGATGCTAGTGCGAGGTTAGGCCTTGTTGCCTGTTCTGGTCTCCAGCCAGTCTGGGAGCACTAGACACCTGTGAGTGGTTCGACCCACTCGCCCTTACGGTTCTGACACTGGACTTAGATGCGAGAGCAATAATGGAGAGAAAACTCAGGTAGACCCGGTTGAATAGTGCGAAATGGAAAATCTTTATTGCATATTATTCAAGATTACGAAATACATGTCATAAGCACAGATTAATGACAGTACAATCTTACACGCAGTTATGTAACTGACTTTAGGGAAACGAGGAACGAACGACACATCGTAAATGGGGGCACACATTACAATTATCCTTAAACTTAAACCCTCCCCGATCAATACCTGCTCTAAACTAGATTTGTAGGATCGAGACTCATGCTCACCACTCGTGATAACTCGGAGAATTCCGAAAACTCTGCTCGGATGTTTTTACCGCAGCACCTGATCACCCACGTGTTGATCAGGGGTCTCTGTACCCCACTTGTTTACTCGTTTCTGCTCCGGCTAGCAGGCTGGACCGTCTGCTGTCATGAAGATCTGTGTTGTCCTCGGAGTTCCGACACTGCTCAAAGAAGAGTCTTCCTGTGCCCTCGCCCTGATGCGATAAAATTCGAAGAATAGTCTTCCGATGCCAGTTCTGTAAAACTCAAAAGATAGTCTTCCTGGGCAAGGAAAGTGTCTATTCGACCTACAGGCGCGGTCGGGGCTTACTGACCGTGGCGATACGTATGGTCGTCGTCTTCTCATCTCATCTCATCTCATCTCATCTCGGGCCTTCGGTTCCAACACCGTTTACTGACTTCTCAGGATGGTGTGCCCGTTTCAAGGCTTCACAGCCCGGTTCCACACAGATCTTCGCGGCAAGCCACGAGGCTGATCTCGGCGGATCAGAAAGTTCGATAGTCTTTTAAAAGCTGCAAGAGGCAGAGACACGATGCAAGCGGCAAGAGGCAGGAGAATAAGAGGGAAGATGGACGGTTGGAGGTTTTCAGTTATAGTGCTGAAACTCTTCTTTTCCCGCCCAACCTTAATGTCTTTTCTTTTGTTAGGGTTTTGGCGCTCAAATTTCTTGTATAGGGTGATCTCCGTTTTAATGGGTTTTGGGGATACTCGTAACTGTCTGAGTACCTGTTAATACTTTTCCCATTGTGTAACCGGCTAGTATTCTCCCTGGAGGGGTTTTGGGGCTTCTAACTGTTTTCTGTAACTACCCGCAAACGGCGCTCTCATCGTAGAGTCGTGGGGATTTTGCATATTAATGTCTTTGGATGGGTTCTTGATTGCTTGGTACAATAGTCCTTATTCGCACCTGGGAGACCGATTCCAGTATTTATGTGTATACTGCAAACCCATAATGTCTCGTGTATTATCTCAAATGTGCTGAGTCTTGATCGATCTCGCACAAATGTTTATTGGAACGCCATCTTGTCTGCTTATTGAAAAGTCTAGAATGTTCTGCCACGAGGCGTGGCGGCCATTTTACAGGCTGCTTGTGTCCACTTTGAAAACCTGACAGCATTCTGCTGAAATAAAGCTGTTTGAACGAAACTATGTGTTTTCACCTTATTTATAAAATCGCGATTATATTGCGAATTCTACATGTCCTGCACTGGGAGGGGGAGGTGACTGGACCAGCCCAATGTCCTGCACTGGGAGGGGGAGGTGACTGCTCCATCGGCCTTCATTCAACTCACAATTGAATCAACTTTTACTCATAACTACCCAAAAGCCCAGAATTTCTCCTTCACCATTGCTAGTGCAAGAAAGAAGAAAAAGTTGCATTTATATAGTGCCTTTCATGACCACCAGACGTCTCAGCGCTTTACAGCCAATGAAGTACTTTTTGAAGTATAGTCACTGTTGTAATGTGGGAAACACGACAGCCAATTTGCGCACAGCAAGCTCCCACAAACAGCAATGTGATAATGATCAGATCATCTGTTATGCTGATTGAGGAATAAATATTGGCCAGGACACCGGGGAGAACTCCCCTGCTCTTCTTCGAAATAGTGACTTGGGATCTTTTAGAGTAGACATCAGGTTTAACATCATCCGACAGTGCCGCACTCCCTCAGCACTGCACTGGAGCGTTAGCTTAGATTTATGTGCTAAAGTCCCTGGAGTGGGATTTGACCCCATAACCTTCTGACTCGGAGGCAAAGTGTGCTACCCACTGAGCCACGGCTGACAGTACTAAGGGAGTGACACTCTGCTGTGCTCACTTCTCTAGGATTGATCCTTGGCCCCTCCTATTTCTCTTCTACATGCTGCCTCTTGGTGACATCATCCAAAAACAGCGTCAGTTTCCACATGTTTGCTGATGACACCCAGCTCTACCATGCCACTGTCTCTAAATTGTCACACTGCTTGTCTGACATTCAGTACTGGATGAGCAGAAAGTTCCTCCAACTAAATATTGGGAAGACTGAAGCCATTGTCTTTGGTGCCCGCCACAAACTCCGTTCCCTAGCCACTGACTCCATCCCTCTCCCTGGCAACTGTCTGAGGTGGAAACAGGCAGTTCGCAACCTTGGTGTCATACTTGACCGAGACATGAGCTTATGACCACATATCTGCTCCATCAAGATTGCTTACTTCCACCTCTGTAATGTCACCCCTGCCTTGGCTCATCTTCCACACAAACCCTCACTCATGCCTTAGTTACATCCAGACTTGACTAATCCAATGCTGTCCTGGCTGGCCTCCCACCTTCCAGCCTAACTAAATGGAGGAAGATTGGGCTTCAATTAGGCTGTAAAAGGAGGAGAGAAGGGTTTTGAGAGGGGTGGGAATGACAGTGGGTGACCCAAAGCCCAGCTGCCAATGGCAGGGGTGGGTGGGGGTTCGAGAGAGCAGAAGGAGCGATCTGGTGGGATTAAACAAGGATCAACATTTTATGGATATGTGCCCACAAAACTAGCCCCGCCCCCTGTAGAATTCGCAAATTATCGCGATTTAAAAATAATGAGAAAGAGACATACAGTTTTGTAAAACAGCTTTATTTCAGCAAAATGCTGTCAGGTTTCAAAACGGACACAAGCAGCCTGTAAAATGGCCGCCACGCCTCGTGGCAGAAGGTTCTAGACTTTCAGCAGGCAGACAAGATGGCGTTTCAATAAACATTTCAGCAAGATCGGACAGGACTCAGCATATTGAGATAAGACAAGACGAGATCGTTTTGCATTTTAACACCCAAGCAAGGAATATAAGTGCTGGAATCGGGTTTTTCCATGCACAAATGAGAGCTATTGTACTGGGCAATCAAGGGGCCCATCCAAAAGACATTGATACGCAAATTCCCCACGGCTCTACGATGAGAGAGCCGTTCGCGGGTACTCACAACAAGAATCGGAGGCCCCCAAAACCCCTCCAGGTAGACTCCCAGCCGGTTCCACAAGGGGAGAAATATTAACGGGTACTCAGACAGTTACAAGTATCACCGAAACCCATTAACGACAAGTACCACCCCATACAAGAAGTTTGAGCGCCAAAACATGACAAAAGATGGACATTAAGATTGGGCGGGAGATAAGGAATTACAGTACGATAACTGTAGTGTCCAAACGTCCATCTTTCTCTTATTCCTTTGACTCGCTAGAGAACTCTTGACTCTTATTCTCTGATCCGCTGATTTTCCGGGAGTCAACCTCGTGGCTTGCCGCGAAGATCTGTGGAGAGCTGGTCTGCGAAGGCCTGTAAGCGGGCGCACCATCCCGAGAAGTCGGTAAACGGTGTTGGAACCGAAGGCCCGAGAGGAGATGAGATGAGATGAGAAGAGAAGAAGACGACTACATGTGCCGCCGCGGTCAGTAAACCCCGACCGCGCCCGAAAATCGATTAACCACTTCTTCGAATTCTATCGGCTACTCCACAACTGGCCCTGGAAGACTTTTCTTCGAGTTCTACCGACAACTGGTGTCGGGCACAGTAAGACTCTTCTTCGAACTGTATCTGGAGTCCGAGGTCAACACAGATCTTCATGACAGCAGACGGTCCAGCCTGCTAGCCGGAGCAAAGCGAGTAAACAAGTGGGGTACAGAGACCCCTGATCAACACGTGAATAGTCAGGTGTTGTGGTGAAAACATCCGAGCAGCGTTTCGGAATTCTCCGAGTTATCACGAGTGGTGAGCATGAGTCTCGATCCTACAGATCTAGATTAGGACAGGTATTGATAGGGGAGGGTTTATGTTTTAAGGATAATTATAATGTGTGTCCCCTTTTACGATGTGTTGTGCGCTCCTCGTTTCCTTAAACCTAGTTGCATAAATGTATGTAAGTTTGTACTGTCATTAATCTGTGCTTATGACATGTATTTCGTAATCTTGAATAATATGCAATAAAGATTTTCCATTTCGTACTATTCAACCGGGTATACCTGAGTTTTCTCTGCATTATTGCTCTCGCACCTAAGTCCAGTGTCAGAACCGTAAGGGCGAGTGGGTCGAACCACTCACAGGTGTCTAGTGTTACCAGGCTGGCTGGAGACCAGAACAGACAACAAGGCCTAACCCCGCACTAGCACCCAGGCTAAGCACAGAGCCACGCGAACCCCTTACAGGAATTGGCGACCACGAAGGGACCCTGGCAGCGAGAAAATAATGTGTTAGACCCTGGTATGAATGGGCGAAATGTTATGGAAGAGAGAATAGCAGATTATGTTTTTGGAAAAGTTAATTTGACTAAGAGATGGATAAGCGACCTGCTGGTGGATAAGCGTCCGCTAGACGCAGCCATCAAGTGGACAGGTAGCAAGGAACACAAAAAATTGGTAGAGAAAGCGGTTTGGCTGATGTGTTATAAAAGACAAGTCCAGCTTTCGGACCAGGTCATCGTAGCGCAGGCAGCTCAGATCAAGGGTTTGGTGGTGGAGATGGAGGAAAAGGACGCGGGGGGGCAGCAGCTCATCGCGTCCTTAAATGCGTTGCATCAGGAACGCCAGTTAGTCGCCAACCACCATGAGGCGAAAATAGATGACCTCGAGTGCCAGGTCACTGAGGCAAAATTAAATGAGGGCAGAATAAGGGAACGATGTGCCCGCCTAGCTGCTCAAATAAAAGCCCAGGAAGAGAGCTTAAAGGGGGTTAGGGCGGCATATAAGATGGCCCTCGAGGATAAACATGAGGGGGCTGATCACAGCGTCTGCCAAAGAGAGATAGGGAACCTTAAAGAGGCCCTGAATAAAGCGCACGGCATGGTGTGCCTTATCAGCCCGTCAGCACACCAGCCGCCGGTGGGTGGGGAATTCCAAAAATCCATACCAAACAAAGCAGAGGAGGCATTTGCCACTGTGCCCTCCACGCCACCCAGCTATTCGGCAACCTGGGTAAGGGAGGAAGTGGTAGAAGTAGAGGAAGAGGTCCCCGAGGTAGTACAGCCCCCTGAAGTAGTAGTGAAGCCGGGACCGTTGTGTGGATGTGTTTTCCAAATGGGTAGAAGCCTTCCCCTGTAAAACAGCTACGGCGCTGGGTACTGCAAAAATCTTGGTCCGGGAAGTGTTCTCGCAGTGGGGACTCCCCCGTTTCGTGGAGTCAGACCAAGGGAGTCATTTCACCGGCCAGGTGATGCAGAACACCCTCATGCTTTTGGGCATTGAAGGGAAGTGGCACGTAACGCACAATCCCCAGTCATCCGGGATTGTTGAACGCATGAACCGGACCCTGAAGGAGAAATTGAGGAAAGAGACTATGAACTCGCCCCAAAAATGGGCGGAGGTTCTGCCTCTAGTCCTCATGGGGATCCGGGCCAGTCAGTCGAAAGGTACGGGGTATTCCCCGCACGAGGTGATGACTGGAAGGATCATGCGAACCCTCACCCATGTGCTAGCGCCGGTGCTCACTGAGGGTCAGCTCCAAGAGGTAAGCAGGGACAAGTTCGTCCAGACCCTCTTGGAGCGCCTGAAGCAGGTTTATGAGCAGGCGGCTGGGAACATGGGAAGGCAGCATCAGGGCAATCGCCTGTTGCTGGAACCCCGCAAGAAGCAGGAGTGGGAAGTAGGAGACCAGGTCATGGTCAGAAACTATGCCAGAGTAGGGAGTCTGGAACCACTGTATATGGGACCCTACAGCATTGTAGATAAGGCGAGTCCCATGGTATACGCCGTAAAGGTACCTCGGCGCACTAAGTGGTTCCACGTAAATCAGTGCAAACTGTATAAGCCGGGTGCGCAAGGGCCTACCACAGGGGCCAAACCTGCGAGTGGGGACTCGCAGCCCCGGGTAGGGCCACAGGGCACACAGGCAGGCAAAGCAGCCTGCATCAGGGGAGAGGACATCCGAGCAAAATGTAGGATCCTTTATTGGGGTTGGGAGTCAGATGAGGAAGAGTTTGAGGAGCTCGACCAAGATAGTGACACAAGCGAAGAGGAGCTGGAATCGGAAGACGAAAGGGTCGCCCCCGATTCAGGTAAAGGGAAGATAGGGACTGCAGATGGAGATCCACACAGGGTGGAGGCAGAAGCTGCAGGTCCCGAACACCGGGGGGCGGAGCTAGGGGAGGCGGAGCCAGCAGCTGTGGTGGGACCACAGGACGTGGCGATGGAAGCCTCAGAACCCAGTCCGTCCGCCTTGGAAGTCTTGCCCTCGAGGGAGGTAGGGACTGCGAGTGAAGGGCCGCCTACTGGGCCAAGTAGGGCGGTGCCAGAGGCTGCAGATCCCGAGTTCAGGGAGGCGGAGTCAGGGGAGGCGGAGCCAGCGGCTGTGGTGGAACCACAGGTCGCAACGGTGGAAGTCTCGAAACCCGGTCCGTCGGTCCTGGAGTTCCTGCCCCCGGTAGCCCCCCGTAGGTCAAGTCGGATGCCCCAGCCCAGGAAGAAATGTTCAAGTCCCCAGAGTGTCCCAAGGCGTAGGTTCAAGGCTAAGGCAGCCCAGGGAGAGCCCAGTCACAGCGCAGCAGCAACAGGCTGCGGTAGATCAAAGGGAGGTGTCAATGCCCTCCCACCGTTGGGAGAAGCCTACGGCAGCCGCCACAGAATTTGAGTAGGCCGTCCTGGGAACGGGCAGCGCTGTACAGTTTATACGATAAGTGATAAGTTTTATAGTTTGTAATTTTTAAGTTTGATAGTTTAATTTTGATAAGTAAAAGACAAATAATGGGAGTTTAGATTAGGTTTAGTCAAAAGATCTATCCAGTGCACATGTCTTCTTACGTGAGGCGAGGTCAGGAGACCCGCTCACCCTTCACAAAAGCCAGAGACTCTTGGGAGGCTGGCTACCTCATGTTATCTGATCACAGGAACCAAGGAAGGATGGAACGGATTCTGGTAGTGCTCGCGGCATTTGGATGTGGATTGGCCTATCGAGGCCGCACCAAGGATGTCGTGGTGTTTGGATGCTCCGGGGACACGGCCCCCATCGCGGTAGATGGGACCGGGAGGCGAGAGGCTGAGGAGACCGCCACTTATTTCCACAAAGGAAGGTGGCCAGGATGGCTGGGAACGAATTCAACTGAATATTCCAGTACATCGGGATTTGCCTATAAAGAGACTTCTTTGATGTGCCCCAAAGTGAGGATCATCGCACCCAGAGTCAGCGTCACCGTCGGCAAACGGATTTGTTTGACTTGTAATGGAAATGTCTCATTGAGCCGATGGTGGTGGCTACGAAAGCTGAGCAGGAATATGAGGAATTCTTCGGTCGAGTGGGAGCGATTGGGTAATAATACCCATCGGACAATTACGGGGACTAACGGACAATTGAGAGTCTGTTGGGACAAATGGTGGGAACCGGATGAGGGAATCTATGTATGTATGTGGGGGTCGAAGCACGTTTGCCCCAAAGGCATATCCATATTTTTCGTGAATCAGTGGCAGGATAACGGGCAGGGGATGAGGTGGGATGTAAGCACCAGGGGGTGCGGGGCCCCATACTCTCCAATCCCGGTAAATGCCACTGAACTCATTACGTGCCCACGCAAGGCCCCGCCCACGGTTCCGGTGGTTCTGGCTCAGGAAAACGGGTGCCCTAAAACCAGTAAGGGACCCGGGAATGGTTTGGTACTGGTCCCTACAGACCAGATACTATTTCAGGGGGTACATTACGCGGTGGCCTCGGTGATTTTAAATCTCACCGAGGTGCGGTTGCCAGAGTGGTGCCCCAAAGAAACGGAACAATTGTACCAGGTCCTGTTGACAAACATGTTTAGACAATTCTACGAGTTTGATTTTGCAGAGATTGACAAGACAAGCTTGTACACTACACCACACGAAGTTTTGGGCCAGGTGGGGAGACAAAGAAGGGGTATTGTGAACGACATGTTCACCGCTTTTAATACAGGAACATCTGTGGTCAACGCTCTAGACAACGTGGAGCTGCAGACCCAGATTAATGGTTTAAAAACACAATTAAAGAATATTCTTACAGACGAAAATAAGGTAGTGGGGTCTGAATTACACGAGGACCAGGCCATGACACTACACTTAAAAGAGATTATAGCTGAGCTGGAGAAACACGCGCGGACGGTAAATGCCCTGATCAGGGAAGATCGGAATGCGTCCGATCAGGCTGCGCAGAATGAGGTGTGCGTGCTTTACGGGGCGTGGTTACTGGGTGAGGGCCGCAGTAATTTGGAGGATTTAAAACAAGGTTTGGTCCCGTCCTGGATAAGTAACAAACACCTGCAGGCGCTCCACCCTTTTCAGAACGCATTAAGCCCGTGCCAGCTCAGGCTAGCTTCAGAAGCATACCCAGTCCCCGTGGACTGCGGACGGTCAAATCATACCATTATGGGTATAGTGTTACGTATGCCGGTTTTGGGCGACACAGCAAAGCCCGCCCCGGTGTATCGGGTAGAGAACATTGGTGTCATTCAGGGGGGAGCCCACATTCGCTACGCAGCGGTCCCACCTTACGTCATCCGCTGGGAGCAAACGATGACAGGTACAGATCTCTCTGGTTGTCGTGGCAGGGGAGCACACATAATCCTGTGTCCCCAGCACTTGAATGCCTTTTTAACACCACAGTGCGGGTTCAGAACGGCTGGCGCCAAGCCCATGAATTGCACCATGGAGGCAATGGCACAAGATCATGTGCCTCCGCAGGTGGCATACATCGGGGGTGGAACGTATTGTGTTACCACTGCAGCGCAACACTACCAGCATGGAAACCGTAGCCGGTGTCCGGTGAGTGACAGCAGTTTCTGTTTTAAACCCAGGGCTGAAGTTCGAGTGGCACAGCAGCGAATTGTCCCAATCCCTGAACCATCCACTGTTCATCTAACAGTAAAGGAGAATTTTACCGACTTGCAGCGATTCGTCGCGCATTTCGGATACCTCATTCCCCCTCTCCCTGAACACCTCACCAAGCTTTTGAAAGCCGTTGCGGTTTCGCAGAAACATTTTTATACCCTTGAGCAAAAGACTGTCGAGATAGGGTCAGAGATCCTAGACATAGTAATCCTACCGTGGTGGGATCTGTTCACCAACATTGAAGTGCCCTCCTGGATTAGAATAGCCTCCCACATTTTAGTTGTATGCCAGGTGATAATTGTAGTGTACCTATTGGTCGTGCACTGCAAGAGGGGCAAGCGCCTCACAAAACAGGAAAACACGGGAGAGTGGCGAGAGCGTTACGTGCGCGTGCACGAAGAAAGCGCCGCGTAAACGGCCAGAGTGACGTCACTCCAGTTTTTCCATGTGTGTCTCGAAATTGTTTACTGATTGTTATTTTTCTTAGAACCTGTAACTAAGTTTGGAACTCTATATGTTTAAGAGTTGTTTTGATTATTTTTAATTTTGTGTTGTTGAATTATGGTTGTTGATTGGTTGGTTTTTCTTTTCCTTGAATAAAAAAAAACACATGCATATACAGGTGGTGCAAGAGGCATCGGCCTGTTACACATGGAGGACATACACGTGGTGTAAGTTAAAGGCAAAGGCTGCCTACGGTTTTATAAGAATGTAATTTTTCCCTGGGAAATAAGGACGACACAGAGACCCTAGATAGTTTAAGTTAAGGGAGTATTTGGATATGGAGAATCGAGATAATATTTGCTCACCACCACTTTTAATTGATACGATAAGCGGAGTTATTCGCATCAACAGGAGGGACTGTAGAATTCGCAAATTATCGCGATTTCAAAATAATGAGAAAGAGACATACAGTTTCGTAAACACAGCTTTATTTCAGCAAAATGCTGTCAGGTTTCAAAACGGACACAAGCAGCCTGTAAAATGGCCGCCACGCCTTGTGGCAGAAGGTTCTAGACTTTCAGCAGGCAGACAAGATGGCGTTTCAATAAACATTTCAGCAAGATCGGACAGGACTCAGCATATTGAGATAAGACAAGACGAGATCGTTTTGCATTTTAACACCCAAGCAAGGAATATAAGTGCTGGAATCGGGTTTTCCATGCACAAATGAGAGCTATTGTACTGGGCAATCAAGGGGCCCATCCAAAAGACATTGATACGCAAATTCCCCACGGCTCTACGATGAGAGAGCCGTTCGCGGGTACTCACAACAAGAATCGGAGGCCCCCAAAACCCCTCCAGGGAGACTCCTAGCCGGTTCCACAAGGGGAGAAATATTAACGGGTACTCAGACAGTTACAAGTATCACCGAAACCCATTAACGACAAGTACCACCCCATACAAGAAGTTTGAGCGCCAAAACATGACAAAAGATGGACATTAAGATTGGGCGGGAGATAAGGAATTACAGTACTATAACTGTAGTGTCCAAACGTCCATCTTTCTCTTATTCCTTTGACTCGCTAGAGAACTCTTGACTCTTATTCTCTGATCCGCTGATTTTCCGGGAGTCAACCTCGTGGCTTGCCGCGAAGATCTGTGGAGAGCTGGTCTGCGAAGGCCTGTAAGCGGGCGCACCATCCCGAGAAGTCAGTAAACGGTGTTGGAACCGAAGGCCCGAGAGGAGATGAGATGAGATGAGAAGAGAAGAAGACGACTACACGTGCCGCCGCGGTCAGTAAACCCCGACCGCGCCCGAAAATCGATTAACCACTTCTTTGAATTCTATCGGCTACTCCACAACTGGCCCTGGAAGACTTTTCTTCGAGTTCTACTGACAACTGGTGTCGGGCACAGTAAGACTCTTCTTCGAACTGTATCTGGAGTCCGAGGTCAACACAGATCTTCATGACAGCAGACGGTCCAGCCTGCTAGCCGGAGCAAAGCGAGTAAACAAGTGGGGTACAGAGACCCCTGATCAACACGTGAATAGTCAGGTGTTGTGGTGAAAACATCCGAGCAGCGTTTCGGAATTCTCCGAGTTATCACGAGTGGTGAGCATGAGTCTCGATCCTACAGATCTAGATTAGGACAGGTATTGATAGGGGAGGGTTTATGTTTTAAGGATAATTATAATGTGTGTCCCCTTTTACGATGTGTTGTGCGCTCCTCGTTTCCTTAAACCTAGTTGCATAAATGTATGTAAGTTTGTACTGTCATTAATCTGTGCTTATGACATGTATTTCGTAACCTTGAATAATATGCAATAAAGATTTTCCATTTCGTACTATTCAACCGGGTATACCTGAGTTTTCTCTGCATTATTGCTCTCGCACCTAAGTCCAGTGTCAGAACCGTAAGGGCGAGTGGGTCGAACCACTCACAGGTGTCTAGTGCTACCAGGCTGGCTGGAGACCAGTACAGGCAACAAGGCCTAACCCCGCACTAGCACCCAGGCTAAGCACAGAGCCACGCGAACCCCTTACAGGAATTGGCGACCACAAAGGGACCCTGGCAGCGAGAAAATAATGTGTTAGACCCTGGTATGAATGGGCGAAATGTTATGGAAGAGAGAATAGCAGATTATGTTTTTGGAAAAGTTAATTTGACTAAGAGATGGATAAGTGTCCTGCTGGTGGATAAGCGTCCGCTAGACGTAGCCATCAGGTGGACAGGTAGCAAGGAACACAAAAAATTGGTAGAGGAAGCGGTTTGGCTGATGTGTTATAAAAGGCAAGTCCAGATTTCGGACCAGGTCATCGTAGCGCAGGCAGCTCAGATCACGGGTTTGGTGGTGGAGATGGAGGAAAAGGACGCGGGGGGGCAGCAGCTCATCGCGTCCTTAAATGCGTTGCATCAGGAACGCCAGTTAGTCGCCAACCACCATGAGGTGAAAATAGATGACCTCGAGTGCCAGGTCACTGAGGCAAAATTAAATGAGGGCAGAATAAGGGAACGATGTGCCCGCCTAGCTGCTCAAATAAAAGCCCAGGAAGAGAGCTTAAAGGGGGTTAGGGCGGCATATAAGATGGCCCTCGAGGATAAACATGAGGGGGCTGATCACAGCGTCTGCCAAAGAGAGATAGGGAACCTTAAAGAGGCCCTGAATAAAGCGCACGGCATGGTGTGCCTTATCAGCCCGTCAGCACACCAGCCGCCGGTGGGTGGGGAATTCTTAAAATCCCTACCAAACAAAGCAGAGGAGGCATTTGCCACTGTGCCCTCCGCGCCACCCAGCTATTCGGCAACCTGGGTAAGGGAGGAAGTGGTAGAAGTAGAGGAAGAGGTCCCCGAGGTAGTACAGCCCCCTGAAGTAGTAGTGAAGCCGGGACCGTTGTGTGGATGTGTTTTCCAAATGGGTAGAAGCCTTCCCTGTAAAACAGCTACGGCGCTGGGTACTGCAAAAATCTTGGTCCGGGAAGTGTTCTCGCAGTGGGGACTCCCCCGTTTCGTGGAGTCAGACCAAGGGAGTCATTTCACCGGCCAGGTGATGCAGAACACCCTCATGCTTTTGGGCATTGAAGGGAAGTGGCACGTAGAACAGGCAACAAGGCCTAACCCCGCACTAGCACCCAGGCTAAGCACAGAGCCACGCGAACCCCTTACACCCCTCACGATCGCCATGATTCCCCAATGGTTCTTGTTCTCGGCATTGATACCAGATCTCGGGCGAAACAGGAAACCAGACCATTCCTTGGGTCTTTTAATTGAAATGTTTTGAGCATTTTGAAAAGATTTATCCTCACTGAGACTTGCTCTGTATTTCCTGTTTGTTTTCGTGCATTTTAATGGCATAAATATATCACATTAAAAATGGAAAAGCTTGCCCCATTGCAGGTTCTATGATATGCTGTGCGTGATGGGCACCAATGATGGTGAAATGAGTTAAATATCTTGGGGTGGGTTCAGCGATTCCTTGTTCATGCTGATTTATGCCCATTTCTGAGTTTGAACGTATTTTAATGAGATTGGTGGGACCCAGGAGTAACAACATGAGCAAAGTGGGAGAAGCTTTGGGGGAAATGGCAGGCTCCATGCCCAGAGGGGTGGCCAGGCCAGGCCGGGTGGAAGGTGGGGGAGATATGGAGCTGGATGTTGTTGGCATACACATGGAAGCTGAACTCAAGCAGGCTATTCTACCATGGGGGGCACTATGTGCCAAGCCGATCCTGCCCCATCCGATGCCCATGTGCAGAAGCTTCCAGCAGGAGCCACTGAACAGTGATTAGCACAAAGAATCCTGCTGACACCCTCCCACCCACACTAAGCCAGGGTGCTGAGGCCAATTTGGAACCCAACTCCCACCTGGGCTGTGACCAGCTAATGCTGGGCACAGGCCTGAGCTAGCTGGTCCGTGCGGCCTAGTCACACACTGGGAGAATGGGCTTTGGAAGTTCGGGACTGAAATAACCGCAGGGCAGAGAAGAGCTTTGAGTTTAAGCACCTGACGATGTTTCACGTATTTCTGGGGTCTCTGAGGCTCGGCTGCCAAAGTTCTGGGGGACAATTGGGAAAAGCCCGACATAAATTCATCCTCGTACTGCCTTCATCTACAGTCGCTGCTCTCTCTGCCTTTCTTCCCTCCTCTGGATTCTGGAGAAACTGCTCCATTCATTCCGAGTTTACACTTGTGATCGGAAACCAGGATGAGGGTTGGGTTGTAAAAATCAAGGGTGAAGGCAGTGTTGTTCCATCCCAAGCTCTGGGTGGAGACTGACACATGGCAGTGTGGAGCACTCAGCACACTGAAACAAGCAAACTGTGGGACGTCCCGCAATTCACACCACTTAAAGGGAGCACGACAGGCCCACACTCACCAACCCCTTAAAGGGAGCACGACAGGCCCACACTCACCAGCCCCTTAAAGGGAGCACGACAGGCCCACACTCACCAGCCCCTTAAAGGGACCACGACAGGCCCACACTCACCAGCCCCTTAAAGGGAGCACGACAGGCCCACACTCACCAGCCCCTTAAAGGGAGCACGACAGGCCCACACTCACCAGCCCCTTAAAGGGACCACGACAGGCCCACACTCACCAGCCCCTTAAAGGTAGCACGACAGGCCCACACTCACCAGCCCCTTAAAGGGAGCACGACAGGCCCACACTCACCAGCCCCTTAAAGGGACCACGACAGGCCCACACTCACCAGCCCCTTAAAGGGAGCACGACAGGCCCACACTCACCAGCCCCTTAAAGGGAGCACGACAGGCCCACACTCACCAGCCCCTTAAAGGGACCACGACAGGCCCACACTCACCAGCCCCTTAAAGGGACCACGGCAGGTGCACAGCTCACCAAGATTATTGCAATAAGGCTTGAGGACGGATTTAGGACAGTCTCATCTGGGGTGTGAGCCTAGCGCCCCGAC
This sequence comes from Squalus acanthias, assembly GCA_030390025.1. NCBI lineage: Eukaryota > Metazoa > Chordata > Chondrichthyes > Squaliformes > Squalidae > Squalus > Squalus acanthias. The sequence continues at coordinate 554,902 of JASTWF010000211.1, read as the reverse complement.
CATTGCATTCCCAGTATCAGACATGATTGAACTTAGTCCCCAGTCTCTTTGTACCAGTAGAGTGGGCACAGAGGAGTGTGAGCAGGAGCGTGCGAGCAGTGGAGTGTGAGTAGGAGTGAGAGAGCTGGAGAGAGTGTGAGCAGTGGAGTGTGAGCTGGAGAGAGTGTGAGTATTGGAGAGTGAGCAAGAGAGTGTGAGCAGGAAACAGTGAGCAGTGGAGTGTAAGCATGTGAGTGTGAGCATGTGAGTGTGAGCAGTGGATTGTGAGCAGTGGAGTGTGAGCATGTGATTGTGAGCAGTGGAGTGTGAGCAGTGGAGTGTGAGCATGTGAGTGTGAGCAGCGGATTGTGAGCAGCGCAGTGTGAGCAGACATGTGTGGCCGTGCGTGATAAAGTCCATTCTTTTAGAGAATTTAATCTAATCTACTCAATGACACAGAGACATTGCAGAGCAATCTCCTTTATTTCACATCAGATTGCACTGACAGTAGACCACTGGTTCTCTGACGGAGTCTGCAGGAAGTCCGCTGGTCCTCTCACGGAGTCAGTGCGAAGTCCGCTGGTCCTCTCACGGAGTCAGTGCGAAGTCCGCTGGTCCTCTCACGGAGTCAGTGCGAAGTCCGCTGGTCCTCTCACGGAGTCAGTGCGAAGTCCGCTGGTCCTCTCACGGAGTCAGTGGGAATGCCGATGCTACGTACTTCTTGCCATTTCCGTATGTGGACTTGGTCCAGGTGTAGGTCTGAATGTTCATGGTTTTCCCGCCAAGGCTCACCTTGCACCTGCAGGGAAGCAGCAGAAGATAAAATAGTTGCTGATTCCTGATATCAACACTGAGACAACCCAGGACCTCCTGGCCTGGCCACTCTCATAGACTGAGCACATTCAGTGAGCTGGATTTCGGGGGCAGTTACACGCTCCGTAAATGGGCATAATTGGAGCCTATCTAACCAGAGGTAATGAATGGAGTTCACTGAGCTGGGTGATGCCAGTAGACCACCCAATCCTCTACCCCTCATAAACTTCTGCTACCCGTATCCTATCCCACACCTGCTCAATCCACCAACCCTGCCCTTCCTGACCTACATTGACTCCCGGTCCGCCAACACCTCCAGTTTAAAAGTATCATACTCGTATTCAAATTCTTCCATGGCCTCTCCCCTCCCTATCTCTGTAACCTCCTCAGGCCCAACAACACCTCCTCAAATCCCCACCCAACTGAGTCTAGCCCCTTGTTCATCCACAAATTGCCTCCCCTACTCGCTTTGCTCCATCATTGGCAGCCATGCCTTCAGCTGTCTAGGCCCTAAGATTTGGAATTCACTCTCTCAACCTCTCTCCTCCTTTAAGACGCTTCTTAAAACCTACCTCTTTAACCAAGCTTTGGTGGTCTGTCCTAATATCTCCCTCTGTGGCTGCACCTCCAATCTTTGTTTAGTTACGCCTCTGTGAAGCGCATTGGGATATTTTTCTACATTAAAGGTGCTATATAAAGGCAAGTTGTTGTTGGCGATGTTGTTGTATCTTCTTGTCCCCTATAAACGGAATGTCCAGGATTGGTGGACTCTGCCTTTGAGCAGGGACTTTGTTACATACAATGCGGGCTCTGGGGAAAGAGCAGGGGAGTGGGACTAATTCTCCAGCTCTTTCAAAGAGCCGGCACAGGTTTATTTACAGGGACAACCTGATTCTAACTTCAGTTTTTCAACTCTTGTTTTCGGTGTTTATTTTTGCCCTTTTCTCCCGGAGCTCGCTCACTGGTTGAAGAGGTTTGTCGCACAGGATCTCGGCCCATCAGGAATTACATTCGACTCCGAAGGGATTGGAATTGAAGGAAGCTCCTTGGTCCTCTGGGGCCAGGTCGGATTCAGGCTCGTTTAGATTATAATGGCAGTATCAGCGTGAAGTGAAACCCCTTCTCAGCAACATTAGAATGGGAATAGAATCAGAGAATCACACAGCACAGGAGGAGGCCATTCGGCTCATCGTGCCTGTGCTGGCTCTTTGAAAGAGCTGTCCAATTAGTCCCACTCCCTGCTCTTTCCCCATAGACCTGCAATATTATCCCCTTCAAATATTTCTCTAACTCCCTTTTGAAAGTTACTATTGAATCTGCTTCCACCCTTTCAGGCAGCACATTCCAGATCACAACAACTCGCTGCGTAAAACAATATCTCCTCATCTCACCTCTAGTTCTTTTGCCAATTACCTGCAATCTGTGTCCACTGGTTACCAACCCTTCTGCCAGTGGAAATAGTTTCTCCTTATTTACTCTCTCATAACAGTTCATGATTGTGCACACCTATCAAACCTCCCCTTAACCTTCTCTGTTATAGAACACACCCATAGAAACTAACAGTCATTACTCAAAGCTCTGGCCAGGGATTGACTAATACTTACAGTTTATTAGGCTTCGCAATGAAGCAAAGAGTAAAAATGGCAAAATCAAACTCTGGACTGGAGCCAATGAATTCTGAGCCCACTTCCTTGAAGTATCCATTCCAGTTAAACTGCATGGCCACGATTTCTGGATAGTCCTTCCACTGTGGAGACAGGGCAAACCATTGAGCCCATGAGAAAAGAACAACTGCAAAATTGCCTTCTATACCACTTCATCTAACCTTGTCCAATGGTTCCTGTCCCAACACACTTTATGCTCCTTAACTGGGGATCAACTCCATGGGGTTAGTGCTGGCGCCAGGGTCCACAGATGGAGAAGCGTGCTGAGAACATTATGTCAGGTCTTCAGCCCTTCACACACCCTGTTGTGTCCACAGGTTCTAAGAGAGGGCAACTAGGGGCAGGAGAATGCATTCCCCGCATCTCACCTCAGTTTCCAATTAGTGAGAGAGAAGGCTGCAAGTTTTCAGGGGTTCAGTAAGAGGCAGGGGTTAGTCCGCCAGACTGTCCTCCCACCCCCGTTGCCTAGTGTACAGTCAGACCAGCAAGAGGGATGGGTGTGATTAGGCCATGCAAATGACCCGGCCCACCAAACCTGGACACTCAGACCAAGGCCCAAGATTCAGTGCACTTTGACCACATGGTCCATGTCCAGAGCCCAGGCAGAGGGCAGCACCCCAAAAGAGCAATATCAGCACCCAGTCAAAGGGGGATATCAGAACCCAGTCAAAGTGGAATATCAGCACCCAGTCAAAGGGGGAATACCAGCACCCAGTCAAAGGGGGAATATCAGCACCCAGTCAAAGGGGGAATATCAGCACCCAGTCAAAGGGGGAATATCAGCACCCAGTCAAAGGGGGAATATCAGCACCCAGTCAAAGGGGAATATCAGCACCCTGTCAAAGGGGGATATCAGCACCCAGTCAAAGGGGGAATATCAGCACCCAGTCAAAGGGGAATATCAGCACCAGGTCAAAGGGGGATATCAGCACCCAGTCAAAGGGGGAATATCAGCACCCAGTAAAAAGGGGAATATCAGCACCAGGTCAAAGGGGGAATATCAGCACCCAGTCAAAGGTGGATATCAGCACCCAGTCAAAGGGGAATATCAGCACCCAGTCAAAGGGGGAATATCAGCACCCAGTCAAAGGGGGAATATCAGCACCCAGTCAAAGGGGGAATATCAGCACCCTGTCAAAGGGGGAATATCAGCATCTGGTAAAAGGGGAATATCAGCACCCAGTCAAAGGGGAATATCAGCACCCGGTCAAAGGGGAATATCAGCACCCAGTCAAAGGGGGAATATCAGCACCCGGTCAAAGGGGAATATCAGCACCCGGTCAAAGGGGAATATCTGCACCCAGTCAAAGGGGAATATCAGCACCCGGTCAAAGGGGAATATCAGCACCCGTTCAAAGGGGAATATCAGCACCTGGTCAAAGGGGAATATCTGCACCCAGTCAAAGGGGAATATCAGCACCCGGTCAAAGGGGAATATCAGCACCCAGTCAAAGGGGAATATCAGCACCCAGTCAAAGGGGAATATCAGCACCCGGTCAAAGGGGAATTTCAGCACCCAGTCAAAGTGGAATATCAGCTCCCGGTCAAAGGGGAATATCAGCACCCGGTCACAGGGGGATATCAGCACCCAGTCAAAGGGGAATATCAGCACCCAGTCAAAGGGGGATATCAGCACCCAGTCAAAGGGGAATATCAGCACCCAGTCAAAGGGGAATATCAGCACCCAGTCAAAGGGGAATATCAGCACCCGGTCAAAGGGGAATATCAGCACCCAGTCACAGGGGAATATCAGCACCCAGTCAAAGGGGAATATCAGCACCCGGTCAAAGGGGAATATCAGCACCCAGTCAAAGGGAAATATCAGCACCTGGTCAAAGGGGAATATCAGCACCCGGGCAAAGGGGAATATCAGCACCTGGTCAAAGGGGGAATATCAGCACCCAGTCAAAGGGGAATATCAGCACCCGGTCAAAGGGGAATATCAGCACCCAGTCAAAGGGAAATATCAGCACCTGGTCAAAGGGGGAATATCAGCACCCAGTCAAAGGGGAATATCAGCACCTGGTCAAAGGGGAATATTAGCACCCAGTCAAAGGGAAATATCAGCACCTGGTCAAAGGGAAATATCAGAACCCAGTCAAAGGGAAATATCAGCACCCGCTCAAAGGGGAATATCAGCACCCAGTCAAAGGGAAATATCAGCACCTGGTCAAAGGGGGAATATCAGCACCCGGTCAAAGGGGGAATATCAGCACCCAGTCAAAGGGGGATATCAGCACCCGGTCAAAGGGGAATATCAGCACCTGGTCAAAGGGGGATATCAGCACCCAGTCAAAGGGGAATATCAGCACCCAGTCAAAGGGGAATATCAGCACCCGGTCAAAGGGGAATATCAGCACCCAGTCAAAGGGGAATATCAGCACCCAGTCAAAGGGGGAATATCAGCACCCAGTCAAAGGGGGAATATCAGCACCCGGTCAAAGGGGAATATCAGCACCCAGTCAAAGGGGGAATATCAGCACCCGGTCAAAGGGGGAATATCAGCACCCGGTCAAAGGGGAATATCAGCATCTGGTCAAAGGGGGAATATCAGCACCCAGTCAAAGGGGGAATATCAGCACCCAGTCAAAGGGGAATATCAGCACCCGGTCAAAGGGGAATATCAGCACCCAGTCAAAGGGGGAATATCAGCACCCAGTCAAAGGGGAATATCAGCACCCAGTCAAAGGGGAATATCAGCACCCAGTCAAAGGGGGAATATCAGCACCCAGTCAAAGGGGTAATATCAGCACCCAGTCAAAGGGGAATATCAGCACCCAGTCAAAGGGGAATATCAGCACCCAGTCAAAGGGGGAATATCAGCACCCAGTCAAAGGGGAATATCAGCACCCAGTCAAAGGGGAATATCAGCACCCAGTCAAAGGGGGAATATCAGCACCCAGTCAAAGGGGGAATATCAGCACCCAGTCAAAGGGGAATATCAGCACCCGGTCAAAGGGGGAATATCAGCACCCGGTCAAAGGGGAATATCAGCACCCAGTCAAAGGGGAATATCAGCACCCAGTCAAAGGGGGAATATCAGCACCCGGTCAAAGGGGAATATCAGCACCCAGTCAAAGGGGAATATCAGCACCCAGTCAAAGGGGAATATCAGCACCCAGTCAAAGGGGAATATCAGCACCCGGTCAAAGGGGAATATCAGCACCCGGTCAAAGGGAAATATCAGCACCCAGTCAAAGGGGAATATCAGCACCCAGTCAAAGGGGGAATATCAGCACCCAGTCAAAGGGGAAATATCAGCACCCAGTCAAAGGGGGAATATCAGCACCTGGTCAAAGGGAATATCAGCACCCGGTCAAAGGGGAAATATCAGCACCCAGTCAAAGGGGGAATATCAGCACCTGGTCAAAGGGGAATATCAGCACCCAGTCAAAGGGGAATATCAGCACCCGGTCAAAGGGGATATCAGCACCCAGTCAAAGGGGAATATCAGCACCCAGTCAAAGGGGAATATCAGCACCCAGTCAAAGGGGAATATCAGCACCCAGTCAAAGGGGAATATCAGCACCCAGTCAAAGGGGAATATCAGCACCCAGTCAAAGGGAAATATCAGCACCCGGTCAAAGGGAAATATCAGCACCCGGTCAAAGGGGGAATATCAGCACCCGGTCAAAGGGGAATATCAGCACCCAGTCAAAGGGGAATATCAGCACCCGGTCACAGGGGAATATCAGCACCCAGTCAAAGGGGAATATCAGCACCCAGTCAAAGGGGGAATATCAGCACCCAGTCAAAGGGAATATCAGCACCCAGTCAAAGGGGAATATCAGCACCCGTCAAAGGGGAATATCAGCACCCAGTCAAAGGGGAATATCAGCACCCAGTCAAAGGGGAATATCAGCACCCTGTCAAAGGGGGAATATCAGCACCCAGTCAAAGGGGAATATCAGCACCCGGTCAAAGGGGGAATATCAGCACCCGGTCAAAGGGGAATATCAGCACCCAGTCAAAGGGGAATATCAGCACCCGTCAAAGGGGAATATCAGCACCCAGTCAAAGGGGAATATCAGCACCCAGTCAAAGGGGAATATCAGCACCCGGTCAAAGGGGAATATCAGCACCCGTGCAAAGGGGAATATCAGCACCCGGTCAAAGGGGAATATCAGCACCCAGTCAAAGGGGAATATCAGCACCCGGTCAAAGGGGAATATCAGCACCCAGTCAAAGGGGAATATCAGCACCCAGTCAAAGGGGAATATCAGCACCCAGTCAAAGGGAAATATCAGCACCCGGTCAAAGGGGAATATCAGCACCCAGTCAAAGGGGGAATATCAGCACCCAGTCAAAGGGGGAATATCAGCACCCAGTCAAAGGGGAATATCAGCACCTGGTCAAAGGGGGAATATCAGCACCTGGTCAAAGGGGGAATATCAGCACCCAGTCAAAGGGGGAATATCAGCACCCGGTCAAAGGGGAATATCAGCACCCAGTCAAAGGGGGAATATCAGCACCCGGTCAAAGGGGAATATCAGCACCCAGTCAAAGGGGGAATATCAGCACCCAGTCAAAGGGGAATATCAGCACCCAGTCAAAGGGGAATATCAGCACCCAGTCAAAGGGGGAATATCAGCACCCGGTCAAAGGGGAATATCAGCACCCAGTCAAAGGGGGAATATCAGCACCCGGTCAAAGGGGAATATCAGCACCCAGTCAAAGGGGGAATATCAGCACCCAGTCAAAGGGGAATATCAGCACCCAGTCAAAGGGGAATATCAGCACCCAGTCAAAGGGGAATATCAGCACCCAGTCAAAGGGGAATATCAGCACCCGGTCAAAGGGGAATATCAGCACCCAGTCAAAGGGGAATATCAGCACCCAGTCAAAGGGGAATATCAGCACCCGGTCAAAGGGGAATATCAGCACCCAGTCAAAGGGGAATATCAGCACCCAGTCAAAGGGGAATATCAGCACCCAGTCAAAGGGGAATATCAGCACCCAGTCAAAGGGGAATATCAGCACCCGTCAAAGGGGAATATCAGCACCCAGTCAAAGGGGAATATCAGCACCCAGTCAAAGGGGAATATCAGCACCCAGTCAAAGGGGAATATCAGCACCCTGTCAAAGGGAATATCAGCACCCGGTCAAAGGGGAATATCAGCACCCGGTCAAAGGGGAATATCAGCACCCAGTCAAAGGGGAATATCAGCACCCGGTCAAAGGGGAATATCAGCACCCAGTCAAAGGGGAATATCAGCACCCAGTCAAAGGGGAATATCAGCACCCAGTCAAAGGGGGAATATCAGCACCTGGTCAAAGGGGAATATCAGCACCCAGTCAAAGGGGAATATCAGCACCCGGTCAAAGGGGAATATCAGCACCCAGTCAAAGGGGAATATCAGCACCCGGTCAAAGGGGAATATCAGCACCCAGGTCAAAGGGGAATATCAGCACCCAGTCAAAGGGGAATATCAGCACCCAGTCAAAGGGGAATATCAGCACCCAGTCAAAGGGGAATATCAGCACCCAGTCAAAGGGGAATATCAGCACCAGTCAAAGGGGAATATCAGCACCCGTCAAAGGGGAATATCAGCACCCAGTCAAAGGGGAATATCAGCACCCAGTCAAAGGGGAATATCAGCACCCAGTCAAAGGGGAATATCAGCACCCAGTCAAAGGGGAATATCAGCACCCTGTCAAAGGGGAATATCAGCACCCGGTCAAAGGGGAATATCAGCACCCTGTCAAAGGGGAAATATCAGCACCCAGTCAAAGGGGAATATCAGCACCCAGTCAAAGGGGGAATATCAGCACCCAGTCAAAGGGAATATCAGCACCCGTCAAAGGGGAATATCAGCACCCAGTCAAAGGGAATATCAGCACCCAGTCAAAGGGGAATATCAGCACCTGGTCAAAGGGAAATATCAGCACCCGGTCAAAGGGGGAATATCAGCACCCAGTCAAAGGGAATATCAGCACCCAGTCAAAGGGGGAATATCAGCACCCAGTCAAAGGGGAATATCAGCACCCGGTCAAAGGGGAATATCAGCACCCAGTCAAAGGGGGAATATCAGCACCCAGTCAAAGGGAAATATCAGCACCCAGTCAAAGGGGGAATATCAGCACCTGGTCAAAGGGAAATATCAGCACCCGGTCAAAGGGGGAATATCAGCACCCAGTCAAAGGGAAATATCAGCACCCAGTCAAAGGGGAATATCAGCACCCGGTCAAAGGGGGAATATCAGCACCCGGTCAAAGGGGGAATATCAGCACCCAGTCAAAGGGGAATATCAGCACCCGGTCAAAGGGGGATATCAGCACCCAGTCAAAGGGGAATATCAGCACCCAGTCAAAGGGGAATATCAGCACCCGGTCAAAGGGGGATATCAGCACCCAGTCAAAGGGGAATATCAGCACCCAGTCAAAGGGGAATATCAGCACCCGGTCAAAGGGGGATATCAGCACCCAGTCAAAGGGGAATATCAGCACCCAGTCAAAGGGGAATATCAGCACCCGGTCAAAGGGGGAATATCAGCACCCAGTCAAAGGGGAATATCAGCACCCAGTCAAAGGGGGAATATCAGCACCCAGTCAAAGGGGAATATCAGCACCCAGTCAAAGGGGAATATCAGCACCCAGTCAAAGGGAAATATCAGCACCCGGTCAAAGGGGGAATATCAGCACCCAGTCAAAGGGGAATATCAGCACCCAGTCAAAGGGGAATATCAGCACCCGGTCAAAGGGGAATATCAGCACCCAGTCAAAGGGGAATATCAGCACCCGGTCAAAGGGGAATATCAGCACCCAGTCAAAGGGAAATATCAGCACCCGGTCAAAGGGAGAATATCAGCACCCAGTCAAAGGGGAATATCAGCACCCGGTCAAAGGTGAATATCAGCACCCGGTCAAAGGGGGAATATCAGCACCCAGTCAAAGGGGAATATCAGCACCCGGTCAAAGGGAAATATCAGCACCCGGTCAAAGGGGGAATATCAGCACCCAGTCAAAGGGGAATATCAGCACCCAGTCAAAGGGAAATATCAGCACCCGGTCAAAGGTGAATATCAGCACCCGGTCAAAGGGGGAATATCAGCACCCGGTCAAAGGGGAATATCAGCACCCAGTCAAAGGGGAATATCAGCACCCGGTCAAAGGTGAATATCAGCACCCGGTCAAAGGGGAATATCAGCACCTGGTCAAAGGGGGAATATCAGCACCCGGTCAAAGGGGAATATCAGCACCCGGTCAAAGGGGGAATATCAGCACCTGGTCAAAGGGGAATATCAGCACCCGGTCAAAGGGGAATATCAGCACCTGGTCAAAGGGGAATATCAGCACCTGGTCAAAGGGGAATATCAGCACCCGGTCAAAGGGGGAATATCAGCACCTGGTCAAAGGGGAATATCAGCACCCGGTCAAAGGGGGAATATCAGCACCCAGTCAAAGGTGAATATCAGCACCCAGTCAAAGGGGAATATCAGCACCCGGTCAAAGGGAAATATCAGCACCCGGTCAAAGGGGGAATATCAGCACCCAGTCAAAGGGGAATATCAGCACCCGGTCAAAGGTGAATATCAGCACCCGGTCAAAGGGGGAATATCAGCACCCAGTCAAAGGGGAATATCAGCACCCGGTCAAAGGTGAATATCAGCACCCGGTCAAAGGGGAATATCAGCACCCAGTCAAAGGTGAATATCAGCACCTGGTCAAAGGGGAATATCAGCACCCGGTCAAAGGTGAATATCAGCACCCGGTCAAAGGGGGATATCAGCACCCAGTCAAAGGTGAATATCAGCACCTGGTCAAAGGTGAATATCAGCACCCGGTCAAAGGGGGAATATCAGCACCCAGTCAAAGGTGAATATCAGCACCCGGTCAAAGGGGGAATATCAGCACCCAGTCAAAGGGGGAATATCAGCACCCGGTCAAAGGGGGAATATCAGCACCCGGTCAAAGGGGGAATATCAGCACCCAGTCAAAGGGGGAATATCAGCACCCGGTCAAAGTTTAATATCAGCACCCAGTCAAAGGGGGAATATCAGCACCCAGTCAAAGGGTAATATCAGCACCCAGTCAAAGGGGAATATCAGCACCCGGTCAAAGGGGAATATCAGCACCCGGTCAAAGGGGAATATCAGCACCCGGTCAAAGTTTAATATCAGCACCCAGTCAAAGGGGGAATATCAGCACCCAGTCAAAGGGGAATATCAGCACCCAGTCAAAGGGGAATATCAGCACCCGGTCAAAGGGGGAATATCAGCACCCAGTCAAAGGGGAATATCAGCACCCGGTCAAAGGGGAATATCAGCACCTGGTCAAAGGGGGAATATCAGCACCCGGTCAAAGGGGGAATATCAGCACCCAGTCAACGGGGGAATATCAGCACCCAGTCAAAGGGGAATATCAGCACCCGGTCAAAGGGGAATATCAGCACCCAGTCAAAGGGGAATATCAGCACCCAGTCAAAGGGGAATATCAGCACCCGGTCAAAGAGGAATATCAGCACCCAGTCAAAGGGTGAATATCAGCACCCAGTCAAAGGGGAATATCAGCACCCGGTCAAAGGGGAATATCAGCACCCAGTCAAAGGGGAATATCAGCACCCAGTCAAAGGGGAATATCAGCACCCAGTCACAGGGGGAATATCAGCACCCAGTCAAAGGGGAATATCAGCACCCAGTCAAAGGGGAATATCAGCACCCAGTCAAAGGGGGATATCAGCAACCGGTCAAAGAGGAATATCAGCACCCAGTCAAAGGGGATTATCAGCACCCAGTCAAAGGGGAATATCAGCACCCGGTCAAAGGGGAATATCAGCACCCAGTCAAAGGGGAATATCAGCACCCAGTCACAGGGGGAATATCAGCACCCAGTCAAAGGGGAATATCAGCACCCAGTCAAAGGGGAATATCAGCACCCAGTCAAAGGGGGATATCAGCACCCGGTCAAAGAGGAATATCAGCACCCAGTCAAAGGGGAATATCAGAACCCAGTCAAAGGGGGAATATCAGCACCCAGTCAAAGGGGAACATCAGCACCCGGTCACAGGGCAATATCAGCACCCAGTCAAAGGGGAACATCAGCACCCGGTCACAGGGCAATATCAGCACCCAGTCAAAGGGGAATATCAGCACCCAGTCAAAGGGGAACATCAGCACCCGGTCACAGGGCAATATCAGCACCCAGTCAAAGGGGGAATATCAGCACCCAGTCAAAGGGGAATATCAGCACCCAGTCAAAGGGGAATATCAGCACCCAGTCAAAGGGGAATATCAGCACCCAGTCAAAGGGGAATATCAGCACCCAGTCAAAGGGGAATATCAGCACCCGGTCAAAGGGGAATATCAGCACCCAGTCAAAGGGGAATATCAGCACCCGGTCAAAGGGGAATATCAGCACCCGGTCAAAGGGGAATATCAGCACCCGGTCAAAGGGGAATATCAGCACCCAGTCACAGGGCAATATCAGCACCCGGTCAAAGGGGAATATCAGCACCCAGTCACAGGGCAATATCAGCACCCAGTCAAAGGGCAATATCAGCACCCGTTCAAAGGGGAATATTAGCACCCGGTCAAATTGGAATATCAGCACCCGGTCAAAGGGGAATATTAGCACCCAGTCAAAGGGGAATATCAGCACCCAGTCAAATGGGGAATATCAGCACCCAGTCAAAGGGGAATATCAGCACCCGGTCAAAGGGGAATATCAGCACCCGGTCAAAGGGAAATATCAGCACCCAGTCAAAGGGGAATATCAGCACCCAGTCAAAGGGGAATATCAGCACCCAGTCAAAGGGGGAATATCAGCACCCAGTCAAAGGGGGAATATCAGCACCCAGTCAAAGGGGAATATCAGCACCCAGTCAAAGGGGAATATCAGCACTTGGTCAAAGGGGAATATCAACACCCGGTCAAAGGGGAATATCAGCACCCAGTCAAAGGGGAATATCAGCACCCGGTCAAAGGGGAATATCAGCACCCAGTCAAAGGGGAATATCAGCACCCGGTCAAAGGGGAATATCAGCACCCAGTCAAAGGGGAATATCAGCACCCAGTCAAAGGGGAATATCAGCACCCAGTCACAGGGGGAATATCAGCACCCAGTCAAAGGGGAATATCAGCACCCGGTCAAAGGGGAATATCAGCACCCAGTCAAAGGGGAATATCAGCACCCGGTCAAAGGGGAATATCAGCACCCAGTCAAAGGGGAATATCAGCACCCAGTCAAAGGGGAATATCAGCACCCAGTCACAGGGGGAATATCAGCACCCAGTCAAAGGGGAATATCAGCACCCGGTCAAAGGGGAATATCAGCACCCAGTCAAAGGGGAATATCAGCACCCGGTCAAAGGGGAATATCAGCACCCAGTCACAGGGGGAATATCAGCACCCAGTCAAAGGGGAATATCAGCACCCGGTCAAAGGGGAATATCAGCACCCAGTCAAAGGGGAATATCAGCACCCAGTCAAAGGGGAATATCAGCACCCGGTCAAAGGGGAATATCAGCACCCAGTCAAAGGGGAATATCAGCATCTGGTGAAAGGGGAATATCAGCACCCGGTCAAAGGGGAATATCAGAACCCAGTCAAAGGGGAATATCCGCACCTGGTCAAAGGGGAATATCAGAACCCAGTCAAAGGGGAATATCAGCACCCAGTCAAAGGGGAATATCAGCACCCAGTCAAAGGGGAATATCAGCACCCAATCAAAGGGGAATATCAGCACCCAGTCAAAGGGGAATATCAGCACCCGTTGAAAGGGGAATATCAGCACCCGGTCAAAGGGGAATATCAGCATCCGTTCAAAGGGTAATATCAGCACCCGGTCAAAGGGGGAATATCAGCACCCGTTCAAAGGGGGAATATCAGCACCCGGTCAAAGGGGAATATCAGCATCCGTTCAAAGGGGAATATCAGCACCCGGTCAAAGGGGAATATCAGCATCCGTTCAAAGGGGAATATCAGCACCCAGTCAAAGGGGTAATATCAGCACCCAGTCAAAGGGGGAATATCAGAACCCAGTCAACGGGGAATATCAGCACCCAGTCAAAGGGGAATATCAGCTTCTGTTCAAAGTGGGAATATCAGCACCCAGTCAAAGGCGGAATATCAGAACCCAGTCAAAGGGGGAATATCAGCACCCAGTCAAAGGGGGAATATCAGAACCCAGTCACAGGGGAATATCAGCACCCAGTCAAAGGGGGAATATCAGAACCCAGTCAAAGGGGAATATCAGCACCCAGTCAAAGGGGAATATCAGAACCCAATCAAAGGGGGAATATCAGCACCCAGTCAAAGGGGAATATCAGCACCCAGTCAAAGGGGAATATCAGCACCCAGTCACAGGGGGAATATCAGCACCCAGTCAAAGGGGAATATCAGCACCCAGTCAAAGGGGAATATCAGCACCCAGTCAAAGGGGGATATCAGCAACCGGTCAAAGAGGAATATCAGCACCCAGTCAAAGGGGATTATCAGCACCCAGTCAAAGGGGGAATATCAGCACCCAGTCAAAGGGGAATATCAGCACCCGGTCAAAGGGGAATATCAGCACCCAGTCAAAGGGGAATATCAGCACCCAGTCACAGGGGGAATATCAGCACCCAGTCAAAGGGGAATATCAGCACCCAGTCAAAGGGGAATATCAGCACCCAGTCAAAGGGGGATATCAGCACCCGGTCAAAGAGGAATATCAGCACCCAGTCAAAGGGGAATATCAGCACCCAGTCAAAGGGGGAATATCAGCACCCAGTCAAAGGGGAACATCAGCACCCGGTCACAGGGCAATATCAGCACCCAGTCAAAGGGGAACATCAGCACCCGGTCACAGGGCAATATCAGCACCCAGTCAAAGGGGAATATCAGCACCCAGTCAAAGGGGAACATCAGCACCCGGTCACAGGGCAATATCAGCACCCAGTCAAAGGGGGAATATCAGCACCCAGTCAAAGGGGAATATCAGCACCCAGTCAAAGGGGAATATCAGCACCCAGTCAAAGGGGAATATCAGCACCCAGTCAAAGGGGAATATCAGCACCCAGTCAAAGGGGAATATCAGCACCCGGTCAAAGGGGAATATCAGCACCCAGTCAAAGGGGAATATCAGCACCCGGTCAAAGGGGAATATCAGCACCCGGTCAAAGGGGAATATCAGCACCCGGTCAAAGGGGAATATCAGCACCCAGTCACAGGGCAATATCAGCACCCGGTCAAAGGGGAATATCAGCACCCAGTCACAGGGCAATATCAGCACCCAGTCAAAGGGCAATATCAGCACCCGTTCAAAGGGGAATATTAGCACCCGGTCAAATTGGAATATCAGCACCCGGTCAAAGGGGAATATTAGCACCCAGTCAAAGGGGAATATCAGCACCCAGTCAAATGGGGAATATCAGCACCCAGTCAAAGGGGAATATCAGCACCCGGTCAAAGGGGAATATCAGCACCCGGTCAAAGGGAAATATCAGCACCCAGTCAAAGGGGAATATCAGCACCCAGTCAAAGGGGAATATCAGCACCCAGTCAAAGGGGGAATATCAGCACCCAGTCAAAGGGGGAATATCAGCACCCAGTCAAAGGGGAATATCAGCACCCAGTCAAAGGGGAATATCAGCACTTGGTCAAAGGGGAATATCAACACCCGGTCAAAGGGGAATATCAGCACCCAGTCAAAGGGGAATATCAGCACCCGGTCAAAGGGGAATATCAGCACCCAGTCAAAGGGGAATATCAGCACCCGGTCAAAGGGGAATATCAGCACCCAGTCAAAGGGGAATATCAGCACCCAGTCAAAGGGGAATATCAGCACCCAGTCACAGGGGGAATATCAGCACCCAGTCAAAGGGGAATATCAGCACCCGGTCAAAGGGGAATATCAGCACCCAGTCAAAGGGGAATATCAGCACCCGGTCAAAGGGGAATATCAGCACCCAGTCAAAGGGGAATATCAGCACCCAGTCAAAGGGGAATATCAGCACCCAGTCACAGGGGGAATATCAGCACCCAGTCAAAGGGGAATATCAGCACCCGGTCAAAGGGGAATATCAGCACCCAGTCAAAGGGGAATATCAGCACCCGGTCAAAGGGGAATATCAGCACCCAGTCACAGGGGGAATATCAGCACCCAGTCAAAGGGGAATATCAGCACCCGGTCAAAGGGGAATATCAGCACCCAGTCAAAGGGGAATATCAGCACCCAGTCAAAGGGGAATATCAGCACCCGGTCAAAGGGGAATATCAGCACCCAGTCAAAGGGGAATATCAGCATCTGGTGAAAGGGGAATATCAGCACCCGGTCAAAGGGGAATATCAGAACCCAGTCAAAGGGGAATATCCGCACCTGGTCAAAGGGGAATATCAGAACCCAGTCAAAGGGGAATATCAGCACCCAGTCAAAGGGGAATATCAGCACCCAGTCAAAGGGGAATATCAGCACCCAATCAAAGGGGAATATCAGCACCCAGTCAAAGGGGAATATCAGCACCCGTTGAAAGGGGAATATCAGCACCCGGTCAAAGGGGAATATCAGCATCCGTTCAAAGGGTAATATCAGCACCCGGTCAAAGGGGGAATATCAGCACCCGTTCAAAGGGGGAATATCAGCACCCGGTCAAAGGGGAATATCAGCATCCGTTCAAAGGGGAATATCAGCACCCGGTCAAAGGGGAATATCAGCATCCGTTCAAAGGGGAATATCAGCACCCAGTCAAAGGGGGAATATCAGCACCCAGTCAAAGGGGGAATATCAGAACCCAGTCAACGGGGAATATCAGCACCCAGTCAAAGGGGAATATCAGCTTCTGTTCAAAGTGGGAATATCAGCACCCAGTCAAAGGGGGAATATCAGAACCCAGTCAAAGAGGGAATATCAGCACCCAGTCAAAGGGGGAATATCAGAACCCAGTCACAGGGGAATATCAGCACCCAGTCAAAGGGGGAATATCAGAACCCAGTCAAAGGGGAATATCAGCACCCAGTCAAAGGGGAATATCAGAACCCAATCAAAGGGGGATTATCAGCACCCGGTCAAAGGGGAATATCAGCACCCAGTCAAAGGGGAATATCAGAACCCAGTCAAAGGGGAATATCAGAACCCAGTCAAAGGGGGAATATCAGCACCCAGTCAAAGGGGAATATCAGAACCCAGTCAAAGGGGAATATCAGAACCCAGTCAAAGAGGGAATATCTGCACCCGGGCAAAGGGGGAATATCAGCACCCGGTCAAAGGGGAATATCAGCACCCAGTCCTCAAACCTTCTGTCCTTAGCAAGACGGTGGGGGCGGCAACACTGAGTTAAGCCTCAAACATCCCCACCCAACAGGCTGGGCTTCAAACCTTCTCCCTTTGATGCGAGAATGTCTCATCTTTCCCTGAGGATACCATAGGGCTGAATCGTCCAATTGGGCACCAGTAATTCCTGAGTTTAGGGTCTAGACAGCTGAAGGTACGGCTGCCAATGGTGGGGTGAAGGAAGCGGGGGATGTAAAAGAGGTCAGACTTGGAGGAGCGCAGCGATCTCGGAGAGTTGTAAGGCTGGATGTTTTACAAGCAGCACAGAGGCATTGGAGGTGTCAGCAAACGAGTGTCGAGTGGGAGCTGGGTGTCGTGAGCATACACACGGTGCTGGTTCAGGGAACGCGCACAGGGAGAGGGTGTGGATATGAGACTAGTGCGTTGGTGTTGGACTGCTGTAAGATGGTCTTACGATCTGTTACAGACACTCACTGGTCCATTGTAGTTGTAACTGTAATAATTCAGCTCCCTGTTCTTTTCCGCCAGGTAGAACCGGATCCAGTTGTGGAATCCAGACACTATTCCCTTCTTCACTTCACCTGTTTCCAAAAGAATTTGGTGCAAGTTAATTCCAGGATAATCAACACCTGGAGCAGCTGGACTGAAACCGATCAGTAGCTAGTGAGTCCCGAGTGACGGGGGATGTGGGAGGTCATGGGGGTTCAGATGGTAAGTGAAGGGCTGGAGCAGAAACCTTGCCCTCCCTCTCCACACCAATCTACATTTCATCCCCACAATCGCTCACATAATGTAATCCCGCTATTCAAGAAAGGAGGGAGAGAGAAAGCAGGGAACTGCAGACCTGTTGGCCTGACGTTAGTAGTAGGGAAAACGCTAGAATCTATTATTAGGGACGTGGTAACGAGGCATTTAAAAATCATAATATGATTAGGCAGAGTCAACACAGATTTATGAAAGGGAAATCGTGTTTGACAAACCTGTAACTAGCAGAGTAGATAAGGGGGAAACCAGTGGTTGTAGCTTATTTGGATTTTCAGAAGACTTTCGATAATGTGCCACACAAGAGGTTGTTACACCAAATTAGGGCTCATAGGATTGGGGGTAATATATTGGCCCAGAAATTGATCTCGCTCTGTTCCCGCGGGGGTAAGCCTTCCCCGCGATGTCTCACCTCGCTTATGCTTTTTCTGATCCAGCTCGCACGAACTTGATGTTCCAGACATCAGCTGTGCTGGGCTTGCGTATCCCAGCGGCGTAGTGAATTCGTGCGAGCTGTGGGATCACGTGACTCAGTTAGAGCCAATGGCAGCACACCATCTTCCATTCATAAGTCTCACAGCCTATGAATCTTACACCCCCCCAAAATAACAGCTAAACCTCAATTAAATTTTTAAAAAAAACCATCACATTAATAAAATAAGTATAGTTAATTAAATTAACCATTTTAAATAAAAAATTAAATTTTTGAAAAAATTTAAAATCTTTTAAAAAGTTATAAAAATAAACTTACCTGTCTTTAAAGTCTATAAAAAAGATATACCTGTAAAAAAAAATTCAAAAAAATACTTAATTCACTACTTACCTTCTTAAAAGCGGGTCTTACTCCTCCTTTTTACATTTCCAAAATCTTCCCTACTTACCTGCGCGTCCAAAGCATGAAGTGCACAGCGTGCGCGCAGCCTGTAGCGCGCACGCGATGCACCCAGGCCCCGCCCCCTTTTCGGAAGAGCAATTGTCGGTTTTCAGCGCATGCGCAGGGCATGCAGAAAACCGGCAATTGGAGTGGAAATACGCGAGAGTACGCAGTGCGTACTCTCGCGTCCCGGGATCAATTTTCGGCCCATTAGCATGGATAGAGGATTGGTTAACGGACAGAAAACAGAGAGTAGAGATAAATGGCTCATTTTCCGGTTGGCAGGCTGTAACTAGTGGGGTGCCGCAAGGATCAGTGCTTGGGCCTCAGCTATTTACAATCTACATCAATGACTTAGATGAAGGGACCGAGTTAATGTATCCAAGTTTGCTGATGATACAAAGCTAGGTGGACACAAAAAGTCTGCAAAGGGATATAGATAGATATAGATATAGATAGATAGTGAGTGGGCAGTAAGGTGGCAGATCGAATATAATGTAGAGAAGTGTGAAGTTATCCACTTTGGTAGGAAACATAGAAAAGCAGAATATTTTTTAAATGGTGAGAGATTGGTGTTCAGAAGGACCTGGGTGTTCTTATACACGAATCACTGAAAGTTAACATGCAGGTACAGCAAGCAATTAGGAAAGCAAATGGTATGTTCACCTTTATTACAAAGGGATTGCAGTATAAGAGTAAAGATGTCTTACTGCAATTATATAGGGCCCTGGTGAGACCACACCTGGAGTATTGTGTAAAGTTTTGGTCTCCTTACCTAAGGAAGGATATATTTGCCTTAGAAGGAGTGCAATGGAGGTTCACTAGACTGATTCCTGGGGTGAGTGATTCCGCTGAGGAGAGATTGAGTAGACTAGGCCTATATTCCCTAGAGTTTAGAAGAATGAGAGGTGATCTCATTGAAACACATAAAATTCTTACAGGGCTTGACGGAGTAGATGCAGGGAGGATGTTTCCCCTGGCTAGGGAGTCTGGAACCAGGGGTAATAGTCTCAGAATAAGGGGTCGGCCATTTAGGACTGAGATGAGGAGAAATTTCTTCACTCAGAGGGTGGTGAATCTTTGGAATCATCTTCGGTCCCCACCACAAACTCCGTTCCTTCGCCACTGACTCCATTCCTCTCCCTGGCAACTATTTAGGCTGAGTCAGATTGTTCGCAACCTTGGTGTCATATGTGACCCCGTGGTGAGCTTCCGACCACACATCCGCTCCATCACTAAGATCGCCTACTTACACCTCCGTAACATCGCCCGGTTCCACCCCTGCCTCAGCTCATCCACTACTGAAACCCTCATCCATGCCTTTGTTACCTCTAGTCTTGACTATTCCAACGCACTCCTGGTCGGCCTCCCACATTCTACCCTCCGTAAACTGGAGGTCATCCAAAACTCGGCTGCCCGTGTTCTAACTCGCACCAAGTCCCGTTCACCCATCACCCCTGTGCTCGCTGACTGACATTGGCTCCCGGTTAAACAACGCCTCGATTTCAAAATTCTCATCTGTGTTTTCAAATCCCTCCATGGGCGTTCCCCTCCCTATCTCTGTAATCTCCTCCAGCTCTACAACTCTCCGAGATACCTGCGCTCCTCCAATTCTTTTTTTTTTTGGCATCCCCGGTTTTAATCGCTCCACCATTGGCGGCCGTGCCTTCTGTTGCCTCGGCCCTAAGCTCTGGAATTCCCTCCCTAAACCTCTCCGCCTCTCTACCTCTCTTTCCCCCTTTAAGACGCTCCTTAAAACCGACCTCTTTGACCAAGCTTTTGGTCACCTGCCCTAATATCTCCTTATGTGGTTTGGTGTCAAAATTTGTTTGATAATCGCTCCTGTGAAATGCCTTGGAACGTTTTACTACATTAAAGACGCTAGATTAATACAAGTTGTTCTTGTTATTGTTGTTGAAGCTGAACATAAGCACGAGGAACAGCACCTCATCGTTCGATTAGGCACTTTACAGCCTTCCAGACTCAACATCGAGTTCAACAATTTCCGATCATAACCACTGATCCCAGCTTTTCGGACAGCAGGTGCTGGTAATGGTTCTGCTGTTGTCTTTTACAGCTCAGCTAGACCCAGCTTTTGTTTCTGTACTTGTCCTTTTACCACCTCCTTTTGAGCTGCACCTCATCCCTTTTGTCATTTAATCTGAGAAAGTGCTGGAAATACTCCAGTTCTGACGAAGGGTGATCGACCTGAAACGTTAACTCTGTTTCTCTCTCCACAGATGCTGCCTGACCTGCTGAGTGTTTCCAGCATCTTCTGTTTGTCTTTGTATTATTTGCATGTCATCTTGTCATTTCATATAACACTGTAGAACCGTTCTATAAAACCTAAAACTGTTATTCGTGAATTAAATGAAGCTTGTGGTTTAATAATGACTCGGGCAAGAATCTGAGCGGAGATGTTGTCGCCGGACTAACAACTCTTGGTTGCGACAGTAACCATTGGGAAATCTGCTAACGGCGCAAGAGCAGGAAGAGACGTCATTGCTGGAGTTTCTCCGGCTACCATTCTCTGAGCTGGAGTGCGAGTTAGAGAAACACCGACACATAAGTGAGGGCGGAGGAGTTTCTGGATAGTTTACTCCAGAGTGTAGTCACACCACAGAGGAAAGCACAGGTGGAGGGAGGGGAGAGTGTGACTGTCAGTCAGAAAGTGTGGAGGGAGGTGGAGGAGGAGGTCCCGTAGACACTGCTCCTGTCCAACAGGTACAATGTACTGCCTGTGAGGATAAGGATGAAGGTTGCAGGATGCTGACCTAGGCTCCATGGAGCAGGAGGCTGGCCAAGGAGGGAGGAGCAGAATGGAAATGCAGTAGTTATCGGGGATTCTATAATAAGGGGATAGATAGCATCCTCTGCAGCCATGATCGAGAGTCCCAAAGGGTGTGTTGTCTACCTGGTGCCAGGGTAAAGGACATCTCAATGCAGCTGGAAGGGAATTTGGAAAGGGAGGGGAAGATCTAGTTGTCGTGGTCCAGTTGAGGGAGTATCAGGAGTTAGGAGCTGAATTAAAAGAAAGACTTGCATTTCTATAGCGCCTTTCACAACCACCGGACGTCCCAAAGTGCTTTACAGCCAATGAAGTACTTTTGAAATGTAGTCACTGTTGTAATGTAGGAACCGCGGCAGCCAATTTGATCATCTGTTTTCGTTATGTTGATTGAGGGATAAATATTGGCCAGGACACCGGGATTAAGTCCCCTGCTCTTCTTCGAAATAGTGCCATGGGATCTTTTACGTCCACCTGAGAGAGCAGAGGGACCTTGGTTTAACGTCTCATCCGAAAGACGGCACCTCCGACAGTGCAGCAACTCCCCCAGCACTGCACTGGAGAGTCAGCCGAGATTTATGTGCTCAACTCCCTGGAGTAGGACTTGAACCCACAACCTTCTGACTCAGAGGCGAGGGTGCTACCCACTGAGCCACAGCTGACACTGTGCCAAGACCTCATGGGTAGTAATCTCAGGATTATTACCCAAGCCACGTGCTAATGGCATAGGGATAGAGAGATCAGCAAAGTCTGAAGGAGTGGTGTGGGAAGGAGGGTTCCATTTCATGGGACACTGCCACCAGCACTGGGACAGGAGGGAGCTGCACCACTGGGACAGGAGGGAGCTGCACCGCTGGGACAGGAGGGAGCTGCACCGCTGGGACAGGAGGGAGCTGCACCGCTGAGACAGGAGGGAGCTGCACCGCTGGGACAGGAGGGAGCTGCACCACTGGGACAGGAGGGAGCTGCACCGCTGGGACAGGAGGGAGCCGCACCACTGGGACAGGCTCCACCAGCACCGGGCGGGATCAGGGTCCTAGCGGAAAGCGTGGGGGAGGAGGAGGGGTCAGACAGAAATAAAAATAAAAATAGCCTAAAGACTAAAAGAACGGATGAGAGTGAAGTCCAGATCATCAGTAGAGTTAAAGGTAATATAAATACTTCAGGTTCAGAAAAAAATAGGAAATAATAAACTAACTGATCAAAATACAACAGGAGTGATAAAAAAACAAGGAATGTGATCAGTTAAACCATGTGTTATAAACATCATCAGGGCAAAAGGGCAGGAGAGGGGCTGCTGCTCATGAACAGTTCTACACACTAATGCACGTATTATACTTGGGGCGGGGGATTTGCAGGCTATGGGGAGTGGGACTGGTTGGATGGCTCTTTCAAGGGGTCAGCGCGGACGCGACTGTCTGGATGGCCTCCTTCAGAGCTGTAAGCACAGCAGGATAAGATTGGTATGTGCTAACAAATCAAATACCATACTTTATGGAAGTATGCTAAAGAGAATGGATGGGAGTACAAGCAGATCCATAGACGAGATCAAAATAGCTTATACCTGTAATAGAGCCACCTGGTGGACTACTGATGTATATAATAATAAAGCCATATGCAGGACAGTTCTTACTGGAAGCCACGTTGTGCTGTTGTATATATATATATATATATGCTGTGTCCCAAGATATCACAGAATTGGCGACGAGGATGGGATTGCGGATTCCCTAACTGAAATTTTTGTTGGAGGATAATCCTGCCAACCAACGGAGGGTTGTTAGAGGTTCTTCGTTTTGGAGAAACACTTAAAAATTGAGCACACGTGGCTGAACTGTTGACATTGCCAGAGTCCAGATGGTGGCGCCTAGGGAAATAATAGGGTGCTTGGGTGAGTTCCATCGCAACCGAGAAACTTTCAGAGCGTATGTGGAGCGGCTAGAAATGTTTTTTACCGTGAATAATATCGTCGAAGTCCCCGATGATGTAAACCGTAACCGGGCGGTTTTAGAAATGAAACGGGCTATTTTTTTGACTGAAGCAGGTGTATGAAACCCTGAAAAATGTGCTTGTTCCCACCAAACCGAAGGACACTCCACTGAAGGAGATCCGAACCGAGTTAGAACAGCATGACAGTCCTGAGCCCCTGGAAACTGTTATCATTTTGGAACACGTGATCAATTAAATGATGAGGGTGTCAGTGAGTACAATGTATTTTTAGAAAAGCTACCCATTCACTATCATTACTTTCAGGACCAAGCTTTGCGTGACCGCTTGGTTTGTGGGTAGAGAAATTAATGTATCAGAAGTAAATTGTTGACACCCCCTAACTTGACTTTTGAATTAGCTTGTCAGACAGCTATGTCGATGGGTATGACCGACCGATACTCCCGAGAGTCTCACGCCATTTCCAGTCGTCAGACAACCGAGGTGAATCAGGCAGTTGGGCCCCAAGGCCTCAGCAACTGGCCAAGGTAACAATGCATTGAAGTCGTGCTATCGATGCCTGGGACAACACATCGCTCAAAGCTGTCCATATGTGAAGGCAGAGTGTTTCTAATGCAAGAAAACTAGGCATCTTACGAAGGCTTGCTGACAGAACAGTAAACCAACTGTCAATCTAGAAGTAGAAATCGCCAGACACTACATACCATTGAAGAGAAGCCGCAGGATGAGGAGTTTCTGGAGATTCACGTCATCAGGAACACGAAGGTATCTAACAGCGATTCGCGAGGTATTGTCATCCAAGTAGATGTCGCAGGAACCAGGATACCCATGGAAATCGACACTGTGCATCCATGAGCGTAATACCGGAATCGCTACATCGCGACAAGTTGTGTGATTGTCGACTAGAGAAATCGAAGGTAGAGCTGTGAGGCTACTCAGGAGAGCAAATCCCTGTAGTAGGAAGTGTCACCATACCAGTGAAATACAAGGATCAGTGTCAGAGCTTGCCTCTCATAGTAGTGGCAGGAGACAAGCCTGCCTTGATAGGTAGAAATTGGTTGGAATCACTGAAGCTGGATTGGAATGAGATTTTTCGTGTGGAAGCGAAATTTGCATCGAAAGATGATGTCATCAAGCAGTATCCGAAGGTGTTCCGCGAAACGGGCAGTCCGATCCAAGACTTCAAGGCGAGTATCAGAGTTCAGAAGGACGCAAGACCAGTTTACTGCAAGCCACGACCCGTACCATATGCACTCAAGGAGAAAGTTGAGCAAGAACTCAAAAGACTAGAAACTGGGAACATTATCTCTAAGGTGGATCTGAGTAATTGGGCTACACCCATTGTTGTTGTACCTAAGTCAGATGGTAAGGTAAGGTTGTGTGGTGATTATAAGGTAACCGTAAACCAGGTTCTAGAGTGTAATCTACCCAATAAGTTGCCAAATGTGGAAGATTTGTTCACAATGCTGACAGGTGGCCAGATCGTTTCGAAGTTAGATCTAACAAACGCCTACCTACAACTTGAGTTAGATGAAAAGTCCAAGTCATGCTTGACTAGAAATACTCACCCAGGCCTATATCAGTTCAATAGGCTACCACTTGGAGTGTCTTCTGCCCCCGACATATTCCAAGGGGTGATGAACCAAATTTTGCAAGGGATTGAAGGGGTTGTGTGTTATTTGGATGTTTAGGGGTTGTCAACAATTTACTTCTGATACGTTCATTTTTCAACCCACAAACAAAGCGGTCACGCAAAGCTCGGTCCTGAAAGTTTCCGAAATGACAGTGAATGGGTAGCTTTTTTAAAGCTACAATGTACTCACTGACACCCTCGCCATTTAATTGATCACGTGTTCCAAAATGATAACTTTCAGCAGTTTCCAGGGGCTCAGGACTGTCGTGCTGTTCTAACTCAGTTAGGATCTCCTTCAGTGGAGTGTCCTTCGGCTTGGCGGGAACAAGCACATTTTTCTGGGTTTCGTACACCTCGGGGCCTGCTTCAGTCAAGAAAATAGCCCGTTTCATTTCTAAAACCGCCCGGTTACAGTTTACATCATCAGGGACTTCGACGATACTATTCACGGTAAAAAACATTTCTAGCCGCTCCACGTACGCTCCAAAAGTCTATCGGTCGTGATCGAACGCACCCAAGCACCCTATTATTTCCCGAGGCACGGCCATCTGGACTCTGGCAACGTTGACAGTTCAACCACGTGTGTTAAATATTACTTCAAATTTTTAAGTTTTTCTGCAAAACAAAGAACCTCTAACATCCCTCCATCAGTTGGCAGGATTATCCTCCAACAAAAGTTTCAGCTAGGGAATCCGCAATCCCATCCTCGTCACCAGTTCTGTGATATCTCGGGACACAGCATATATGTAACTGCACAACATGGCTTTATTTTTATGTATATCAGTAATCACCAGGTGGCTCTATCACAGTTACCCCTAGTTCAGAGCGTGGCAGCTTGGGGACAGGAGATAGGGCTGTTAGGCCCCTCATTAGCATATCCAAGAGGCCTAGCTCCTGTTTCAGGTGGGCATCACAAATGCCTGAATATATGTAAGCCAATATGGCGTTGGACGTATTTCAGGCCCCCCATGGGCGCCGGGCACAGCCTGCAAAACTAGTGATTTTTACATCTGTTTTACGCCGAAAAAAATGGATGAAAATGTGACGGTTAAAATTTGATGGTGAAAGTGTGACGGTGAAAGTGTGACGGTGAAAGTGTGACGTTACAGCAGGTAAGCGTTACACAACAGGCAGTGAGCAGAGACATGATTTAATATACAATAGATGGATATTATTAATTAAAGGGTTACAGTACGCATGTCTAGTGATAGTTACAGGGCACAGTGCATCTGCTGTGAGCAGTTTGTCCTGGGTTTCCAAAGCCATTACGTACCTGAAAACACATGCTCGAAACCGCTGGAATCGAGAGTGTTGCTGGATCTGGAGTACAGACCGAACCACATCTTCTTCAGGTCCTCTTCAAACTCCGCTATGGAATTGTACATCTCTGTAAAGAGGAGACAAGATATATGAAATATGAACCACTAATGCAACAGACCTATGGGGGTGTGGTAGCAGAGTGGTTATCTTACTGGACAAAGATCCGGAGATGTGAGTTCATAATCCCAGCACAGCAGCTGGGGAATTTAAATTCAATTAATTAAAATAAATCTGGAATAAAAAGCTAGTATCAATGAACATGAACCGAATTGTTGTAAAAGCTCATCTGGTTCACTAATGTCCTTTAGGGAAGGAAACCTGCCGTCCTTACCTGGTCTGGCCTATATGTGACTCCAGACCCACAGCAATGTTGACTCTTAACTGCCCCCTGAAATGGCCTAGCAAGTTGTATTCAAGAAGGCGGCTCACCACCACCTCCTCGAGGGCAATTAGGGATGGGCAATAACTGCTGGCCTTGCCAGCGACGCCCACATCCCTTGAATGAATATAAAGAAATAGATGTGTGCTTTTATAGAAATAAAGATGTGTGCTCATTTCATCACAGCAGGATGCCATTTGGCCCAACGTGCCTCTGCCTGCTCTTTGAAAGAGCTCTCCAATTGGTCCCACTCCCCTACATTTCCCCATAGCCCTGCAAATGTTTCCCATTCAAGTATTTTAACCAATTCCCTTTTCAAAGTTATGATTGAATCTGCTTCCATCACCCTTTCAGGCAGCGCGTTCCACATCTTCATAATTCAATGCGTAATTTTTTCCCCTCATATTGTCTCTGATTCTTTTGCCAATTATCTTAAATCTGTGTCCTCTGGTTACCGACCCTCCTGCCACTGGACACAATACTCCAGCTGAGGTCTAACTAGTGACTTATAAAGGTTTAGCATTACTTCCTTGCTTTTGTACTCTATGCCTCTGTTTATAAAACTAAGGGTCCTGTATGCTTTTTAACAGTTTTCTCCAGTTGTCCTGCCACCTTCAAAGATTTATATACATACATCCCCAGGTCTCTCTGTTCCTGCACCCCCTTTAAAATTGTGCCATTTACTTTATATTGCCTCTCCTCATTCTTCCTACCAAAATGCAGCATGTCACACTTCTCTGTGTTAAATTTCTTCTGCCATGTGTCTGCCCATTTCACCAGTCTGTCTATGTCCTTCTGAAGTCTGTTACTATCCCCCTCATTGTTTATTACCTGTATATATCATGTACCCTGTACATGGGCCAGTGGTGGAGTGGGCTCCCGGGCTGAGGTTTTCCGTCTGGAGCCCATATCATAGCCGCCCTATTGATATCCTGGCCAAGGACAACTAACAGACCAGAAATTAAAGCCGGGACCTGTAACCTTACTTACTGGGCCATTGGGAACTACAGAATATCAAGCTGTGGAAAGTGGTGTGGGAAGGAGTGTTGAATCTAACCTGCCCATTTTATACAGCACACTCTGGTGGTCCATGTGAGGACACAGCCAGGTTTGGAGGGCAGCTCCCAGCAGAAACTTCTGGCACAAACCAAGTGGTGAAGGAATGCGATGTAGGGCACCTACTCTTTGACAGGAGGACACTGTAGAGCTTGTCCATGATGGCACTCTTCATAATCTCCGCAATAAACGCGTCCTGTTCAGCCAGCTGTTCCACTGTGAACTTTTCTGCGATGCCCGTCATTCGGTGGTAGTTGTTTAAGAGTGCAATGAATTTAGCAAACGTTGGCCTTGAGAACAGGACCTCCTCGTTCACATAGGTGAAGAGCCTACAACAGGAAAAGCAGAGGAGCTGTGAGATTGTGAGGGGGGTTTGTGAGGAGTTGCTGTGACTTCTGTCTGAGTGTTTTGTATGTTTTTCTGAGGTTCGTGTAGGTTATTACCCATGCTGCTGTTTGGGATTGTTGTTAGCATCTAGCATGGGTCATTTCCCACTGATTAAAGCGTTACACCTTGGGTGATCATGTCACACACAGGGTGATGGTGGGAGAGACTACTTCATAGTGACAAATATGGTAAATAGTTGAGGGCAAGGCCCCAACATAGATCCCTGTGGGACACCACAAGTCACATCCTGCCAATTAGAGTACCTACCCATTACCCTAGTGGCACAGACTGCCTTATAGTGCCACACACGGTGTGATATAAACATAAGAACAGGAGTAGGCTATTTAGCCCCTCAAGCCTGTTCTGCCATTCAAAGATATCATGGCTGATCTGTGACCTAACTCCATATACCTGTCTTTGGTACATATCCCTTAATACATTTCATAGAGTAGAGTAATAGAGTCATAACGGCACAGAAGGAGGCCATTCGGCCCATCGAGTCCATGCCGTCTCTCTGTGGAGCAATCCAGTCAGTCCCATTCCCCCACTCTATCCCCGTAGCCCTGCAAGTTGATTTCCCTCATGTGCCTATCCAATCTCCCCTTGAAAACATTGAGTGTCTCCGCTTCCACCACTTCCGTCGGCAGCAAGTTCCAGGTCCTCACCACTCGATGCGTAAAAAAGTTTTTCCTCACAACCCCCCTGTATCTCTTGCCAAAAACTTAAATCTGTGTCCCCTAGTCCTTGTACCATCAACTAGTGGGAACAGCCTTTCCCCGTCTAGCCTATCCAAACCCGCCATAATCTTGTACACCTCTATCAAATCACCCCTCAGCCTCCTTTGCTGTAATGAAAACAAATCCAGCTTCTCCAACCTGTTCTTGTAGCTAAGATCCCCCATCCCCGGAACCATTCTGGTGAATCTCCTCTGCACCCTCTCAAGGGCCTTCACATCCTTCCTAAAGTCTGGTGACCAGAACTGGACACAATACTCCAGTTGTGGCCTAACCAGCGCTTTATAAAGGTTCAGCATAACTTCTCTACTTTTGTACTCAATACCTCTATTTATGAAGCCCAAGATCCCATATGCTTTGTTAACCACTCTCTCAATATGTCCTGCCACCTTCAGGGACCTATGCACATTAATTCCCAGGTCCCTCTGTCCCTGCACACTCTTTAAAACTGTGCCATTAAGTGTATATTGCCTCTCCCTGTTCCTTCTGCCAAAATGCATCACCTCACACTTCTCTTTATTAAATTCCATCTGCCACTTGTCTGCCCATTCTGCTAGCCTTTCTATGTCCTGTTGCAGTCGATTGGTATCATCCTCACTGTTTGCCACACCCCCAAGTTTGGCGTCAACTGCAAATTTAGAAATTCTACTCTGTATTCCAATATCCAGGTCATTTATATATATCAAAAAAAGTAGTGGCCCCAGCACTGACCCTTGGGGAACACCACTGTCTACCATCCTCCAGTCTGAAAAGCAGCCATTTATCACAACTCGCTGTTTTCTGTCCTGAAGCCAATTCCTTATCCAAGCTGCCACTGACCCACCTATTCCATGAGCCTCAATTTTGTTAACCAGCCTTCTATGTGGTACTTTGTCAAAAGCCTTCCGAAAATCCATGTAGACAATATCCATTGCATTCCCTTCATTAATCCTTAATGTTACTTCATCAAAAAATTCAATTAGATTGGTCAAACACAATCTGCCTTTCACAAATCCATGTTGGCTCTCCTTAATTAGCTTAAATCTCTCCAAGTGCCCGTTAATTTTTTCCTTGATTATTGTTTCTAAAACTTTACCCACCACTGATGTTAAACTGACCAGCCTGTAGTTACTAGGATTGTCCTTACACCCTTTCTTGAACAATGGTGTCACATTTGTCACTTTCCATTTAGCATTTAAATTTACTGTTTCAAGTTTTAAGTTTCTTCCAGGCTTGGGCAGGGCTAAGCAAGCTCTGAGCTGGAGAACAGGTGATAGTAATTAATTAATTAACTGGTCTAATCGGGTTCTGTAACTGCCAGAGAGCTCACTTATTTAAATCTCAGCAGCATAAATAAGGGAGACTAGAGTGCAGATTTGGAATAGAGTGCTAAACTGCGAATTTGGTGAGTGAGGGAGGGAGTTCGGGGAGGGAGGTGTGCCTTCCTTTTTCCATCTTTGTCAGCTTCCTGGTGCGGCGGCGGCGGACCTGTGTGAGGCGAGTCGGCGGCAAAGGGTTTAAAAGGCTCCAGAGACCAGGTAAGGCGGGACCAGTCTCCGAACTCGGAGGGAGGGAGAGAGGTAAAAATAATCGAGGTGTGACATCAGCAGAAAGCAGGTAAGTAATTGGTTGGTGAGTATTTCTCTCTTTTTAAACTTAAACTCTGTGGGTTATAGTTAATAAGGCCTTTCTGGTGCAGAGTGACTGTTGGTAAACCATTTAACTGGTGTAATTTAGAGGGATTGATTTAATTTAAATCCAATTAATTAGAGGGGATACTAGCATCTATAATCGGGCAGAGAGTGTCCATAACTAACAATAAATTTTTTAAATTAATTACATAGAATGGAGCAGGTGATGTGTTACTGTTGCGAGATGTGGGAGCCGGTGGACCCCATTGAGGCTCACGGTGATTACATCTGTGACAAGTGTCTGCTGCTACAGGAACTCCAGCTCCGTATTGATGAGCTGGAGTCTGAGCTTCAGACACTGCGACACATCAGGGTGGGGGAGAAGTACCTGGACTTTGTGTTTCAGGAGGTGGTCACACCTATGAAGTTAATTAATTCAGATGTAGCCCATGGTCAGGGACAGGACGGTGTGACTACAAGTGAGGCAGGTACGGGGATCCAGGAGGTAGTGTTGGAGGAGCCGCAGCCCTTGCTCTTGTCCAACCGGTTCGAGGTTCTTACTCCCTGTGGGGACGGGAGCAGGGACTGCAGGGAGGATGAGCAACCTGGCCACAGCACCGTGGAACGGGGGCCATTCAAGAGGGGGGAGTAAATAGAAATGTTGTAGTGGTAGGGGATAGTATTATTAGGGGGATAGATAGAGTTCTCTGCAGTCGAGAGCGAGAGTCCCGTAGGCTGTGTTGCCTGCCCGGTGCCAGGGTTAAGGACATCTCCTCTGGGCTGGAAAGAAACTTGCAGTGGGAGGGGGTTGATCCAGTTGTCGTGGTCCATGTTGGTACAAACGACGTAGATAGGACAAGGAAGCAGGTTCTGTTAAATGAGTATGAGCAGCTAGGGGTCAAATTAAAAAACAGAACCTCAAGGGTATTAATCTCTGGATTATTACCTGAGCCACGAGCGAATTTGGCTAGGACAAATAAAATTAGAGAGTTAAATGAGTGGCTCAAAGACTGGTGTGGGAGAAATGGGTTTTGCTTCCTGGGACACTGGCACCAGTACTGGGGCAGGAGGGAGCTGTTCCGTTGGGACGGGCTTCACTTGGCCATTGCTGGGACTAGAGTCCTGGCGGATCATATAACTAGGGCTGTAGAGAGGGCTTTAAACTAACTAGTGGGGGGGAGGTTCCTGGAGAGCAAATAATAAAAATGACAACAGAGAAGGTCATAGATTAGGTAGCAGTGGGGAAATTAAAAACCAGAGTGTGTCAGGAAGGGGCAGAAGGTATGGAGTAAAAGGTAAAGTAATAAAAAGGGCAAAAGCAGGAACTAAGTGTCACAAAACATATTTGAAAGTTCTCTATCTGAATGCACATAGCATTCGTAACAAAATAAATGAGTTAATGGCACAAATAACTACATATGGGTATGATCTTGTGGCCATTACAGAAACATAGCTGCAGGGTGACAATGCCTGGGAATTAAACATACCAGGTTATTTAACGATCAGGAAGGACAGGCAGGAAGGAAGGGGAGGTGGGGTGGCTATGTTAATAAAGGAAGGAATCACTGTAATACAGAGAAATGTTATTGGGTGAAAAAATCAGGATAATGAAACAGTTTGGGTGGAGATAAGGAATAATAAGGGGAAAAAAACACTAGTGGGCGTAGTCTATAGGCCTCCAAACAGTTGCAACTCTGTTGGACGGAGTATCAATCAGGAAATAGTTGAGGCTTGTAATAAGGGAACATCTTTAATTATGGGGGATTTTAATTATCATATTAATTGGACAAATCAAATTGGGTAGGGCTGCCTTGAAGATGAGTTCATTGAGTGTATTAGGGATGGGTTTCTTGAGCAGTATGTAACTGAACTGACCAGGGGGCAAGCAACCTTAGATCTGGTCCTGTGTAACGAGACAGGATTAATTAAAAATGTCCTAGTAAAGGATCCCCTTGGAATGAGTGACCATAACATGGTTGAATTCCATATTCAATTAGAGGGTGAGAAGGTTGGATCTCAAATAAGCGTGCTAAGCTTGAATAAAGGAGACTATGAAGGTATGCGAGCAGAATTGAGTAGAGTGGATTGGGAAAATAGATTAAAGGGTAAGACGATACATGATCAGTGGTGTACATTTAAGGAGTTATTTTACAACTTCCAAAAATATATATTCCACTGAGAAGAAAAGGGTGTAAAAGAAAAGACAGTCATCCATGGCTAAGTAAAGAAATTAAGGATAATATTCAACTAAAAACAAGGGCTTATAAGGTAGCAAAATCTAGTGGGAGGATAGAGGATTGGGAAAACTTTAAAAGATAGCAAAAAATAACAAAAAGATTGATTAAGAAAGGGAAGATAGATTATGAAAGTAAATTAGCAAAAAATATAAAAACAGATAGTAAGAGTTTTTATAGTTATATAAAAAAAAAAGGGTGGCTAAAGTAAATGTTGGTCCCTTAGAGGATGAGACTGAGAAATTAATGGTGGGAAATATGGAGATGGCAAATACACTGAATGATTATTTTGTATCAGTCTTTACAGTAGAGGACACTAAGAATATCCCAACACTGGACAAACAGGGGGCTATAGGAGGGGAGGAGCTAAACACGATCAAAATCACTAAAGAAGTGGTACTCGGTAAAATAATGGGACTCAAGGCGGATAAATCACCTGGACCTGATGGCTTACATCCTAGGGTCTTGAGGGAAGTGGCGGTAGGGATTGTGGATGCATTGGTAATAATTTTCTAAAACTCCCTGGACTCAGCAAAGATCCTGGCAGACTGGAAAACTGCTAATGTAACACCCTTATTTAAAAAGGGCAGTAGACAGAAGGCTGGAAATTATAGCCTAACATCTGTGGTAGGTAAAATTTTGGAGTCCATTATTAAGGAGACAGTAATGGGACATTTGGATAATCATAATTTAATAGGACAAAGTCAGCATGGTTTTATGAAGGGGAAGTCATGTTTGACAAATTTGCTGGAGTTCTTTGAGGAAGTAACACACAGGGTGGATAAAGGGGAACCAGTGGATGTGGTGTATTTAGACTTCCAAAAGGCATTTGACAAGGTGCCACACAAGATTATTGCTTAAGATAAAAAATCACGGGATTGGGGGTAATATTCTGGCATGGATAGAGGATTGGCTATCTAACAGAAGGCAGAGAGTTGGGATAAATGGTTCATTCTCAGACTGGCAATCAGTAACTAGTGGTGTTCCGCAGGGGTCAGTGCTGGGTCCCCAACTCTTTACAATCTATATTAACGATTTGGAGGAGGGGACCGAGTGTAACATATCAAAGTTTGCAGATGATACTAAGATGGGAGGGAAAGTAGTGAGTGAGGAGGACATAAAAAATCTGCAAGGGGACATAGACAGGCTAAGTAAGTGGGCAGAGATTTGGCAGATGGAATACAATACTGGAAAGTGTGAGGTTATGCACTTTGGCAGGAAAAATAGTAGAGCAAGTTATTATCTAAATGGCAAGAAACTGGAAAGTACTGAAGTACAAAGGGGTCTGGGGGTCCTGGTGCACGAAACTCAAAAGGTTAGTATGCAGGTGCAGCAAGTGATTAAGAAGGCCAATGGAATGTTGGCTTTCATTGCTAAGGGGATAGAATATAAAAATAGGGAGGTATTGCTTCAGTTGTACAGGGTATTGGTGAGACCGCACCTGGAATACTGCATACAGTTTTGGTGTCCATACTTATGAAAAGACATACTTGCTCTCAAGTCAGTACAAAGAAGGTTCACTCGGTTAATCCCGGGGATGAGGGGATGGAAATATGAGGAGAGGTTGGGTAGATTGGGACTCTACTCATTGGAGTTCAGAAGAATGAGAGGCGATCTTATTGAAACATATAAGATTGTGAAGGGGTTGGATCGGGTGGATGCGGGGAGGGTGTTCCCGATGATGGGTGAAACTAGAACTAGGGGGCATAGTCTTGGAATAAGGGGCTGCTCTTTCAAAACTGAGATGAGAAGGAACTATTTCACTCAGAGGGTGGTTGGTCCATGGAATATGCTGCCCCAAAAAGCTGTTGAAGCTACATCATTACATAAATTTAAAACAGAAATAGACAGTTTCCTAGAAGTGAAGGGAATTAAGGGTCACGGGGAGCGGGCAGGAATTTGGACATGAGTCTAGGTTCGGATCGGTCATGGCCCTGTGGGTAGCGTAGCGGGCCCAGGGGCCATGTAGCCTGATCCTGCTCCTATTTCGTGTGTCCAATTCTGTTAGGTTCAGGAGATGGTTCTGTGATAGTAGATTGGCAGTTAGGATCAGATCAGCCATGATCTTATTGAATGGCGGAGCAGGCTCGAGGGGCCAATTGGCCTACTCCTGCTCCTATTTCTTATGTTCTTATGTTCTTATGTTCCAATCCTCAGGCACCTCCCCCACATCTAGGGAAGTTTGGAAAATTATGGCAAGCCCTTCCGCTATCTCCTCCCCCAATTCCCTTAGCAACCTGGGATGCAAGCCACCTGGACCAGGCGACTTGTCCACTCTAAGCATACCCAGCCTTTCTAGTACATCCTGTCTATCAATTTTCACCCCTTCCATTTCCTTTTCCACTTCTACCGATATTTTGTCAGCATCCACCTCCTTAGTAAACACCGATACAAAGTACTGGTTAACAAAAATCTATCAATCCCAGATTAAATATTAACAATTGATCTCGCATCTATTGCCATTTGCAGAAGAGAGTTCCAAACTTCCATCACCTTTGTGTGTAGAATTGTTTCCTAACTTCACTCTTGAAAGGACTGGCTCTAATTTTTAGACTATGCCCCCTAATCCTAGATTCCTCAACCATCGGAAATAGTTTCACTCTATCTACCCTATTAGTTCCCTTTAAGATCTTGATAACTTCAATCAAATCACCCCTTAACCGTCTAAATTCCAGGGAATACAACCTTAGTTTGTGTAATCTCTCCTCGTAATTTAATCCTTGAAGTCCGGGTATCATTCTGGTAAACCTACGCTGCACTCCCTCCAAGGCCAATGTATCCTTCCTAAGGTGTGGTGCCCAGAACTGCTCACAGTGCTCCAGGTGTGGTCTAACCAGGGCTTTGTACAGCTGAAGCATAACTTCTACCCTCTTGTATTCTGATCCTCGAGATATAAAGCCAGCATTCCATTAGCCTTTTTGATTATTTTCTGTACTTGTCCATGACATTTTAATAATCTATGTACATGGAACCCCAAGTCTCTTTGGACCTCCACTGTTACTAGCTTTTCACTATTTAGAAAGTACTATTTTCTATCCTTTTTAGATCCAAGTGGTGACCTCACATTTCCTACATTAAAATCCATTTGCCACAGTTTTGCCCATTTGTTTAACCTATTAATATCTTTGTAATTTTATGCTTCCATCTACACTGCTTATAATGCCACCTATCTTTCCTCAAATTCTGCCCTCTTGAGCATCCCTGATTATAATCGCTCAACCATTGGTGACCGTGCCTTCTGTTGCCCAGGCCGTAAGATCTGGAACTCCCTCCCTAATCCTCTCTGCCTCGCTACCTCTCTTTCCTCCTTTAAGACGCTCCTTAAAACCTACCTCTTTGACCAAGCTTTTGGTCACCTGCCCTAATTTCTCCTTATGTGGCTCGGTGTCAAATTTTTTGTCTTATAATACTCCTGTGCAGCGCCTTGGGATGTTATATTTACTATGTTAAAGGCGCTACATAAATACAAGTTGTTGTTGTTGTGTCATTGGCAAACTTGGATATGCGGCTTTCTAGTTCATCATCTAAGTCATTAATAAATACGGTGAACAGTTGAAGCCCTAACACAGATCCTTGTGGGACACCACTAGTTACATCCTGTCAATTAGAGTACCTGCCTATTATCCCGTATGGTAAAGACTGCCTTGTAGTGTCACACACTGGGTGATAGTCACACCTTCCTTTCCTTTCATCTGCAATTTTGTCACCTTTTTCCCTCCCGCAGTTATTCTGTTTTTATCTCAGATTCAGGTACATGGGTGTCGCTGACCCTCTAGTATTCTTCGAGAGTGTTGGCAGGGTATCAAAAATGGCAGGCATCACGAACAAACACAATACTGCTCGCAATCAATCTCCACAAACCGAATACTGGCATCAATCTCCAAAAACCCAATACTGAGCTCAATCTCCACAAACCCAACACTGACTTCAATCTCCACAAACCCAACACTGACTTCAATCTCCACAAACCCAACACTGACCTCAATCTCCACAAACCCAATACTGACCTCAATCTCCAAAACCCCAATACTGACTTCAATCTCCACAAACCCAACACTGACTTCAATCTCCACAAACCCAACACTGACCTCAATCTCCAAAAACCCAACACTGACCTCAATCTCCACAAACCCAACACTGACCTCAATCTCCACAAACCCAATACTGACCTCAATCTCCACAAACCCAATACTGACCTCAATCTCCAAAACCCCAATACTGACCTCAATCTCCAAAAACCCAACACTGACCTCAATCTCCACAAACCCAACACTGACCTCAATCTCCACAAACCCAATACTGACCTCAATCTCCAAAACCCCAATACTGAGCTCAATCTCCACAAACCCAATACTGAGCTCAATCTCCACAAACCCAACACTGAGCTCAATCTCCACAAACCCAAAACTGACCTCAATCTCCACAAACCCAACACTGACTTCAATCTCCACAAACCCAACACTGACCTCAATCTCCACAAACCCAACACTGACTTCAATCTCCACAAACCCAACACTGACCTCAATCTCCACAAACCCAACACTGACCTCAATCTCCAAAACCCCAATACTGACCTCAATCTCCAAAAACCCAACACTGAGCTCAATCTCCACAAACCCAACACTGACCTCAATCTCCAAAACCCCAATACTGACCTCAATCTCCAAAAACCCAACACTGAGCTCAATCTCCACAAACCCAACACTGACTTCAATCTCCACAAACCCAACACTGACCTCAATCTCCACAAACCCAACACTGACCTCAATCTCCAAAACCCCAATACTGACCTCAATCTCCAAAAACCCAACACTGAGCTCAATCTCCAAAAACCCAACACTGAGCTCAATCTCCACAAACCCAATACTGACCTCAATCTCCACAAACCCAATACTGACCTCAATCTTCACAAACCCAATACTGAGCTCAAACTCCACAAACCCAATACTGACCTCAATCTTCACAAACCCCAACACTGAGCTCAATCTCCACAAACCCAACACTGACCTCAATCTCCACAAACCCAATACTGACCTCAATCTCCACAAACCCAACACTGACCTCAATCTTCACAAACCCAACACTGACCTCAATCTCCACAAACCCAATACTGAGCTCAATCTCCACAAACCCAACACTGACCTCAATCTCCACAAACCCAACACTGACCTCAATCTCCAAAACCCCAATACTGAGCTCAATCTCCACAAACCCAACACTGACCTCAATCTCCACAAACCCAACACTGAGCTCAATCTCCACAAACCCAATACTGACCTCAATCTCCACAAACCCAATACTGACCTCAATCTCCACAAACCCAATACTGACCTGAATCTCCAAAACCCCAATACTGACCTCAATCTCCACAAACCCAACACTGAGCTCAAACTCCAAAACCCCAATACTGACCTCAATCTCCACAAACCCAATACTGACCTCAATCTCCACAAACCCAATACTGACCTCAATCTCCAAAACCCCAATATTGAGCTCAATCTCCACAAACCCAACACTGGCCTCAATCTCCACAAACCCAATACTGAGCTCAAACTCCACAAACCCAATACTGACCTCAATCTCCACAAACCCAATACTGACCTCAATCTCCACAAACCCAACACAGACCTCAATCTTCACAAACCCAATACTGACCTCAATCTCCAAAACCCCAATACTGACCTCAATCTCCACAAACCCAACACTGACCTCAATCTCCACAAACCCAACACTGACCTCAATCTCCACAAACCCAACACTGACCTCAATCTCCACAAACCCAACACTGACCTCAATCTCCACAAACCCAATACTGACCTCAATCTCCACAAACCCAACACTGACCTCAATCTCCACAAACCCAACACTGAGCTCAATCTCCACAAACCCAACACTGACCTCAATCTCCACAAACCCAACACTGACCTCAATCTCCACAAACCCAACACTGACCTCAATCTCCACAAACCCAACACTGACCTCAATCTTCACAAACCCAATACTGACCTCAATCTCCAAAACCCCAATACTGAGCTCAATCTCCACAAACCCAATACTGACCTCAATCTCCACAAACCCAACACTGAGCTCAAACTCCACAAACCCAACACTGACCTCAATCTCCACAAACCCAATACTGACCTCAATCTCCACAAACCCAACACTGAGCTCAAACTCCACAAACCCAACACTGACCTCAATCTCCACAAACCCAACACTGACCTCAATCTCCACAAACCCAACACTGACCTCAATCTCCACAAACCCAACACTGACCTCAATCTCCACAAACCCAACACTGACCTCAATCTCCACAAACCCAATACTGACCTCAATCTCCACAAACCCAATACTGACCTCAATCTCCACAAACCCAACACTGACCTCAATCTCCACAAACCCAACACTGACCTCAATCTCCACAAACCCAACACTGGCCTCAATTTCCACAAACCCAATACTGAGCTCAATCTCCACAAACCCAACACTGGCCTCAATTTCCACAAACCCAATACTGAGCTCAATCTCCACAAACCCAACACTGACCTCAATCTCCACAAACCCAACACTGACCTCAATCTCCAAAACCCCAATACTGACCTCAATCTCCACAAACCCAACACTGACCTCAATCTCCACAAACCCAACACTGACCTCAATCTCCACAAACCCAACACTGAGCTCAAACTCCACAAACCCAATACTGACCTCAATATCCACAAACCCAACACTGAGCTCAATCTCCACAAACCCAATACTGACCTCAATCTCCACAAACCCAACACTCTCCTCAATCTCCACAAACCCAACACTGACCTCAATCTCCAAAAACCCTTCACTGAGCTCAATCTCCACAAACCCAATACTGACCTCAATCTCCACAAACCCAACACTCTCCTCAATCTCCACAAACCCAATACTGACCTCAATCTCCAAAACACCAATACTGAGCTCAATCTCCACAAACCCAACACTGGCCTCAATCTCCACAAACCCAATACTGACCTCAATCTCCACAAACCCAACACTGACCTCAATCTCCACAAACCCAATACTGACCTCAATCTCCACAAACCCAACACTGAGCTCAAACTCCACAAACCCAACACTGAGCTCAAACTCCACAAACCCAATACTGACCTCAATCTCCACAAACCCAACACTGACCTCAATCTCCACAAACCCAACACTGACCTCAATCTCCAAAACCCCAATACTGACCTCAATCTCCACAAACCCAATACTGACCTCAATCTCCAAAACCCCAATACTGACCTCAATCTCCACAAACCCAATACTGACCTCAATCTCCAAAAACCCAATACTGACCTCAATCTCCAAAACCCAACACTGACCTCAATCTCCACAAACCCAACACTGACCTCAATCTCCACAAACCGAATACTGGCATCAATCTCCAAAAACCCAATACTGAGCTCAATCTCCACAAACCCAACACTGAGCTCAATCTCCACAAACCCAACACTGGCCTCAATCTCCACAAACCCAATACTGAGCTCAAACTCCACAAACCCAATACTGACCTCAATCTTCACAAACCCAATACTGACCTCAATCTCCACAAACCCAACACAGACCTCAATCTTCACAAACCCAATACTGACCTCAATCTTCACAAACCCAACACAGACCTCAATCTTCACAAACCCAATACTGACCTCAATCTCCAAAACCCCAATACTGAGCTCAATCTCCACAAACCCAACACTGACCTCAATCTCCACAAACCCAACACTGACCTCAATCTCCACAAACCCAATACTGACCTCAATCTCCACAAACCCAATACTGACCTCAATCTCCAAAAACCCAATACTGACCTGAATCTCCAAAACCCCAATACTGACCTCAATCTCCACAAACCCAACACTGAGCTCAAACTCCAAAACCCCAATACTGACCTCAATCTCCACAAACCCAATACTGAGCTCAAACTCCACAAACCCAACACTGAGCTCAATCTCCACAAACCCAATACTGACCTCAATCTCCAAAACCCCAATACTGAGCTCAATCTCCACAAACCCAACACTGGCCTCAATCTCCACAAACCCAATACTGAGCTCAAACTCCACAAACCCAATACTGACCTCAATCTCCACAAACCCAATACTGACCTCAATCTCCACAAACCCAACACTGACCTCAATCTCCACAAACCCAATACTGACCTCAATCTCCACAAACCCAACACTGAGCTCAAACTCCACAAACCCAACACTGAGCTCAAACTCCACAAACCCAATACTGACCTCAATCTCCACAAACCCAACACTGAGCTCAAACTCCACAAACCCAATACTGACCTCAATCTCCACAAACCCAATAC
The DNA here is from genome assembly GCA_030390025.1 of Squalus acanthias. NCBI lineage: Eukaryota > Metazoa > Chordata > Chondrichthyes > Squaliformes > Squalidae > Squalus > Squalus acanthias. The sequence goes on along the minus strand of JASTWF010000211.1, from coordinate 514,167 downwards.
TGACCTCAATCTCCACAAACCCAACACTGAGCTCAAACTCCACAAACCCAATACTGACCTCAATCTCCACAAACCCAACACTGACCTCAATCTCCAAAACCCCAATACTGACCTCAATCTCCACAAACCCAATACTGACCTCAATCTTCACAAACCCAATACTGACCTCAATCTCCAAAACCCCAATACTGACCTCAATCTCCACAAACCCAACACTGACCTCAATCTCCACAAACCCAACACTGACCTCAATCTCCACAAACCCAACACTGACCTCAATCTCCACAAACCCAACACTGACCTCAATCTCCACAAACCCAATACTGACCTCAATCTCCACAAACCCAACACTGACCTCAATCTCCACAAACCCAACACTGAGCTCAATCTCCACAAACCCAACACTGACCTCAATCTCCACAAACCCAACACTGACCTCAATCTCCACAAACCCAACACTGACCTCAATCTCCACAAACCCAACACTGACCTCAATCTTCACAAACCCAATACTGACCTCAATCTCCAAAACCCCAATACTGAGCTCAATCTCCACAAACCCAATACTGACCTCAATCTCCAAAACCCCAATACTGAGCTCAATCTCCACAAACCCAACACTGACCTCAATCTCCACAAACCCAACACTGACCTCAATCTCCACAAACCCAACACTGACCTCAATCTCCACAAACCCAACACTGACCTCAATCTCCACAAACCCAATACTGACCTCAATCTCCACAAACCCAATACTGACCTCAATCTCCACAAACCCAATACTGACCTCAATCTCCACAAACCCAACACTGACCTCAATCTCCACAAACCCAACACTGACCTCAATCTCCACAAACCCAACACTGGCCTCAATTTCCACAAACCCAATACTGAGCTCAATCTCCACAAACCCAACACTGGCCTCAATTTCCACAAACCCAATACTGAGCTCAATCTCCACAAACCCAACACTGACCTCAATCTCCACAAACCCAACACTGACCTCAATCTCCAAAACCCCAATACTGACCTCAATCTCCACAAACCCAACACTGACCTCAATCTCCACAAACCCAACACTGACCTCAATCTCCACAAACCCAACACTGAGCTCAAACTCCACAAACCCAATACTGACCTCAATATCCACAAACCCAACACTGAGCTCAATCTCCACAAACCCAATACTGACCTCAATCTCCACAAACCCAACACTCTCCTCAATCTCCACAAACCCAACACTGACCTCAATCTCCAAAAACCCTTCACTGAGCTCAATCTCCACAAACCCAATACTGACCTCAATCTCCACAAACCCAACACTCTCCTCAATCTCCACAAACCCAATACTGACCTCAATCTCCAAAACACCAATACTGAGCTCAATCTCCACAAACCCAACACTGGCCTCAATCTCCACAAACCCAATACTGACCTCAATCTCCACAAACCCAACACTGACCTCAATCTCCACAAACCCAATACTGACCTCAATCTCCACAAACCCAACACTGAGCTCAAACTCCACAAACCCAACACTGAGCTCAAACTCCACAAACCCAATACTGACCTCAATCTCCACAAACCCAACACTGACCTCAATCTCCACAAACCCAACACTGACCTCAATCTCCAAAACCCCAATACTGACCTCAATCTCCAAAACCCAACACTGACCTCAATCTCCACAAACCCAACACTGACCTCAATCTCCACAAACCGAATACTGGCATCAATCTCCAAAAACCCAATACTGAGCTCAATCTCCACAAACCCAACACTGAGCTCAATCTCCACAAACCCAACACTGGCCTCAATCTCCACAAACCCAATACTGAGCTCAAACTCCACAAACCCAATACTGACCTCAATCTTCACAAACCCAATACTGACCTCAATCTCCACAAACCCAACACAGACCTCAATCTTCACAAACCCAATACTGACCTCAATCTTCACAAACCCAACACAGACCTCAATCTTCACAAACCCAATACTGACCTCAATCTCCAAAACCCCAATACTGAGCTCAATCTCCACAAACCCAACACTGACCTCAATCTCCACAAACCCAACACTGACCTCAATCTCCACAAACCCAATACTGACCTCAATCTCCACAAACCCAATACTGACCTCAATCTCCAAAAACCCAATACTGACCTGAATCTCCAAAACCCCAATACTGACCTCAATCTCCACAAACCCAACACTGAGCTCAAACTCCAAAACCCCAATACTGACCTCAATCTCCACAAACCCAATACTGAGCTCAAACTCCACAAACCCAACACTGAGCTCAATCTCCACAAACCCAATACTGACCTCAATCTCCAAAACCCCAATACTGAGCTCAATCTCCACAAACCCAACACTGGCCTCAATCTCCACAAACCCAATACTGAGCTCAAACTCCACAAACCCAATACTGACCTCAATCTCCACAAACCCAATACTGACCTCAATCTCCACAAACCCAACACTGACCTCAATCTCCACAAACCCAATACTGACCTCAATCTCCACAAACCCAACACTGAGCTCAAACTCCACAAACCCAACACTGAGCTCAAACTCCACAAACCCAATACTGACCTCAATCTCCACAAACCCAACACTGAGCTCAAACTCCACAAACCCAATACTGACCTCAATCTCCACAAACCCAATACTGACCTCAATCTCCACAAACCCAACACTGAGCTCAAACTCCACAAACCCAATACTGACCTCAATCTCCACAAACCCAACACTGACCTCAATCTCCAAAACCCCAATACTGACCTCAATCTCCACAAACCCAATACTGACCTCAATCTCCACAAACCCAATACTGAGCTCAATCTCCACAAACCCAACACTGACCTCAATCTCCACAAACCCAACACTGACCTCAATCTCCACAAACCGAATACTGGCATCAATCTCCAAAAACCCAATACTGACCTCAATCTCCACAAACCCAACACTGAGCTCAATCTCCACAAACCCATCACTGAGCTCAATCTCCACAAACCCAACACTGACCTCAATCTCCACAAACCCAACACTGACCTCAATCTCCAAAAACCCAATACTGAGCTCAATCTCCACAAACCCAACACTGACCTCAATCTCCACAAACCCAACACTGACCTCAATCTCCAAAACCCAACACTGACCTCAATCTCCACAAACCCAACACTGACCTCAATCTCCACAAACCGAATACTGGCATCAATCTCCAAAAACCCAATACTGACCTCAATCTCCACAAACCCAACACTGACCTCAATCTCCACAAACCCAACACTCTCCTCAATCTCCACAAACCCAACACTGAGCTCAATCTCCACAAACCCAACACTGACCTCAATCTCCACAAACCGAATACTGGCATCAATCTCCAAAAACCCAATACTGACCTCAATCTCCACAAACCCAACACTGACCTCAATCTCCACAAACCCAACACTCTCCTCAATCTCCACAAACCCAACACTGAGCTCAATCTCCACAAACCCAACACTGACCTCAATCTCCACAAACCCAACACTGAGCTCAATCTCCACAAACCCATCACTGAGCTCAATCTCCACAAACCCAACACTGACCTCAATCTCCACAAACCCGACACTGACCTCAATCTCCAAAAACCCAATACTGAGCTCAATCTCCACAAACCCAACACTGACCTCAATCTCCAAAAACCCAATACTGAGCTCAATCTCCACAAACCCAATACTGACCTGAATCTCCAAAACCCCAATACTGACCTCAATCTCCACAAACCCAACACTGAGCTCAAACTCCAAAACCCCAATACTGACCTCAATCTCCACAAACCCAATACTGAGCTCAATCTCCAAAAACCCAATACTGACCTGAATCTCCAAAACCCCAATACTGACCTCAATCTCCACAAACCCAACACTGAGCTCAAACTCCAAAACCCCAATACTGAGCTCAATCTCCACAAACCCAATACTGACCTCAATCTCCACAAACCCAACACTGAGCTCAATCTCCACAAACCCAACACTGAGCTCAATCTCCACAAACCCAACACTGGCCTCAATCTCCACAAACCCAATACTGAGCTCAATCTTCACAAACCCAATACTGACCTCAATCTCCACAAACCCAACACTGACCTCAATCTCCAAAAACCCAACACTGACCTCAATCTCCAAAAACCCAACACTGAGCTCAATCTCCACAAACCCAATACTGACCTCAATCTTCACAAACCCAATACTGACCTCAATCTTCACAAACCCAACACTGACCTCAATCTCCAAAACCCCAATACTGAGCTCAATCTCCACAAACCCAACACTGACCTCAATCTCCACAAACCCAACACTGACCTCAATCTCCACAAACCCAACACTGAGCTCAATCTCCACAAACCCAATACTGACCTCAATCTCCACAAACCCAATACTGACCTCAATCTCCAAAAACCCAATACTGACCTGAATCTCCAAAACCCCAATACTGACCTCAATCTCCACAAACCCAACACTGAGCTCAAACTCCAAAACCCCAATACTGACCTCAATCTCCAAAAACCCAATACTGACCTGAATCTCCAAAACCCCAATACTGACCTCAATCTCCACAAACCCAACACTGAGCTCAAACTCCAAAACCCCAATACTGGCCTCAATCTCCAAAAACCCAATACTGAGCTCAAACTCCACAAACCCAATACTGACCTCAATCTCCACAAACCCAATACTGACCTCAATCTCCACAAACCCAACACTGACCTCAATCTCCACAAACCCAATACTGACCTCAATCTCCACAAACCCAACACTGAGCTCAAACTCCACAAACCCAACACTGAGCTCAAACTCCACAAACCCAATACTGACCTCAATCTCCACAAACCCAACACTGACCTCAATCTCCACAAACCCAACACTGACCTCAATCTCCAAAACCCCAATACTGACCTCAATCTCCACAAACCCAATACTGACCTCAATCTCCACAAACCCAATACTGAGCTCAATCTCCACAAACCCAACACTGACCTCAATCTCCACAAACCCAACACTGACCTCAATCTCCACAAACCGAATACTGGCATCAATCTCCAAAAACCCAATACTGACCTCAATCTCCACAAACCCAACACTGAGCTCAATCTCCACAAACCCATCACTGAGCTCAATCTCCACAAACCCAACACTGACCTCAATCTCCAAAAACCCAATACTGAGCTCAATCTCCACAAACCCAACACTGACCTCAATCTCCACAAACCCAACACTGACCTCAATCTCCAAAACCCAACACTGACCTCAATCTCCACAAACCCAACACTGACCTCAATCTCCAAAAACCCAATACTGAGCTCAATCTCCAAAAACCCAATACTGACCTGAATCTCCAAAACCCCAATACTGACCTCAATCTCCACAAACCCAACACTGAGCTCAAACTCCAAAACCCCAATACTGAGCTCAATCTCCACAAACCCAATACTGACCTCAATCTCCAAAACCCCAATACTGAGCTCAATCTCCACAAACCCAACACTGGCCTCAATCTCCACAAACCCAATACTGAGCTCAAACTCCACAAACCCAATACTGACCTCAATCTCCACAAACCCAATACTGACCTCAATCTCCACAAACCCAACACTGACCTCAATCTCCACAAACCCAATACTGACCTCAATCTCCACAAACCCAACACTGAGCTCAAACTCCACAAACCCAACACTGAGCTCAAACTCCACAAACCCAACACTGACCTCAATCTCCACAAACCCAATACTGACCTCAATCTCCACAAACCCAACACTGAGCTCAATCTCCACAAACCCAACACTGACCTCAATCTCCAAAACCCCAATACTGACCTCAATCTCCACAAACCCAATACTGAGCTCAATCTCCACAAACCCAACACTGACCTCAATCTCCACAAACCCAACACTGACCTCAATCTCCAAAACCCCAATACTGACCTCAATCTCCACAAACCCAATACTGAGCTCAATCTCCACAAACCCAACACTGACCTCAATCTCCACAAACCCAACACTGACCTCAATCTCCACAAACCCAATACTGAGCTCAATCTCCACAAACCCAACACTGACCTCAATCTCCACAAACCCAACACTGACCTCAATCTCCAAAACCCAACACTGACCTCAATCTCCACAAACCCAACACTGACCTCAATCTCCACAAACCGAATACTGGCATCAATCTCCAAAAACCCAATACTGACCTCAATCTCCACAAACCCAACACTGAGCTCAATCTCCACAAACCCATCACTGAGCTCAATCTCCACAAACCCAACACTGACCTCAATCTCCACAAACCCAACACTGACCTCAATCTCCACAAACCGAATACTGGCATCAATCTCCAAAAACCCAATACTGACCTCAATCTCCACAAACCCAACACTGAGCTCAATCTCCACAAACCCATCACTGAGCTCAATCTCCACAAACCCAACACTGACCTCAATCTCCACAAACCCGACACTGACCTCAATCTCCAAAAACCCAATACTGAGCTCAATCTCCACAAACCCAACACTGACCTCAATCTCCAAAAACCCAATACTGAGCTCAATCTCCAAAAACCCAATACTGACCTGAATCTCCAAAACCCCAATACTGACCTCAATCTCCACAAACCCAACACTGAGCTCAAACTCCAAAACCCCAATACTGACCTCAATCTCCACAAACCCAATACTGAGCTCAATCTCCAAAAACCCAATACTGACCTGAATCTCCAAAACCCCAATACTGACCTCAATCTCCACAAACCCAACACTGAGCTCAAACTCCAAAACCCCAATACTGAGCTCAAACTCCAAAACCCCAATACTGAGCTCAATCTCCACAAACCCAACACTGAGCTCAATCTCCACAAACCCAACACTGAGCTCAATCTCCACAAACCCAACACTGGCCTCAATCTCCACAAACCCAATACTGACCTCAATCTCCAAAAACCCAACACTGACCTCAATCTCCAAAAACCCAACACTGACCTCAATCTCCAAAAACCCAACACTGAGCTCAATCTCCACAAACCCAATACTGACCTCAATCTTCACAAACCCAATACTGACCTCAATCTCCACAAACCCAACACAGACCTCAATCTTCACAAACCCAATACTGACCTCAATCTTCACAAACCCAACACTGACCTCAATCTCCAAAACCCCAATACTGAGCTCAATCTCCACAAACCCAACACTGACCTCAATCTCCACAAACCCAACACTGACCTCAATCTCCACAAACCCAACACTGAGCTCAATCTCCACAAACCCAATACTGAGCTCAATCTCCAAAAACCCAATACTGACCTGAATCTCCAAAACCCCAATACTGACCTCAATCTCCACAAACCCAACACTGAGCTCAAACTCCAAAACCCCAATACTGACCTCAATCTCCACAAACCCAATACTGAGCTCAAACTCCACAAACCCAACACTGAGCTCAATCTCCACAAACCCAATACTGACCTCAATCTCCAAAACCCCAATACTGAGCTCAATCTCCACAAACCCAACACTGGCCTCAATCTCCACAAACCCAATACTGAGCTCAAACTCCACAAACCCAATACTGACCTCAATCTCCACAAACCCAATACTGACCTCAATCTCCACAAACCCAACACTGACCTCAATCTCCACAAACCCAATACTGACCTCAATCTCCACAAACCCAACACTGAGCTCAAACTCCACAAACCCAACACTGAGCTCAAACTCCACAAACCCAATACTGACCTCAATCTCCACAAACCCAACACTGACCTCAATCTCCACAAACCCAACACTGACCTCAATCTCCAAAACCCCAATACTGACCTCAATCTCCACAAACCCAATACTGACCTCAATCTCCACAAACCCAATACTGAGCTCAATCTCCACAAACCCAACACTGACCTCAATCTCCACAAACCCAACACTGACCTCAATCTCCAAAACCCAACACTGACCTCAATCTCCACAAACCCAACACTGACCTCAATCTCCACAAACCGAATACTGGCATCAATCTCCAAAAACCCAATACTGACCTCAATCTCCACAAACCCAACACTGACCTCAATCTCCACAAACCCAACACTGACCTCAATCTCCAAAACCCAACACTGACCTCAATCTCCACAAACCCAACACTGACCTCAATCTCCAAAAACCCAATACTGAGCTCAATCTCCACAAACCCAACACTGACCTGAATCTCCAAAACCCCAATACTGACCTCAATCTCCACAAACCCAACACTGAGCTCAAACTCCAAAACCCCAATACTGACCTCAATCTCCACAAACCCAACACTGAGCTCAAACTCCAAAACCCCAATACTGACCTCAATCTCCACAAACCCAACACTGACCTCAATCTCCACAAACCCAATACTGACCTCAATCTCCACAAACCCAACACTGAGCTCAATCTCCACAAACCCAATACTGACCTCAATCTCCAAAACCCCAATACTGAGCTCAATCTCCACAAACCCAACACTGGCCTCAATCTCCACAAACCCAATACTGAGCTCAAACTCCACAAACCCAATACTGACCTCAATCTCCACAAACCCAATACTGACCTCAATCTCCACAAACCCAATACTGACCTCAATCTCCACAAACCCAATACTGACCTCAATCTCCACAAACCCAACACTGACCTCAATCTCCACAAACCCAACACTGACCTCTATCTCCAAAAACCCAATACTGAGCTCAAACTCCACAAACCCAATACTGACCTCAATCTCCACAAACCCAATACTGACCTCAATCTCCACAAACCCAACACTGACCTCAATCTCCACAAACCCAATACTGACCTCAATCTCCACAAACCCAACACTGAGCTCAAACTCCACAAACCCAACACTGAGCTCAAACTCCACAAACCCAATACTGACCTCAATCTCCACAAACCCAACACTGACCTCAATCTCCACATACTTAACACTGACCTCAATCTCCACAAACCCATCACTGACCTCAATCTCCACAAACCCATCACTGACCTCAATCTCCACAAACCCAACACTGACCTCAATCTCCACAATCCCAACACTGACCTCAATCTCCAAAAACCCAACACTGAGCTCAATCTCCACAAACCCAATACTGACCTCAATCTCCACAAACCCAATACTGAGCTCAAACTCCACAAACCCAACACTGACCTCAATCTCCACAAACCCAATACTGACCTCAATCTCCACAAACCCAATACTGACCTCAATCTCCACAAACCCAACACTGACCTCAAACTCCAAAACCCCAATACTGACCTCAATCTCCACAAACCCAACACTGAGCTCAATCTCCACAAACCCAATACTGACCTCAATCTCCAAAACCCCAATACTGAGCTCAATCTCCACAAACCCAATACTGAGCTCAAACTCCACAAACCCAACACTGAGCTCAATCTCCACAAACCCAATACTGACCTCAATCTCCACAAACCCATCACTGACCTCAATCTCCACAAACCCATCACTGACCTCAATCTCCACAAACCCAACACTGACCTCAATCTCCACAAACCCAATACTGACCTCAATCTCCACAAACCCAACACTGAGCTCAAACTCCACAAACCCAATACTGACCTCAATCTCCACAAACCCAACACTGACCTCAATCTCCACAAACCCAACACTGACCTCAATCTCCAAAAACCCAATACTGACCTGAATCTCCAAAACCCCAATACTGACCTCAATCTCCACAAACCCAACACTGAGCTCAAACTCCAAAACCCCAATACTGACCTCAATCTCCACAAACCCAATACTGAGCTCAAACTCCACAAACCCAACACTGAGCTCAAACTCCAAAACCCCAATACTGACCTCAAACTCCACAAACCCAACACTGAGCTCAATCTCCACAAACCCAATACTGACCTCAATCTCCAAAACCCCAATACTGAGCTCAATCTCCACAAACCCAACACTGGCCTCAATCTCCACAAACCCAATACTGAGCTCAAACTCCACAAACCCAATACTGACCTCAATCTCCACAAACCCAATACTGACCTCAATCTCCACAAACCCAACACAGACCTCAATCTTCACAAACCCAATACTGAGCTCAATCTCCAAAACCCCAATACTGAGCTCAATCTCCACAAACCCAACACTGGCCTCAATCTCCACAAACCCAATACTGAGCTCAAACTCCACAAACCCAATACTGACCTCAATCTCCACAAACCCAATACTGACCTCAATCTCCACAAACCCAACACAGACCTCAATCTTCACAAACCCAATACTGAGCTCAATCTCCAAAACCCCAATACTGAGCTCAATCTCCACAAACCCAACACTGACCTCAATCTCCACAAACCCAATACTGACCTCAATCTCCAAAACCCCAATACTGAGCTCAATCTCCACAAACCCAACACTGAGCTCAAACTCCACAAACCCAATACTGACCTCAATCTCCACAAACCCAACACTGACCTCAATCTCCACAAACCCAACACTGACCTCAATCTCCACAAACCCAACACTGACCTCAATCTCCAAAACCCCAATACTGAGCTCAATCTCCACAAACCCAACACTGACCTCAATCTCCAAAACCCCAATACTGAGCTCAATCTCCACAAACCCAACACTGACCTCAATCTCCACATACTTAACACTGACCTCAATCTCCACAAACCCATCACTGACCTCAATCTCCACAAACCCATCACTGACCTCAATCTCCACAAACCCAACACTGACCTCAATCTCCACAATCCCAACACTGACCTCAATCTCCAAAAACCCAACACTGAGCTCAATCTCCACAAACCCATCACTGACCTCAATCTCCACAAACCCAACACTGACCTCAATCTCCACAAACCCAATACTGACCTCAATCTCCACAAACCCAATACTGACCTCAATCTCCACAAACCCAACACTGACCTCAAACTCCAAAACCCCAATACTGACCTCAATCTCCACAAACCCAACACTGAGCTCAATCTCCACAAACCCAATACTGACCTCAATCTCCAAAACCCCAATACTGACCTCAATCTCCACAAACCCAATACTGAGCTCAAACTCCACAAACCCAACACTGAGCTCAATCTCCACAAACCCAATACTGACCTCAATCTCCAAAACCCCAATACTGAGCTCAATCTCCACAAACCCAACACTGGCCTCAATCTCCACAAACCCAATAATGAGCTCAAACTCCACAAACCCAATACTGACCTCAATCTCCACAAACCCAATACTGACCTCAATCTCCACAAACCCAACACTGACCTCAATCTCCACAAACCCAATACTGACCTCAATCTCCACAAACCCAACACTGAGCTCAAACTCCACAAACCCAACACTGAGCTCAAACTCCACAAACCCAATACTGACCTCAATCTCCACAAACCCAACACTGACCTCAATCTCCACAAACCCAACACTGACCTCAATCTCCAAAACCCCAATACTGAGCTCAATCTCCACAAACCCAACACTGACCTCAATCTCCACATACTTAACACTGACCTCAATCTCCACAAACCCATCACTGACCTCAATCTCCACAAACCCATCACTGACCTCAATCTCCACAAACCCAACACTGACCTCAATCTCCACAATCCCAACACTGACCTCAATCTCCAAAAACCCAACACTGAGCTCAATCTCCACAAACCCATCACTGACCTCAATCTCCACAAACCCAACACTGACCTCAATCTCCACAAACCCAATACTGACCTCAATCTCCACAAACCCAATACTGACCTCAATCTCCACAAACCCAACACTGACCTCAAACTCCAAAACCCCAATACTGACCTCAATCTCCACAAACCCAACACTGAGCTCAATCTCCACAAACCCAATACTGACCTCAATCTCCAAAACCCCAATACTGACCTCAATCTCCACAAACCCAATACTGAGCTCAAACTCCACAAACCCAACACTGAGCTCAATCTCCACAAACCCAATACTGACCTCAATCTCCAAAACCCCAATACTGAGCTCAATCTCCACAAACCCAACACTGGCCTCAATCTCCACAAACCCAATAATGAGCTCAAACTCCACAAACCCAATACTGACCTCAATCTCCACAAACCCAATACTGACCTCAATCTCCACAAACCCAACACTGACCTCAATCTCCACAAACCCAATACTGACCTCAATCTCCACAAACCCAACACTGAGCTCAAACTCCACAAACCCAACACTGAGCTCAAACTCCACAAACCCAATACTGACCTCAATCTCCACAAACCCAACACTGACCTCAATCTCCACAAACCCAACACTGACCTCAATCTCCAAAACCCCAATACTGAGCTCAATCTCCACAAACCCAACACTGACCTCAATCTCCACATACTTAACACTGACCTCAATCTCCACAAACCCATCACTGACCTCAATCTCCACAAACCCATCACTGACCTCAATCTCCACAAACCCAACACTGACCTCAATCTCCACAATCCCAACACTGACCTCAATCTCCAAAAACCCAACACTGAGCTCAATCTCCACAAACCCATCACTGACCTCAATCTCCACAAACCCAACACTGACCTCAATCTCCACAAACCCAATACTGACCTCAATCTCCACAAACCCAATACTGACCTCAATCTCCACAAACCCAACACTGACCTCAAACTCCAAAACCCCAATACTGACCTCAATCTCCACAAACCCAACACTGAGCTCAATCTCCACAAACCCAATACTGACCTCAATCTCCACAAACCCAACACTGAGCTCAAACTCCACAAACCCTTCACTGAGCTCAATCTCCACAAACCCAATACTGAGCTCAAACTCCACAAACCCAACACTGAGCTCAATCTCCACAAACCCAATACTGACCTCAATCTCCACAAACCCATCACTGACCTCAATCTCCACAAACCCATCACTGACCTCAATCTCCACAAACCCAACACTGACCTCAATCTCCACAAACCCAATACTGACCTCAATATCCACAAACCCAACACTGACCTCAATCTCCACAAGCCCAATACTGACCTCAATCTCCAAAAACCCAATACTGACCTGAATCTCCAAAACCCCAATACTGACCTCAATCTCCACAAACCCAACACTGAGCTCAAACTCCAAAACCCCAATACTGACCTCAATCTCCACAAACCCAATACTGAGCTCAAACTCCACAAACCCAACACTGAGCTCAATCTCCACAAACCCAATACTGACCTCAATCTCCAAAACCCCAATACTGAGCTCAATCTCCACAAACCCAACACTGGCCTCAATCTCCACAAACCCAATACTGAGCTCAAACTCCACAAACCCAATACTGACCTCAATCTCCACAAACCCAATACTGACCTCAATCTCCACAAACCCAACACAGACCTCAATCTTCACAAACCCAATACTGACCTCAATCTCCAAAACCCCAATACTGAGCTCAATCTCCACAAACCCAACACTGACCTCAATCTCCACAAACCCAACACTGACCTCAATCTCCACAAACCCAATACTGACCTCAATCTCCAAAACCCCAATACTGACCTCAATCTCCACAAACCCAACACTGACCTCAATCTTCACAAACCCAATACTGACCTCAATCTCCAAAACCCCAATACTGAGCTCAATCTCCACAAACCCAACACTGACCTCAATCTCCACAAACCCAACACTGACCTCAATCTCCACAAACCCAATACTGACCTCAATCTCCACAAACCCAACACTGAGCTCAAACTCCACAAACCCAACACTGAGCTCAAACTCCACAAACCCAACACTGAGCTCAATCTCCACAAACCCAATACTGACCTCAATCTCCACAAACCCAACACTGACCTCAATCTCCACAAACCCAACACTGACCTCAATCTCCACAAACCCAATACTGACCTCAATCTCCACAAACCCAACACTGAGCTCAAACTCCACAAACCCAATACTGACCTCAATCTCCACAAACCCAACACTGACCTCAATCTCCACAAACCCAACACTGACCTCAATCTCCAAAACCCCAATACTGAGCTCAATCTCCACAAACCCAACACTGACCTCAATCTCCAAAACCCCAATACTGAGCTCAATCTCCACAAACCCAACACTGACCTCAATCTCCACAAACCCAACACTGACCTCAATCTCCACAAACCCAATACTGACCTCAATCTCCACAAACCCAACACTGAGCTCAAACTCCACAAACCCAACACTGAGCTCAAACTCCACAAACCCAACACTGAGCTCAATCTCCACAAACCCAATACTGACCTCAATCTCCACAAACCCAACACTGACCTCAATCTCCACAAACCCAACACTGACCTCAATCTCCACAAACCCAATACTGACCTCAATCTCCACAAACCCAACACTGAGCTCAAACTCCACAAACCCAATACTGACCTCAATCTCCACAAACCCAACACTGACCTCAATCTCCACAAACCCAACACTGACCTCAATCTCCAAAACCCCAATACTGAGCTCAATCTCCACAAACCCAACACTGACCTCAATCTCCACATACTTAACACTGACCTCAATCTCCACAAACCCATCACTGACCTCAATCTCCACAAACCCATCACTGACCTCAATCTCCACAAACCCAACACTGACCTCAATCTCCACAATCCCAACACTGACCTCAATCTCCACAAACCCAATACTGACCTCAATCTCCACAAACCCAACACTGAGCTCAAACTCCACAAACCCAACACTGAGCTCAAACTCCACAAACCCAATACTGACCTCAATCTCCACAAACCCAACACTGACCTCAATCTCCACAAACCCAACACTGACCTCAATCTCCAAAACCCCAATACTGAGCTCAATCTCCACAAACCCAACACTGACCTCAATCTCCACATACTTAACACTGACCTCAATCTCCACAAACCCATCACTGACCTCAATCTCCACAAACCCATCACTGACCTCAATCTCCACAAACCCAACACTGACCTCAATCTCCACAATCCCAACACTGACCTCAATCTCCAAAAACCCAACACTGAGCTCAATCTCCACAAACCCATCACTGACCTCAATCTCCACAAACCCAACACTGACCTCAATCTCCACAAACCCAATACTGACCTCAATCTCCACAAACCCAATACTGACCTCAATCTCCACAAACCCAACACTGACCTCAAACTCCAAAACCCCAATACTGACCTCAATCTCCACAAACCCAACACTGAGCTCAATCTCCACAAACCCAATACTGACCTCAATCTCCACAAACCCAACACTGAGCTCAAACTCCACAAACCCTTCACTGAGCTCAATCTCCACAAACCCAATACTGAGCTCAAACTCCACAAACCCAACACTGAGCTCAATCTCCACAAACCCAATACTGACCTCAATCTCCACAAACCCATCACTGACCTCAATCTCCACAAACCCATCACTGACCTCAATCTCCACAAACCCAACACTGACCTCAATCTCCACAAACCCAATACTGACCTCAATATCCACAAACCCAACACTGACCTCAATCTCCACAAGCCCAATACTGACCTCAATCTCCAAAAACCCAATACTGACCTGAATCTCCAAAACCCCAATACTGACCTCAATCTCCACAAACCCAACACTGAGCTCAAACTCCAAAACCCCAATACTGACCTCAATCTCCACAAACCCAATACTGAGCTCAAACTCCACAAACCCAACACTGAGCTCAATCTCCACAAACCCAATACTGACCTCAATCTCCAAAACCCCAATACTGAGCTCAATCTCCACAAACCCAACACTGGCCTCAATCTCCACAAACCCAATACTGAGCTCAAACTCCACAAACCCAATACTGACCTCAATCTCCACAAACCCAATACTGACCTCAATCTCCACAAACCCAACACAGACCTCAATCTTCACAAACCCAATACTGACCTCAATCTCCAAAACCCCAATACTGAGCTCAATCTCCACAAACCCAACACTGACCTCAATCTCCACAAACCCAACACTGACCTCAATCTCCACAAACCCAATACTGACCTCAATCTCCAAAACCCCAATACTGACCTCAATCTCCACAAACCCAACACTGACCTCAATCTTCACAAACCCAATACTGACCTCAATCTCCAAAACCCCAATACTGAGCTCAATCTCCACAAACCCAACACTGACCTCAATCTCCACAAACCCAACACTGACCTCAATCTCCACAAACCCAATACTGACCTCAATCTCCACAAACCCAACACTGAGCTCAAACTCCACAAACCCAACACTGAGCTCAAACTCCACAAACCCAACACTGAGCTCAATCTCCACAAACCCAATACTGACCTCAATCTCCACAAACCCAACACTGACCTCAATCTCCACAAACCCAACACTGACCTCAATCTCCACAAACCCAATACTGACCTCAATCTCCACAAACCCAACACTGAGCTCAAACTCCACAAACCCAATACTGACCTCAATCTCCACAAACCCAACACTGACCTCAATCTCCACAAACCCAACACTGACCTCAATCTCCAAAACCCCAATACTGAGCTCAATCTCCACAA
Source organism: Squalus acanthias (assembly GCA_030390025.1). Taxonomy (NCBI): domain Eukaryota; kingdom Metazoa; phylum Chordata; class Chondrichthyes; order Squaliformes; family Squalidae; genus Squalus; species Squalus acanthias. Next base: position 497,577 of record JASTWF010000211.1, on the reverse strand, counting down.
ACCCAACACTGACCTCAATCTCCACATACTTAACACTGACCTCAATCTCCACAAACCCATCACTGACCTCAATCTCCACAAACCCATCACTGACCTCAATCTCCACAAACCCAACACTGACCTCAATCTCCACAATCCCAACACTGACCTCAATCTCCAAAAACCCAACACTGAGCTCAATCTCCACAAACCCATCACTGACCTCAATCTCCACAAACCCAACACTGACCTCAATCTCCACAAACCCAATACTGACCTCAATCTCCACAAACCCAATACTGACCTCAATCTCCACAAACCCAACACTGACCTCAAACTCCAAAACCCCAATACTGACCTCAATCTCCACAAACCCAACACTGAGCTCAATCTCCACAAACCCAATACTGACCTCAATCTCCAAAACCCCAATACTGAGCTCAATCTCCACAAACCCAATACTGACCTCAATCTCCACAAACCCAACACAGACCTCAATCTTCACAAACCCAATACTGACCTCAATCTCCAAAACCCCAATACTGAGCTCAATCTCCACAAACCCAACACTGACCTCAATCTTCACAAACCCAATACTGACCTCAATCTCCAAAACCCCAATACTGAGCTCAATCTCCACAAACCCAACACTGACCTCAATCTCCACAAACCCAATACTGACCTCAATCTCCACAAACCCAATACTGACCTCAATCTCCACAAACCCAACACTGACCTCAATCTCCACAAACCCAACACTGACCTCAATCTCCACAAACCCAATACTGACCTCAATCTCCACAAACCCAACACTGAGCTCAAACTCCACAAACCCAACACTGACCTCAATCTCCACAAACCCAACACTGACCTCAATCTCCACAAACCCAACACTGACCTCAATCTCCACAAACCCAATACTGACCTCAATCTCCACAAACCCAACACTGACCTCAAACTCCACAAACCCAACACTGACCTCAATCTCCACAAACCCAACACTGAGCTCAAACTCCACAAACCCAACACTGAGCTCAATCTCCACAAACCCAATACTGAGCTCAATCTCCACAAACCCAACACTGGCCTCAATCTCCACAAACCCAACACTGACCTCAATCTCCACAAACCCAACACTGACCTCAATCGCCAAAAACCCAACACTGAGCTCAATCACCACAAACCCAACACTGACCTCAATCTCCACAAACCCAACACTGACCTCAATCTCCAAAACCCCAATACTGAGCTCAATCTCCAAAACCCCAATACTGACCTCAATCTCCACAAACCCAATACTGAGCTCAAACTCCACAAACCCAACACTGAGCTCAATCTCCACAAACCCAATACTGACCTCAATCTCCAAAACCCCAATACTGAGCTCAATCTCCACAAACCCAACACTGGCCTCAATCTCCACAAACCCAATACTGAGCTCAAACTCCACAAACCCAATACTGACCTCAATCTCCACAAACCCAATACTGACCTCAATCTCCACAAACCCAACACAGACCTCAATCTTCACAAACCCAATACTGACCTCAATCTCCAAAACCCCAATACTGAGCTCAATCTCCACAAACCCAACACTGACCTCAATCTCCACAAACCCAACACTGACCTCAATCTCCACAAACCCAATACTGAGCTCAATCTCCACAAACCCAACACCGACCTCAATCTCCACAAACCCAACACTGAGCTCAAACTCCACAAACCCAACACTGAGCTCAATCTCCACAAACCCAACACTGACCTCAATCTCCACAAACCCAATACTGAGCTCAATCTCCACAAACCCAACACCGACCTCAATCTCCACAAACCCAACACTGAGCTCAATCTCCACAAACCCAACACAGACCTCAATCTTCACAAACCCAACACTGACCTCAATCTCCAAAACCCCAATACTGAGCTCAATCTCCACAAACCCAACACTGACCTCAATCTCCACAAACCCAACACTGACCTCAATCTCCACAAACCCAATACTGACCTCAATCTCCACAAACCCAACACTGAGCTCAAACTCCACAAACCCAACACTGAGCTCAAACTCCACAAACCCAACACTGAGCTCAATCTCCACAAACCCAATACTGACCTCAATCTCCACAAACCCAACACTGACCTCAATCTCCACAAACCCAACACTGACCTCAATCTCCACAAACCCAATACTGACCTCAATCTCCACAAACCCAACACTGAGCTCAAACTCCACAAACCCAATACTGACCTCAATCTCCACAAACCCAACACTGACCTCAATCTCCACAAACCCAACACTGAGCTCAAACTCCACAAACCCAATACTGACCTCAATCTCCACAAACCCAACACTGACCTCAATCTCCACAAACCCAACACTGACCTCAATCTCCAAAACCCCAATACTGAGCTCAATCTCCACAAACCCAACACTGACCTCAATCTCCAAAACCCCAATACTGAGCTCAATCTCCACAAACCCAACACTGACCTCAATCTCCACAAACCCAACACTGACCTCAATCTCCACAAACCCAATACTGACCTCAATCTCCAAAACCCCAATACTGACCTCAATCTCCACAAACCCAACACTGACCTCAATCTTCACAAACCCAATACTGACCTCAATCTCCAAAACCCCAATACTGAGCTCAATCTCCACAAACCCAACACTGACCTCAATCTCCACAAACCCAACACTGACCTCAATCTCCACAAACCCAATACTGACCTCAATCTCCACAAACCCAACACTGAGCTCAAACTCCACAAACCCAACACTGAGCTCAAACTCCACAAACCCAACACTGAGCTCAATCTCCACAAACCCAATACTGACCTCAATCTCCACAAACCCAACACTGACCTCAATCTCCACAAACCCAACACTGACCTCAATCTCCACAAACCCAATACTGACCTCAATCTCCACAAACCCAACACTGAGCTCAAACTCCACAAACCCAATACTGACCTCAATCTCCACAAACCCAACACTGACCTCAATCTCCACAAACCCAACACTGACCTCAATCTCCAAAACCCCAATACTGAGCTCAATCTCCACAAACCCAACACTGACCTCAATCTCCACATACTTAACACTGACCTCAATCTCCACAAACCCATCACTGACCTCAATCTCCACAAACCCATCACTGACCTCAATCTCCACAAACCCAACACTGACCTCAATCTCCACAATCCCAACACTGACCTCAATCTCCACAAACCCAATACTGACCTCAATCTCCACAAACCCAACACTGAGCTCAAACTCCACAAACCCAACACTGAGCTCAAACTCCACAAACCCAATACTGACCTCAATCTCCACAAACCCAACACTGACCTCAATCTCCACAAACCCAACACTGACCTCAATCTCCAAAACCCCAATACTGAGCTCAATCTCCACAAACCCAACACTGACCTCAATCTCCACATACTTAACACTGACCTCAATCTCCACAAACCCATCACTGACCTCAATCTCCACAAACCCATCACTGACCTCAATCTCCACAAACCCAACACTGACCTCAATCTCCACAATCCCAACACTGACCTCAATCTCCAAAAACCCAACACTGAGCTCAATCTCCACAAACCCATCACTGACCTCAATCTCCACAAACCCAACACTGACCTCAATCTCCACAAACCCAATACTGACCTCAATCTCCACAAACCCAATACTGACCTCAATCTCCACAAACCCAACACTGACCTCAATCTCCACAAACCCAATACTGACCTCAATCTCCACAAACCCAACACTGACCTCAAACTCCAAAACCCCAATACTGACCTCAATCTCCACAAACCCAACACTGAGCTCAATCTCCACAAACCCAATACTGACCTCAATCTCCACAAACCCAACACTGAGCTCAAACTCCACAAACCCTTCACTGAGCTCAATCTCCACAAACCCAATACTGAGCTCAAACTCCACAAACCCAACACTGAGCTCAATCTCCACAAACCCAATACTGACCTCAATCTCCACAAACCCATCACTGACCTCAATCTCCACAAACCCATCACTGACCTCAATCTTCACAAACCCAATACTGACCTCAATCTCCAAAACCCCAATACTGAGCTCAATCTCCACAAACCCAACACTGACCTCAATCTCCACAAACCCAACACTGACCTCAATCTCCACAAACCCAATACTGAGCTCAATCTCCACAAACCCAACACCGACCTCAATCTCCACAAACCCAACACTGAGCTCAAACTCCACAAACCCAACACTGAGCTCAATCTCCACAAACCCAACACTGACCTCAATCTCCACAAACCCAATACTGAGCTCAATCTCCACAAACCCAACACCGACCTCAATCTCCACAAACCCAACACTGAGCTCAATCTCCACAAACCCAACACAGACCTCAATCTTCACAAACCCAACACTGACCTCAATCTCCAAAACCCCAATACTGAGCTCAATCTCCACAAACCCAACACTGACCTCAATCTCCACAAACCCAACACTGACCTCAATCTCCACAAACCCAATACTGACCTCAATCTCCACAAACCCAACACTGAGCTCAAACTCCACAAACCCAACACTGAGCTCAAACTCCACAAACCCAACACTGAGCTCAATCTCCACAAACCCAATACTGACCTCAATCTCCACAAACCCAACACTGACCTCAATCTCCACAAACCCAACACTGACCTCAATCTCCACAAACCCAATACTGACCTCAATCTCCACAAACCCAACACTGAGCTCAAACTCCACAAACCCAATACTGACCTCAATCTCCACAAACCCAACACTGACCTCAATCTCCACAAACCCAACACTGACCTCAATCTCCAAAACCCCAATACTGAGCTCAATCTCCACAAACCCAACACTGACCTCAATCTCCACATACTTAACACTGACCTCAATCTCCACAAACCCATCACTGACCTCAATCTCCACAAACCCATCACTGACCTCAATCTCCACAATCCCAACACTGACCTCAATCTCCAAAAACCCAACACTGAGCTCAATCTCCACAAACCCATCACTGACCTCAATCTCCACAAACCCAACACTGACCTCAATCTCCACAAACCCAATACTGACCTCAATCTCCACAAACCCAATACTGACCTCAATCTCCACAAACCCAACACTGACCTCAAACTCCAAAACCCCAATACTGACCTCAATCTCCACAAACCCAACACTGAGCTCAATCTCCACAAACCCAATACTGACCTCAATCTCCAAAACCCCAATACTGACCTCAATCTCCACAAACCCAACACTGACCTCAATCTCCACAAACCCAACACTGGCCTCAATCTCCACAAACCCAATACTGAGCTCAAACTCCACAAACCCAACACTGAGCTCAATCTCCACAAACCCAATACTGACCTCAATCTCCACAAACCCAACACAGACCTCAATCTTCACAAACCCAATACTGACCTCAATCTCCAAAACCCCAATACTGAGCTCAATCTCCACAAACCCAACACTGGCCTCAATCTCCACAAACCCAATACTGAGCTCAAACTCCACAAACCCAATACTGACCTCAATCTCCACAAACCCAACACTGACCTCAATCTCCACAAACCCAACACTGACCTCAATCTCCAAAACCCCAATACTGAGCTCAATCTCCACAAACCCAATACTGACCTCAATCTCCACAAACCCAACACTGACCTCAATCTCCACAAACCCATCACTGACCTCAATCTCCACAAACCCAACACTGACCTCAATCTCCACAAACCCAATACTGACCTCAATCTCCACAAACCCAATACTGACCTCAATCTCCACAAACCCAACACTGACCTCAAACTCCAAAACCCCAATACTGACCTCAATCTCCACAAACCCAACACTGAGCTCAATCTCCACAAACCCAATACTGACCTCAATCTCCAAAACCCCAATACTGAGCTCAATCTCCACAAACCCAACACTGGCCTCAATCTCCACAAACCCAATACTGAGCTCAAACTCCACAAACCCAACACTGAGCTCAATCTCCACAAACCCAATACTGACCTCAATCTCCACAAACCCAACACAGACCTCAATCTTCACAAACCCAATACTGACCTCAATCTCCAAAACCCAATACTGACCTCAATCTCCACAAACCCAATACTGACCTCAATCTCCACAAACCCAACACTGACCTCAATCTCCACAAACCCAACACTGACCTCAATCTCCACAAACCCAATACTGACCTCAATCTCCACAAACCCAACACTGAGCTCAAACTCCACAAACCCAACACTGACCTCAATCTCCACAAACCCAACACTGAGCTCAAACTCCACAAACCCAACACTGGCCTCAATCTCCACAAATCCAACACTGAGCTCAATCTCCACAAACCCAACACTGAGCTCAATCTCCAAAACCCCAACACTGACCTCAATCTCCACAAACCCAACACTGACCTCAATCTCCACAAACCCAATACTGACCTCAATCTCCACAAACCCAACACTGACCTCAATCTCCACAATCCCAACACTGACCTCAATCTCCACAAACCCAATACTGACCTCAATCTCCACAAACCCAACACTGAGCTCAATCTCCACAAACCCATCACTGACCTCAATCTCCACAAACCCAACACTGACCTCAATCTCCACAAACCCAATACTGACCTCAATCTCCACAAACCCAATACTGACCTCAATCTCCACAAACCCAACACTGACCTCAAACTCCAAAACCCCAATACTGACCTCAATCTCCACAAACCCAACACTGAGCTCAATCTCCACAAACCCAATACTGACCTCAATCTCCAAAACCCCAATACTGAGCTCAATCTCCACAAACCCAACACTGGCCTCAATCTCCACAAACCCAATACTGACCTCAATCTCCACAAACCCAATACTGACCTCAATCTCCACAAACCCAACACTGGCCTCAATCTCCACAAACCCAATACAGACCTCAATCTCCACAAACCCAACACAGACCTCAATCTTCACAAACCCAATACTGACCTCAATCTCCAAAACCCCAATACTGAGCTCAATCTCCACAAACCCAACACTGACCTCAATCTTCACAAACCCAATACTGACCTCAATCTCCACAATCCCAACACTGACCTCAATCTCCAAAAACCCAACACTGAGCTCAATCTCCACAAACCCAACACTGACCTCAATCTCCACAAACCCAATACTGACCTCAATCTCCACAAACCCAATACTGACCTCAATCTCCACAAACCCAACACTGACCTCAAACTCCAAAACCCCAATACTGACCTCAATCTCCACAAACCCAACACTGAGCTCAATCTCCACAAACCCAATACTGACCTCAATCTCCAAAACCCCAATACTGAGCTCAATCTCCACAAACCCAACACTGGCCTCAATCTCCACAAACCCAATACTGAGCTCAAACTCCACAAACCCAACACTGAGCTCAATCTCCACAAACCCAATACTGACCTCAATCTCCACAAACCCAATACTGACCTCAATCTCCACAAACCCAACACTGACCTCAATCTCCACAAACCCAACACTGACCTCAATCTCCACAAACCCAATACTGACCTCAATCTCCACAAACCCAACACAGACCTCAATCTTCACAAACCCAATACTGACCTCAATCTCCAAAACCCCAATACTGAGCTCAATCTCCACAAACCCAACACTGACCTCAATCTCCACAAACCCAATACTGACCTCAATCTCCACAAACCCAATACTGACCTCAATCTCCACAAACCCAACACTGACCTCAATCTCCACAAACCCAACACTGACCTCAATCTCCACAAACCCAATACTGACCTCAATCTCCACAAACCCAACACTGAGCTCAAACTCCACAAACCCAACACTGACCTCAATCTCCACAAACCCAACACTGACCTCAATCTCCACAAACCCAACACTGACCTCAATCTCCAAAACCCCAATACTGAGCTCAATCTCCAAAACCCCAATACTGACCTCAATCTCCAAAACCCCAATACTGACCTCAATCTCCACAAACCCAACACTGGCCTCAATCTCCACAAACCCAATACTGAGCTCAAACTCCACAAACCCAATACTGACCTCAATCTCCAAAACCCCAATACTGACCTCAATCTCCACAAACCCAACACTGGCCTCAATCTCCACAAACCCAATACTGAGCTCAAACTCCACAAACCCAATACTGACCTCAATCTCCACAAACCCATCACTGACCTCAATCTCCACAAACCCAACACTGACCTCAATCTCCACAAACCCAATACTGACCTCAATATCCACAAACCCAACACTGACCTCAATCTCCACAAGCCCAATACTGACCTCAATCTCCAAAACCCCAATACTGACCTCAATCTCCACAAACCCAATACTGAGCTCAATCTCCACAAACCCAATACTGACCTCAATCTCCACAAACCCAATACTGACCTCAATCTCCACAAACCCAACACTGACCTCAATCTCCAAAACCCCAATACTGACCTCAATCTCCACAAACCCAACACTGGCCTCAATCTCCACAAACCCAATACTGAGCTCAAACTCCACAAACCCAACACTGAGCTCAATCTCCACAAACCCAATACTGACCTCAATCTCCAAAACCCCAATACTGAGCTCAATCTCCACAAACCCAACACTGGCCTCAATCTCCACAAACCCAATACTGAGCTCAAACTCCACAAACCCAATACTGACCTCAATCTCCACAAACCCAATACTGACCTCAATCTCCACAAACCCAACACTGACCTCAATCTCCACAAACCCAACACTGACCTCAATCTCCAAAACCCCAATACTGACCTCAATCTCCACAAACCCAACACTGACCTCAATCTCCACAAACCCAACACTGACCTCAATCTCCACAAACCCAACACTGACCTCAATCTCCACAAACCCAACACTGAGCTCAATCTCCACAAACCCAACACTGAGCTCAAACTCCACAAACCCAACACTGACCTCAATCTCCACAAACCCAATACTGACCTCAATCTCCACAAACCCAACACTGAGCTCAATCTCCAAAACCCCAATACTGACCTCAATCTCCAGAAACCCAATACTGACCTCAATCTCCACAAACCCAACACTGACCTCAATCTCCACAAACCCAACACTGACCTCAATCTCCACAAACCCAACACTGACCTCAATCTCCAAAACCCCAATACTGACCTCAATCTCCACAAACCCAACACTGACCTCAATGTCCACAAACCCAACACTGACCTCAATCTCCACAAACCCAACACTGACCTCAATCTCCACAAACCCAACACTGACCTCAATCTCCACAAACCCAACACTGACCTCAATCTCCACAAACCCAACACTGAGCTCAATCTCCACAAACCCAATACTGACCTCAATCTCCAAAACCCCAATACTGACCTCAATCTCCACAAACCCAACACTGACCTCAATCTCCACAAACCCAACACTGACCTCAATCTCCACAAACCCATCACTGACCTCAATCTCCAGAAACCCAACACTGACCTCAATCTCCAAAACCCCAATACTGACCTCAATCTCCACAAACCCAACACTGACCTCAATCTCCACAAACCCAACACTGACCTCAATCTCCACAAACCCAACACTGACCTCAATCTCCACAAACCCAACACTGAGCTCAATCTCCACAAACCCAATACTGACCTCAATCTCCAAAACCCCAATACTGACCTCAATCTCCACAAACCCAACACTGACCTCAATCTCCACAAACCCAACACTGACCTCAATCTCCACAAACCCAACACAGACCTCAATCTCCACAAACCCAACACTGAGCTCAATCTCCACAAACCCAACACTGACCTCAATCTCCACATACTTAACACTGACCTCAATCTCCACAAACCCAATACTGACCTCAATCTCCACAAACCCAATACTGACCTCAATCTCCACAAACCCAACACTGACCTCAAACTCCAAAACCCCAATACTGACCTCAATCTCCACAAACCCAACACTGAGCTCAATCTCCACAAACCCAATACTGACCTCAATCTCCAAAACCCCAATACTGAGCTCAATCTCCACAAACCCAACACTGGCCTCAATCTCCACAAACCCAATACTGAGCTCAAACTCCACAAACCCAACACTGAGCTCAATCTCCACAAACCCAATACTGACCTCAATCTCCACAAACCCAACACAGACCTCAATCTTCACAAACCCAATACTGACCTCAATCTCCAAAACCCCAATACTGAGCTCAATCTCCACAAACCCAACACTGACCTCAATCTCCACAAACCCAATACTGACCTCAATCTCCAAAACCCCAATACTGAGCTCAATCTCCACAAACCCAACACTGGCCTCAATCTCCACAAACCCAATACTGACCTCAATCTCCACAAACCCAACACTGACCTCAATCTCCACAAACCCAATACTGACCTCAATCTCCACAAACCCAACACTGACCTCAATCTCCAAAACCCCAATACTGACCTCAATCTCCACAAACCCAACACTGAGCTCAATCTCCACAAACCCAACACTGACCTCAATCTCCAAAACCCCAATACTGACCTCAATCTCCACAAACCCAACACTGGCCTCAATCTCCACAAACCCAATACTGAGCTCAATCTCCACAAACCCAATACTGACCTCAATCTCCAAAACCCCAATACTGACCTCAATCTCCACAAACCCAACACTGAGCTCAATCTCCACAAACCCATCACTGACCTCAATCTCCACAAACCCATCACTGACCTCAATCTCCACAAACCCAACACTGACCTCAATCTCCACAAACCCAATACTGACCTCAATCTCCACAAACCCAACACTGAGCTCAAACTCCACAAACCCAATACTGACCTCAATCTCCACAAACCCAACACTGACCTCAATCTCCACAAACCCAATACTGACCTCAATCTCCACAAACCCAACACTGACCTCAATCTCCACAAACCCAACACTGACCTCAATCTCCACAAGCCCAACACTGAGCTCAATCTCCACAAACCCAATACTGACCTCAATCTCCACAAACCCAATACTGACCTCAATCTCCACAAACCCAATACTGACCTCAATCTCCACAAACCCAACACTGAGCTCAATCTCCACAAACCCAGCACTGACCTCAATCTCCATAAACCCAACACTGAGCTCCATCTCCAAAACCCCAATATTGACCTCAATCTCCATAAACCCAACACTGAGCTCCATCTCCAAAACCCCAATATTGACCTCAATCTCCATAAACCCAACACTGAGCTCCATCTCCAAAACCCCAATACTGAGCTCAATCTCCACAAACCCATCACTGAGCTCAATCTCCAAAACCCCAATACTGACCTCAATCTCCAAAACCCCAATACTGAGCTCAATCTCCACAAACCCAACACTGAGCTCCATCTCCAAAACCCCAATATTGACCTCAATCTCCATAAACCCAACACTGAGCTCCATCTCCAAAACCCCAATATTGACCTCAATCTCCATAAACCCAACACTGAGCTCCATCTCCAAAACCCCAATATTGACCTCAATCTCCATAAACCCAACACTGAGCTCCATCTCCAAAACCCCAATACTGAGCTCAATCTCCACAAACCCATCACTGACCTCAATCTCCACAAACCCAACACTGAGCTCAATCTCCACAAACCAACACTGAGCTCAATCTCCACAAACCCAACACTGACCTCAATCTCCACAAACCCAATACTGACCTCAATCTCCACAAACCAACACTGACCTCAATCTCCACAAACCCAACACTGACCTCAATCTCCACAAACCCAACACTGACCTCAATCTCCACAAACCCAACACTGACCTCAATCTCCACAAACCCAATACTGAGCGCAATCTCCACAAACCCAATACCGACCTCAATCTCCACAAACCCAATACTGAGCGCAATCTCCACAAACCCAACACTGACCTCAATCTCCACAAACCCAACACTGAGCTCAATCTCCACAAACCCATCACTGACCTCAATCTCCACAAACCCAACACTGACCTCAATCTCCACAAACCCAACACTGACCTCAATCTCCACAAACCCAACACTGACCTCAATCTCCACAAACCCAATACTGAGCTCAATCTCCAAAACCCCAATACTGAGCTCAATCTCCACAAACCCAACACTGAGCTCAATCTCCACAAACCCAACACTGAGCTCAATCTCCACAAACCCAACACTGACCTCAATCTCCACAAACCCAATACTGACCTCAATCTCCACAAACCCAATACTGAGCTCAAACTCCACAAACCCAACACTGAGCTCAATCTCCACAAACCCAACACTGAGCTCAATCTCCAAAACCCAACACTGACCTCAATCTCCACAAACCCAACACTCTCCTCAATCTCCACAAACCCAACACTGAGCTCAATCTCCACAAACCCAACACTGGCCTCAATCTCCACAAACCCAATACTGACCTCAATCTCCACAAACCCAACACTGACCTCAATCTCCACAAACCCAACACTCTCCTCAATCTCCACAAACCCAACACTGAGCTCAATCTCCACAAACCCAACACTGGCCTCAATCTCCACAAACCCAATACTGACCTCAATCTCCACAAACCCAACACTGACCTCAATCTCCACAAACCCAACACTGAGCTCAATCTCCACAAACCCATCACTGACCTCAATCTCCACAAACCCAACACTGACCTCAATCTCCACAAACCCAACACTGAGCTCAATCTCCACAAACCCATCACTGACCTCAATCTCCACAAACCCAACACTGACCTCAATCTCCACAAACCCAACACTGACCTCAATCTCCACAAACCCAACACTGACCTCAATCTCCACAAACCCAACACTGACCTCAATCTCCACAAACCCAACACTGAGCTCAATCTCCACAAACCCATCACTGACCTCAATCTCCACAAACCCAACACTGACCTCAATCTCCACAAACCCAACACTGACCTCAATCTCCACAAACCCAACACTGACCTCAATCTTCACAAACCCAACACTGACCTCAATCTCCACAAACCCATCACTGACCTCAATCTCCACAAACCCAATACTGACCTCAATCTTCACAAACCCAACACTGACCTCAATCTTCACAAACCCAATACTGAGCTCAATCTCCAAAACCCCAATACTGAGCTCAATCTCCACAAACCCAACACTGACCTCAATCTCCACAAACGCAACACTGACCTCAATCTCCACAAACCCGACACTGACCTCAATCTACACAAACCCAACACTGACCTCAATCTCCACAAACCAAATACTGAGCTCAATCTCCACAAACCCAACAATGACCTCAATCTCCACAAACCCAATACTGAGCTCCAGCAGTCTCCACAGTGCCAACATGGACAGAGAGATAGAAAGAAGCAGACAGAAGTGAAGTGTCTCCATCATTAATTAGCATGCACTTATCCACTTTTACCTCTGCTTGAATCAGCAGTGTTAGTGTAGACATTCGCTGCTCATGTCACTGTTAGAAAGGAGTCATTACTAAAATAAGCAGTGCCTTATAACGGGGATGGGACTTACTTTATGATGACAACAACAACTTACATTTATATCACCTTTAACATCCCAAGCCACTTCACAGGAGCATTATCAGACAAAATTTGACATGAATAAAAAGAAGATATTAGGATAGGGGAGGAAAAGCTTGGTCAGAGGAAGGTTTTATGGAACATCTTAAAGGAGGAAGGAAAGGTGGAGAGGCTTAAGGATTGAATTCCAGAGCTTAGGGCCTTGGCATCTGAAAGCACAGCCGCCAATGGTGGAGCGATTAAAATCGGGGATGCTCAAGAGGCTAGAATTGGAGTAATCTCGGAAGGTTGTAGGACTGGAAAAGGTCACACCCATGGAGGGATTTGATCTCGAGAATGAGAATTTTAAATTTGAGGCGTTGCCGGACCGGGAGCCAGTGTAGGTCAGTGAGCACAGGGGTGATGGGTGAACGGGACTTGATACGAGTTAAGATACAGACAACAGAGTTTCATGGACCGCACCTACCTCTGTTGGGCGTAATCAACCTTGGCCCCAGTCTGGGAGTCAGGAATGGTGCGTTGCAGGTTCAGACGAATCTCATTCTGTGATGCTTTGTTGGTGTCCAGTGAGTAGAGCTGCTCAGAAACAGTGAGAACTTCCTGAGCGGTGAAACTGACTTCGGGATCACTTCCTGCAAGTCAATGAAATTCACATCCTGAACACCAGCAACTGTCCTTGCGTGACACTGTCAACCTCATCAGAGAGAGAGGGAGAGAGAGGGAGAGAAAGGGAGAGAGAGGGAGAGAGAGGGAGAGAGAGAGAGTGTGTGTGTGTGTGAGAGAGAGAGAGAGAGAGAGAGAGAGAGAGAGAAAGTGAGAGTGAGAGAGAGAGAGAGACCGAGCGAGAGAAAGTGAGAGACAGACCGAGTGAGAGAGAGAGATAGAAAGTGAGTGAGAGTGAGTGAGTGAGAAAGTGAAGGAGGGGGAGAGAGAGGGGGGGGAGAGAGAGAGAGAGACTGCTGGAGACTGAGAGTGAGAGAGAGAGAGAGAGAAAAACAGAGTGAGAGAGACAGCAAGAGAGAGTGAGAGTGAGAGTGAGACAGCAAGAGAGTGTGAGAGAGAGAGAGAGAAAAACAGAGAGAGAGAGAGACAGCAAGAGAGAGTGAGAAACAGAGAGAGAGAGAGAAACAGAGAATGAGAGTGAGAGAGAATGAGAGTGAGAGAGAATGAGAGTGAGAGAGAGTGAGAGTGAGAGAGTGTGAGCAAGACAGTGAGAGACAGAGAAACAAAGAGAGAGAGACTGCAATGCCAGGTAGTGAGATAGATAGAGAGAGAGACTTATAGGGAAAGACCGAGAGAGTGAGTGAACACGACAGAGCAAGATAGAGACAGCGAGAGACAGAGGGAGAGACAGAGGGAGAGACAGAGGGAGAGACAGAGGGAGAGACAGAGGGAGAGACAGAGCAAGAGAGAGAGAGAGAGAGTGGCAGAGAATGACAGAGACAGAAAGAGAGAGAGAGAGGGAGAGACAGAGAGAGTCAGAGAGAGACAGAGAGAGAGAGACAGATAATGATAAAGAGAGACAGAGGGAGAGACAGAGGGAGACAGACAGAGAATGCCAGAAAGAGTGACAGAGACAGAGAGAGAGAGAGAGAGAGACAGAGAGGTAGAGAGAGAGACAGAGAGGTAGAGAGAGAGACAGAGAGGTAGAGAGAGAGACAGAGAGAGAGAGGGAGAGAGACTGCAATCCCAATCAGGGAGAGAGCACAAGAGAGGGTGAGACAAAGAGTGACAGAGAGAGACATAGAGAGAGAGAGAGGGATTGCAAGTGCATTCAGAGAGAGAGAAAAAGAGATATAGACTGACAGAGGGAGACAGACAGAGAGACAGAGAGGCAGATAGAGAGAGAGACAAAGTGAGAGACAGGGTGAGAGAGACAAAGCGAGAGAGACAGACAGACAGAGCAAGAGAGAGAGAGAGACAGCAAGAGACAGAGACAGTGTGAGAGAGAGACAGAGTGGGAGAGAGATAGAAATAACACGAGAGAGAAACACAGAGACAGAGACAGAGAGAAAGAAAGAGACACACAGAGACACAGAAAGTGAGAGAGACAGAAACAGAGAGAGAGCAAGAGAGAGCAAGAGAGAGCAAGAGCGAGAGAGACAGAGCGAGAGAGACGGAGACAGAGAGTGAGAGAGACAGAGACAGAGCGAGAGATGCACACAGAGGGAGAGAGACAGAGATAGAAAGAGAGACTCCAAATGCAGTCAGAGATAAACACAGAGAGAGGGGCAGAGAGAGAGGAAGAGAGACAGAGAAATAGAGAGTGACAGAAAGAGAGACAAAGAAACACTTAGAACTTAAAAACAAAAAGTGGGCAAGCACTTTGCTGGGAGTGTACTATAGGCCCCCAAACAGTCAGGGGGAGATAAAGGAACAGATAGAGAAGTGTAGAAATAATAGGGTAATAATAGTAGGGGATTTCAACTTCCCCAATTTTAACTGGGATAGTCAGAGTGTGAAAGGCTTAGAGGGTGCGGAATTCTTAAAGTGCATCCAGGAGAGCTTTTTGAGCCAGCATGTAGAAAGTCCTACAAGAGAGGGGGCGGTACTGGACCTAATTCTAGGGAATGTAGCCGGGCAAGTGGTAGAAGTGTCAGTAGGAGAGCATTTTGGTGACCGTGACCATAATTCGGTGAGATTTAAGGTAGTTATGGAAAAGGACAAAGATGGACTAAATTGGGGGAAGGCCGATTTTAATATGATAAGGCAGGGTCTGGCCAAAGTGGACTGGGATCAGCTACTTGCAGGAAAATCCACATCAGAGCATTGGGAGTCTTTCAGAAAGGAAATAGAGAGAGTACAACGCCAACATGTTCCCATAAAGGTCAAGGGTGGGACCAACAAGCCCAGGGAACCCTGGATGTCAAGGGATATACAAGAATGGATTAGGAAATAAAGGGAGGCTTTTGGTAGATACAAAGGACTAAAAACAGTGGAAGCCCTAGAGGAGTATAGAAAGTGCAGGGGTGTACTTAAAAAAAGAAATTAGGAGAGCGAAGAGTGGGCATGAAAAAACACTGGCGGGCAAAATAAAGGAAAATCCCAAGGTGTTTTATAAGTATATTAAGGGCAAGAGGATAACCAGGGAAAGAGTTGGGCCCATTGGGGACCAAAGTGGCAATCTGTGTGTAGAGCCGGAAGATGTAGGTGAGGTTTTAAATGAATATTTTGCATCTGTGTTCACTATGGAGAAGGACGATGTAGGCATAGAAATCAGGCAGGGGGATTGTGATATACTTGAACAAATTAGTATTGAGAGGGAGGAGGTACTAGTGGTTTTAGCGGGCTTAAAAGTGGATAAATCCCCAGGCACAGACGAGATGTATCCCAGGCTGCTGTGTGAGGCAAGGGAGGAGATTGCAGGGGCTCTGACACAAATTTTCAGAACCTCTCTGGCCACAGGGGAGGTGCCAGAGGACTGTAGAACAGCTAACATAGTACCATTATTCAAGAAGGGTAGTAGGGATAAACCAGGGAATTACAGGCCAGTGAGCCTAACATCAGTGGTAGGGAAATTATTGGAAAAAATTCTGAGGGACAGAATTAGTCTCCACTTGGAGAGGCAAGGATTAATCAAGGATAGTCAGCATGGCTTTGTCAGGGGGAGATCATGTCTAACCAATTTGATTGAATTTTTCAAGGGGGTGACTAGGTGTGTGGATGAGGGTAGTGCAGGTGATGTAGTCTACATGGACTTCAGTAAGGCTTTTGACAAAGTCCCGCATGGGAGACTGGTCAAGAAGGTAAGAGCCCATGGAATCCAGGGCAATTTGCCACATTGGATCCAAAATTGGCTTAGTGGCAGGAGGCAGCGGGTGATGGTCGAAGGTTGTTTTTGTGACTGGAAGCCTGTGTCCAGTGGTGTACCGCAGGGATCAGTGCTGGGTCCTTTGCTGTTTGTAGTGTACATTAATGATTTAGATATGAATGTAGGAGGTATGATCAGTAAGTTCGCAGATGACACGAAAATTGGTGGAGTGGTAAATAGCGAGGAGGGAAGCCTCAGGCTACAGGATGATATAGACGGGTTGGTCAGATGGGCAGAACAGTGCCAAATGGAATTTAACCCTGAAAAGTGTGAGGTGATGCATTTTGGGAGGACTAACAAGGCAAGGGAATACACAATGAATGGTAGGACCCGAGGAAGGACAGAGGATCAGAGGGACCTTGGTGTGCATGTACATAGATCCCTGAAGGCAGCAGGACAGGTAGATAAGGTGGTTAAAAAGGCATACGGGATACTCTCCAGTTCTGACGAAAGGTCTCGACCTGAAACGTTAACTCTGTTTCTCTCTCCACGGATGCTGCCTCGCCTGCTGAGTTTTTCCAGCGTTTTCTGTTGTTATATGGGATACTTGCCTTCATTAGCCGAGGCATAGAATATAAGAGCAGGGAGGTTATGATGGAGCTGTACAAAACGCTAGTTAGGCCACAGCTGGAATACTGTGTGCAGTTCTGGTCACCACACTATAGGAGGGATGTGATTGCATTGGAGAGGGTGCAGAGGAGATTCACCAGGATGTTACCTGGGCTGGAGCGCTTCAGCTATGAAGAGAGACTGGACAGGCTGGGGTTGTTTTCCTTAGAGCAGAGAAGGCTGAGGGGGGACCTGATTGAGGTGTACGAAATTATGAGGGGCATAGATAGGGTAAATAGAAAGGAACTTTTCCCCTTAGTAGAGGGGTCAATAACCAGGGGGCATAGTTTCAAGGTAAGGGGCAGGAGGTTTAGAGGGGATTTGAGGAAAAGCTTTTTCACCCAGAGGGTGGTTGGAATCTGGAACTCACTGCCTGAAAGGGTGGTAGAGGCAGGAACCCTCAACATTCAAGAAGCATTTAGATGAGCACTTGAAATGCCATAGCATACAAGGCTACGGACCAAGTGCTGGAAAATGGGATTAGAATAGACAGGGCTTGATGGCCGGCGTGGACACGATGGGCCGAAGGGCCTCTTTCTGTGCTGTATAACTCTATGAAGAGACAGAGATAGAGAGAGAGACTGCAATCCCAGTCATTGAGATAAAGTGAATGAGACAGGGAGAGACAGAAAGAAAGTGGGAGAGAGGGAGAGAGGGAGAGAGAGGGACTGCAAATGCATTCAGAGAGAGCAAGAGAAAGAGAGAGAGACAGAAAGAGAGAAACAGACAGACAGAGGGAGACAGAGACAGAGAGAGACTGAGCAAGAGAGACTGAGTGAGAGACAATGAGTGAGAGAGAGACAGAGCGAGAGACAGTGGCAGAGCGAGAGACAGCGAGAGTGAGAGACACAGACAGAGCGAGAGAGACAGACAGAGTGAGAGAGACAGACAGACAGAGCGAGAGAGAGAGAGAGACAGAGCGAGAGACGCACACAAAGAGGGAGAGAGACAGATAGAGAGAGAGAGACTCCAAATGCAGTCAGAGATAAACAGAGAGAGGGGCAGAGAGATAGAGAGTGACAGAAAGAGAGACAAAGAAAGAGACAGACAGAGATGGAGAGAGAGAGAGAGAGAGAGAAACAGACACAGAGGGAGACAGAAACAGTGAGACTGAGCAAGAGAGACTGAGTGAGAGACAGAGAATGAGTGAGAGTGAGACAGAGGGAGAGACAGAGACAGAGCGAGAGACAGAGAGAGAAAGAGTGATTGAGAGAGTGACAGAGAGTGACAGAGACAGACAGACAGACAGATAGAGAAACAGAGAGAGGCAGAGACTGCAATCCCAGTCAGTGAGATAGATAGAGAGTGAGAGAGATAGAGTGAGAGAGATAGATAGATAGAGAGAGTGAGAGAGACAGAAAGAGAGGCAGAGAGTGACTGAAAGAGGGAGAGAGACCGATAGAGAGACTCCAAATGCAGTCAGAGGGAGACACAGCGAGAGAGGCAGAGAGAGGAAGAGAGACAGAGAGATAGAGAGTGACAGAAAGAGAAACAAAGAGAGAGAGAGAGAGAGAGACTGCAATCCCAGTCATTGAGATAAAGTGAGAGGGAGAGAGACAGAAAGAGTGACAGAGAGAGAGACAGAGGGAGACAAACAGAGATGGAGAAAGAGAGAGAGGGAGAGGCAGAAAGAGAGAGACAGAGACACAGAGCGAGACACAGAGCGAGACACAGAGCGAGAGACAGAGCGAGAGACTGAGCGAGAGACTGAGCGAGAGACTGAGCGACAGAGAAAGGCAGAGACTGCAATCCCAGTCAGTGAGAGCGATAGAGAGAGAGAGACAGAAAAAGAGAGAGAGGGACAGAAAGAGGGAGAGACAGACAGAGAGACAGAGCGAGAGACAGAGCAAGAGTCAGAGAGTGAGTGAGAGAGAGAGACAGGGAGAGAGACAGAGACAGAGCGAGAGACAGCGAGAGACTCAGACAGAGAGAGAGTGTCAGAGAGAGAGAGAAACAGACAGAGAAAAAGAGTGAGTGAGAGAGACAGAGACCCAGAGAGAGAGAGAGACAGAGAGAGAGAGAGAGAGAGACAGAGAGACCGACAGAGAAAGACAGACAGACCGAGGAACAGAGAGACATAGACTGCAATCCCAATCAGTGAGATAGCGAGACAGTGAGAGAGACACAGAGAGAGACAGAAAGACCGTCAGAGAG
Organism: Squalus acanthias; assembly: GCA_030390025.1. Classification (NCBI taxonomy): domain Eukaryota; kingdom Metazoa; phylum Chordata; class Chondrichthyes; order Squaliformes; family Squalidae; genus Squalus; species Squalus acanthias. Next base: position 477,438 of record JASTWF010000211.1, on the reverse strand, counting down.
AGAGAGAGAAAAAGAGAGAGACAGAGAGAGACAGAGACAGAGAGAGGGAGAGACAGAGAGAGCGAGAGACAGAGACAGAGATAGAAAGACAGAAGGAGATACAAAGAGAGAGAGAGGATGTGCAAACCCCCTCAGTACAGTTTACACTTACCCCCACATCGAGAGGGATAATCCTGGCAGCAGTTGTGGTACTGGTCGCACTTGCTGTTACAGTGACAGGGGTTGGTGGGATGGTAAGCCTCACTGCATCTTCCCTCGCAAGATAATTCCACTGCAATGATTGTGAACAGCAAATTTAGTTGTGTTTCTGCCTGAACCTCGGCCAGTGTGCAAGTCCGATCGTGTGACCTCCCTGCCTGCACACTTGGGAGACTGGGCATATGCAGCCCTGGAGAGCCAAGGGCTGACCAACATTGTGACAGTTTCAGGCAGAAGAACATTAACATGGTAAAACATCCCAAGGTGCTTGATGGGGGTGTGATTGGACAAAATTTGACACCGAGCCACATAAGGAGATATTAGGACAGGTGACCATAAGCTTGGTCAAAGAGGTCGGTTTTAAGAAGCATCTTCAAGGAAGAGAAGTAGAGAGGTGGAAAGGTTTAGGGAGGGAATTCCAGAGCTTAGGGCCTTGGCAGCTGAAGGCACGGCCGCCAATGGTGGAGTGATTAAAATCAGGGATATGCAAGAGGCCAGAATTGGAGGATTGCAGAGATCTCGGAAGGCTGTAGGGCTGAAGGGAGAGAGATAGGAAGGGGCGAGGCCATGGAGGGATTTGAAAACAAGGATAAGAATTTTAAAATCGAGGCATTGCCTCACTGGGAGCCAATGTAGGTCAGCGAGCACAGGGGTGATGGGTGAATGGAACAAGTTAGGACACGGGGCAGCCGAGATTTGGATGAGTTCAAGTTTATGGAGGGTGGAAGATGGGAGGCTGGTCAGGAGTGCGTTGGAATAGTCAAGGCTAGAGGTAGCAAGGGCATGGATGAGGGTTTCAGCAGCAGATGGGCTGAGGTGGGACTGGAGTCGGGCGATGTTACGGAGGTGGAAATAGGTGGTTTTGGTGATGGAGAGGATATGGGGTCGGAAGCTCAGCTCAGGGTCAAATAGGATGCCAAGGTAGCGAACAGTCTGGTTCAGCCTCAGACAGTGGCCAGAGAGAGGGATGGAGTCACAATTACTCCTCAATGTTTCTTTATTTGGCAGGTGAACAGTCTGTTAGCTTTGAGAATATAATTGGCTTATTACGTACCGTTACACAGGTTGTAATCCTGACAGCAGTCTCCATGTCTCACACATGCACCATTGCACTGACAGTTGTAATTGTGGTTCACGTTTTCCCCACAGCGATCGAGACACGAGCCTGTGTTTCCTGTAACCAAGAGAAGAGATTGACAGAGGGACTAAGCCTCCCTTCCATTTTGCTGCCCATCTCTTGAGGGCACTGGCACCTCACTGGGGTCCGTTTCCATGGGAACAGGATACCATCCCCATTCATCAGGTGTGAGTCAAGACAGTGAGCCCTAGAAATTCAGTCATACCTAGAAAAGGGTACAGGGGGACACACAGGGGGCAGACCACACACTGCATAGGAGTGATTACACTGGCTCATCCCCCCAATCTAGCTCAGTAGTTTATTCATTGATAAATTCATAATCAGCTCAATTTGTCATGAAAAGGTACAGAAAAGAATCAAAAAGGCTAATGGATTGCTGGCCTTTATATCTAGAGGACTAGAATACAAGGGGGTAGAAGTTACGCTGCAGCTATACAAAACCCTGGTTAGACCACACCTGGAGCACTGGGAGCAGTTCTGGGCACCACACCTTAGGTATTGGTCTTGGAGAGAGTGCAGCGTAGGTTTACCAGAATGATACCTGGACTCCAAGGGTTGTTACGAGGAGATATTACACAAATTAGGGCTGTAATTCCCTAGAATTTAGAAGGTTAAGGGGTGATCTGATCGAAGTTTTCAAGATATTAAGGGGAACAGATAGAGAGAAACTATTTCTGCTGGTTGGGGATTCTAGGACTTGGGGGCATAGTCTAAAAATTAGAGCCAGACCTTTCAGGAGTGAAATTAGGAAACACTTCTAAACACAAAGGGTGGTAGAAGTTTGGAACTCTCTTCCGCAAATGGCAATTGATGCTGGATCAATTGTTAATTTTAAATCGGAGATTGATAACTTTTTGTTAACCAAAGGTATCAAGGGATATGGGCCAAAGGCGGGTATATAGAGTTAGGTCCCAGATCAGCCACGATCTCATTGAATGGCGGAACAGGTTCGAGGGGCTGAATGGCCTCCTCCTGTTCCTATGATCCTAATTTAAGGCACCTAGGATCAGAATTGTTTCGGAGCAGTAACCATCCATAAACACTTGATCACAAACAATCTTACAGCAATAGCTGGGAATCAGCGCTGGGACATACTGAGATCAGCATCGCTAACTGGTGCTGTTATCAATGGGTAAACTAACTACTTCACTAACTAACTAGTCACATTATAAACTAGTAAACCAGGCATATCAGTAACTAGTCATGTAACCAACTAGCAATACTAATCAGATCTGTAACTCGTAACATTATAAACTAGTAAACTAGTCATGTCAGTAACTAGACATGTTATAGACTGGTCACATTATAAACTGTTAAGATAATCGTTAGACTTAATTCCTTCAATAATATATTTAAAGCTGATTTGAGATAATCGCAACCACTGAGTTTCCTCTATGAACAGATGGTGTGATGTAATGGCCGGGGCTGCAATATAAATGGATCTTGCTGTGCTCACAGGTTTGTGGACTATATTTATATACACTGTGTAATGCGATTATACCAGGTCCTCACGTCGAATCCATCTGTCCTGATTTTCAAGGAGCCATAACCATAGACTCATAGGGGGAGAAATTCAGTATCGCCCCATTTGGGGCGCAATTATCGGCCGGGCGCAAAGATTAGCGCCTGGCGCTAATTATCACCACCGATTGCAAACTTGACTTTTATCGCCCCTGGAGGTGATTGGAGCGCTAAATCAGGCGCTTCACACCTGTCTTAAGGCGCAAAGGCCGAGGAGCGAGGCGCTACCTCAGAGCGCTGGCGAAGCTCATGTAATGTCAGTCAGCAATGGAACACACACACAATGGCACGGGCCAGTTCTTAAAGGGGATGGTTGATCTTGCTTTCCATCCACATCCTGCTCATTGCAGCCTTGAATCTCGGCCTGGAGAGACCTGCACATCAAATCTGCTGGAAAGAACAATGGAGAGTACCAGGCAAAGAGCTCAGAGTGCAGCCCCCACAGTCTCTTCTAAATCGATACAAGGAATGGCAAATCAAAATGAACCTGCAAAGTGCTGCTCAGTACCCAAAACTCCTTCACACAACGTTGAATCTCTCCAGAAGTCTCTCTCTCTCTCTCTCTCTCTCAGAATGCGTAGTTCAAAAATGGCACCAACAATAAAAGACAGGAAGCGGTCACCTTTAAATAGCGCTCCCCCTTTCCCTTCATGACTGCAGAACGCTCCCCTCAACCTGTCGTTGCTAGCGTCAGGCGGTAAGGCAGGGGGCGCCACTCTATATCCGCCCCGGGGCGATACCGGGGCGTTGCGCACTCGACTGACGTCACGATCTGCCGGCGCAGGAGATCGTGGCGGTAGTGTTTAGCGCCGCCGCAAAATGTCTAGTTAATTTCGCGAGCGGCGCAAACTTCGCCGTGCCTGGGCGCTGGATGCTTTGCGCCCCATTAGCGCCCTCTTAAGGCGCTAACGGGAGGCGCAACCAACTGAATTTTTCCCCCATAGAGTCATAGAGTTATACAGCACAGAAAGAGGCCCTTCGGCCCATCGTGTCCACGCCGACCATCAAGCCCTGTCTATTCTAATCCCATTTTCCAGCACTTGGTCTGTAGCCTTGTATGCTATGGCGTTTCAAGTGCTCATCTAAATGCTTCTTGAATGTTATGTGGGTTCCTGCCTCTACCACCCTTTCAGGCAGTGAGTTCCAGATTTCAACCACCCTCTGGGTGAAAAAGTTTTCCCTCAAATCCCCTCTAAACCTCCTGCCCCTTACCTTGAAACTATGCCCACTGGTTATTGACCCCTCTACTAAGGGGAAAAGTTCCTTTCTATCTACCCTATCTATGCCCCATATAATTTTGTACACCTCAATCAGGTCCCCCCTCAGCCTTCTCTGCTCTAAGGAAAACAACCCCAGCCTGTCCAGTCTCTCTTCATAGCTGAAGCGCTCCAGCCCAGGTAACATCCTGGTGAATCTCCTCTGCACCCTCTCCAATGCAATCACATCCTTCCTATAGTGTGGCGACCAGAACTGCACACAGTATTCCAGCTGTGGCCTAACTAGCATTTTAACCACCTTCTCTACCTGTCCTGCTGCCTTCAGTGATCTATGTACATGCACACCAAGGTCCCTCTGATCCTCTGTCCTTCCTAGGGTCCTACCATTCATTGTGTATTCCCTTGCCTTGTTAGTCCTCCCAAAATGCATCACCTCACACTTTTCAGGGTTAAATTCCATTTGCCACTGTTCTGCCCATCTGACCAACCCACCTATATCGTCCTGTAGCCTGAGGCTTCCCTCCTCGCTATTTACCACTCCACCAATTTTCGTGTCATTTGCGAACCAGTTTATTTTCGTCAATTTAAATGAGTGGATGGAAGAATTTTCTACAAACTCATTAATCCATCTACAAGAAATATCATGAACATCATTTTCATTCTCAACAATGTTATGCTCACTAGCTAATATCGACATATGCAAAACGACTTTAATTATAACATTGACCATTTCTCTCCTGTTCCTTCCTGAGGACAATAACTCACAGTGGGCTCTACTTCCATGGCCACTGATACCTGTCCCACCTGGGCATGCCTCAATGGGAGGCCACAAGTGAGAGTCGGCAGGACAAGCGACCTCGGGGGTAGCAGCCTAGAGCTCAATCCTGTCCTAATCCCACAACTCTCCCATTGAAGCCCATCCCATTAGTGTCCTAACTCTCCCATCTCTCTAGTGCCCTAACTCCCCCATCTCTCTAGTGCCCTAACTCTCCCATCTCTCTAGTGTCCTAACTCTCCCATTTCTCTAGTTTCCTAACTCTCCCATCTCTCTAGTGCCCTAACTCTCCCATCTCTCTAGTGTCCTAACTCTCCCATTTCTCTAGTTTCCTAACTCTCCCATCTCTCTAGTTTCCTAACTCTCCCATCTCTCTAGTTTCCTAACTCTCCCATCTCTCTAGTTTCCTAACTCCCCCATCTCTCTAGTTTCCTAACTCTCCCATCTCTCTAGTTTCCTAACTCTCCCATCTCTCTAGTTTCCTAACTCTCCCATCTCTCTAGTGCCCTAACTCTCCCATCTCTCTAGAGTCCTAACTCTCCCATCTCTCTAGTTTCCTAACTCTCCCATCTCTCTAGTGTCCTAACTCCCCCATCTCTCTAGTGTCCTAACTCCCCCATCTCTCTAGTTTCCTAACTCCCCCATCTCTCTAGTTTCCTAACGCTCCCATCTCTCTAGTGTCCTAACTCTCCCATCTCTCTAGTGCCCTAACTCTTCCATCTCTCTAGTGCCCTAACTCTCCCATCTCTCTAGTGCCCTAACTCTCCCATCTCTCTAGTGCCCTAACTCTCCCATCTCTCTAGTGTCCTAACGCTCCCATCTCTCTAGTGTCCTAACTCTCCCATCTCTCTAGTTTCCTAACTCCCCCATCTCTCTAGTTTCCTAACTCCCCCATCTCTCTAGTTTCCTAACGCTCCCATCTCTCTAGTGTCCTAACTCTCCCATCTCTCTAGTGCCCTAACTCTTCCATCTCTCTAGTGCCCTAACTCTCCCATCTCTCTAGTGCCCTAACTCTCCCATCTCTCTAGTGCCCTAACTCTCCCATCTCTCTAGTGTCCTAACGCTCCCATCTCTCTAGTGTCCTAACTCTCCCATCTCTCTAGTTTCCTAACTCCCCCATCTCTCTAGTTTCCTAACTCTCCCATCTCTCTAGTTTCCTAACTCTCCCATCTCTCTAGTTTCCTAACTCTCCCATCTCTCTAGTGCCCTAACTCTCCCATCTCTCTAGAGTCCTAACTCTCCCATCTCTCTAGTGTCCTAACTCTCCCATCTCTCTAGTGCCCTAACTCTTCCATCTCTCTAGTGCCCTAACTCTCCCATCTCTCTAGTGCCCTAACTCTCCCATCTCTCTAGTGCCCTAACTCTTCCATCTCTCTAGTGCCCTAACTCTTCCATCTCTCTAGTGCCCTAACTCTCCCATCTCTCTAGTGCCCTAACTCTCCCATCTCTCTAGTGCCCTAACTCTCCCATCTCTCTAGTGTCCTAACGCTCCCATCTCTCTAGTGTCCTAACTCTCCCATCTCTCTAGTGTCCTAACTCTCCCATCTCTCTAGTTTCCTAACTCTCCCATCTCTCTAGTTTCCTAACTCTCCCATCTCTCTAGTTTCCTAACTCTCCCATCTCTCTAGTTTCCTAACGTGCCCTTGATATCTCCCAGCTGCAGTTTGCTATTTCCCCTCTAGTGCGCACACTTCAACTCTCGCCTTCCAGGCAGAATCAGCTAAGTAATAATTAAGCTCTGACTATTGACGGTTTGCTATTTTTGAGACACACGCTGTGTGATCAAGCTTTGACTTCAACCCCCAACTTACTCTGCTCACCACCCAAATAGCAGGGTGCCAAGCAGGAGACACCAGTGAGGCGAGAAAGCAGGGAACTGATTTCTCACTCACAGCTTCACAAATTGAGCAAAGGAATGGAATTATTCCAAACTGTGCAATATCGAGCGGAGGAACAGACACTCACTGGCTTTGAGGCTCCCTGCAGCAGCTGAACACAGGAGCACAGAAAGGATCACGAGAGGCAACATCATGACAAGGCTGGGCTGTCCTGAGAATGGCCCCCAATCCTCTGGCATCATTCTTTAATTCACAGAGCTGACCAATCACATTGGAGCTTGGAACCGCTGGGGCAGTGCCAGGCTGGGATATCTCCTGGGAATTCACACAACACTGCCCCGTGTAATATCCCAGAAATTAACATAAAGTCACTGGAGTCTAAACTCACCTTTCTGTGAATTTGTAAAAATTGGGAAAAGCTCCTGGGCGTTAGAAAGTGACTGAGCCAAATGTTATTATTTAAAGATAAAGGAAGAGATGAACCTGGAAATGATGGAGCAGGGATTAAACTTCCCTTCCTGGGAGACCTTTGGTTTGAGAGATTCAGTGGATTTGAACTATGCTGGGGAATGTCTGGGGGAGAATGTCTGGGGGTAAATTCTGGGGGAGAATATCTGGGAGTAAGTTCTGGGGGAGAATGTCTGGGGGAATTTCTGGGGGAATGTCTGGGCAGGACATGGCCTTTCTTTGATTGATGCTCGGGATGTGGGCGACACTTGACGTTCCAAGGCCGCAGGTGTTCCCCATCCCTACGTGCCCTGGTGCCACAGAGTCAACCATTTAAACAAACTGTGCCAGTGGGTCAGTGGGCAGCACCCTCACCTCTGAGACATAAGGTCATGGGTTCAACTCCCACTCCAGAGACTCGTGCACAAAGTCCAGGTTGACAATCCAGTGCAGTACTGAGGGAGCGCCGCACTTTCAGAGGGGCAGTACTGAGGGAGTGCCGCACTGTCGGAGGGGCGGAAATGAGTGAGCGCCACACTGTCGGAGGGGCGGTACTGAGGGAGCGCCGCACTGTCGGGGGGCAGTACTGAGGAAGCGCTGCACTGTCGGAGGGTCAGTACTGAGGGAGTGCTGCACTGTCGGAGGGGCAGTACTGAGGGAGCGCCGCACTGTCGGAGGGGCAGTACTGAGGGAGTGCCGCACTGTCGGAGGGGCAGTACTGAAGGAGTGCCGCACTGTCGGGGGCCAGTAATGAGGGAGCGCTGCACTGTCGGAGGGTCAGTACTGAGGGAGTGCCGCACTGTCGGAGGGTCAGTACTGAGGGAGCGCCGCACTGTCGGAGGGGCGGAAATGAGGGAGCGCCACACTGTCGGAGGGGCAGTACTGAGGGAGCGCCGCACTGTCGGAGGGTCAGTACTGAGGGAGCGCCGCACTGTCGGAGGGGCAGTACTGAGGGAGCGCCGCACTGTCGGAGGGTCAGTACTGAGGGAGCGCTGCACTGTCGGGGGGCAGTACTGAGGAAGCGCTGCACTGTCGGAGGGTCAGTACTGAGGGGGTGCCGCACTGTCAGAGGGGCAGTACTGAGGAAGCACTGCACTGTCGGAGGGGCGGTACCGAGGGAGCGCCGCACTGTCGGAGGGGCGGTAGTGAGGGTGTGCTGCCCTGTTGGAGGGGCAGTACTGAGGGAGCACTGCACTGTCGGGGGGGCAGTACTGAGGGAGCGCCGCACTGTTGGAGGGGCAGTACTGAGGGAGAACTGCACTGTTGGAGGGGCGGTACTGAGGGAGCACTGCACTGTCGGAGGGGTGGTACTGAGGGAGCACCGCACTGAGGGAGCACCGCACTGTTGGAGGGGCGGTACTGAGGGAGCGCCGCACTGTCGGAGGAGCGGTACTGAGGGAGCGCCGCACTGTCGGAGGGGCGGTACTGAGGGAGCGCCGCACGGTCGGAGGGGCAGCACTGAGGGAGCGTCGCACTGTCGGAGGGGCAGTACTGAGGAAGCGCCGCACTGTCGGAGGGTCAGTACTGAGGGGGTGCTGCACTGTCGGAGGGGCAGTACTGAGGGAGCGCTGCACTGTCGGAGGGGCAGTACTGAGGGAGCGCTGCACTGTCGGAGGGGCAGTACTGAGGGAGCACTGCACTGTTGGAGGGGCAGTACCGAGGGAGCACCGCACTGTCGGAGGGGCAGTACTGAGGGAGCACTGCACTGTTGGAGGGGCAGTACTGAGGGAGCACTGCACTGTCGGAGGGCCAGTACTGAGGTAGCACTGCACTGTTGGAGGGGCAGTACTGAGGGACAACTGCACTGTTGGAGGGGCAATACTGAAGGAGCACTGCACTGTTGGAGGGGCGGTACTGAGGGAGCACTGCACTGTTGCAGCGGCGGTACTGAGGGAGCACTGCACTGTCGGAGGGGTGGTACTGAGGGAGCACCGCACTGTCGGAGGGGCGGTACTGAGGGAGCGCCGCACTGTCGGAGGGGCGGTACTGAGGGAGCGCCGCACTGTCGGAGGGGCAGTACTTAGGGTGTGCTGTACTGTCGGAGGTGCAATGCTGAGGGTGCGCTGCACTGTTGGAGGGGCAGTACTGAGGGAGCGCCGCACTGTCGGAGGGTCAGTATTGAGGGAGTGCTGCACTGTCGGAGGGGCAGTACTGAGGGAGCGCAGCACTGTCGGAGGGTCAGTACTGAGGGAGTGCTGCACTGTCGGGGGGCAGTACTGAGGGAGCGCTGCACTTTTGGAGGGGCAGTACTGAGGTAGCGCTGCACTGTTGGAGGGGCAGTACCTTGGGAGTGATGCACTGTCGGAGGGGCAGTACTGAGGTAGTGTTACACTGTCGGAGGGTCAGTACTGAGGGAGCGCTGCACTGTCGGAGTGGGATTACTGAGGGAGCACAGCACTGTCGGAGGATCAGTACTGAGGGAGTGCTGCATTGTCGGGGGCCCTACTGAGGGATCGATCCGCTACACTGTCGGAGGGGCAGTACTGAGGGAATGCTGCACTGTCGGAGGATCAGCACTGTGTGCGCGCAGCACGGTCGGAGGAGCAGTACTGAGGGAGTGCCGCACTGTCGGAGGGGCAGTACTGAGGGAGTGCTGCACTGTCAGAGGGGCAGTACTGAGGGAGCGCTGCACTTTTGGAGGGGCAGTACCTTGGGAGTGCTGCACTGTCGGAGTGGGATTACAGAGGGAGCGCAGCACTGTCTGAGAATCTTTACTGAGGGAGTGCTGCATTGTCAGAGGGGCAATGCTGAGGGTGCGCTGCACTGTCGGATGGGCAGATCTGAGGGAGTGCCGCACTGTCTGAGGAGCAGCACTGAGGGAGTGCTGCACTGTTGGAGGGGCAGTACTGAGGGAGTGCGGCCCTGTCGGAGGGGCAGTACTGAGGGAGCGCTGCTCCGTCAGAGGGGCAGTACTGAGCTGCATTGTCGGAGGGGCAGTACTGTGGGAGTGCCGCACTGTCGGAGGGGCAGTACTGAGGGAGCACTGCACTCTCAGAGGGGCAGTACTGAGGGAGCACCGCACTGTCGGAGGGTCAGTACTGAGGGAGTGCTGCACTGTCGGGGGGCAGTACTGAGGGAGCGCTGCACTGTCGGAGGGTCAGTACTGAGGGAGTGCTGCACTGTTGGAGGGGCTGTACTGAGGGAGCGCTGCACTGTTGGAGGGGCTGTACTGAGGGAGCGCTGCACTGTTGGAGGGACTGTACTGAGGGAGCGCTGCACTGTTGGAGGGACTGTACTGAGGGAGCGCTGCACTGTCGGAGGGATAGTACTGAGGGAGCGCTGCACTGTCAGAGGAGCCAACTTTTCAAATGAGACATTAAACCAAGGCTCGGTCTGCCCTCTCAGGTGGGCATAAAAGACCCCACAGCACTATTTAGAAGACGAGCAGGGGTGTTCTCCCCGGTATCATGGCCAATATTGATCCTTCGACCAATATAACCAAAACAGATTATCTGGTCATTCTTGCATTCACAGAATCCCCACAGTGCAGATAGAGGCCATTTCGGCCCATCGAGCCTGCACGGACACATATCCCTCCCTATCCCCGTAACCCCACGTATTTAATCCCCCAAACACTAAGGGTCAATTTATCATAGCCAAATTAACCTAACCTGCACATCTTTGGACTGTGGGAGGAAACCGGAGCACCCGGAGGAAACCCACGCAGACACGGGGAGAATGTGCAAACTCCACACAGACAGTCACCCGAGGCCAGATTCGAACCCGGGTCCCTGGCGCTGTGAGGCAACAGTGTTAACCACTATGCCACCGTGTTGCCCCCATTACTGTGTGTGGGAGCTTGCTGTGCACAAATTGGCTGCTGTGTTTCCCACATTACAACAGTGACTACACTTCAAAAGTACTTCATTGGCTGTGAAGCACGTTGTGACGTCCTGAGTTCCTGAAAGATGCAGAAATACAAATTCTTTCTTTCACATAATTATTACTAATGTCACACATTGTGATGTCAATTCATAATAGTTGAACACTTGGAAAAGCAAAGTGTTAAAGGAAATTTTCAGCGGACTCCCCCACAGTAACTTTGGTAAGAGACCAGTGGACCCCCCAGGGAAGTGGCGGTGTGCTGACTGGGCCGGGTCCCTGCTGTGTCTGGGGCTTCATGGCTGCTCCTGACCAGTAAAGTCAGGGCTGAGGGAGGAGCCAGGGACAAGGAACCCCTGAACTGGGAGCTCCCACTCCGGAGACTGCACTGATAGAAACATAGAAACATGGAAGATAGGAGCAGGAATAACAACAGAAAATGCTGGAAAAACTCAGCAGCCCTGGCAACATCCGTGGAGAGAGAAACAGAGTTAATGTTTCAGGTCGAAGACACTTCGTCAGAACTGAAAAAAAAGCAGGAAATGAAACAGATGAAAAAGCAAGTTTGGAGGCTGGTGGAGGGAATAAAAGAACAAAAGGGGAGGTCTGTGAGATGTAAAGACATTAAGAGATACTCAAGGCGAGACGAGATGGTAATAGGACAGGTTAAGAAACAAAAGAAGGCTCTAGAAGTGTGAAATGCGCTGGCAGAATGAAAGACAGCTGCAATGTGGGAGAGAGAAAAAAAAAGGGAAAAAGGCACAAACCAAAAGTGTGGATAAAAAAAATATATATATTTATATATGGGAGGGGCCGAGGTTATGATCTGAAATTGTTGAACTCGATATTGACTCCGGAAGGCTGTAAAGTGCCTAATCGGAAGATGAGGTGTTGTTCCTCGAGCTTACGCTGAGCTTCAGTGGAACAATGCACGAGGCCGAGGACGGTGAGGTCTGAGTGGGCGTGGAGCGGAGAATTAAAATGACAGGCGACCGGAAGCTCGGGGTCACCCTTACGGACTGAACGGAGGTGTTCCGCAAAGCGGTCACCCAATCTGTGTTTGGTCTCCCCAAGATAGGAGCAGGAGTAGGCCATTCAGCCCCTCGAGCCTGCTCCGCCATTTAATGCGATCATGGCTGATCATCCAAATTCAGTACCCTGTCCCTGCTTTCTCCCCATATCCCTTGAGCCCCTTAGCCTTAAGAAATATATCTAACTCCTTCTTGAATATATTTAATGAATTGGACTCAACTGTCTTCTGTGGTAGAGAATTCCACAGGTTCACCACTCTCTGGGTGAAGAAATTCCTCCTCATCTCAGTCCTAAATAGCTTACCCCTTATCCTTAGACTGTGACCCCTGGTTCTGGACTCCCCCGCCATCAGGAACATCCTTCCTGCATCTAGTCTGTCTTGTCCTGTTAGAATTTTATAAGTTTCAATGAGATCCCCTCTCATTCTTCTAAACTCTAGCGAATACAAGACCAATCGACTCAATCTCACTTCATACGTCATTCCTGCCATCCCAGGTATCAGTCTGGTGAATCTTTGCTGCACTCCCTCCATGGCAAGAACATCCTTCCTCAGATAAGGCAACCAAAACTGCACACAATACTCAAGGTGTGGTCTCACCAAGGCCCTGTACAACTGCAGCAAGACCTCCTTGCTCCTGTACCCGAATCCTCTCGCTATGAAGGCCAACATACCATTTGCCTTCTAACCGCCTGCTGCACCTGCATGTTTACCTTCAGTGACTGGTGCACAAGGACACCCAGGTCTCGTTGCACTTCCCCTTTTCCCAATCTATTGCCGTTCAGATAATAATCTGTCTTCCTGTTTTTGCCACCAAAGTGAATAACCTTGCATTTATCCACATTATACTGCATCTGCCATGCATCTGCCCAATCACCCAACCTGTCCAAATCATACTGGAGTTTCTCTGCATCCTCCTCACAGCACACACGCCCACCCAACTTTGTGTCGTCTGCAAACTTGGAGATATTACATCTAGTTCCCTCGTCTAGATCATTAATATATATTGTGAATAACTGGGGTCCTAGCACCGATCCCTGCGGTACCCCACTAGTCACTGCCTGCCACTCGGAAAAAGACCCGTTTATTCCAACTCTTTGCTTCCTGTCTGCCAACCAGTTCTCTATCCAAGTCAGTACCTTACCCCCAATCCCATGTGCTTTAACTTTGCACGCCAATCTCTTATGTGGGACCTTATCGAAAGCCTTCTGAAAGTCCAAATACACCACATCCACTGGTTCTCCCTTATCTATTCTACCAGTTACACCCTCAAATAATTCCAGTAGATTAGTCAGGCATGATTTCCCTTTTGTAAATCCATGTTGACTTTGTCCGATCCTGTCACTGTTTTTCAAGTGCTCTGCTATTACATCTTTTATAATGGACTCTAGCTTACCAGTCTATAATTCCCCGTTTTCTCTCTACCACCTTTTTTAAATAGTGGGGTTACATTAGCTACCCTCCAATCCATGGGAACTGTTCCAGAGTCTATAGAATTTTGGAAGATGACCAGCAATGCATCTACTATTTCTAGGGCCACTTCCTTAAGTACCCTAGGATGTAGATTATCAGGCCCTGGGGATTTATCGGCCTTCAATCCCATCAATTTCCCTAACACCATTTCCCTACAAATACTGATTTCATTCAATTCCTCCCTCTCATTAGACCCTAAGTTCCCCGACATCTCTGGGAGGTTATTTGTGTCCTCCTTTGTGAAGACAGAACCAAAGTATGTATTTAATTGATCAGCCATTTCTTTGTTCCCCATTATAAATTCCCCTGATTCTGACTGCAAGGGACCTACGCTTGACTTCACCAATCTTTTTCTCTTCACATATCTATAGAAGCTTTTACAGTCAGTTTTTATGTCCCCTGAAAGCTTACTCTCATACTCTATTTTCCCCCTCTTAATTAACCCCTTTGTCCTCCTTTGCTGAATCCTAAACTGCTCCCAATCCTTAGGTTTGCTGCTTTTTCTGGCCAATTTATATGTCCTCTCCTTGGATCTTATGCTATCCCTAATTTCCCTTGTTATTCTCGGTTGAGTCAGCTTTTTTGTTTTATTTTTATGCCAAACAGGGATTAACAAATTCTGTCATTCATCCATGTGATCTTTAAATGTTTGCCATTGCCTATCCACTGTCAACCCTTTACGTAATGTTCTCCAATCCATCCTAGCCAACTTGCGCCTCATACCGTCATAGTTTCCTTTATTTAAATTCAGGACCCTAGTCTCTGAGTCAACTACTTCACTCTACATCTTAATGAAGAATTCTATCATATTATGATCACTCCTCCCCAAGGGGCCTCGCACAACAAGATTGTTAATTAATCCTTTCTCATTACATAATACCCAGTCTAAGATGGCCTGATCTCTAGTTGGTTCCTCGACATATTGGTCCAGGAAACCATCCCATATACACTCCAGGTATTCCTCCTCCACAGTATTGTTACTAATTTGGTTAGCCCAATCTATATGTAGATTAAAGTCACCCATGATAACTGCTGTGCCCTTATTGCATGCGTTTCTAATTTCCTGTTTAATGCCATCCCCAATCTCAGCATGACTGTTTGGGGGTCTGTATACAATTCCCATTAACGTTTTCTGCCCCTTGGTATTTCTCAGCCCTACCCATACAGATTCCACATCATCAGAGCTAATATATTTCCTTACTATTGTGTTAATCTCTTCTTTAACCAGCAATGCTACCCCTCCTCCTTTTCCTTTTTGCCTGTCCTTCCTGAATATTGAATACCCCTGGATGTTGAATTCCCAGCCTTGGTCACCCTGGAGCCATGTCTCCATAATCCCAATTATATCATATCCATTTACATCCATTTGTGCAGCTAATTCATCCACCTTATTACAAATGCTCCTCGCATTAAGATACAAAGCCTTCAGGCTTGTTTTTTTTAACACTCTTAGACCATTTAGAATTATTGTTTACTGTGGCCATGTTTGATTTACAACCTTGATTTCTCTGACTTCCACTTTTGCTTTTCTCCTTCCTGTCTTTTTCTTCTATCCTTGCTTCCCTTTCGTCTGTCTCCCTGCACAGGTTCCCAACTCCCTGCCATTTAGTTTAAACCCTCCCCAACAGCACTAGCAAACACTCCCCCTAGGACATCGGCCGATAGTCCAAGTGAGTGGGGATGTAATGGCCTCACCAGGGAGCATGTGGACCCCACCAGTAGGGTCCAGGCTGGGTAAGAGGCTCCCCTGAACACTTAGGGGTTATTTTGGTGTAAACAGGCCTAACATGGGTGTTGTGCTAATAAGACAGGCCTGTTTAAAAGTTGGATTTCAGCAGAAATTTTGGGTCTAATTGCTGATTACCATAATTTGAACTGGAGGCACGAAGTCAAACACCTACAGGCGCTGAATAGAAGCAGCTTTTGTGGAGCAATGTATGTGGACTTGGCCTTGTCCATTCAAGATTTGTTCAGGCTGCCCAGGCCACGTGAACTCAGTGGCCATTGTGTACTTGCAGGGTCTACGCTGCTGATCCACATTAATCGCTCTGCAGTGGCTTAACGCTGGAAATGAATGGTGTCAGTGACCTGTTAATGATGTGATTCATGGCCTTCACCTGACTGGACGCTCACAAAGGAACCGCTGAAGCTGTGGAGCCTCACCCCAGCCGTCTGGAAATTGTTCTCTGAAGTTTCTGTTTTTATCTCTAGCCTGGCAGTCTTTTCTTGATGCGGAGATGCCGGTGTTGGACTGGGGTGGACAAAATTGAGAGGTCGCACAACACCAGGTTATAGTCCAACAGTTTTATTTGAAATCACAAGCTTTCGGAGCTATTCGATTGCTCCTTCCTCAGGTGAAGTAAATTAGATACAGAATCGCCAAAGCATATATAGATAGAAAACAAAGCATGTGTACTTTACAATTGCAGACCAATAAATTAAATCATCCTGACTATCTGCCGAGGTGTGATAAAGTTAATTAAGTCAGCCAGGAAGGTACCACATCAAAGACATAGCAAGATACAACTGAGACAATGAGGTGTAGTCGCAGGGGTTCTAACGTGTCAAAAGCTGCCGTCTGTATGTAAAACGAAAAGCTTTAACTTTTTTTACTTTTTTACTGGGAAAATTTTTACTTTTTTACTGGGAATCACATCTGTGAACAAGCTAACGATGACTCGAGTCCGGATCACGTCATGTATCGTGACATAAACTCAAGATCCCGATTGAGACCGTCTTCATGAGTGCGGAACTTGGCTATCAGTTTCTGCTCGATGATTTTGCGTTGTCGTGTGTTTCTAAGGTTGCCTTGGAGAACGCTTACCCGCAGATCCGAGGCTGAATGTCCTTGACTGCTGAAGTGTTCCCCGACTGGGAGGTAACAATCCTGCCTGGCGATTGTTGCGCGGTGCTCGTTCATACGTTGTCTCAGTGTCTGCATGGTCTCGCCGATGTACCATGCCGCGGTGCATTCTTTCCTGCAACGTATGAGGTAGACAACGTTGGCCGAGTCACATGAGTATGTACCATGTACCTGGTGGGTAGTGTCCTCACGTGTGATGGTGGTATCTGTGTTGATGATCTGGCATGTCTTGCAGAGTTTGCCATGGCAGGGTTGTGTGGTGTCGTGGTCGCTGTTATCCTGAAAGCTGGGTAATTTTCTGCGAACGATGGTACTTCTGAGGTTAGGCGGCTGTTTGAAGGCAAGTAGTGGAGGCGTGGGGATGGCCTTAGCGAGGTGTTTGTCGTCATCGATGACATGTTGAAGGCTGCGAAGAACATGGCGTAGTTTCTCCACTCCGGGGAAGTACTGGACGACGTAGGGTACCCTGTTGGTTGTGTCCCGTGTTTGCCTTCTGAGGAGGTCTATGCGATTTTTCGCTGTGGCCCGTCTTTTCTTGCCATCCATAGAATCATAGAATCACACAGCACAGAAGGAGGCCATTCGGCCCATCATGCCTGTACTGGCTCTTTGATAGAGCTCTCCAATTGGTCCCACTCCCCTGCTTTTTTCCCATAGTGCTGCATTTTTCTGATCTTCAAATATTTTTCCAATTCCCTTCTGAAAGTTATTACTGAATCTGCTTCCACTGTCCTTTCAGGCAGCGCATTCCAGATCACAACTCCCCGCGTTAAAAAAAACTCTTCTTATGTCCCCTTTGGTTCATTTCCAATTACCTTAAATCTGTGTCCTGTGTCCTCCTGCCACTGGAAACAGTTTCTCTCTATCTACTCTAATTAAACCCCTCGTAATTTTGAACACCTCTATTAAATCTTCCCTTAACCTTCTCTGCTCGAATGAGAACAAACCCGGCTTCTCCAGTCTCTCCACATAACTGAAGTCCCTCATCTCTGGAACCATTCTGGTCAATCTCTTCTGCACCTTCTCTGAGGCCTTGACATCCTAAAGTGTGGTGCCCAGAATTGAGGCCTAACCAGTGTTTTATAAAGGTTTAGCATAGCTTTCTTGCTTTTGTACTCTATGCCTCTGTTGATAAAATTGAGAGGTCGCACAACACCAGGTTATAGTCCAACAGTTTTATTTGAAATCACAAGCTTTCGGAACTATCGCTCCTTCCTCAGGTGAAGTAAATTGGATACAGAATCGTCAGAGCATATATAGATGGAAAAAAAAGCATGTGTACTTTACAATTGCAGACCAATAAATTAAATCATCCTGACTATCTGCCGAGGTGTGATAAAGTTAATTAAGTCAGCCAGGAAGGTACCACATCAAAAGACATAGCAAGATACAACTGAGACAATGAGGTGAAGTCGCAGGGGTTCTAACGTGTCAAAAGCTGCCGTCTGTATGTAAAACGAAAAGCTTTAAAAAAAAAATTTACTTTTTTACTGGGAAAATTTTTACTTTTTTACTGGGAATCACATCTGTGAACAAGCTAACGACGACTCGAGTCCGGATCACGTCATGTATCGTGACATAAACCCAAGATCTCGATTGAGACCGTCTTCATGAGTGCAGAACTTGGCTATCAGTTTCTGCTCGATGATTTTGCGTTGTCGTGTGTTTCTAAGGTTGCCTTGGAGAACGCTTACCCGCAGATCCGAGGCTGAATGTCCTTGACTGCTGAAGTGTTCCCCGACTGGGAGGTAACAATCCTGCCTGGCGATTGTTGCGCGGTGCTCGTTCATACGTTGTCTCAGTGTCTGCATGGTCTCGCCGATGTACCATGCCGCGGTGCATTCTTTCCTGCAACGTATGAGGTAGACAACGTTGGCCGAGTCACATGAGTATGTACCATGTACCTGGTGGGTAGTGTCCTCACGTGTGATGGTGGTATCTGTGTTGATGATCTGGCATGTCTTGCAGAGTTTGCCATGGCAGGGTTGTGTGGTGTCGTGGTCGCTGTTATCCTGAAAGCTGGGTAATTTGCTGCGAACGATGGTACTTCTGAGGTTAGGCGGCTGTTTGAAGGCAAGTAGTGGAGGCGTGGGGATGGCCTTAGCGAGGTGTTTGTCGTCATCGATGACATGTTGAAGGCTGCGAAGAACATCGGCGAGACCATGCAGACACTGAGACAACGTATGAACGAGCACCGCGCAACAATCGCCAGGCAGGATTGTTACCTCCCAGTCGGGGAACACTTCAGCAGTCAAGGACATTCAGCCTCGGATCTGCGGGTAAGCGTTCTCCAAGGCAACCTTAGAAACACACGACAACGCAAAATCATCGAGCAGAAACTGATAGCCAAGTTCTGCACTCATGAAGACGGTCTCAATCGAGATCTTGGGTTTATGTCACGATACATGACGTGATCCGGACTCGAGTCATCGTTAGCTTGTTCACAGATGTGATTCCCAGTAAAAAAGTAAAAATTTTCCCAGTAAAAAAGTAAATTTTTTTTTTAAAGCTTTTCGTTTTACATACAGACGGCAGCTTTTGACACGTTAGAACCCCTGCGACTTCACCTCATTGTCTCAGTTGTATCTTGCTATGTCTTTTGATGTGGTACCTTCCTGGCTGACTTAATTAACTTTATCACACCTCGGCAGATAGTCAGGATGATTTAATTTATTGGTCTGCAATTGTAAAGTACACATGCTTTTTTTTCCATCTATATATGCTCTGACGATTCTGTATCCAATTTACTTCACCTGAGGAAGGAGCGATAGTTCCGAAAGCTTGTGATTTCAAATAAAACTGTTGGACTATAACCTGGTGTTGTGCGACCTCTCAATTTTGTCCACCCCAGTCCAACACCGGCATCTCCGCATCATGACCTCTGTTGATAAAGCCCGGGATTCCATGTGCTTTTTTAACAGCGTTCTCAACTTGTCCTGCCACCTTCAAAGATTTGTGTACATCCACCCCCTTTAAATTGTACCATTTAGTTTATATTGACTCTCCTCATTTTTTTTTCTCCAAAATGCATAATTTCTCACTTATCAGCATTAACTTTCATCTGCCATGTGTCTGCCCATTTCCCCAGTCTGTCTGTGTCCTCCTGAAGTCTGTTACTATCCCCCTCACTGTTTACATTTCTGAGTTTTGTATCATCTGCAAACTTTGAAATTATTCCCTGTATACTCCAGGTCATCAATAATATCAAAAAGAGCAGCGGTTCTAATACTGACCCCTGGGGAACACCACTGTATACTTCCCTCCAGTCTGAAAAACAACCGTTCACCACAACTCTCTGCTTTCTGTCCCTCAGCCAATTAGTATCCACGCTGCCACTGTCCCTTTAATCCCATGGGCTTTAATTTTGCTAACAGGTCTATTATGGGGTACTTTGTCAAATGCCAGACTATTGGAAGTCCATATACACAACATCAATTGCATTATCCTCATCAACCCTATCCGTTACTTCATCAACGACCTGAATCAGGTTAGTCAGACACGATTTGACTTTAACAAATCCGTGCTGACTTTCATTTATTGACCCATATTTTTCCAAATGATAATTAATTTTCTCCTGAATTATTGTTTCAAAAGGTTGCCCTTCCACTGACGTTAAGCAGACTGGCCTCTGTATATTGTAAAAGCTTTAACCCGTTTAAAATAAAGAGGCTTCAGTAAAAGGCATGAAGTAACTCATTGAATGCAATATTTGGCCAATACAAAACTAAATGTTCAATTGTTTAAACATTATCGATAGTTGGAAATAGAAGGAGGAAATGCAGAAAAAAAGCAGAGGGATTCTGTAGAAAAAACAATGTTAGCATTCTAGCAATGTGGTGCAGTGGTTATTTAACACACAGATTATTATTTTTATAGTTAGAAAAATCATTTTTGTCAGTTAACAAACGTGCAAGTTCCAAAAGGCATTCAGTACTCTCAAAGGTTAACCTGTGCAGGTTGATTTCAGCAATGTGAATCAGCTCAGCAAGAGAAACTCACAGACTAAAATATACATAGATATGAAATTCACATCCTGGTGAATCAATTAGCCTGGTTAATGAGTTAGTCAGTTAATGAGTTCGCATCTTATCGTTCTGCCTGATAGTTCCACAGGTGCAGCTGTCAATGGAAAATGAAAAGTCTTTGGAGAATGACATTGAAAGTATGTAATCTACAGAAAACATCCATTAACCTCCATGATATCAAACAATTTCACAGCGCAGCCAAAATATCAGGTGCAATGGAAAATAAAAACATGAACAGCTGTTTGGAAAGCATAAATAACTACCTGGGAAATTAGTGCACAGACCCACCTGTCTAAATACAGAGTTAACACAGTGAGTCCCAGACTCGCCTGTCGATATACAGAGTCTCCACAGTGACTCCCAGACTCACCTGTCTATCTACAGAGTCTCCACAGTGACTCCCAGACTCACCTGTCTATATACAGAGTCTCCACAGTGAGACCCAGACTCGCCTGTCTATATACAGAGTCTCCACAGTGAGACCCAGACTCGCCTGTCGACATACAAAGTCTCCACAGTGACTCCCAGACGCACATGTCTATATACAGAGTCTCCACAGTGAGACCCAGACTCGCCTGTCGATATACAGAGTCTCCACAGTGAGTCCCAGACTCACCTGTCTAGATACAGAGACTCCACAGTGAGTCCCAGACGCACATGTCTATATACAGAGTCTCCAGTGAGTCCCAGACTCACCTGTCTATATACATAGTCTCCACAGGGAGACCCAGACTCACCTGTCCACATACAGAGTCAACACAGTGAGTCCCAGACTCACCTGTCTATATACAGAGTTTCCACAGTGAGTCCAAGACCCACATTTCTATATACATAGTCTCCACAGGGAGACCCAGACTCACCTGCCCATATACAGAGTCTCCACAGTGCGTCGCAGTCTCACCTGTCTCTACAGAGTGTCTCCACAGTGAGACCCAGAGACACCTGTCGACATACAGAGTCTCCAAAGTGAGTCCCAGAATCACCTGTCTCTATATAGATTCTTAACAGTGAGTCCCAGAGTCACCTGTCTATATATAGTCTCCACAGTGAGTCCCAGACTCACCTGTGTATATATATAGTCTCCACAGTGAGTCTCACCTGTCGATATACAGAGTCTCCACAGTGAGTCCCAGACTCATCTGTCTGTATGCAGAGTCTCCATCGTGAGTCTCAGACACAGCTGTCGATATACAGAGTCTACACAGTGAGTCACAGAATTACCTGTCTGTATACAGAGTCTCCACAGTGAGTCCCAGAATCAACTGTCTATATACAGAGTCTCCACAGTGAGTCACAGAATTACCTGTCTGTATACAGAGTCTCCACAGTGAGTCCCAGAATCAACTGTCTATATACAGAGTCTCCACAGTGAGTCACAGAATTACCTGTCTGTATACAGAGTCTCCACAGGGGGTCCCAGACTGACCTGTCTATATACAGAGTCTCCACAGTGAGTCCCAGACACACCTGTCTATATACAGAGTCTCCACAGTGAGTCCCAGACTCACCTGGAGTCTCCACAGTGAGTCCTGGACTCACGTGTCGACATTCAGAGTCACCATAGTGAGTCCCAGACTCTCTTGTCTATATACAGAGCCTACACAGTGAGTCCCAGACACACCAGTCTATATACAGAGGCTCCACAGTGGGTCCCAGACACTCCTGTCTATATACAGAGTCTCCACAGTGAGTCCCAGACTCACCTGTCTGGATACAGAGTCTTCACATGGAGTCCCAGACACACCTGTCAATATACAGAGTCTCCACAGTGAGTCCCAGACTCACCTGTCTAGATACAGAGTCTCCACAGTGAGTCCCAGACTGACCTGTCTGTATATAGAGTCTCCACAGTGAATCCCAGACTGACCTGTCTCTATACAGAGTCTCC
The DNA here is from genome assembly GCA_030390025.1 of Squalus acanthias. Lineage (NCBI taxonomy): Eukaryota > Metazoa > Chordata > Chondrichthyes > Squaliformes > Squalidae > Squalus > Squalus acanthias. Next base: position 455,203 of record JASTWF010000211.1, on the reverse strand, counting down.
ACAGTGAGTCCCAGACACACCTGTCTATATACAGAGTCTCCACAGTGAGTCCCAGAAACACCTGTCTATATACAGACTCTCCACAGTGAGTCCCAGGCTCACCTGTCAATATACAGAATCTCCACAGTGAGTCCCAGACTCACCTGTCGACATACAGAGTCACCATAGTGAGTCCCAGACTCTATTGTTTCTATACAGAGTCACCAAAGTGAGTCCCAGACTCTCCTGTCTATATACAGAGTCTCCACAGTGACTCCCAGACTCACCTGTCTACATACAGAGTCCCCAGAGTGAGACGCAGACTCACCTGTCTATATACAGAGTTTCCACAGTGAGTCCAAGACCCACCTTTCTATATACAAAGTCTCCACAGGGAGACCCAGACTCACCTGTCCACATACAGAATCTCCACAGTGAGTCCCAGACTCACCTGTCTATATACAGAGTCTCAAGAGTGAGTCCTAGATTCACCTGTCTATATACAGAGTCTCCACAGTGAGTCCCAGACTCTCCTGTCTATATAAAGAGTCTTCACAGTGAGTTCCAGACTCACCTGTCTATATACATAGTCTCCAAAGTGAGTCCCAGACTCACCTGTCTATGTACAGAGTCTCCACAGTGATTCCAAGACTCACCTGTCTATATACAGAATCTCAACAGTGGGTCCCAGCCTCACCTGTCTATATACAGAGTCTCCACAGTGAGTCCCAGACTCGCCTGTCTATATACAGAGTCTCCATAGTGAGCCCAGACTCACCTGGATGCTCCACATTGAGTCCCAGACTCACCTGTCTATATACAGAGTCTCCGCAGTGATTCCTAGACTCACCTGTCTATATACAGAATCTCCAAAGTGAGTCCCAGACACACCTGTCTATATAAAGTGTCTCCACAGTGAGTCCCAGACTCACCTGTCTATATACAGAGACTTCACAGTGATTCCAAGACTCACCTGTCTATATACAGAGTCTCAACAGAGTCCTGGACTCACCTGTCTATATACAGAGTCTCCAAAGTGAGTCCCAGACTCACTAGTCTATATACAGAGCCTTCACAGTGAATCCAAGACTCACCTGTCTATATACAGAGTCTCCACAGTGAGTCCCAGACTCACCTGTCTGTTTATACAATCTCCACAGTGAGTCCCAGACTCACCTGTCTATATAAAGAGTTTACACAGTGAGTCCCAGACTCACCTGTCTATATACAGAATCTCTCCAGTGGGACCCAGCCTCACCTGTCTCTTTACAGAGGCTCCACAGTTATTCCTTAACTCACCTGTCTATATACAGAGAGTCCACAGTGAGTCCCAGACTCACCTGTCTATGTACAGACTCTCCACAGTGAGTCCCAGACTCACCTGTCTATATACAGAGTCTCCACAGTGAGTCCCAGACTCACCTGTCTATATACAGAGTCTCCACAGTGACTCCCAAACTCATCTGTCGATATACAGAGTCTCGACAGTGATTCCCAGACTCACCTGTCTATATACAGAGTCTCCACAGTGAGACCCAGACTCGCCTGTCGATATACAAAGTCTCCACAGTGACTCCCAGACTCACCTGTCTATATACAGAGTCTCCACAGTGAGTCCCAGACTCACCTGGAGTCTCCACAGTGAGTCCTGGACTCACGTGTCGACATTCAGAGTCACCATAGTGAGTCCCAGACTCTCTTGTCTATATACAGAGCCTACACAGTGAGTCCCAGACACACCAGTCTATATACAGAGGCTCCACAGTGGGTCCTAGACACACCTGTCTATATACAGAGTCTTCACATGGAGTCCCAGACACACCTGTCTATATACAGAGTCTCCACAGTGAGTCCCAGACACTCCTGTCTATATACAGAGTCTCCACAGTGAGTCCCAGACTCACCTGTCTGGATACAGAGTCTTCACATGGAGTCCCAGACACACCTGTCTATATACATAGTCTCCACAGGGAGACCCAGACTCACCTGTCCACATACAGAGTCAACACAGTGAGTCCCAGACTCACCTGTCTATATACAGAGTTTCCACAGTGAGTCCAAGACCCACATTTCTATATACATAGTCTCCACAGGGAGACCCGGACTCACCTGCCCATATACAGAGTCTCCACAGTGCGTCGCAGTCTCACCTGTCTCTACAGAGTGTCTCCACAGTGAGACCCAGAGACACCTGTCGACATACAGAGTCTCCAAAGTGAGTCCCAGAATCACCTGTCTCTATATAGATTCTTAACAGTGAGTCCCAGAGTCACCTGTCTATATATAGTCTCCACAGTGAGTCCCAGACTCACCTGTGTATATATATAGTCTCCACAGTGAGTCTCACCTGTCGATTTACAGAGTCTCCACAGTGAGTCCCAGACTCATCTGTCTGTATGCAGAGTCTCCATCGTGAGTCTCAGACACAGCTGTCGATATACAGAGTCTACACAGTGAGTCACAGAATTACCTGTCTGTATACAGACTCTCCACAGTGAGTCCCAGAATCAACTGTCTATATACAGAGTCTCCACAGTGAGTCACAGAATTACCTGTCTGTATACAGAGTCTCCACAGTGAGTCCCAGAATCAACTGTCTATATACAGAGTCTCCACAGGGGGTCCCAGACTGACCTGTCTATATACAGAGTCTCCACAGTGAGTCCCAGACACACCTGTCTATATACAGAGTCTCCACAGTGAGTCCCAGACTCACCTGGAGTCTCCACAGTGAGTCCTGGACTCACGTGTCGACATTCAGAGTCACCATAGTGAGTCCCAGACTCTCTTGTCTATATACAGAGCCTACACAGTGAGTCCCAGACACACCAGTCTATATACAGAGGCTCCACAGTGGGTCCTAGACACACCTGTCTATATACAGAGTCTCCACAGTGAGTCCCAGACACTCCTGTCTATATACAGAGTCTCCACAGTGAGTCCCAGACTCACCTGTCTGGATACAGAGTCTTCACATGGAGTCCCAGACACACCTGTCAATATACAGAGTCTCCACAGTGAGTCCCAGACTGACCTGTCTCTATACAGAGTCTCCACAGTGAGTCCCAGACTGACCTGTCTGTATATAGAGTCTCCACAGTGAATCCCAGACTGACCTGTCTCTATACAGAGTCTCCACAGTGAGTCCCAGACACACCTGTCTATATACAGAGTCTCCACAGTGAGTCCCAGAAACACCTGTCTATATACAGACTCTCCACAGTGAGTCCCAGGCTCACCTGTCAATATACAGAATCTCCACAGTGAGTCCCAGACTCACCTGTCGACATACAGAGTCACCATAGTGAGTCCCAGACTCTATTGTTTCTATACAGAGTCACCAAAGTGAGTCCCAGACTCTCCTGTCTATATACAGAGTCTCCACAGTGACTCCCAGACTCACCTGTCTACATACAGAGTCCCCAGAGTGAGACGCAGACTCACCTGTCTATATACAGAGTTTCCACAGTGAGTCCAAGACCCACCTTTCTATATACAAAGTCTCCACAGGGAGACCCAGACTCACCTGTCCACATACAGAATCTCCACAGTGAGTCCCAGACTCACCTGTCTATATACAGAGTCTCAAGAGTGAGTCCTAGATTCACCTGTCTATATACAGAGTCTCCACAGTGAGTCCCAGACTCTCCTGTCTATATAAAGAGTCTTCACAGTGAGTTCCAGACTCACCTGTCTATATACATAGTCTCCAAAGTGAGTCCCAGACTCACCTGTCTATGTACAGAGTCTCCACAGTGATTCCAAGACTCACCTGTCTATATACAGAATCTCAACAGTGGGTCCCAGCCTCACCTGTCTATATACAGAGTCTCCACAGTGAGTCCCAGACTCGCCTGTCTATATACAGAGTCTCCATAGTGAGCCCAGACTCACCTGGATGCTCCACATTGAGTCCCAGACTCACCTGTCTATATACAGAGTCTCCGCAGTGATTCCTAGACTCACCTGTCTATATACAGAATCTCCAAAGTGAGTCCCAGACACACCTGTCTATATAAAGTGTCTCCACAGTGAGTCCCAGACTCACCTGTCTATATACAGAGACTTCACAGTGATTCCAAGACTCACCTGTCTATATACAGAGTCTCAACAGAGTCCTGGACTCACCTGTCTATATACAGAGTCTCCAAAGTGAGTCCCAGACTCACTAGTCTATATACAGAGCCTTCACAGTGAATCCAAGACTCACCTGTCTATATACAGAGTCTCCACAGTGAGTCCCAGACTCACCTGTCTATATACAGAATCTCTCCAGTGGGACCCAGCCTCACCTGTCTCTTTACAGAGGCTCCACAGTTATTCCTTAACTCACCTGTCTATATACAGAGAGTCCACAGTGAGTCCCAGACTCACCTGTCTATGTACAGACTCTCCACAGTGAGTCCCAGACTCACCTGTCTATATACAGAGTCTCCACAGTGAGTCCCAGACTCACCTGTCTATATACAGAGTCTCCACAGTGACTCCCAAACTCATCTGTCGATATACAGAGTCTCGACAGTGATTCCCAGACTCACCTGTCTATATACAGAGTCTCCACAGTGAGACCCAGACTCGCCTGTCGATATACAAAGTCTCCACAGTGACTCCCAGACTCACCTGTCTATATACAGAGTCTCCACAGTGAGTCCCAGACTCACCTGGAGTCTCCACAGTGAGTCCTGGACTCACGTGTCGACATTCAGAGTCACCATAGTGAGTCCCAGACTCTCTTGTCTATATACAGAGCCTACACAGTGAGTCCCAGACACACCAGTCTATATACAGAGGCTCCACAGTGGGTCCTAGACACACCTGTCTATATACAGAGTCTTCACATGGAGTCCCAGACACACCTGTCTATATACAGAGTCTCCACAGTGAGTCCCAGACACTCCTGTCTATATACAGAGTCTCCACAGTGAGTCCCAGACTCACCTGTCTGGATACAGAGTCTTCACATGGAGTCCCAGACACACCTGTCTATATACATAGTCTCCACAGGGAGACCCAGACTCACCTGTCCACATACAGAGTCAACACAGTGAGTCCCAGACTCACCTGTCTATATACAGAGTTTCCACAGTGAGTCCAAGACCCACATTTCTATATACATAGTCTCCACAGGGAGACCCGGACTCACCTGCCCATATACAGAGTCTCCACAGTGCGTCGCAGTCTCACCTGTCTCTACAGAGTGTCTCCACAGTGAGACCCAGAGACACCTGTCGACATACAGAGTCTCCAAAGTGAGTCCCAGAATCACCTGTCTCTATATAGATTCTTAACAGTGAGTCCCAGAGTCACCTGTCTATATATAGTCTCCACAGTGAGTCCCAGACTCACCTGTGTATATATATAGTCTCCACAGTGAGTCTCACCTGTCGATATACAGAGTCTCCACAGTGAGTCCCAGACTCATCTGTCTGTATGCAGAGTCTCCATCGTGAGTCTCAGACACAGCTGTCGATATACAGAGTCTACACAGTGAGTCACAGAATTACCTGTCTGTATACAGAGTCTCCACAGTGAGTCCCAGAATCAACTGTCTATATACAGAGTCTCCACAGTGAGTCACAGAATTACCTGTCTGTATACAGAGTCTCCACAGTGAGTCCCAGAATCAACTGTCTATATACAGAGTCTCCACAGGGGGTCCCAGACTGACCTGTCTATATACAGAGTCTCCACAGTGAGTCCCAGACACACCTGTCTATATACAGAGTCTCCACAGTGAGTCCCAGACTCACCTGGAGTCTCCACAGTGAGTCCTGGACTCACGTGTCGACATTCAGAGTCACCATAGTGAGTCCCAGACTCTCTTGTCTATATACAGAGCCTACACAGTGAGTCCCAGACACACCAGTCTATATACAGAGGCTCCACAGTGGGTCCTAGACACACCTGTCTATATACAGAGTCTCCACAGTGAGTCCCAGACACTCCTGTCTATATACAGAGTCTCCACAGTGAGTCCCAGACTCACCTGTCTAGATACAGAGTCTCCACAGTGAGTCCCAGACTGACCTGTCTGTATATAGAGTCTCCACAGTGAATCCCAGACTGACCTGTCTCTATACAGAGTCTCCACAGTGAGTCCCAGACACACCTGTCTATATACAGAGTCTCCACAGTGAGTCCCAGAAACACCTGTCTATATACAGACTCTCCACAGTGAGTCCCAGGCTCACCTGTCAATATACAGAATCTCCACAGTGAGTCCCAGACTCACCTGTCGACATACAGAGTCACCATAGTGAGTCCCAGACTCTATTGTTTCTATACAGAGTCACCAAAGTGAGTCCCAGACTCTCCTGTCTATATACAGAGTCTCCACAGTGACTCCCAGACTCACCTGTCTACATACAGAGTCCCCAGAGTGAGACGCAGACTCACCTGTCTATATACAGAGTTTCCACAGTGAGTCCAAGACCCACCTTTCTATATACAAAGTCTCCACAGGGAGACCCAGACTCACCTGTCCACATACAGAATCTCCACAGTGAGTCCCAGACTCACCTGTCTATATACAGAGTCTCAAGAGTGAGTCCTAGATTCACCTGTCTATATACAGAGTCTCCACAGTGAGTCCCAGACTCTCCTGTCTATATAAAGAGTCTTCACAGTGAGTTCCAGACTCACCTGTCTATATACATAGTCTCCAAAGTGAGTCCCAGACTCACCTGTCTATGTACAGAGTCTCCACAGTGATTCCAAGACTCACCTGTCTATATACAGAATCTCAACAGTGGGTCCCAGCCTCACCTGTCTATATACAGAGTCTCCACAGTGAGTCCCAGACTCGCCTGTCGATATACAGAGTCTCCATAGTGAGCCCAGACTCACCTGGATGCTCCACATTGAGTCCCAGACTCACCTGTCTATATACAGAGTCTCCGCAGTGATTCCTAGACTCACCTGTCTATATACAGAATCTCCAAAGTGAGTCCCAGACAAACCTGTCTATATAAAGTGTCTCCACAGTGAGTCCCAGACTCACCTGTCTATATACAGAGACTTCACAGTGATTCCAAGACTCACCTGTCTATATACAGAGTCTCAACAGAGTCCTGGACTCACCTGTCTATATACAGAGTCTCCAAAGTGAGTCCCAGACACACCTGTCTATATAAAGTGTCTCCACAGTGAGTCCAAGACTCACTAGTCTATATACAGAGCCTTCACAGTGAATCCAAGACTCACCTGTCTATATACAGAGTCTCCACAGTGAGTCCCAGACTCACCTGTCTGTTTATACAATCTCCACAGTGAGTCCCAGACTCACCTGTCTATATAAAGAGTTTACACAGTGAGTCCCAGACTCACCTGTCTATATACAGAATCTCTCCAGTGGGACCCAGCCTCACCTGTCTCTTTACAGAGGCTCCACAGTTATTCCTTAACTCACCTGTCTATATACAGAGAGTCCACAGTGAGTCCCAGACTCACCTGTCTATGTACAGACTCTCCACAGTGAGTCCCAGACTCACCTGTCTATATACAGAGTCTCCACAGTGAGTCCCAGACTCACCTGTCTATATACAGAGTCTCCACAGTGACTCCCAAACTCATCTGTCGATATACAGAGTCTCGACAGTGATTCCCAGACTCACCTGTCTATATACAGAGTCTCCACAGTGAGACCCAGACTCGCCTGTCGATATACAAAGTCTCCACAGTGACTCCCAGACTCACCTGTCTATATACAGAGTCTCCACAGTGAGACCCAGACTCGCCTGTCGATATACAGAGTCTCCACAGTGAGTCCCAGACTCACCTGTCTAGATACAGAGACTCCACAGTGAGTCCCAGACGCACATGTCTATATACAGAGTCTCCAGTGAGTCCCAGACTCACCTGTCTATATACATAGTCTCCACAGGGAGACCCAGACTCACCTGTCCACATACAGAGTCAACACAGTGAGTCCCAGACTCACCTGTCGATATACAGAGTTTCCACAGTGAGTCCAAGACCCACATTTCTATATACATAGTCTCCACAGGGAGACCCAGACTCACCTGCCCATATACAGAGTCTCCACAGTGCGTCGCAGTCTCACCTGTCTCTACAGAGTGTCTCCACAGTGAGACCCAGAGACACCTGTCGACATACAGAGTCTCCAAAGTGAGTCCCAGAATCACCTGTCTCTATATAGATTCTTAACAGTGAGTCCCAGAGTCACCTGTCTATATATAGTCTCCACAGTGAGTCCCAGACTCACCTGTGTATATATATAGTCTCCACAGTGAGTCTCACCTGTCGATATACAGAGTCTCCACAGTGAGTCCCAGACTCATCTGTCTGTATGCAGAGTCTCCATCGTGAGTCTCAGACACAGCTGTCGATATACAGAGTCTCCACAGTGAGTCCCAGACTCACCTGTCTATATGCAGAGTCTCCACAGTGACTCCCAGACTCACCTGTCGATATACAGAGTCTCCACAGTGAGTCCCAGACTCACCTGTCTATATACAGAGTCTACACAGTGAGTCACAGAATTACCTGTCTGTATACAGAGTCTCCACAGTGAGTCCCAGAATCAACTGTCTATATACAGAGTCTCCACAGTGAGTCACAGAATTACCTGTCTGTATACAGAGTCTCCACAGTGAGTCCCAGAATCAACTGTCTATATACAGAGTCTCCACAGGGGGTCCCAGACTGACCTGTCTATATATAGAGTCTCAAGAGTGAGTCCTAGATTCACCTGTCTATAGACAGAGTCTCCACAGTGAGTCCCAGACTCTCCTGTCTATATAAAGAGTCTTCACAGTGAGTTCCAGACTCACCTGTCTATATACATAGTCTCCAAAGTGAGTCCCAGACTCACCTGTCTATGTACAGAGTCTCCACAGTGAGTCCCAGAATCAACTGTCTATATACAGAGTCTCCACAGTGAGTCACAGAATTACCTGTCTGTATACAGAGTCTCCACAGTGAGTCCCAGAATCAACTGTCTATATACAGAGTCTCCACAGGGGGTCCCAGACTGACCTGTCTATATACAGAGTCTCCACAGTGAGTCCCAGACACACCTGTCTATATACAGAGTCTCCACAGTGAGTCCCAGACTCACCTGGAGTCTCCACAGTGAGTCCTGGACTCACGTGTCGACATTCAGAGTCACCATAGTGAGTCCCAGACTCTCTTGTCTATATACAGAGCCTACACAGTGAGTCCCAGACACACCAGTCTATATACAGAGGCTCCACAGTGGGTCCCAGACACTCCTGTCTATATACAGAGTCTCCACAGTGAGTCCCAGACTCACCTGTCTGGATACAGAGTCTTCACATGGAGTCCCAGACACACCTGTCAATATACAGAGTCTCCACAGTGAGTCCCAGACTCACCTGTCTAGATACAGAGTCTCCACAGTGAGTCCCAGACTGACCTGTCTGTATATAGAGTCTCCACAGTGAATCCCAGACTGACCTGTCTCTATACAGAGTCTCCACAGTGAGTCCCAGACACACCTGTCTATATACAGAGTCTCCACAGTGAGTCCCAGAAACACCTGTCTATATACAGACTCTCCACAGTGAGTCCCAGGCTCACCTGTCAATATACAGAATCTCCACAGTGAGTCCCAGACTCACCTGTCGACATACAGAGTCACCATAGTGAGTCCCAGACTCTATTGTTTCTATACAGAGTCACCAAAGTGAGTCCCAGACTCTCCTGTCTATATACAGAGTCTCCACAGTGACTCCCAGACTCACCTGTCTACATACAGAGTCCCCAGAGTGAGACGCAGACTCACCTGTCTATATACAGAGTTTCCACAGTGAGTCCAAGACCCACCTTTCTATATACAAAGTCTCCACAGGGAGACCCAGACTCACCTGTCCACATACAGAATCTCCACAGTGAGTCCCAGACTCACCTGTCTATATACAGAGTCTCAAGAGTGAGTCCTAGATTCACCTGTCTATATACAGAGTCTCCACAGTGAGTCCCAGACTCTCCTGTCTATATAAAGAGTCTTCACAGTGAGTTCCAGACTCACCTGTCTATATACATAGTCTCCAAAGTGAGTCCCAGACTCACCTGTCTATGTACAGAGTCTCCACAGTGATTCCAAGACTCACCTGTCTATATACAGAATCTCAACAGTGGGTCCCAGCCTCACCTGTCTATATACAGAGTCTCCACAGTGAGTCCCAGACTCGCCTGTCTATATACAGAGTCTCCATAGTGAGCCCAGACTCACCTGGATGCTCCACATTGAGTCCCAGACTCACCTGTCTATATACAGAGTCTCCGCAGTGATTCCTAGACTCACCTGTCTATATACAGAATCTCCAAAGTGAGTCCCAGACACACCTGTCTATATAAAGTGTCTCCACAGTGAGTCCCAGACTCACCTGTCTATATACAGAGACTTCACAGTGATTCCAAGACTCACCTGTCTATATACAGAGTCTCAACAGAGTCCTGGACTCACCTGTCTATATACAGAGTCTCCAAAGTGAGTCCCAGACTCACTAGTCTATATACAGAGCCTTCACAGTGAATCCAAGACTCACCTGTCTATATACAGAGTCTCCACAGTGAGTCCCAGACTCACCTGTCTGTTTATACAATCTCCACAGTGAGTCCCAGACTCACCTGTCTATATAAAGAGTTTACACAGTGAGTCCCAGACTCACCTGTCTATATACAGAATCTCTCCAGTGGGACCCAGCCTCACCTGTCTCTTTACAGAGGCTCCACAGTTATTCCTTAACTCACCTGTCTATATACAGAGAGTCCACAGTGAGTCCCAGACTCACCTGTCTATGTACAGACTCTCCACAGTGAGTCCCAGACTCACCTGTCTATATACAGAGTCTCCACAGTGAGTCCCAGACTCACCTGTCTATATACAGAGTCTCCACAGTGACTCCCAAACTCATCTGTCGATATACAGAGTCTCGACAGTGATTCCCAGACTCACCTGTCTATATACAGAGTCTCCACAGTGAGACCCAGACTCGCCTGTCGATATACAAAGTCTCCACAGTGACTCCCAGACTCACCTGTCTATATACAGAGTCTCCACAGTGAGACCCAGACTCGCCTGTCGATATACAGAGTCTCCACAGTGAGTCCCAGACTCACCTGTCTAGATACAGAGACTCCACAGTGAGTCCCAGACGCACATGTCTATATACAGAGTCTCCAGTGAGTCCCAGACTCACCTGTCTATATACATAGTCTCCACAGGGAGACCCAGACTCACCTGTCCACATACAGAGTCAACACAGTGAGTCCCAGACTCACCTGTCGATATACAGAGTTTCCACAGTGAGTCCAAGACCCACATTTCTATATACATAGTCTCCACAGGGAGACCCAGACTCACCTGCCCATATACAGAGTCTCCACAGTGCGTCGCAGTCTCACCTGTCTCTACAGAGTGTCTCCACAGTGAGACCCAGAGACACCTGTCGACATACAGAGTCTCCAAAGTGAGTCCCAGAATCACCTGTCTCTATATAGATTCTTAACAGTGAGTCCCAGAGTCACCTGTCTATATATAGTCTCCACAGTGAGTCCCAGACTCACCTGTGTATATATATAGTCTCCACAGTGAGTCTCACCTGTCGATATACAGAGTCTCCACAGTGAGTCCCAGACTCATCTGTCTGTATGCAGAGTCTCCATCGTGAGTCTCAGACACAGCTGTCGATATACAGAGTCTCCACAGTGAGTCCCAGACTCACCTGTCTATATGCAGAGTCTCCACAGTGACTCCCAGACTCACCTGTCGATATACAGAGTCTCCACAGTGAGTCCCAGACTCACCTGTCTATATACAGAGTCTACACAGTGAGTCACAGAATTACCTGTCTGTATACAGAGTCTCCACAGTGAGTCCCAGAATCAACTGTCTATATACAGAGTCTCCACAGTGAGTCACAGAATTACCTGTCTGTATACAGAGTCTCCACAGTGAGTCCCAGAATCAACTGTCTGTATACAGAGTCTCCACAGGGGGTCCCAGACTGACCTGTCTATATACAGAGTCTCCACAGTGAGTCCCAGACACACCTGTCTATATACAGAGTCTCCAGAGTGAGTCCCAGACTCACCTGGAGTCTCCACAGTGAGTCCTGGACTCACGTGTCGACATTCAGAGTCACCATAGTGAGTCCCAGACTCTCTTGTCTATATACAGAGCCTACACAGTGAGTCCCAGACACACCAGTCTATATACAGAGGCTCCACAGTGGGTCCCAGACACTCCTGTCTATATACAGAGTCTCCACAGTGAGTCCCAGACTCACCTGTCTGGATACAGAGTCTTCACATGGAGTCCCAGACACACCTGTCAATATACAGAGTCTCCACAGTGAGTCCCAGACTCACCTGTCTAGATACAGAGTCTCCACAGTGAGTCCCAGACTGACCTGTCTGTATATAGAGTCTCCACAGTGAATCCCAGACTGACCTGTCTCTATACAGAGTCTCCACAGTGAGTCCCAGACACACCTGTCTATATACAGAGTCTCCACAGTGAGTCCCAGAAACACCTGTCTATATACAGACTCTCCACAGTGAGTCCCAGGCTCACCTGTCAATATACAGAATCTCCACAGTGAGTCCCAGACTCACCTGTCGACATACAGAGTCACCATAGTGAGTCCCAGACTCTATTGTTTCTATACAGAGTCACCAAAGTGAGTCCCAGACTCTCCTGTCTATATACAGAGTCTCCACAGTGACTCCCAGACTTACCTGTCTACATACAGAGTCCCCAGAGTGAGACGCAGACTCACCTGTCTATATACAGAGTATCCACAGTGAGTCCAAGACCCACCTTTCTATATACAAAGTCTCCACAGGGAGACACAGACTCACCTGTCCACATACAGAATCTCCACAGTGAGTCCCAGACTCACCTGTCTATATATAGAGTCTCAAGAGTGAGTCCTAGATTCACCTGTCTATAGACAGAGTCTCCACAGTGAGTCCCAGACTCTCCTGTCTATATAAAGAGTCTTCACAGTGAGTTCCAGACTCACCTGTCTATATACATAGTCTCCAAAGTGAGTCCCAGACTCACCTGTCTATGTACAGAGTCTCCACAGTGAGTCCAAGACTCACCTGTCTATATACAGAATCTCCACAGTGAGTCCAAGACTCACCTGTCTATATACACAGTCTCCACAGTGAGTCCCAGACTCGCCTGTCTATATACAGAATCTCAACAGTGGGTCCCAGCCTCACCTGTCTATATACAGAGTCTCCACAGTGAGTCCCAGACTCGCCTGTCTATATACAGAGTCTCCATAGTGAGCCCAGACTCACCTGGATGCTCCACATTGAGTCCCAGACTCACCTGTCTATATACAGAGTCTCCGCAGTGATTCCTAGACTCACCTGTCTATATACAGAATCTCCAAAGTGAGTCCCAGACACACCTGTCTATATAAATTGTCTCCACAGTGAGTCCCAGACTCACCTGTCTATATACAGAGACTTCACAGTGATTCCAAGACTCACCTGTCTATATACAGAGTCTCCAAAGTGAGTCCCAGACTCACTAGTCTATTTACAGAGCCTTCACAGTGAATCCAAGACTCACCTGTCTATATACAGAGTCTCCACAGTGAGTCCCAGACTCACCTGTCTGTTTATACAATCTCCACTGTGAGTCCCAGACTCACCTGTCTATATAAAGAGTTTACACAGTGAGTCCCAGACTCACCTGTCTATAAACAGAATCTCCACAGTGAGTCCCAGACACACCTGTCTATATACAGAATCTCTCCAGTGGGACCCAGCCTCACCAGTCTCTTTACAGAGGCTCCACAGTTATTCCTTAACTCACCTGTCTATATACAGAGAGTCCACAGTGAGTCCCAGACTCACCTGTCTATGTACAGACTCTCCACAGTGAGTCCCAGACTCACCTGTCTATATACAGAGTCTCCACAGTGAGTCCCAGACTCACCTGTCTATATACAGAGTCTCCACAGTGACTCCCAAACTCATCTGTCGATATACAGAGTCTCGACAGTGATTCCCAGACTCACCTGTCTATATACAGAGTCTCCACAGGGAGTCCAAGACTCACATGTCTATATACAGAGTCTCCACAGTGAGTCCCAATCTCACCTGTCTATATACAGAGTCTCCACAGTGAGTCCCAGACTCACCTGTCTGTTTATATAATCTCCACAGTGAGTCCCAGACTCACCTGTCTTTCAACAGAATCTCCACAGTGAGTCCCAGACACACCTGTCTATATACAGAATCTCTACAGTGGGTCCCAGCCTCACCTGTCTATAAACCGAATCTCCACAGTGAGTCCCAGACACACCTGTCTATATACAGAATCTCTACATTGAGTCACAGACTCACCTGTCTATATACAGAGTCTCCGCAGTGATTCCTAGACTCACCTGTCTATATACAGAGTCTCCACAGTGAGACCCAGACACACCTGTCTATATACAGACCCTCCACAGTGAGTCCCAGACTCACCTGTCTATATACAGAGTCTCCACAGTGACTCCCAAACTCATCTGTCGATATACAGAGTTTCGACAGTGATTCCCAGACTCACCTGTCTATAAAGAGAATCTCCACAGTGAGTCCCAGACACACCTGTCCATATACAGAATCTCTGCAGTGGGTCCCAGCCTCACCTGTCTCTTTACAGAGGCTCCACAGTTATTCCTTAACTCACCTGTCTATATACAGACTCTCCACAGTGATTCCCAAACTCATCTGTCGATATACAGAGTCTCGACAGTGATTCCCAGACTCACCTGTCTATATACAGAGTCTCCACAGTGAGTCCTAGACTCACCTGTCTATATGCAGAGACTCCAAAGTAAGTACCAGACTCACCTGTCTAGAAACAGTGTCTCCACACTGAGTTCCAGACTCACCTGTCTATATACAGAGTCTCCAAAGTGAGTCCCAGACTCACCTGTCTATATACAGAGTCTCCACAGTGAGTCCCAGACTCACCTGTCTATGTACAGAGTCTCCAAAGTGAGTCCCAGACTCACCTGTCTATAAACAGAATCTCTACAGTGAGTCCCAGACACAACTGTCTATATACAGAGTCTCCGCAGTGATTCCTAGACTCACCTGTCTATATACAGAATCTCCACAGTGATTCCTAGACACACCTGTCCATATACAGAATCTCTACAGTGGGTCCCAGCCTCACCTGTCTATATACAGAGTCTCCGCAGTGATTCCTAGACTCACCTGTCTATATACAGAATCTCCACAGTGATTCCTAGACACACCTGTCCATATACAGAGTCTCCACAGTGAGTCCCAGACTCACCTGTCTAGATACAGAGTCTCCACAGTGAGTCCCAGACTCACCTGTCTATATACAGAGTCTCCATAGTGAGCCCTGACTCACCTGGATGCTCCACATTGAGTCCCAGACTCACCTGTCTATATACAGAGTCTCCGCAGTGATTCCTAGACTCACCTGTCTATATACTGAATCTCCACAGAGTCCTAGACTTAGCTGTCTATATACAGAGTCTCCAAAGTGAGTCCCAGAAACACCTGTCCATATAAAGAATCTCCACAGTGATTCCTAGACACACCTGTCTATATACAGAGTCTCCAGAGTGAGTCCCAGACACACCTGTCTATATACAGAGACTTCACAGTGATTCCAAGACTCACCTGTCTAAATACAGAGTCTCCACAGAGTCCTAGACTCACCTGTCCAAATACAGACTCTCCACAGTGAGTCCCAGACTCACCTGTCTATATACAGAGTCTCCAAAGTGAGTCCCAGACTCACTAGTCTATATACAGAGACTTCACAGTGAATCCAAGACTCACCTGTCTATATACAGAGTCTCCACAGTGAGTCACAGACTCACCTGTCTGTTTATACAATCTCCACAGTGAGTCCCAGACTCACCTGTCTATATAAAGAGTTTACACAGTGAATCCAAGACTCACCTGTCTATAAACAGAATCTCCACAGTGAGTCCCAGACACACCTGTCTATATACAGAGTCTCCACAGTGAGTCCCAGACTCACCTGTCTATATACAGAGTCTCCACAGTGACTCCCAAACTCATCTGTCGATATACAGAGTCTCGACAGTGATTCCCAGACTCACCTGTCTATATACAGAGTCTCCACAGTGAGACCCAGACTCGCCTGTCGATATACAAAGTCTCCACAGTGACTCCCAGACTCACCTGTCTATATACAGAGTCTCCACAGTGAGACCCAGACTCGCCTGTCGATATACAGAGTCTCCACAGTGAGTCCCAGACTCACCTGTCTAGATACAGAGACTCCACAGTGAGTCCCAGACGCACATGTCTATATACAGAGTCTCCAGTGAGTCCCAGACTCACCTGTCTATATACATAGTCTCCACAGGGAGACCCAGACTCACCTGTCCACATACAGAGTCAACACAGTGAGTCCCAGACTCACCTGTCGATATACAGAGTTTCCACAGTGAGTCCAAGACCCACATTTCTATATACATAGTCTCCACAGGGAGACCCAGACTCACCTGCCCATATACAGAGTCTCCACAGTGCGTCGCAGTCTCACCTGTCTCTACAGAGTGTCTCCACAGTGAGACCCAGAGACACCTGTCGACATACAGAGTCTCCAAAGTGAGTCCCAGAATCACCTGTCTCTATATAGATTCTTAACAGTGAGTCCCAGAGTCACCTGTCTATATATAGTCTCCACAGTGAGTCCCAGACTCACCTGTGTATATATATAGTCTCCACAGTGAGTCTCACCTGTCGATATACAGAGTCTCCACAGTGAGTCCCAGACTCATCTGTCTGTATGCAGAGTCTCCATCGTGAGTCTCAGACACAGCTGTCGATATACAGAGTCTCCACAGTGAGTCCCAGACTCACCTGTCTATATGCAGAGTCTCCACAGTGACTCCCAGACTCACCTGTCGATATACAGAGTCTCCACAGTGAGTCCCAGACTCACCTGTCTATATACAGAGTCTACACAGTGAGTCACAGAATTACCTGTCTGTATACAGAGTCTCCACAGTGAGTCCCAGAATCAACTGTCTATATACAGAGTCTCCACAGTGAGTCACAGAATTACCTGTCTGTATACAGAGTCTCCACAGTGAGTCCCAGAATCAACTGTCTGTATACAGAGTCTCCACAGGGGGTCCCAGACTGACCTGTCTATATACAGAGTCTCCACAGTGAGTCCCAGACACACCTGTCTATATACAGAGTCTCCAGAGTGAGTCCCAGACTCACCTGGAGTCTCCACAGTGAGTCCTGGACTCACGTGTCGACATTCAGAGTCACCATAGTGAGTCCCAGACTCTCTTGTCTATATACAGAGCCTACACAGTGAGTCCCAGACACACCAGTCTATATACAGAGGCTCCACAGTGGGTCCCAGACACTCCTGTCTATATACAGAGTCTCCACAGTGAGTCCCAGACTCACCTGTCTGGATACAGAGTCTTCACATGGAGTCCCAGACACACCTGTCAATATACAGAGTCTCCACAGTGAGTCCCAGACTCACCTGTCTAGATACAGAGTCTCCACAGTGAGTCCCAGACTGACCTGTCTGTATATAGAGTCTCCACAGTGAATCCCAGACTGACCTGTCTCTATACAGAGTCTCCACAGTGAGTCCCAGACACACCTGTCTATATACAGAGTCTCCACAGTGAGTCCCAGAAACACCTGTCTATATACAGACTCTCCACAGTGAGTCCCAGGCTCACCTGTCAATATACAGAATCTCCACAGTGAGTCCCAGACTCACCTGTCGACATACAGAGTCACCATAGTGAGTCCCAGACTCTATTGTTTCTATACAGAGTCACCAAAGTGAGTCCCAGACTCTCCTGTCTATATACAGAGTCTCCACAGTGACTCCCAGACTCACCTGTCTACATACAGAGTCCCCAGAGTGAGACGCAGACTCACCTGTCTATATACAGAGTATCCACAGTGAGTCCAAGACCCACCTTTCTATATACAAAGTCTCCACAGGGAGACACAGACTCACCTGTCCACATACAGAATCTCCACAGTGAGTCCCAGACTCACCTGTCTATATATAGAGTCTCAAGAGTGAGTCCTAGATTCACCTGTCTATAGACAGAGTCTCCACAGTGAGTCCCAGACTCTCCTGTCTATATAAAGAGTCTTCACAGTGAGTTCCAGACTCACCTGTCTATATACATAGTCTCCAAAGTGAGTCCCAGACTCACCTGTCTATGTACAGAGTCTCCACAGTGAGTCCAAGACTCACCTGTCTATATACAGAATCTCCACAGTGAGTCCAAGACTCACCTGTCTATATACACAGTCTCCACAGTGAGTCCCAGACTCGCCTGTCTATATACAGAATCTCAACAGTGGGTCCCAGCCTCACCTGTCTATATACAGAGTCTCCACAGTGAGTCCCAGACTCGCCTGTCTATATACAGAGTCTCCATAGTGAGCCCAGACTCACCTGGATGCTCCACATTGAGTCCCAGACTCACCTGTCTATATACAGAGTCTCCGCAGTGATTCCTAGACTCACCTGTCTATATACAGAATCTCCAAAGTGAGTCCCAGACACACCTGTCTATATAAATTGTCTCCACAGTGAGTCCCAGACTCACCTGTCTATATACAGAGACTTCACAGTGATTCCAAGACTCACCTGTCTATATACAGAGTCTCCAAAGTGAGTCCCAGACTCACTAGTCTATTTACAGAGCCTTCACAGTGAATCCAAGACTCACCTGTCTATATACAGAGCCTTCACAGTGAATCCAAGACTCACCTGTCTATATACAGAGTCTCCACAGTGAGTCCCAGACTCACCTGTCTGTTTATACAATCTCCACTGTGAGTCCCAGACTCACCTGTCTATATAAAGAGTTTACACAGTGAGTCCCAGACTCACCTGTCTATAAACAGAATCTCCACAGTGAGTCCCAGACACACCTGTCTATATACAGAATCTCTCCAGTGGGACCCAGCCTCACCAGTCTCTTTACAGAGGCTCCACAGTTATTCCTTAACTCACCTGTCTATATACAGAGAGTCCACAGTGAGTCCCAGACTCACCTGTCTATGTACAGACTCTCCACAGTGAGTCCCAGACTCACCTGTCTATATACAGAGTCTCCACAGTGAGTCCCAGACTCACCTGTCTATATACAGAGTCTCCACAGTGACTCCCAAACTCATCTGTCGATATACAGAGTCTCGACAGTGATTACCAGACTCACCTGTCTATATACAGAGTCTCCACAGGGAGTCCAAGACTCACATGTCTATATACAGAGTCTCCACAGTGAGTCCCAATCTCACCTGTCTATATACAGAGTCTCCACAGTGAGTCCCAGACTCACCTGTCTGTTTATATAATCTCCACAGTGAGTCCCAGACTCACCTGTCTTTCAACAGAATCTCCACAGTGAGTCCCAGACACACCTGTCTATATACAGAATCTCTACAGTGGGTCCCAGCCTCACCTGTCTATAAACCGAATCTCCACAGTGAGTCCCAGACACACCTGTCTATATACAGAATCTCTACATTGAGTCACAGACTCACCTGTCTATATACAGAGTCTCCACAGTGAGACCCAGACACACCTGTCTATATACAGACCCTCCACAGTGAGTCCCAGACTCACCTGTCTATATACAGAGTCTCCACAGTGACTCCCAAACTCATCTGTCGATATACAGAGTTTCGACAGTGATTCCCAGACTCACCTGTCTATAAAGAGAATCTCCACAGTGAGTCCCAGACACACCTGTCCATATACAGAATCTCTGCAGTGGGTCCCAGCCTCACCTGTCTCTTTACAGAGGCTCCACAGTTATTCCTTAACTCACCTGTCTATATACAGACTCTCCACAGTGATTCCCAAACTCATCTGTCGATATACAGAGTCTCGACAGTGATTCCCAGACTCACCTGTCTATATACAGAGTCTCCACAGTGAGTCCTAGACTCACCTGTCTATATGCAGAGACTCCAAAGTAAGTACCAGACTCACCTGTCTAGAAACAGTGTCTCCACACTGAGTTCCAGACTCACCTGTCTATATACAGAGTCTCCAAAGTGAGTCCCAGACTCACCTGTCTATATACAGAGTCTCCACAGTGAGTCCCAGACTCACCTGTCTATGTACAGAGTCTCCAAAGTGAGTCCCAGACTCACCTGTCTATAAACAGAATCTCTACAGTGAGTCCCAGACACAACTGTCTATATACAGAGTCTCCGCAGTGATTCCTAGACTCACCTGTCTATATACAGAATCTCCACAGTGATTCCTAGACACACCTGTCCATATACAGAATCTCTACAGTGGGTCCCAGCCTCACCTGTCTATATACAGAGTCTCCGCAGTGATTCCTAGACTCACCTGTCTATATACAGAATCTCCACAGTGATTCCTAGACACACCTGTCCATATACAGAGTCTCCACAGTGAGTCCCAGACTCACCTGTCTAGATACAGAGTCTCCACAGTGAGTCCCAGACTCACCTGTCTATATACAGAGTCTCCATAGTGAGCCCTGACTCACCTGGATGCTCCACATTGAGTCCCAGACTCACCTGTCTATATACAGAGTCTCCGCAGTGATTCCTAGACTCACCTGTCTATATACTGAATCTCCACAGAGTCCTAGACTTAGCTGTCTATATACAGAGTCTCCAAAGTGAGTCCCAGAAACACCTGTCCATATAAAGAATCTCCACAGTGATTCCTAGACACACCTGTCTATATACAGAGTCTCCACAGAGTCCTAGACTCACCTGTCCAAATACAGACTCTCCACAGTGAGTCCCAGACTCACCTGTCTATATAAAGTGTCTCCACAGTGAGTCCCAGACTCACCTGTCTATATACAGAGTCTCCAAAGTGAGTCCCAGACTCACTAGTCTATATACAGAGACTTCACAGTGAATCCAAGACTCACCTGTCTATATACAGAGTCTCCACAGTGAGTCACAGACTCACCTGTCTGTTTATACAATCTCCACAGTGAGTCCCAGACTCACCTGTCTATATAAAGAGTTTACACAGTGAATCCAAGACTCACCTGTCTATAAACAGAATCTCCACAGTGAGTCCCAGACACACCTGTCTATATACAGAATCTCTGCAGTGGGTCCCAGCCTCACCTGTCTCTTTACAGAGGCTCCACAGTTATTCCTTAACTCACCTGTCTATATATAGAGTGTCCACAGTGAGTCCCAGACTCACCTGTCTATGTACAGACTCTCCACAGTGAGTCCCAGACTCACCTGTCTATATACAGAGTCTCCACAGTGAGTCCCAGACTCACCTGTCTATATACAGAGTCTCCACAGTGAGTCTCAGACTCACCTGTCTATATACAGAGTCTGAACAGTGAGTCCCAGACACACCTGTCGATATACAGAGTCTCCACAGTGAGTCCCAGGCTCACCTGGAGTCTCCACATTGAGTCCCAGACTCACCTGTCAATATACAGAATCTCCACAGTGAGTCCCAGACTCACCTGTCGACATACTGAGTCACCATAGTGAGTCCCAGACTCTCTTGTTTCTATACAGAGTCACCAAAGTGAGTCCCAGAATCTCCTGTCTATGTACAGACTCTCCACAGTGATTCCCAGACTCACCTGTCTATATACAGAGTCTCCACAATGAGACCCAGACACACCTGTCTATATACAGACTCTCCACAGTGAGTCCCAGACTCACCTGTCTATATACAGAGTCTCCACAGTGACTCCCAAACTCATCTGTCGATATACAGAGTCTCGACAGTGATTCACAGACTCACCTGTCTATATACAGAGTCTCCACAGTGAGTCCAAGACTCACCTGTCTGTATACAGAGACTCCAAAGTAAGTACCACACTCACCTGTCTAGAAACAATGGGGTAGAAATTAGGTCGCGCCCCATTTGGGGCGCAAATATCATCTGGACGCAAATATTAGCGCCTGGCGCTAATTATCAGCACTGACTGGAAACTTCACTTTTACGCCCCGGGAGGTGAGTGGAGCGCTAAAGCAGGCGCTGCACACCTGTCTTAAGGCGCAAAGGCCGAGGAGTGAGGCGCTAACTCAGAGCGCTGGCGAAGCTCATGTAATGTCAGTCAGCAATGGAACACACACACAATGGCATGGGCCAGTTCTTAAAGGGGATGGTTAATCTTGCTTTCCATCCACATCCTGTTCATTGCAGCCTTGAATCTCGGCCTGGAGAGACTTGCACATCAAATGTGCTGGAAAGAACAATGGAGAGTACCAGGCAAAGAGCTCAGAGTGCAGCTCCCACAGTCTCTGCTAAATCGATACAAGGAATGGCAAATCAAAATGAACCTGCAAAGTGCTGCTCAGTACCCAAAACTCCTTCACACAACGTTGAATCTCTCCAGAAGTCTCTCCCTCTCTCTCTCAGAATGCGTAGTTCAAAAATGCCACCAACAATAAAAGACAGGAAGAGGCCCCCTTTAAATAGCGCCCCCCGCAGCCCCACAGCGATTGATAGCGTTTCAGTCTTCTGGTCGTTGGATGCGCCAGGCGGTAAGGCAGGGGGCGCCACTCAATTTCCGCTCCGGGGCGCCACAAGGGCGTTGCACCATGGAATGACGTCACAATCTGTGCGCGCAGGTGGTCGCAGCGGTAAGTTTTAGTGCCACCGCACAATGTCAAGTTAAGTTCCCGAGCGGCGCAAACATCGCTGCGCCCGGGCGTTAGCGGCTTTGCGCCCCATTAGCACTCTCTTAAGGCGCTAACGGGAGGCGCAACCAACTGAATTTTTACCCCAGTGTCTCCACACTGAGTTCCAGACTCACCTGTCTATATACAGAGTCTCCATAGTGAGTCCCAGACTCACCTGGAGTCTCCACATTGAGTCCCAGACTCACCTGTCTATATACAGAGTCTCCGCAGAGATTCCTAGACTCACCTGTCTATATACAGAGTCTCCACAGTGAGTCCCAGACTCACCTGTCTATATACAGAGTATCCACAGTGAGTCCCAGACTCACCTGTCTATATACAGAGTCTCCACAGTGAGTCCCAGACTCACATGTCTATATACAGAGTCTCCACAGTGAGTCTCAGA
Source organism: Squalus acanthias (assembly GCA_030390025.1). Classification (NCBI taxonomy): domain Eukaryota; kingdom Metazoa; phylum Chordata; class Chondrichthyes; order Squaliformes; family Squalidae; genus Squalus; species Squalus acanthias. Next base: position 432,147 of record JASTWF010000211.1, on the reverse strand, counting down.
CACACCTGTCGATATACAGAGTCTCCACAGTGAGTCCCAGGCTCACCTGGAGTCTCCACATTGAGTCCCAGACTCACCTGTCAATATACAGAATCTCCACAGTGAGTCCCAGACTCACCTGTCGACATACTGAGTCACCATAGTGAGTCCCAGACTCTCTTGTTTCTATACAGAGTCACCAAAGTGAGTCCCAGAATCTCCTGTCTATATACAGAGTCTCCACAGTGAGTCCCAGACTCACCTGTCTATATACAGAGTCTGCACAGTGAGTCCCAGACTCACCTGTCTATATACAGAGTCTCCATAGTGAGTCCCAGACTCACCTGGAGTCTCCACATTGAGTCCCAGACTCACCTGTCTATATACAGAGTCTCCGCAGAGATTCCTAGACTCACCTGTCTATATACAGAGTCTCCACAGTGAGTCCCAGACTCACCTGTCTATATACAGAGTCTCCACAGTGAGTCCCAGACTCACCTGTCTATATACAGAGTCTCCACAGTGAGTCTCAGACTCACCTGTCTATATACAGAGTCTGAACAGTGAGTCCCAGACACACCTGTCGATATACAGAGTCTCCACAGTGAGTCCCAGGCTCACCTGGAGTCTCCACATTGAGTCTCAGACTCACCTGTCAATATACAGAATCTCCACAGTGAGTCCCAGACTCACCTGTCGAAATACTGAGTCACCATTGTGAGTCCCAGACTCTCTTGTTTCTATACAGAGTCACCAAAGTGAGTCCCAGACTCTCCTGTCTATATACAGAGTCTCCACAATGAGACAAAGACACACCTGTCTATATACAGACTCTCCACAGTGAGTCCCAGACTCACCTGTCAATATACAGAGTCTCCACAGTGACTCCCAAACTCATCTGTCGATATACAGAGTCTCGACAGTGATTCCCAGACTCACCTGTCTATATACAGAGTCTCCACAGTGAGTCCTAGACTCACCTGTCTATATACAGAGACTCCAAAGTAAGTACCAGACTCACCTGTCTATATACAGTGTCTCCACACTGAGTTCCAGACTCACCTGTCTATATACAGAGTATCCAAAGTGAGTCCCAGACTCACCTGTCTATATACAGAGTCTCCACAGTGAGTCTCAGACTCACCTCTCTATATACAGAGTCTGAACAGTGAGTCCCAGACACACCTGTCGATATACAGAGTCTCCACAGTGAGTCCCAGGCTCACCTGGAGTCTCCACATTGAGTCCCAGACTCACCTGTCAATATATAGAATCTCCACAGTGAGTCCCAGACTCACCTGTCGACATACTGAGTCACCATAGTGAGTCCCAGACTCTCTTGTTTCTATACAGAGTCACCAAAGTGAGTCCCAGAATCTCCTGTCTATATACAGAGTCTCCACAATGAGACCCAGACACACCTGTCTATATACAGACTCTCCACAGTGAGTCCCAGACTCACCTGTCAATATACAGAGTCTCCACAGTGACTCCCAAACTCATCTGTCGATATACAGAGTCTCGACTGTGATTCCCAGACTCACCTGTCTATATACAGAGTCTCCGCAGAGATTCCTAGACTCACCTGTCTATATACAGTGTCTCCACACTGAGTTCCAGACTCACCTGTCTATATACAGAGTATCCAAAGTGAGTCCCAGACTCACCTGTCTATATACAGAGTCTCCACAGTGAGTCCCAGACTCACCTGTCTATATACAGAGTCTCCACAGTGAGTCTCAGACTCACCTGTCTATATACAGAATCTCCACAGTGAGTCACAGGTTCACCTGGAGTCTCCACATTGAGTCCCAGACTCACCTGTCAATATACAGAATCTCCACAGTGAGTCCCAGACACACCTGTCGATATACTGAGTCTCCACAGTGAGTACCAGATTCACCTGTCTATATACAGAGTCTCCACAGTGAGTCCCAGACTCCCCTGTCTATATAAAGAGTCTTCACAGTGATTCCCAGACTCACCTGTCTATATACAGTGTCTCCACAGTGAGTTCCAGACTCACCTGTCTATATACAGAATCTCCAAAGTGAGTCCCAGACTCACATGTCTATATACAGAGTCTCCACAGTGAGTCCCAATCTCACCTGTCTATATACAGAGTCTCCACAGTGAGTCCCAGACTAACCTGTCTGTTTATACAATCTCCACCGTGAGTCCCAGACTCACCTGTTTATAAGCAGAGTCGCCAAAGTGAATCCCAGACTCACCTGTCTATATAAAGAGTGTCCACAGTGAATCCCAGACTCACCTGTCTATAAACAGAATATCCACAGTGATTCCTAGACACACCTGTCTATATACAGAGACTCCACAGTGAGTCCCAGACTCACCTGTCTGTATACAGAGTCTGCAAAGTGAGTCCAAGACTCGCCTGTCCATATACAGAGTCTCCACAGTGAGTCCCAGACTCACCTGTCTCTATACAGGGTCTCCACTGTGAGTCCCAATCTCACCTGTCTATATACAATGTCACCACAGGGAGACCCAGACTCACCTATCTATATACAGAGTCTCCACAGTGATTCCTACACACACCTGTATATATACAGAGTCTCCAGAGGGAGTCCCAGACTCACCTGTCCATATACAGAGTCTCCACAGTGAGTCCCAGACTCACCTGTCGATATACAGAGTCTCCATAGTGAGTCCCAGACTCACCTGGAGTCTCCACATTGAGTCCCAGACTCACCTGTCTATATACAGAGTCTCCGCAGAGATTCCTAGACTCACCTGTCTATATACTGAGTCACCATAGTGAGTCCCAGACTCTCTTGTTTCTATACAGAGTCACCAAAGTGAGTCCCAGAATCTCCTGTCTATATACAGAGTCTCCACAATGAGACCCAGACACACCTGTCTATATACAGACTCTCCACAGTGAGTCCCAGACTCAGCTGTCTATATACAGAGTCTCCACAGTGACTCCCAAACTCATCTGTCGATATACAGAGTCTCGACAGTGATTCCCAGACTCACCTGTCTATATACAGAGTCTGCACAGTGAGTCCCAGACTCACCTGTCTATATACAGAGTCTCCATAGTGAGTCCCAGACTCACCTGGAGTCTCCACATTGAGTCCCAGACTCACCTGTCTATATACAGAGTCTCCGCAGAGATTCCTAGACTCACCTGTCTATATACAGAATCTCCACAGTGAGTCCCAGACTCACCTGTCGACATACTGAGTCACCATTGTGAGTCCCAGACTCTCTTGTTTCTATACAGAGTCACCAAAGTGACTCCCAGACTCACCTGTCTATATAAAGAGTTTACACAGTGAGTCCCAGACACACCTGTCTATATAAAGTGTCTCCACAGTGAGTCCCAGACTCACCTGCCTATATACAGAGTGTCCAAAGTGAGTCCCAGACTCACTAGTCTGTTTATACTCTCTTGTTTCTATACAGAGTCACCAAAGTGAGTCCCAGACTCACCTGTCGACATACTGAGTCACCATAGTGAGTCCCAGACTCTCTTGTTTCTATACAGAGTCACCAAAGTGAGTCCCAGACTCTCCTGTCTATATACAGAGTCTCCACAATGAGACCCAGACACACCTGTCTATATACAGACTCTCCACAGTGACTCCCAAACTCATCTGTCGATATACAGAGTCTCGACAGTGATTCCCAGACTCACCTGTCTATATACAGAGTCTCCACAGTGAGTCCTAGACTCACCTGTCTATATACAGAGACTCCAAAGTAAGTACCAGACTCACCTGTCTATATACAGTGTCTCCACACTGAGTTCCAGACTCACCTGTCTATATACAGAGTCTCCACAGTGAGTCCCAGACTCACCTGTCTATATACAGAGTCTCCAAAGTGAGTCTCAGACTCACCTGTCTATATACAGAGTCTGAACAGTGAGTCCCAGACACACCTGTCGATAAACAGAGTCTCCACAGTGAGTCCCAGGCTCACCTTGAGTCTCCACATTGAGTCCCATACACACCTGTCTATATACAGAGTCTCCAAAGTGATTCCCAGTCTCACTAGTCTGGAAACAGAGTCTCCACAATGAGTCCCAGACTCTCTTGTTTCTATACAGAGTCACCAAAGTGAGTCCCAGACTCTCCTGTCTATATACAGAGTCTCCACTGTGAGTCCCAGACTCACTTGTCTATATACAGAGTCCCCACAGTGACTCCCAGACTCACCCGTCCATATACAGAGTCTCCACAGTGAGTCCCAGACTCACCTGTCGACATACTGAGTCACCATAGTGAGTCCCAGACTCTCTTGTTTCTATACAGAGTCACCAAAGTGAGTCCCAGAATCTCCTGTCTATATACAGAGTCTCCACAATGAGACCCAGACACACCTGTCTATATACAGACTCTCCACAGTGAGTCCCAGACTCACCTGTCAATATACAGAGTCTCGACAGTGATTCCCAGACTCACCTGTCTATATACAGAGTCTCCGCAGAGATTCCTAGACTCACCTGTCTATATACAGTGTCTCCACACTGAGTTCCAGACTCACCTGTCTATATACAGAGTATCCAAAGTGAGTCCCAGACTCACCTGTCTATATACAGAGTCTCCACAGTGAGTCCCAGACTCACCTGTCTATATACAGAGTCTCCACAGTGAGTCTCAGACTCACCTGTCTATATACAGAATCTCCACAGTGAGTCACAGGTTCACCTGGAGTCTCCACATTGAGTCCCAGACTCACCTGTCAATATACAGAATCTCCACAGTGAGTCCCAGACTCACCTGTCGATATACTGAGTCTCCACAGTGAGTACCAGATTCACCTGTCTATATACAGAGTCTCCACAGTGAGTCCCAGACTCCCCTGTCTATATAAAGAGTCTTCACAGTGATTCCCAGACTCACCTGTCTATATACAGTGTCTCCACAGTGAGTTCCAGACTCACCTGTCTATATACAGAGTCTCCAAAGTGAGTCCCAGACTCACATGTCTATATACAGAGTCTCCACAGTGAGTCCCAATCTCACCTGTCTATATACAGAGTCTCCACAGTGAGTCCCAGACTAACCTGTCTGTTTATACAATCTCCACCGTGAGTCCCAGACTCACCTGTTTATAAGCAGAGTCGCCAAAGTGTATCCCAGACTCACCTGTCTATATAAAGAGTGTCCACAGTGAATCCCAGACTCACCTGTCTATAAACAGAATATCCACAGTGATTCCTAGACACACCTGTCTATATACAGAGACTCCAGAGTGAGTCCAAGACTCACCTGTCTATATACAGAGTCTCCACAGTGAGTCCCAGACTCACCTGTCTATATACAGAGACTTCACAGTGATTCCAAGACTCACCTGTCTATATACAGAGTCTGCAAAGTGAGTCCAAGACTCGCCTGTCCATATACAGAGTCTCCACAGTGAGTCCCAGACTCACCTGTCTCTATACAGGGTCTCCACAGTGAGTCCCAATCTCAACTGTCTATATACAGTGTTGCCACAGTGAGTCCCAATCTCACCTGTCTATATACAATGTCACCACAGGGAGACCCAGACTCACCTATCTATATACAGAGTCTCCAAAGTGATTCCTACACACACCTGTATATATACAGAGTCTCCAGAGGGAGTCCCAGACTCACCTGTCCATATACAGAGTCTCCACAGTGAGTCCCAGACTCACCTGTCGATATACAGAGTCTCCATAGTGAGTCCCAGACTCACCTGGAGTCTCCACATTGAGTCCCAGACTCACCTGTCTATATACAGAGTCTCCGCAGAGATTCCTAGACTCACCTGTCTATATACAGAGTCTCCACAGTGAGTCCCAGACTCATCTGTCTATATACAAAGTATCCACAGTGAGTCCCAGACTCACCTGTCTATATACAGAGTCTCCACAGTGAGTCCCAGTCTCACCTGTCTATATACAGAGTCTCCACAGTGAGTCTCAGACGCACCTGTCTATATACAGAGTCTGAACAGTGAGTCCCAGACACACCTGTCGATATACAGAGTTTCCACAGTGAGTCCCAGTCTCACCTGTCTATATACAGAGTCTCCACAGTGAGTCTCAGACGCACCTGTCTATATACAGAGTCTGAACAGTGAGTCCCAGACACACCTGTCGATATACAGAGTCTCCACATTGAGTCCCAGACTCACCTGTCAATATACAGAATCTCCACAGTGAGACCAAGACACACCTGTCTATATACAGACTCTCCACAGTGAGTCCCAGACTCAGCTGTCTATATACAGAGTCTCCACAGTGACTCCCAAACTCATCTGTCGATATACAGAGTCTCGACAGTGATTCCCAGACTCACCTGTCTATATACAGAGTCTCCACATTGAGTCCCAGACTCACCTGGAGTCTCCACATTGAGTCCCAGATTCATCTGTCTGTATACAGAGTCTCCGCAGAGATTCCTAGACTCACCTGTCTATATACAGAATCTCCACAGTGAGTCCCAGACTCACCTGTCGACATACTGAGTCACCATTGTGAGTCCCAGACTCTCTTGTTTCTATACAGAGTCACCAAAGTGACTCCCAGACTCACCTGTCTATATAAAGAGTTTACACAGTGAGTACCAGACTCACCTGTCTATAAACAGAATCTCCACAGTGAGTCCCAGACACACCTGTCTATATAAAGTGTCTCCACAGTGAGTCCCAGACTCACCTGTCTATATACAGAGTGTCCAAAGTGAGTCCCAGACTCACTAGTCTGTTTATACTCTCTTGTTTCTATACAGAGTCACCAAAGTGAGTCCCAGACTCACCTGTCGACATACTGAGTCACCATAGTGAGTCCCAGACTCTCTTGTTTCTATACAGAGTCACCAAAGTGAGTCCCAGACTCTCCTGTCTATATACAGAGTCTCCACAATGAGACCCAGACAAACCTGTCTATATACAGACTCTCCACAGTGACTCTCAAACTCATCTGTCGATATACAGAGTCTCGACAGTGATTCCCAGACTCACCTGTCTATATACAGAGTCTCCACAGTGAGTCCTAGACTCACCTGTCTATATACAGAGACTCCAAAGTAAGTACCAGACTCACCTGTCTATATACAGTGTCTCCACACTGAGTTCCAGACTCACCTGTCTATATACAGAGTCTCCACAGTGAGTCCCAGACTCACCTGTCTATATACAGAGTCTCCACAGTGAGTCTCAGACTCACCTGTCTATATACAGAGTCTGAACAGTGAGTCCCAGACATACCTGTCGATAAACAGAGTCTCCACAGTGAGTCCCAGGCTCACCTTGAGTCTCCACATTGAGTCCCAGACTCACCTGTCTATATAAAGAGTGTCCACAGTGAATCCCAGACTCACCTGTCTATAAACAGAATATCCACAGTGATTCCTAGACACACCTGTCTATATACAGAGACTCCAGAGTGAGTCCAAGACTCACCTGTCTATATACAGAGTCTCCACAGTGAGTCCCAGACTCACCTGTCTATATACAGAGACTTCACAGTGATTCCAAGACTCACCTGTCTATATACAGAGTCTGCAAAGTGAGTCCAAGACTCGCCTGTCCATATACAGAGTCTCCACAGTGAGTCCCAGACTCACCTGTCTCTATACAGGGTCTCCACAGTGAGTCCCAATCTCAACTGTCTATATACAGTGTTGCCACAGTGAGTCCCAATCTCACCTGTCTATATACAATGTCACCACAGGGAGACCCAGACTCACCTATCTATATACAGAGTCTCCAAAGTGATTCCTACACACACCTGTATATATACAGAGTCTCCAGAGGGAGTCCCAGACTCACCTGTCCATATACAGAGTCTCCACAGTGAGTCCCAGACTCACCTGTCGATATACAGAGTCTCCATAGTGAGTCCCAGACTCACCTGGAGTCTCCACATTGAGTCCCAGACTCACCTGTCTATATACAGAGTCTCCGCAGAGATTCCTAGACTCACCTGTCTATATACAGAGTCTCCACAGTGAGTCCCAGACTCATCTGTCTATATACAAAGTATCCACAGTGAGTCCCAGACTCACCTGTCTATATACAGAGTCTCCACAGTGAGTCCCAGTCTCACCTGTCTATATACAGAGTCTCCACAGTGAGTCTCAGACGCACCTGTCTATATACAGAGTCTGAACAGTGAGTCCCAGACACACCTGTCGATATACAGAGTTTCCACAGTGAGTCCCAGTCTCACCTGTCTATATACAGAGTCTCCACAGTGAGTCTCAGACGCACCTGTCTATATACAGAGTCTGAACAGTGAGTCCCAGACACACCTGTCGATATACAGAGTCTCCACATTGAGTCCCAGACTCACCTGTCAATATACAGAATCTCCACAGTGAGACCAAGACACACCTGTCTATATACAGACTCTCCACAGTGAGTCCCAGACTCAGCTGTCTATATACAGAGTCTCCACAGTGACTCCCAAACTCATCTGTCGATATACAGAGTCTCGACAGTGATTCCCAGACTCACCTGTCTATATACAGAGTCTCCACATTGAGTCCCAGACTCACCTGGAGTCTCCACATTGAGTCCCAGATTCATCTGTCTGTATACAGAGTCTCCGCAGAGATTCCTAGACTCACCTGTCTATATACAGAATCTCCACAGTGAGTCCCAGACTCACCTGTCGACATACTGAGTCACCATTGTGAGTCCCAGACTCTCTTGTTTCTATACAGAGTCACCAAAGTGACTCCCAGACTCACCTGTCTATATAAAGAGTTTACACAGTGAGTACCAGACTCACCTGTCTATAAACAGAATCTCCACAGTGAGTCCCAGACACACCTGTCTATATAAAGTGTCTCCACAGTGAGTCCCAGACTCACCTGTCTATATACAGAGTGTCCAAAGTGAGTCCCAGACTCACTAGTCTGTTTATACTCTCTTGTTTCTATACAGAGTCACCAAAGTGAGTCCCAGACTCACCTGTCGACATACTGAGTCACCATAGTGAGTCCCAGACTCTCTTGTTTCTATACAGAGTCACCAAAGTGAGTCCCAGACTCTCCTGTCTATATACAGAATCTCCACAGTGAGTCCCAGACACACCTGTCTATATAAAGTGTCTCCACAGTGAGTCCCAGACTCACCTGTCTATATACAGAGTGTCCAAAGTGAGTCCCAGACTCACTAGTCTGTTTATACTCTCTTGTTTCTATACAGAGTCACCAAAGTGAGTCCCAGACTCACCTGTCGACATACTGAGTCACCATAGTGAGTCCCAGACTCTCTTGTTTCTATACAGAGTCACCAAAGTGAGTCCCAGACTCTCCTGTCTATATACAGAGTCTCCACAATGAGACCCAGACAAACCTGTCTATATACAGACTCTCCACAGTGACTCTCAAACTCATCTGTCGATATACAGAGTCTCGACAGTGATTCCCAGACTCACCTGTCTATATACAGAGTCTCCACAGTGAGTCCTAGACTCACCTGTCTATATACAGAGACTCCAAAGTAAGTACCAGACTCACCTGTCTATATACAGTGTCTCCACACTGAGTTCCAGACTCACCTGTCTATATACAGAGTCTCCACAGTGAGTCCCAGACTCACCTGTCTATATACAGAGTCTCCACAGTGAGTCTCAGACTCACCTGTCTATATACAGAGTCTGAACAGTGAGTCCCAGACATACCTGTCGATAAACAGAGTCTCCACAGTGAGTCCCAGGCTCACCTTGAGTCTCCACATTGAGTCCCATACACACCTGTCTATATACAGAGTCTCCAAAGTGATTCCCAGTCTCACTAGTCTGGAAACAGAGTCTCCACAATGAGTCCCAGACTCTCTTGTTTCTATACAGAGTCACCAAAGTGAGTCCCAGACTCTCCTGTCTATATACAGAGTCTCCACTGTGAGTCCCAGACTCACTTGTCTATATACAGAGTCCCCACAGTGACTCCCAGACTCACCCGTCTATATACAGAGTCTCCACAGTGAGTCCCAGACTCACCTGTCTATATACAGAGTCTCCACAGTGAGTCACAGACTCACCTGTCTGTTTATACAATCTCCACAGTGAGTCCCAGACTCACCTGTCTATATAAAGAGTATACACAGTGAATCCCAGACTCACCTGTCTATAAACAGTATCTCCACATTGAGTCCCAGACACACCTGTCTATATACAGAATCTCTGCAGTGGGTCCCAGCCTCACCTGTCTCTTTACAGAGGCTCCACAGTTATTCCTTAACTCACCTGTCTATATATAGAGTGTCCACAGTGAGTCCCAGACTCACCTGTCTATGTACAGACTCTCCACAGTGAGTCCCAGACTCACCTGTCTATATACAGAGTCTCCACAATGAGACCCAGACACACCTGTCTATATACAGACTCTCCACAGTGAGTCCCAGACTCACCTGTCTATATACAGAGTCTCCACAGTGACTTCCAAACTCATCTGTCGATATACAGAGTCTCGACAGTGATTCACAGACTCACCTGTCTATATACAGAGTCTCCACAGTGAGTCCAAGACTCACCTGTCTATATACAGAGACTCCAAAGTAAGTACCACACTCACCTGTCTAGAAACAATGGGGTAGAAATTAGGTCGCGCCCCATTTGGGGCGCAAATATCGTCTGGACACAAATATTAGCGCCTGGCGCTAATTATCGGCACTGACTGGAAACTTCACTTTTACCGCCCCGGGAGGTGAGTGGAGTGCTAAAGCAGGCGCTTCCCCCCTTGTTTTAAGGCGCAAAATCCGAGCAGTGAGGCGCTAACTCAGAGCGCTGGCGAAGCTCATGTAATGTCAGTCAGCAATGGAACACACACACAATGGCATGGGCCAGTTCTTAAAGGGGATGGTTAATCTTGCTTTCCATCCACATCCTGTTCATTGCAGCCTTGAATCTCGGCCTGGAGAGACTTGCACATCAAATGTGCTGGAAAGAACAATGGAGAGTACCAGGCAAAGAGCTCAGAGTGCAGCTCCCACAGTCTCTGCTAAATCGATACAAGGAATGGCAAATCAAAATGAACCTGCAAAGTGCTGCTCAGTACCCAAAACTCCTTCACACAATGTTGAATCTCTCCAGAAGTCTCTCCCTCTCTCTCTCAGAATGCGTAGTTCAAAAATGCCACCAACAATAAAAGACAGGAAGAGGCCCCCTTTAAATAGCGCACCCCCCAGCCCCACAGCGATTGATAGCGTTCCAGTCTTCTGGTCGTTGGATGCGCCAGGCGGTAAGGCAGGGGGAGCCACTCAATTTCCGCTCCGGGGCGCCACAAGGGCGTTGCACCATAGAATGACGTCACAATCTGCGCGAGCAGGTGGTCGCAGCGGTAAGTTTTAGCGCCGCCGCACAATGTCAAGTTAAGTTCCCGAGCGGCGCAAACATTGCTGCGCCCGGGCGTTAGCGGCTTTGCGCCCCATTAGCACCCTCTTAAGGCGCTAACGGGAGGCGCAACCAACTGAATTTTTACCCCAGTGTCTCCACACTGAGTTCCAGACTCACCTGTCTATATACAGAGTCTCCATAGTGAGTCCCAGACTCACCTGGAGTCTCCACATTGAGTCCCAGACTCACCTGTCTATATACAGAGTCTCCGCAGAGATTCCTAGACTCACCTGTCTATATACAGAGTCTCCACAGTGAGTCCCAGACTCACCTGTCTATATACAGAGTATCCACAGTGAGTCCCAGACTCACCTGTCTATATACAGAGTCTCCGCAGAGATTCCTAGACTCACCTGTCTATATACAGAGTTTCCACAGTGAGTCCCAGACTCACCTGTCTATATACAGAGTCTCCACAGTGAGTCCCAGACTCACCTGTCAATATACAGAATCTCCACAGTGAGTCCCAGACTCACCTGTCGATATACTGAGTCACCATAGTGAGTCCCAGACTCTCTTGTTTCTATACAGAGTCACCAAAGTGAGTCCCAGACTCTCCTGTCTATATACAGAGTCTCCACAGTGACTCCTAGACTCACCTGTCTATATACAGAGTTTCCACAGTGAGTCCCAGACTCACCTGTCTATATACAGATTCTCCACAGTGAGTCCCAGACTCACCTGTCAATATACAGATTCTCCACAGTGAGTCCCAGACTCACCTGTCGATATACTGAGTCACCATAGTGAGTCCCAGACTCTCTTGTTTCTATACAGAGTCACCAAAGTGAGTCCCAGACTCTCCTGTCTATATACAGAGTCTCCACAGTGACTCCCAGACTCACCTGTCTACATACAGAGTCACCAGAGTGAGACGCAGACTCACCTGTCTATATAGAGAATCTCCATAGTGAGTCCCAGTCTCACCTATCCACATATAGAGTCTACACAGTGAGTTCCAGACTCACCTGTCTATATACAGAGTTTCCACAGTGAGTCCAAGACCCACGTTTCTATATACATAGTCTCTACAGGGAGACCCAGACTCCCCTGTCTATATAAAGAGTCTTCACAGTGATTCCCAGACTCACCTGTCTATATACAGTGTCTCCACAGTGAGTTCCAGACTCACCTGTCTATATACAGAGTCTCCACAGTGAGTACCATATTCACCTGTCTATATACAGTCTCCACAGTGAGTCCCAGACTCCCCTGTCTATATAAAGAGTCTTCACAGTGATTCCCAGACTCACCTGTCTATATACAGTGTCTCCACAGTGAGTTCCAGACTCACCTGTCTATATACAGAGTCTCCAAAGTGAGTCCCAGACTCACATGTCTATATACAGAGTCTCCACAGTGAGTCCCAATCTCACCTGTCTATATACAGAGTCTCCACAGTGAGTCCCAGACTAACCTGTCTGTTTATACAATCTCCACCGTGAGTCCCAGACTCACCTGTTTATAAGCAGAGTCGCCAAAGTGAATCCCAGACTCACCTGTCTATATAAAGAGTGTCCACAGTGAATCCCAGACTCACCTGTCTATAAACAGAATATCCACAGTGATTCCTAGACACACCTGTCTATATACAGAGACTCCAGAGTGAGTCCAAGACTCACCTGTCTATATACAGAGTCTCCAAAGTGAGTCCCAGACTCACCTGTCTATATACACGGTCTCCACAGTGAGTCCCAATCTCACCTGTCTATATACAGTGTTGCCACAGTGAGTCCCAATCTCACCTGTCTATATACAATGTCACCACAGGGAGACCCAGACTCACCTATCTATATACAGAGTCTCCACAGTGATACCTAGAAACACCTGTATATATACAGAGTCTCCAGAGGGAGTCCCAGACTCACCTGTCCATATACAGAGTCTCCACAGTGAGTCCCAGACTCACCTGTCGATATACAGAGTCTCCAGAGTGAGTCCCAGACTCACCTGTCTATATGCAGAGTCGCCACAGTAAGTCCCAGACTCACCTGTCAAAATACAGAGACTTCACAGTGATTCGAAGACTCACCTGTCTATATACAGAGTCTCCAGAGTGAGTCCCAGACTCACCTGTCTATATACAGAGTCTCCACAGTGAGTCCCAATCTCACTTGTCTATATATCGAGTTTCCACAGTGAGTCCCAGACTCACCTGTCAATAAACAGAGTCTCCACAGTGAGTCCCAGACACACCTGTCTCTCTACAGAATCTCTGCAGTGGGTCTCAGCCTCACCTGTCTATATACAGAGTCTCCACAGTGAGATCCAGACACACCTGCCTATATACAGACTCTCCACAGTGAGTCCCAGACTCACCTGTCTATATACAGAGTCTCCAAAGTGACTCCCAAACTCATCTGTCGATATACAGAGTCTCCACAGTGAGACCCAGATTCACCTGTCTATATACAGAGTCTCCACAGTGACTCCCAAACTCACCTGTCTCTATAGAGAGTCTCCACAGTGAGTCCGAGGCTCACCTGTCTATAAACAGAGACTCCACTGGGAGTCCTAGACACACCTGTATATATACAGATTCTCCACAGTGTGTACCAGACTCACCTGAGTACTAACCGAGTCTCGACAATGAGTCCCAGATTCACCTGTCTCTATAGAGAGTCTCCACAGTGAGATCCAGACACACCTGCCTATATACAGACTCTCCACAGTGAGTCCCAGACTCACCTGCCTATATACAGAGTCTCCACAGTGAGTCCCAGACACACCTGTCTATATACAGAGTCTCCACAGTGAGTCCCAGACACACCTGTCTATATACAGAGTCTCAACAGTGAATCCCAGACTCACCTGACTCTATACAATGTCTCCACAGTGAGTCCCAGACACACCTGTCCATATACAGAGTCTCCACAGTGAGTCCCAGACTCGCCTGGACTCTCCACATTGAGTCCCAGACTCACCTGTCTATATACAGAATCTCCACAGTGAGTCCCAGACTCACCTGTCTATATGCAGAGTCTCCACAGTGAGTCCCAGACTCACCTGTCAATATACAGAAAGTTCACAGTGAGTCCCAGACTCACCTGTCCATATACAGAGTCTCCGCAGTGATTCCCAGACTCACCTGTCAATATACAGAAAGTTCACAGTGATTCCTAGACACACCTGTCTATATAAAGAGTCTCCAGAGTGAGTCCAAGACTCACCTGTCTATATACAGAGTCTCCATAGTGAGTCCCAGACTCACCTGTCTATATACAGAGACTTCACAGTGAATCCAAGACACACCTGTTAATATACAGAGTCTCCACAGTGAGTCCCAGACTCACCTGTCTCTATACAGGGTCTCCACAGTGAGTCCCAATCTCACCTGTCTATATACAGTGTTGCCACAGTGAGTCCCAATCTCACCTGTCTAAATACAAAGTCTCAACAGGGAGATCCAGACTCACCTGTCCACATACAGAGTCTCCACAGTGAGTCCCAGACTCACCTGTCTATGTACAGAGTCTCCACAGTGAGTCCCAGACTGACCTGTCTGTTTATACAATCTCCACAGTGAGTCCCAGACTCACCTGTCTATATAAAGAGTTTCCACAGTGAGTCCCAGATTCACCTGTCTGTCTACAGAATCTCTACATTGAGTCCCAGACACACCTCTCTGTATACAGAGTCTCCACAGTGAGTCCCAGACTCACCTGTCTATATACAGAGTCTCCACAGTGAGTCCCAGACTGAACTGTCTGTATACAGTGTCTCCACAGTGTGTCCCAGACTGACCTGTCTCTATACAGAGTCTCCACAGTGATTCCTAGACACACCTGTCTATAAACAGAGTCTCCACAGTGAGTCCCAGACACACCTGCCTATATACAGAGTCTCCACAGTGAGTCCCAGACTCACCTGTCTTTTTACAGAGTCTCCACAGTGAGTCACAGATTCACCTGTCTTTTTACAGAGTCTCCACAGTGAGTCCCAGACACACCTGTCTATATACAGAGTCTCCAGAGGGAGTCCCAGACTCTCCTGTTTTAATGCAGAGTCTCCACAGTGAGTCCCAGACTCACCTGTCTATATACAGAAACTTCACAGTGATTCCAAGACTCACCTGTCTATATACAGAGTCTCCAAAGTGAGTCCCAGAATCACCTGTCTATATAAAGTGTCTCCACAGTGAGTCCCAGACTCACCTGTCAAAAACAGAATCTCCACAGTGAGTCCCAGACATCCCTGTCCATATACAGAGTCTCCACATTGAGTCCCACACTCACCTGTCTATATACAGAGACTTCACAGTGATTCCAAGACTCACCTGTCTATATACAGAGTCTCCACAGTGAGTCCCAGACTCACCTGTTAATATACAGAGTCTCCACAGTGAGTCCCAGACTCAGCTGTCTCTATACAGGGTCTCCACAGTGAGTCCCAATCTCACCTGTCTATATACCGAGTTTCCACAGTGAGTCCCAGACACACCTGTCTATATACAGAGTCTCCACAGTGAGTCCCAGACTCACCTGTCTATATACAGAGTCTCCACAGTGATTCCAAGACTCACCTGTCTATATACAGAGTCTCCACAGTGAGTCCCAATCTCACCTGTCTATATACAGAGTCTCCACTGGGAGTCCCAGACTCACCTGTCTATATACAGAGTCTCCACAGTGACTCCCAAACTCATCTCTCAATATAGAGTCTCCACAGTGAGACCCATATTCACCTGTCTATATACAGAGTCTCCACAGTGACTCCGAAACTTCCCTGTCTATATACAGAGTCTCCACAGTGAGATCCAGACACACCTGCATATATACAGACTCTCCACAGTGAGTCCCAGACTCACCTGTCTATATACAGAGTCTCCACAGTGAGTCCCAGACTCACCTGTCAAAATAAAGAGACTTCACAGTGATTCCAAGACTCACCTGTCTATATACAGAGTCTCCACAGTGAGTCCCAATCTCACCTGTCTATATACCGAGTTTCCACAGTGAGTCCCAGACACACCTGTCTATATACAGAGTCTCCACTGGGAGTCCCAGACTCACCTGTCTATATACAGAGTCTCCACAGTGACTCCCAAACTCATCTCTCAATATAGAGTCTCCACAGTGAGACCCATATTCACCTGTCTATATACAGAGTCTCCACAGTGACTCCGAAACTTACCGTTCTATATACAGAGTCTCCACAGTGAGATCCAGACACACCTGCATATATATAGACTCTCCACAGTGAGTCCCAGACTCACCTGTCTATATACAGAGTCTCCACAGTGACTCCCAAACTCATCTGTCGATATACAGAGTCTCCACAGTGAGACCCAGATTCACCTGTCTATATACAGAGTCTCCACAGTGACTCCCAAACTCATCTGTCGATATACAGAGTCTCCACAGTGAGACCCAGATTCACCTGTCTATATACAGAGTCTCCACAGTGACTCCCAAACTCATCTGTCGATATACAGAGTCTCCACAGTGAGACCCAGATTCACCTGTCTATATACAGAGTCTCCACAGTGACTCCCAAACTCATCTGTCGATATACAGAGTCTCCACAGTGAGACCCAGACTCACCTGTCTATATAAAGAGTCTTCACAGTGATTCCCAGACTCACCTGTCTATATACAGTGTCTCCACAGTGAGTTCCAGACTCACCTGTCTATATACAGAGTCTCCACAGTGAGTACCAGATTCACCTGTCTATATACAGTCTCCACAGTGAGTCCCAGACTCCCCTGTCTATATAAAGAGTCTTCACAGTGATTCCCAGACTCACCTGTCTATATACAGTGTCTCCACAGTGAGTTCCAGACTCACCTGTCTATATACAGAGTCTCCAAAGTGAGTCCCAGACTCACATGTCTATATACAGAGTCTCCACAGTGAGTCCCAATCTCACCTGTCTATATACAGAGTCTCCACAGTGAGTCCCAGACTAACCTGTCTGTTTATACAATCTCCACCGTGAGTCCCAGACTCACCTGTTTATAAGCAGAGTCGCCAAAGTGAATCCCAGACTCACCTGTCTATATAAAGAGTGTCCACAGTGAATCCCAGACTCACCTGTCTATAAACAGAATATCCACAGTGATTCCTAGACACACCTGTCTATATACAGAGACTCCAGAGTGAGTCCAAGACTCACCTGTCTATATACAGAGTCTCCAAAGTGAGTCCCAGACTCACCTGTCTATATACAGGGTCTCCACAGTGAGTCCCAATCTCACCTGTCTATATACAGTGTTGCCACAGTGAGTCCCAATCTCACCTGTCTATATACAATGTCACCACAGGGAGACCCAGACTCACCTATCTATATACAGAGTCTCCACAGTGATACCTAGAAACACCTGTATATATACAGAGTCTCCAGAGGGAGTCCCAGACTCACCTGTCCATATACAGAGTCTCCACAGTGAGTCCCAGACTCACCTGTCGATATACAGAGTCTCCAGAGTGAGTCCCAGACTCACCTGTCTATATGCAGAGTCGCCACAGTAAGTCCCAGACTCACCTGTCAAAATACAGAGACTTCACAGTGATTCGAAGACTCACCTGTCTATATACAGAGTCTCCAGAGTGAGTCCCAGACTCACCTGTCTATATACAGAGTCTCCACAGTGAGTCCCAATCTCACTTGTCTATATATCGAGTTTCCACAGTGAGTCCCAGACTCACCTGTCAATAAACAGAGTCTCCACAGTGAGTCCCAGACACACCTGTCTCTCTACAGAATCTCTGCAGTGGGTCTCAGCCTCACCTGTCTATATACAGAGTCTCCACAGTGAGATCCAGACACACCTGCCTATATACAGACTCTCCACAGTGAGTCCCAGACTCACCTGTCTATATACAGAGTCTCCAAAGTGACTCCCAAACTCATCTGTCGATATACAGAGTCTCCACAGTGAGACCCAGATTCACCTGTCTATATACAGAGTCTCCACAGTGACTCCCAAACTCACCTGTCTCTATAGAGAGTCTCCACAGTGAGTCCGAGGCTCACCTGTCTATAAACAGAGACTCCACTGGGAGTCCTAGACACACCTGTATATATACAGATTCTCCACAGTGTGTACCAGACTCACCTGAGTACTAACCGAGTCTCGACAATGAGTCCCAGATTCACCTGTCTCTATAGAGAGTCTCCACAGTGAGATCCAGACACACCTGCCTATATACAGACTCTCCACAGTGAGTCCCAGACTCACCTGCCTATATACAGAGTCTCCACAGTGAGTCCCAGACACACCTGTCTATATACAGAGTCTCCACAGTGAGTCCCAGACACACCTGTCTATATACAGAGTCTCAACAGTGAATCCCAGACTCACCTGACTCTATACAATGTCTCCACAGTGAGTCCCAGACACACCTGTCCATATACAGAGTCTCCACAGTGAGTCCCAGACTCGCCTGGACTCTCCACATTGAGTCCCAGACTCACCTGTCTATATACAGAATCTCCACAGTGAGTCCCAGACTCACCTGTCTATATGCAGAGTCTCCACAGTGAGTCCCAGACTCACCTGTCAATATACAGAAAGTTCACAGTGAGTCCCAGACTCACCTGTCCATATACAGAGTCTCCGCAGTGATTCCCAGACTCACCTGTCAATATACAGAAAGTTCACAGTGATTCCTAGACACACCTGTCTATATAAAGAGTCTCCAGAGTGAGTCCAAGACTCACCTGTCTATATACAGAGTCTCCATAGTGAGTCCCAGACTCACCTGTCTATATACAGAGACTTCACAGTGAATCCAAGACACACCTGTTAATATACAGAGTCTCCACAGTGAGTCCCAGACTCACCTGTCTCTATACAGGGTCTCCACAGTGAGTCCCAATCTCACCTGTCTATATACAGTGTTGCCACAGTGAGTCCCAATCTCACCTGTCTAAATACAAAGTCTCAACAGGGAGATCCAGACTCACCTGTCCACATACAGAGTCTCCACAGTGAGTCCCAGACTCACCTGTCTATGTACAGAGTCTCCACAGTGAGTCCCAGACTGACCTGTCTGTTTATACAATCTCCACAGTGAGTCCCAGACTCACCTGTCTATATAAAGAGTTTCCACAGTGAGTCCCAGATTCACCTGTCTGTCTACAGAATCTCTACATTGAGTCCCAGACACACCTCTCTGTATACAGAGTCTCCACAGTGAGTCCCAGACTCACCTGTCTATATACAGAGTCTCCACAGTGAGTCCCAGACTGAACTGTCTGTATACAGTGTCTCCACAGTGTGTCCCAGACTGACCTGTCTCTATACAGAGTCTCCACAGTGATTCCTAGACACACCTGTCTATAAACAGAGTCTCCACAGTGAGTCCCAGACACACCTGCCTATATACAGAGTCTCCACAGTGAGTCCCAGACTCACCTGTCTTTTTACAGAGTCTCCACAGTGAGTCACAGATTCACCTGTCTTTTTACAGAGTCTCCACAGTGAGTCCCAGACACACCTGTCTATATACAGAGTCTCCAGAGGGAGTCCCAGACTCTCCTGTTTTAATGCAGAGTCTCCACAGTGAGTCCCAGACTCACCTGTCTATATACAGAAACTTCACAGTGATTCCAAGACTCACCTGTCTATATATAGAGTCTCCACAGTGAGTCCTTGACTCACCTGTCTATATACAGAGTCTCCAAAGTGAGTCCCAGAATCACCTGTCTATATAAAGTGTCTCCACAGTGAGTCCCAGACTCACCTGTCAAAAACAGAATCTCCACAGTGAGTCCCAGACATCCCTGTCCATATACAGAGTCTCCACAGTGAGTCCCAGACTCACCTGTCTATACATAGTGTCTCCATAGTGAGTCCCAGACTCATCTGGAGTCTCCACATTGAGTCCCAGACTCACCTGTCTATATACAGAGTCCCCACAGTGAGTCCCACACTCACCTGTCTATATACAGAGACTTCACAGTGATTCCAAGACTCACCTGTCTATATACAGAGTCTCCACAGTGAGTCCCAGACTCACCTGTTAATATACAGAGTCTCCACAGTGAGTCCCAGACTCAGCTGTCTCTATACAGGGTCTCCACAGTGAGTCCCAATCTCACCTGTCTATATACCGAGTTTCCACAGTGAGTCCCAGACACACCTGTCTATATACAGAGTCTCCACAGTGAGTCCCAGTCTCACCTGTCTATATACAGAGTCTCCACAGTGATTCCAAGACTCACCTGTCTATATACAGAGTCTCCACAGTGAGTCCCAATCTCACCTGTCTATATACAGAGTCTCCACTGGGAGTCCCAGACTCACCTGTCTATATACAGAGTCTCCACAGTGACTCCCAAACTCATCTCTCAATATAGAGTCTCCACAGTGAGACCCATATTCACCTGTCTATATACAGAGTCTCCACAGTGACTCCGAAACTTCCCTGTCTATATACAGAGTCTCCACAGTGAGATCCAGACACACCTGCATATATACAGACTCTCCACAGTGAGTCCCAGACTCACCTGTCTATATACAGAGTCTCCACAGTGAGTCCCAGACTCACCTGTCAAAATAAAGAGACTTCACAGTGATTCCAAGACTCACCTGTCTATATACAGAGTCTCCACAGTGAGTCCCAATCTCACCTGTCTATATACCGAGTTTCCACAGTGAGTCCCAGACACACCTGTCTATAT
The DNA here is from genome assembly GCA_030390025.1 of Squalus acanthias. Classification (NCBI taxonomy): domain Eukaryota; kingdom Metazoa; phylum Chordata; class Chondrichthyes; order Squaliformes; family Squalidae; genus Squalus; species Squalus acanthias. The sequence continues at coordinate 411,193 of JASTWF010000211.1, read as the reverse complement.
ACAGAGTCTCCACTGGGAGTCCCAGACTCACCTGTCTATATACAGAGTCTCCACAGTGACTCCGAAACTTACCGTTCTATATACAGAGTCTCCACAGTGAGATCCAGACACACCTGCATATATACAGACTCTCCACAGTGAGTCCCAGACTCACCTGTCTATATACAGAGTCTCCACAGTGACTCCCAAACTCATCTGTCGATATACAGAGTCTCCACAGTGAGACCCAGATTCACCTGTCTGTATACAGAGTCTCCACAGTGACTCCCAAACTCACCTGTCTCTGTAGAGATTCTCCGCAGTGAGTCCGATGCTCACCTGTCTATAAACAGAGACTCCACTGGGAGTCCTAGACACACCTGTATATATACAGATTCTCCACAGTGTGTACCAGACTCACCTGTCTACTAACCGGGTCTCGACAATGAGTCCCAGATTCACCTGTCTGTATAAAGTGTCTCCACAGTGAGTCCCAGACTCGCTTGTAGAAATACAAAGACTCCAAAGTGAGTCCCAGACTCACCTGTCTATATACAGAGTCTCCACAGTTATTCCTAGACTCACCTGTCTATATACAGAGTCTCCACAGTTATCCCTAGACTCAACTGTCTATATACAGAGTCCCTGCATTGAGTCCCAGACACACCTGTCCATATGCAGAGTCTCCACAGTGAATCCCAGACTCACCTGTCTATAAGCAGTGTCCCCACAGTGAGACCCAGACTCACCTGTCTATATACAGAGTCTCCACTGGTAGTCCCAGACTCACCTGTCTATATACAGAGTCTCCACAGTGAGTTCCAGACACAAATGTCTATATACAGAGACTCCACTGGGAGTCCCAGACTCACCTGTCTATATACAGAATCTCCACACTGAGTCCCAGACTCACCTGTCTATATAGAGAGTCTCCAAAGTGAGTCCCAGACACACCTGTCTGTATACAGAGTCTCCACAGTGAGTCCCAGACTCACCTGTCTATATAAAGAGTCTCCACAGTGAGACACAGACTCACCTGTCTATATACAGAATCTCTGCATTGAGTCCCAGGCACACCTGTCTACTAACAGAGTCTCCACAGTGAGTCCCAGACTCACTTGTCAATACAAAGAGACCCACAATGAGACCCAGACTCACCTGTCTATATACAGAGGCTCCACAGTTATTCCTAGACTCACCTGTCTCTATAGAGAGTCTCCACAGTGAGTCTGAGCCTCACCTGTCTATAAACAGAGTCACCACAGTGAGTCCCAGACTTACCTGTCTAGATACAGATTCGCCACTGGGAGTCCTAGACTCACCTGTCTATATACAGAGTCTCCATAGTGAGTCCCAGACTCACCTGGATGCTCCACGTTGAGTCCCAGACTCACCTGTCTATATACAGAGTCTCCGCAGTGATTCCTAGCCTCACCTGTCTTTATACAGAATCTCCACAGTGATTCCTAGACACATCTGTCTATATACAGAGTCTCCAGAGTGAGTCCCAGACTCACCTGTCTATATACAGAGACTTCACAGTGATTCCAAGACTCACCTTTCTATATACAGAGTCTCCACAGAGTCCTAGACTCACCTGTCTATATACAGACTCTCCAAAGTAAGTCCCAGACACACCTGTCTATATAAAGTATCTCCACAGTGAGTCCCAGACTCACCTGTCTATATACAGAGTGTCCAAATTGAGTCCCAGACTCACTAGTCTATATACAGAGACTTCACAGTGAATCATAGACTCACCTGTCTATATATAGAGTCTCCACAGTGAGTCCCAGACTCACCTGTCTGTTTATACAATCTCCACAGTGAGTCCCAGACTCACCTGTCTATAAACAGAATCTCCACAGTGAGTCCCAGACACACCTGTCTATATACAGAATCTCTGCAGTGGGTCCCAGCCTCACATGTCTCTTTACAGAGGCTCCACAGTTATTCCTTAACTCACCTGTCTATATATAGAGTGTCCACAGTGAGTCCCAGACTCACCTGTCTATGTACAGACTCTCCACAGTGAGTCCCAGACTCACCTGTCTATATACAGAGTCTCCACAATGAGACCCAGACACACCTGTCTATATACAGATTCTCCACAGTGAGTCCCATACTCACCTGTCTATATACAGATTCTCCACAGTGACTCCCAAACTCATCTGTCGATATACAGAGTCTCGACAGTGATTCCCAGACTCACCTGTCTATATACAGACTCTCCACAATGAGACCCAGACACACCTGTCTATATACAGACTCTCCACAGTGAGTCCCATACTCACCTGTCTATATACAGAGTCTCCGCAGAGATTCCTAGACTCACCTGTCTATATACAGAGTCTCCACAGTGAGTCCCAGACTCACCTGTCTATATACAGAGTATCCACAGTGAGTCCCAGACTCACCTGTCTATATACAGAGTCTCCGCAGAGATTCCTAGACTCACCTGTCTATATACAGAGTATCCACAGTGAGTCCCAGACTCACCTGTCTATATACAGAGTCTCCACAGTGAGTGCCAGACTCACCTGTCTATATACAGAGTCTCCACAGTGAGTCCCAGACTCACCTGTCTATATACAGAGTCTCCACAGTGAGTCTAAGAGTCACCTGTCTATATACAGAGTCTGAACAGTGAGTCCCAGACACACCTGTCGATATACAGAGTCTCCACAGTGAGACCCAGGCTCACCTGGAGTCTCCACATTGAGTCCCAGACTCACCTGTCAATATACAGAATCTCCACAGTGAGTCCCAGACTCACCTGTCGACATACTGAGTCACCATAGTGAGTCCCAGACTCTCTTGTTTCTATACAGAGTCACCAAAGTGAGTCCCAGACTCTCCTGTCTATATACAGAGTCTCCACAATGAGACCCAGACACACCTGTCTATATACAGACTCTCCACAGTGACTCCCAAACTCATCTGTCGATATACAGAGTCTCGACAGTGATTCCCAGACTCACCTGTTTATATACAGAGTCTCCACAGTGAGTCCTAGACTCACCTGTCTATATACAGAGACTCCAAAGTAAGTACCAGACTCACCTGTCTATATACAGTGTCTCCACACTGAGTTCCAGACTCACCTGTCTATAAACAGAATCTCCACAGTGAGTCCCAGACTCACCTGTCTATATACAGAGTACCCATAGTGAGTACCTGACTCACCTGTCTATATACAGAGTCTCCACAGTGAGTCCCAGACTCACCTGTCTATATACAGAATCTCTGCATTGAGTCCCAGGCACACCTGTCCACTAACGGAGTCTCCACAGTGAGTCCCAGACTCACCTGTCTATATACAGAGGCTCCACAGTTATTCCTAGACTCACCTGTCTCTATAGAGAGTCTCCACAGTGAGTCCGAGCCTCACCTGTCTATAAACAGAGTCACCACAGTGAGTTCCAGACTCACCTTTCTAGATACAGAGTCTCCACTGGGAGTCCTAGACTCACCTGTCTATATACAGATTCTCCAGTGAGTCCCAGATTCACCTGTCTATATACAGTGTCTCCACAGTGAGTCCCAGACTCACCTGTCTGTTTATACAATCTCCACAGTGATTCCGCGACTCACCTGTGTATATACAGAGTCTCCACAGTGATTCCTAGACTCACCTGTCCATATACAGAGTTCCCACAGTGAGTCCCAGACTCACCTGTCTATATACAGAGTCTCAAAACAGTATGTCCCAGACACAACTGTCTACATACAGAGTCTCCACAGTGAGTCCCAGACTCCATTGTCTACATACAGAGTCCCTGCATTGAGTCCCATACACACCTGTCTATATACAGAGTCTCCAAAGTGATTCCCAGTCTCACCCGTCCAGAAACAGAGTCTCCACAATGAGTCCCAGACTCACCTGTCTATATACAGAGTCCCCACAGTGAGTCCCAGACACACCTGTCTATATACAGAGTCCCCACAGTGACTCCCAGACTCACCCATCTATATACAGAGTCTCCACAGTGAGTCCCAGACTCACCTGTCTATATACAGAGTACCCACAGTGAGTACCAGACTCACCTGTCTATATACAGAGTCTCCACAGTGAGTCCCAGACTCACCTGTCTATATACAGAGTCCCTGCATTGAGTCCCATACACACCTCTCTATATACAGAGGCTCCACAGAGTCCTAGACTCACCTGTCCAAATACAGACTCTCCAAAGTGAGTCCCAGACTCACCTGTCTGTTTATACAATCTCCACAGTGAGTCCCAGACTCACCTGTCTATATAAAGAGTTTACACAGTGAGTCCCAGACTCACCTGTCTATAAACAGAATCTCCACAGTGAGTCCCAGACACACCTGTCTATATAAAGTGTCTCCACAGTGAGTCCCAGACTCACCTGTCTATATACAGAGTCTCCAAAGTGAGTCCCAGACTCACTAGTCTATATACAGAGACTTCACAGTGAATCCAAGACTCACCTGTCTATATACAGAGTCTCCACAGTGAGTCACAGACTCACCTGTCTGTTTATATAATCTCCACAGTGAGTCCCAGACTCACCTGTCTATATAAAGAGTTTACACAGTGAATCCCAGACTCACCTGTCTATAAACAGAATCTCCACAGTGAGTCCCAGACACACCTGTCTATATACAGAATCTCTGCAGTGGGTCCCAGCCTCACCTGTCTCTTTACAGAGGCTCCACAGTTATTCCTTAACTCACCTGTCTATATATAGAGTGTCCACAGTGAGTCCCAGACTCACCTGTCTATGTACAGACTCTCCACAGTGAGTCCCAGACTCACCTGTCTATATACAGAGTCTCCACAATGAGACCCAGACACACCTGTCTATATACAGACTCTCCACAGTGAGTCCCAGACTCACCTGTCTATATACAGAGTCTCCACAGTGACTCCCAAACTCATCTGTCGATATACAGAGTCTCGACAGTGATTCCCAGACTCACCTGTCTATATACAGAGTCTCCACAGTGAGTCCAAGACTCACCTGTCTATATACAGAGACTCCAAAGTAAGTACCGCACTCACCTGTCTAGAAACAGTGGGGTAGAAATGAGGTCGCGCCCCATTTGGGGCGCAAATATCGTCTGGACGCAAATATTAGCGCCTGGCGCTAATTATCGGCACTGACTGGAAACTTCACTTTTACCGCCCCAGGAGGTGAGTGGAGCGCTAAAGCAGGCGCTGCACACCTCTCTTAAGGCGCAAAGGCCGAGGAGTGAGGCGCTAACTCAGAGCGCTGGCGAAGCTCATGTAATGTCAGTCAGCAATGGAACACACACACAATGGCACGGGCCAGTTCTTAAAGGGGATGGTTAATCTTGCTTTCCATCCACACCCTGTTCATTGCAGCCTTGAATCTCGGCCTGGAGAGACTTGCACATCAAATGTGCTGGAAAGAACAATGGAGATTACCAGGCAAAGAGCTCAGAGTGCTGCTCCCACAGTCTCTGCTAAATCGATACAAGGAATGGCAAATCAAAATGAAGCTGCAAAGTGCTGCTCAGTACCCAAAACTCCTTCACACAACGTTGAATCTCTCCAGAAGTCTCTCCCTCTCTCTCTCAGAATGCGTAGTTCAAAAATGCCACCAACAATAAAAGACAGGAAGAGGCCCCCTTTAAATAGCGCCCCCCCCCAGCCCCACAGCGATTGATAGCGTTCCAGTCTTCTGGTCGTTGGATGCGCCAGGCGGTAAGGCAGGGGGCGCCACTCAATTTCCACTCCGGGGCGCCACAAGGGCGTTGCACCATGGAATGATGTCACAATCTGCACGCGCAGGTGGTCACAGCGGTAAAGTTTAGCACCGCCGCACAATCTCTAGTTAAGTTCCCGAGCGGCGCAAACATCGCTGCACCCGGGCGTTAGCGGCTTTGCGCCCCATTAGCGCCCTCTTAAGGCGCTAACGTGAGGATCAACCAACTGAATTTTTACCCCCCAGTCTCCACAGTGAGCCCCAGACTCCCCTGTCTAAATACAAAGACTCCAAAGCGAGTCCCAGACACACCTGTCTATATACAGAGGCTCCACAGTGATTCCTAGACTGACCTGTCTATATACAGAATCTCCACAGTGAGTCCCAGGCTCATCTGTCTATATACGGAGTCTCCACAGTGAGTCCCAGACTCACCTGTCTATATACAGAGTCTCCACTGGGAGTCGCAGACTCACCTGTCTATATACCGAGTTTCCACAGTGAGTCCCAGACTCATCTGTCTGTTTATACAATCTCCGCTGTGAGTCCCAGACTGAACTGTTTATAAGCAGAGTCTCCACAGTGATTCCTAGACTCACCTGTCTATATACAGAGTCTCCACAGTGAATCCCAGACTCACCTGTCGAGATACAGATTCTCCACAATGAGTCCCAGACACACCTGTCTATATACAGTGTCTCCACAGTGAGTCCCAGACTCACCTGTCTATATACAGAGTCTCCACAGTGAGTCCCAGACTCACATGACTGTATACAGAGGCTCCACAGTGAGTCTCAGACTCACCTGTCTATATACAGAGTCTCCACAGTGAGTCCCAGACACACCTGTCTATATACAGATTCTCCACAGTGAGTCCCAGACACACCTGTCTATATGCAGATTCTCCACAGTGAGTCCCAGACTCGCCGGGACTCTCCACATTGAGTCCCAGACTCACCTGTCTATATACAGAGTCTCCACAGTGATTCCTAGACTCACCTGTCTATATACAGAATCTCCACAGTGATTCCCAGACTCACCTGTCTAAATACAGAGTCTCCAAAGTGAGTCCCAGACTCACCTGTCTATATACAGAGACTTCACAGTGATTCCAAGACTCACCTGTCTATATACAGAGTCTCCACAGTGAGTCCCAGACTCACCTGTCTATCTACAGAGTCTCCACAGTGAGTCCTAATCTCACCTGTCTATATACCGAGTTTCCACAGTGAGTCCCAGACTCACCTGTCTATAAACAGACTCTCCACAGTGAGTCCCAGACACACCTGTCTATATACTGAATCTCTGCAGTAGGTCTCAGCCTCACCTGTCTATATACAGAGTCTCCACAGTGAGACCCAGATTCACCTGTCTATATACAGAGTCTCCACAGTGACTCCCAAACTCATCTGTCAATATACAGAGTCTCCACAGTGAGACCCATATTCACCTGTCTATATACAGAGTCTCCACAGTGACTCCGAAACTCACCTGTCTATATACAGAGTCTCCACAGTGAGACCCAGACACACCTGCCTATATACAGACTCTCCACAGTGAGTGACTCACCTGTCTATATACAGAGGGGTAAAAATTCAGTTGGTTGCGCCTCTCGTTAGCGCCTTAAGATGGCGCTAATGGGGCACAAAGCCACTAGCGCCCAGGCGCAGCGATGTTTGCGCCGCTCGGGAACTTAACTAGACATTGTGCGGCGGCGCTATACCTTACCGCTGCGACCACCTGCGCGCGCAGATTGTGACGTCATTCCATGGTGCAACGCCCTTGTGGTGCCCCGGAGTGGAAAATGAGTGGCGCCCCCTGCCTTACTGCCTGGCGCATCCAACGACCGGAAGACTGGAACGCTATCAATCGCTGTGGGGCTGGGGGGGGCGCTATTTAAAGGGGGCCTCTTCCTGTCATTTTCTGTGGTTGACATTTTTGCACCAATCGTTCTGAGAGAGAGAGAGAGATTCGGAGAGAGAGAAAGAGAGACTTCTGCATTGAGTCAACGCTGTGTGAGGTAGTTTTGCCTACTGATCCTAACTTCGCTGCTACTTTGGTTGCTGTCCTTCATAACTTTGCTTGCAAAGAGACTATGGGGGCTGCACTGAATGGGGGCGTCGTCCTGCTCCAGCTGAATCGGAGGACACAGAGACGCAGAGAGAGAGTGGCAATGATGGCCAGACGGAGGAGGGGCAACAGGCGTATGTACAGGAGAGCTTACCCTCCCAGGGTATATCGTGAACAGCTCTCCTACATTCATTTGTCTGAGGAGCTGTGTTTGCGAAGGCTGCGATTCAGCAAGGAGGTGGTCACTGAGCTCTGCCACCTGCTGCAGCCAGATCTGCAGCCTCAACTGAGGTCCAGGACGTCTCTGTCGGTGGCAGTGAAGGTCACAGTGGCTCTCAACTTCTATGCTACTGGCTCATTTCAAGCTGCTGCTGGGGACCTCGCCAATATCTCCCAGTTCGCGGTGCATTGCTGCATCCGGCAGGTCACAAATGTCCTCTTTAAAAGGAGACGAGAGTTCATCTCTTTCCCCATGACCCCAGACAAGCAGCGTGACCACGCTCTGGGCTTTGCGAGGATAGCGGGCTTCCCCATGGTGCAGGGCGCCATTGACTGCACGCATGTGGCTTTGCGTGCTCCACATGAGAATGCCGAGGAATTCCGGAACAGAAAGGGGTTCCATTCCTTGAATGTTCAGTTGGTCTGTGACCACAGACAGCTGATACTCGCTGTCAATGCCCACTAACCCGGCAGCTGCCACGATGCTTTCATCCTGCGCCAGACTACTGTGGCAGAACTTTTCGAGGCACTACATCAGCCAGTTGGTTGCCTTCTCGGGGACAAGGGGTATCCATTGAGCGCCTGGCTGATGACACCGCTCCGTACGCCCAACACCCCTGCTGAGCTGCGCTACAATGAGAGCCATCAAGCTACCAGGAACATCATTGAGCGCACAATCGGCGTGCTGAAGCAACGGTTCCGCAGTCTCGACCATTCTGGAGGAGCCCTGCAGTACTCGCCTGAGCGAGTATCCAACTTCGTAGTTGTGTGCTGCATGTTGCATAACATGGCAATCGTCAGGACCCAGCCAATGCCACCAGGCCTTGGAGCACCACCAGAGGAGGAGGAGGAAGAGGAGGAAGAGGACGAGGAGCATGATCATCAGCAGCACCAAGGCGGGAGGGCGGCCCACAATGGTGAAACTGCAAGGGCCGTCCGTCAACGGCTGATAGCAAGCCGCTTCTAGGGCCCCTGCTGTGGAAATGGCTTCTGCCATTGCTAACAACATCAATGAACACAGCACGCAACCCCTAAGCCGGCCAAGGCACCAATGATTCCAAACACCAAACATGTATATTTTGAATACAAAAACTTATTTATTTTACAAACTCTGTGTGTGTCATTTCCTCATGACAAACTCATAGAAATAAACACAAAGAAACAGTCAATAACATAACTGGTTCTCACAACCTGGAGATAATGTCCAAAACACTAAACAAAAGTTGGACCACGAACCTCGGCCTTTAATAAAAAAATGACCAGCATTTTGTCACACCTCCTACTTTTTGCCCTTCGAGGGTGATCTCCTTCCCTTGCGCACTTTCCCCCTTCTAACCCTACTGCTCCTCCGTAATGGGACCTCAGTGGCTGCAGCAAGGCTGGTGGAAGGCTGCTGATCGTCAGACCCTGACACTGCAGATGCCCCTGAAGGACGGCCTCGACCAGTTCTGGGCCTGGAGGGCCCGGCTGTAGACTGCACCAACTCTGCATGGGCGGCAGCAGTCTGTCCTACAGGCGGTGGCAAGTGCAGTGGAGAAGTGACAGTATCTCTTAATGTCTCTTAATGTCTCTTCATCTCCCCCTTTGTTCTTTTATCCCCTCCCCCTTTTCCCAGCTTTACTCTGGCCTTAAATCTATTTGATTTCCGGCTCTTCACAGTAATGACGAAAGGTCATCGACCTGAAACGTTAACTCTCTTTCTCTCTCCACGGATGCTGCCTGGCCTGCTGAGTTTTTCCAGCGTTTTCTGTTGTTATTTCAGATTTCCAGCATCCGCAGTATTTTGCTATCGTATTAGTGTTTGGTTCACTGCCACCTCTCTTCTAGGAATGCCTACCTTGAAGAAGTTCTGCTCTTCTCTTCGACGGGATTTCCGTTTGGCTCTTCAACCTTGTTCATCTTCATTGATTTCAGTTTCCCTTCTCGTGTTTGATCAGGTATCTTCCAAGACTCGGTTTCACAGCCACATTACTTTCCTCAGCAACTGTCTCCGGTTCCGACTTATCCCACGTGGATTCCAACTAAACTTCCACCCTTCGTGTTTCGGATCAACCCAGGATTACAAATATCTCCAAGATATTCATCGTTCCTCGAACTACTGCTCTCGCCGCATCTTGAGATCCACGCTCAACGCCATGCGGCGCCACATGAACACTCTCGACCTCTCTCTTCAGCAGCACCGATGCACTCTATCTCAAAGCTGTCCGGGTCCACAGTTCCATTTCATCCTTAGACTCATCCGACGCTTCAACAAAAAACTTTTCTTCTTCCTTTCCGATGTCAAGGATCGCAAGCTTCAACAACTCTCGGACACTAACGCCCCTCCGGAACCTTCTTCCCCTTCACTTTCCTCTGACCCCCCTTCTCCCAATCTCACCCCCTGCCGCGTTTTCACTATCCCCTCTGACCTTCCCCTCTCTGACTCCGAACGATCAGTCCTCAGCAAAGGCCTGACCTTCATCCCCTTACGCCCCCATCTCAATGAATTTCGAGCTCGGCACGATGCTGAGCTCTTTTTCCGCCGCCTCCGTCTCCGTGCCCACTTCTCTGGCCAGGAGTCTTCCCCCCGCACGGCTGACCCTTTCTCCCGCTTTCAGAATTCTCGTTCCACCTTGACCCCTCCCTCTGGCCTCTTACCCTCTCTAGATCTTTTCATTGCTAACTGCCGCCGTGACATCGGCCAGCTCAATTTCTCTGCTCCCCTCACTCACTCCAACCTACCTCCCTCTGAACTTGCAGCACTCCATTCTCTCCGATCCAACCCTGACATTGTCATTAAACCTGCTGACAAGGGTGGCGCTGTTGTTGTTTGGCGAACCGACCTCTACCTAGCGGAAGTTGAACGCCAACTCTCTGACACCTCCTCCTACCTCCACCTGGACCATGACCCCACTACTGAACATCAAGCCACCGTGTCCAAGACCGTCACTGACCTCATCTCCTCTGGAGATCTTCCCCCCACGGCCGCCAACCTCATAGTTCTCCAACCGCGCACAGCCCGCTTCTACCTCCTTCCCAAGATCCACAAACAGGACTGCCCCAGTAGACCCATCGTTTCAGCCTGTTCTTGCCCCACGGAACTTATCTCTTCCTATCTCGACTCTATTTTTTCTCCCCTTGTCCAGTCTCTTCCCACCTACATCCGCGACTCTTCCGATGCCCTCCGCCATTTTAACAGTTTCCAGTTTCCCGGCCCCAACCGTCTCCTCTTCACTATGGACGTACAATCCCTCTACACCTCCATTCCCCACCAGGATGGCCTGAGGGCGCTCCGCTTCTTCCTTGAACAGAGGCCCAACCAGTCCCCATCCACCACCACCCTCCTCCGCCTGGCTGAACTTGTTCTCACATTGAACAACTTCTCCTTTGACTCTACCCATTTCCTCCAAATTAAAGGTGTTGCTATGGGTACCCGCATGGGTCCTAGCTATGCCTGCCTTTTCGTGGGATATGTGGAACACTCTTTGTTCCAGTCCTACTCGGGTCCCCTCCCTCACCTCTTTTTCCGGTACATTGATGACTGTATCGGTGCCGTCTCCTGCTCTCGCCCTGAACTAGAAAATTTCATTCACTATGCTTCCAATTTCCACCCTTCCCTCACCTTCACATGGTCCATCTCCGACTCTTCCCTTCCCTTCCTCGACTTCTCCATCTCCATCGCTGGGGATAGGTTATTGACTAACATTCACTACAAGCCCACTGACTCCCACAGCTACCTGGACTACACTTCCTCCCACCCCGCTTCCTGTAAGGACTCTATTCCATTCTCCCAGTTTCTCCGTCTCCGCCGCATCTGATCTGATGATGCCACCTTCCATACCAGTGCTTCCGACATGTCTTCCTTTTTCCTCAACCGAGGATTCCCCTCTACCGTGGTCGACACGGCCCTCGACCGTGTCCGTTCTATCTCCCGCACTTCTGCCCTCACCCCTGCCCCTCCCTCCCGGAACCACGATAGGGTTCCCCTTGTCCTCACCTTTCACCCCACCAGCCTCCACATTCAACGGATCATCCTCCGCCATTTCCGCCACCTCCAGCGTGATCCCACCACCAAACACATCTTCCCCTCACCTCCCCTTTCAGCATTCCGCAGGGACCGCTCCCTCCGCGACTCCCTAGTCCACTCCTCTACCACCCCCAGCACCCCTTCCCCTTCGCCCGGCACCTTCCCGTGCACGCGCAGGAGATGCAACACATGCCCTTACACCTCCCCTCTTCCCACTGTCCAGGGCCCCAAACACCCCTTCCAGGTGAAACAGCGATTTACTTGTACTTCCTGCAATTTAGTATACTGTATTCGCTGCTCACGATGTGGTCTCCTCTACATTGGGGAGACCAAACGCAGATTGGGTGACCGCTTTGCGGAACACCTCCGTTCAGTCCGTAAGGGGGACCCCGAGCTCCCGGTGGCCTGTCACTTTAATTCACCGCTTCACTCCCACTCTGACCTCACCGTCCTCGGCCTATTACACTGTTCCACGGAAGCGCAGCGTAAGCTCGAGGAACAGCACCTCATCTTTCGTTTAGGCACGCTACAGCCCTCTGGACTCAATATCGAGTTCAAAAATTTTAGATCATAACCTCAGCTCCAATCACATTTATATTTTATTTTTTCCACCCTTTTATTTGCCCCCCCCCCACCTTTTTTTTCCTCCTAGAAGCTGGCACCTGTCCTTCATTCTGCCAGTGGATTTCACACTTCTTTCAGCCTTAATCTGTCACATTAACACCACCTCTAGCCTTGCATATCTCTTAATGTCTCTTAATGTCTCTTCATCTCCCCCTTTGTTCTTTTATCCTCTCCCCCTTTTCCCAGCTTTACTCTGGCCTTAAATCTATTTGATTTCCGGCTCTTCACAGTTCTGACGAAAGGTCATCGACCTGAAACGTTAACTCTCTTTCTCTCTCCACGGATGCTGCCTGGCCTGCTGAGTTTTTCCAGCGTTTTCTGTTGTTATTTCAGATTTCCAGCATCCGCAGTATTTTGCTATCGCATCGGAGAAGTGACAGTGTTGGCAGCAGGAATGCTGTCATCGTGAGAGAGGACAGCAACTCCCTGCTCGCCCGACACACTGGCACTCCCACGGGGCAGCACTTCAGCATCCGGAACAATCTGCTGGAGCACAGATTGCTGGCCTGCTGCGGCGCGGTGAGAGCCCCGGGGACATGTGAACGAACCATCGAGGTTGGCAGCAGTCAGTGCTCGCGTGGCCTCAATCTGAGTCTGCATGAGAGCAGTCAGAGATGGGATCACGGCAGTCAGTGACTGAATTGCAGCACTAAGCGTTAGTGTGGCAGCCGCCTGTGCTACAGCGAAGTGCTCCACACTCCTTGCCAATGACTCAATGCATTCGGGCACCCTTCCCACTGCACCCATGAGCTCAGTGTGCATGCCCACCGCCTGGGTGTTCATTTCTGCGATCAGCCGCTCCTCCTCTGCGTCCATTGCAGTAGGAGTCTCTGGCATACTCTCCCTCTAGGGAGAAGGCCCCCGTTCTTCCCTACCCCCATGGCGTTGCTGCAGCCCGCTGGGTCCTGGAGCTTCACCCTCATCAGACCCTTCCCCCCTGCTCCCCTCCAGGGAAGGCGTGTTCCCAGTGTGGGCATGGGCTTCCTCGGGAGAGGGTGGCACAGATGCTCCGGCTTCCTCTTCCTCCTCGGCTGCAGCTTCACTCCCACTGGCAGCTTCAGGGCCCGTCTCCTCAGCTGGTGAATCACCATCTGAAAGCAGGGAGGTACAAGAGTGGCTTTAGCGTGAGGACAGGGTGGCAGTAAGGGAGGAATAAGTGCAGCGAGTTAGCAAGTTGGATTGAAAGTGTCAAAGGCTGGTGTTGTGAGGGACAAGTGGAAGGACAGAGGACAAAAAGGTGATGACCTTACCATTGCTGTCCAGAACGGGGTCGGCGTCTCCAGTGGCGACGGGACCCATCACCCGGCTTGCCACAATCCTGTGGACGCGCTCCTCAAGATCGCTGAGGGGTTGCAGCTGAGGCCGCCCTCCACCTGTCCATTGCTGCTGTCTCCTATTATGCGCCAGCTTGGCCTGCAAGAAAAAGGACAGCATCTGAGTAAATATACAGCCATGGTCTTGCCTGATGTGCCTCCCATAGGTGAATAGCGCTTACTGTATGCAGCCATGGTCTTGCCTGATGTGCCTCCCATAGGTGAATAGCCCTTACTGTATGCAGCCATGGTCTTGCCTGATGTGCCTTCCATAGGTGAATAGCCCTTACTGTATGCAAAGTGTGGAATGTGTGTGTGTGTTTCATGAAAGGGCCATAGGTGTTGGATGAGTGTTGTGCATTGGGGTTTTAAGACCCTCTGGCCATAGAGTGAGGTTGAGATGGAGGGATGGAGAGGTATTGAGAAAAAGCCACTCACCCTGACGACACGAGTGAGGTCGTTGAACTTTTTGCGGCATTGAACATGGGTCCTGGGCACCATGCTCCTGGAGGAGACGCTCTGAGCCACCTCCCTCCACACTCTTCTGTACTCGCGTGGCAAAGGCCTCCTGCCACACTCAGGAAGAGTATACATCTTCTGCGCTCCACCGCGCCAACCAGAGCATCCAAGGCCCGCTCGGTGAAGCGCTGAGCTCGTTCTCTCACCCTCTCCATCCTTGGCAGCAAAATGGATTCACAGGTCTCTCCAGGCCGAGATTCAAGGCTGCAATGAGCAGGGTGTGGCTGGGGAGCAAGTTGGCCCCCCCCGCTTTAAGAACTGGCCGGCGCCAGTGTGTCTGTGTTCCCTCGCTAACTGGCAGCACCTGCGCTGCGCTCGTGCGCTGAGTTAGCGCCTCACTGCTCGGCCTTTGCGCCTTAAGACACGTGTGCAGCGCCTGATTTAGCGCTCCACTCACCTCCCGGGGCGGTAAAAGTGAAGTTTCCAGTCAGTGGCGATAATTAGCGCCAGGCGCTAATTTTTGCGTCCAGACGATATTTGCGCCCCAAATGGGGCGCAACCTAATTTTTCCCCCAGAGTCTCCACAGTGAGTCCCAGACACCCCTGTCTATATACAGAGTCACCACAGTGAGTCCCAGACTCACCTATCTATATACAGAGTATCCACAGTGAGTCGGAGGCTCACCTGTCTATATACAAAATCTCTACGGTGAGTGCCAGACTCACCTGTCTGTAAACAGTGTCTCCGCAGTGATCCCAGACTCACCTGTCTATATACAGAGTCTCCACAGTGAGTCCCAGACTCACCTGTCTATATAGAGAGTCCCCACAGTGAGTCCCAGACTCACCTGTCTATATACAGAGTCTCCACAGTGAGTCCCAGACTCACCTGTCTATATACAGAGGCTCCACAGTGATTCCTAGACTCACCTCTCTATATACAGAGTCTCCACAGTGATTCCTAGACTGACCTGTCTATATACAGAATCTCCACAGTGAGTCCCAGGCTCATCTGTCTATATACGGAGTCTCCACAGTGAGTCCCAGACTCACCTGTCTATATACAGAGTCTCCACTGGGAGTCGCAGACTCACCTGTCTATGTACCGAGTTTCCACAGTGAGTTCCAGTCTCATCTGTCTGTTTATACAATCTCCGCTGTGAGTCCCAGACTGACCTGCTTATAAGCAGAGTCTCCACAGTGATTCCTAGACTCACCTGTCTATATACAGAGTCTCCACAGTGAGTCCCAGACTCACCTGTCAATATACAGAGTCCCTGCATTGAGTCCCAGACACACCTGTCTATATACAGAGTCTCCACAGTGAATCCCAGACTCACCTGTCGAGATACAGATTCTCCACAATGAGTCCCAGACACACCTGTCTATATACAGAGTCCCCACATTGAGTCCCAGACTCACCTGTCTATATACAGAGTCTACTCAGTGAGTCCCAGACTCCATTGTCTATATACAGAGACCCTGCATTGAATCCCAGGCACATCTGTCAATATACAGACTCCACAGTGAGTTCCAGACTCACCTGTCCATATACAGAGACTCCACAGTGAGTCCCAGACTCACCTGTCTATATACAGAGTCTCCACAGTGAGCCCCAGACTCCCCTGTCTAAATACAAAGACTCCAAAGAGAGACCCAGACTCACCTGTCCATATACAGACTCTCCGAAGTGAGTCCCAGACTCTACTGTCTGTATACAGAGTCTCCACAGTGAGTCCCAGACTCACCTGTCCATATACAGAGTCTCCGCAGTGAGCCCCAGACTCTCCTGTCTGTATACAGAGTCTCCACAGTGAGTCCTAGACTCACCTGTCTATATACAGAGTCTCCAAAGTGAGTCCCAGACTCACCCGTCTTTTACAGAGTTTCTGCTGGGAGTCCTAGACTCACCTTTCTATATACAGAGTCTCCACAGTGAGTCCCAGACTCACCTGTACATATACAGAGTCTCCACAGTGAGTCCCGGACTCACCTGTCCATATAAAGAGTCTCCGCAGTCAGTCCCAGACACACCTGTCTTTATACAGCGTCTCCACAGTGAGTCCCAGACTCACCTGTCTATATACAGAGTCTCTACAGTGAGTCCCAGACTCACCTGTCTGTATACAGAGGCTCCACAGTGAGTCCCAGACTCACCTGTCTGTATACAGAGTCTCCACAGTGAGTCCCAGACACACCTGTCTGTATACAGAGTCTCCACAGTGAGTCCCAGACTCACCTGTCTATATACAGAGTCCCTGCATTGAGTCCCATAAACACCTGTATATATACAGTCTCCACAGTGAGTCCAAGACTCACCTGTCTATATACAGAGTCTCCACAGTGAGTCCCAGACTCCATTGTCTATATACAGGGACCCTACTTTGAGTCCCAGACACACCTGTCTATACACAGAGTCTCCACAGTGAATCCCGCACTCACCTGTCTATATGCAGACACTCCACAGTGATTCCTAGACTCACCTGTCTATATACAGTCTCTAAAGTGAGTCCCAGACTCACCTGTCGATAAACAGAGTCTCCACTGGGAGTCCTAGACTGACCTGTATATATACTGAGTCTCCACAGTGAGTCCCAGACTCACCTGTCTATATACAGAGTCTCCACAGTGAACCAGACTCCATTGTCTATATACAGGGACCCTGCATTGAGTCCCAGACTCACCGGTCTATGTGCAGAGTCTCCACAGTGAATCCAAGGCTCACCTGTCTATATACAGAGTCTCCACACACAGTCCCAGACTCACCTGTCTGTATACAGAGGCCCCACTGTGAGTCCCAGACTCACCTGTCTGTATACAGAGTCTCCTCAGTGAGTCCCAGACTCACCTGTCTATATACAGTGTCCCCACAGTGAGTCCAAGACTCACCTGTCTATATACAGAGTCTCCGCAGTGAGCCCCAGACTCTCCTGTCTGTATACAGAGTCTCCACAGTGAGTCCAAGACTCACCTGTCTATATACAGAGTCTCCACAGTGAGTCCCAGACTCCATTGTCTATATAGAGGGACACTGCTTTGAGTCCCAGACACACCTGTCTATATAAAGAGTCTCCACAGTGAGTCCCAGACTCACCTGTCTATATAAAGAGTCTCCACAGTGAGTCCCAGACACACCTGTCTATATAAAGAGTCTCCACAGTGATTCCTAGACTCACCTGTCTATATACATACGATAGCATGTTCTGATGAAAGGTCATCGACCTGAAACGTCAACTCTCTTTCTCTCTCCACGGATGCTGCCTGGCCTGCTGAGTTTTTCCAGCGTTTTCTGTTGTTATGTCTATATACATAGTCTCGTCAGTGATTCCTAGACACACCTGTCTATATACAGAGTCTCCACAGTGAGTCCCAGACTCCATTGTCTATATACAGGGACCCTGCTTTGAGTCCCAGACACACCTGTCTATATACAGTCTCCACAGTGAGTCCCAGAATCACCTGTCTATATACAGAGTCTCCACAGTGATTCCTAGACTCACCTGTCTATATACAGAGTCTCCACAGTGATTCCTAGACTCACCTGTCTATATACAGAGTCTCCACAGTGAGTCCCAGACTCACCTGTCTACATGCAGAGTCTCCACAGTGAGTCCCAGACTCACCTGTCGAGATACAGATTCTCCATAATGAGTCCCAGACACACCTGTCTATATACAGAGTCTCCACAGTGATTCCTAGACTCACCTGTCTATATACAGAGTCTCCACAGTGAGTCCCAGACTCCATTGTCTATATACAGGGACCCTGCTTTGAGTCCCAGACACACCTGTCTATATACAGTCTCCACAGTGAGTCCCAGAATCACCTGTCTATATACAGAGTCTCCACAGTGATTCCTAGACTCACCTGTCTATATACAGAGTCTCCACAGTGATTCCTAGACTCACCTGTCTATATACAGAGTCTCCACAGTGATTCCTAGACTCACCTGTCTATATACAGAGTCTCCACAGTGAGTCCCAGACTCACCTGTCTACATGCAGAGTCTTGTAAGGGTTTTGAGCGTGTCTCTCAGCCTGTGAGATTCGCGTGGCTCTGTGCAGCCTGTATGTCAGTGCGGGTTTAGGCCTTGTTGCCTGTTCTGGTCTCCAGCCAGTCTGGGAGCACTATACACACCTGTGAGTGGTTCGAATCAGTCGCCCTTACGGTTCTAGACACTGGACTTAGATGCGAGAGCAGTAATGGAGATGAAACTCAGGTAGACTCGGTTGAATGGTACGAAATGGAAAATCTTTATTGCATAATATTTAAGATTACGAAATACATGTCATAAGCACAGATTAATGACAGTACAATCTTACACGCAGTTATGTAACTAATTCTAGGGAAACGAGGAACGAACGACACACCGTAAATGGGGGCACACATTACAATTATCCTTAATACTTAAACCCTCCCCTATCAATATCTGTCCTAGCTAGATTCGTAGGATTCGAGACTCATGCTCACCACTCGTGATAACTCGGAGAAATTCCGAATAGCTGATCGGATGTTTTCCACCGCAGCACCCACGTGTCGATCAGGGGGTCTCCTGGCCCCACTTGTTTACTTGCTTCTGCTCCGGCTAGCAGGCTGGAACGTCTGCTGTTATGAAGATCTGTGTTTGTGGGTTTCACGTACCAGTCAACACTTAAGAGAATAATCTCCCGGTGTCCGTCATGAAGATCTGTTTTGGTGGGTTTCACATACCAGTCAATACTTAAGAGAAGAATCTTCCGGTGTCCGTTCTTTAAAGTTCAAAGAAGTCTTCCTGGCAAGGAAAAATGTCAATTCGACCTACAGGCGCGGTCGGGGCTTACTGACCGTGGCGATAAGTATGGTCTTCGTCTCTTCTCATCTCATCTCATCTCTTCTCGGGCCTTTGGTTCCGATGCCGGTTACCAACACAGGTCTTCGTGACACGACACGAGGTAGATCCGAACGGATCACAAAGTTCAACAGTCTTTTAGAAAGAGACACGAGGCAAACAGGAACAAGACGGCGAGTCAAGAACACAGGAGCAGCCACGAGGATGAAGAGTCAATCGAATAAGAGAAAGATGGACGGTTTGGAGCTTGCAATTATAGTGCAAAATCTTCCGTTTCCCGCCCAACCTTAATGTCTTTTCCTTTTGTTAGGGTTTGGCGCTCAAATGTCTTGTATAGGTGATCTCCGGTTTTAATGGGTTTCGGGGCTACTCGTAAATGTCTGAGTACCTGTTAATATTTCTCCCATTGTTAAATCGGTCGGTGTTCTCCCTGGAGGGGTTTTGGGGCTTCCAGGTGTTTTCTGTAACTACCCGCTAACGGCTCTCTCATCGTAGAGTCGTTGGGATTTTACATATTAATGTCTTTGGATGGGCCCTTGATTACTTGGTACAATAGCTTTCATTCGTACCTGGGAGACCGATTTCAGTATTTATGTTTATACTGTAAACCCATGATGTCTCGTGTATTATCTTCAATGTGCTGAATCTTAATCGATCTTGCACAAATGTTTATTGGAACGCCATCTTGTCTGCCTGTCGAAAAGTCTAGAATGTTCCGCCACGAGGTGCGGCGGCCATTTTACAAGCTGCTTGTGTCCACTTTGAAACCTGACAGCATTCTGCTGAAATAAAAGCTGTTTGAACGAAACTCTGTGTTTTTCTCCTTATTAATAAAATCGCGATATATTGCGAATTCTACAGTCTCCACAGTGAGTCCCAGACTCACCTGTCGAGATACAGATTCTCCATAATGAGTCCCAGACACACCTGTCTATATACAGAGTCTCCACAGTGATTCCTAGACTCACCTGTCTATATACAGAGTCTCCACAGTGAGTCCCAGACTCCATTGTCTATATACAGGGACCCTACTTTGAGTCCCAGACACACCTGTCTATATACAGAGTCTCCACAGTGAATCCCGCACTCACCTGTCTATATGCAGACACTCCACAGTGATTCCTAGACTCACCTGTCTATATACAGTCTCTAAAGTGAGTCCCAGACTCACCTGTCGATAAACAGAGTCTCCACTGGGAGTCCTAGACTGACCTGTATATATACTGAGTCTCCACAGTGAGTCCCAGACTCACCTGTCTATATACAGAGTCTCCACAGTGAACCAGACTCCATTGTCTATATACAGGGACCCTGCATTGAGTCCCAGACTCACCGGTCTATGTGCAGAGTCTCCACAGTGAATCCGAGGCTCACCTGTCTATATACAGAGTCTCCACACTGAGTCCCAGACTCACCTGTCTGTATACAGAGGCCCCACAGTGAGTCCCAGACTCACCTGTCTGTATACAGAGTCTCCTCAGTGAGTCCCAGACTCACCTGTCTATATACAGTGTCCCCACAGTGAGTCCAAGACTCACCTGTCTATATACAGAGTCTCCGCAGTGAGCCCCAGACTCTCCTGTCTGTATACAGAGTCGCCACAGTGAGTCCAAGACTCACCTGTCTATATACAGAGTCTCCACATGAGTCCCAGACTCCATTGTCTATATAGAGGGACCCTGCTTTGAGTCCCAGACACACCTGTCTATATACAGTCTCCACAGTGAGTCCCAGACTCACCTGTCTATATAAAGAGTCTCCACAGTGATTCCTAGACTCACCTGTCTATATACATAGTCTCGTCAGTGATTCCTAGACTCACCTGTCTATATACAGAGTCTCCACAGTGAGTCCCAGACTCCATTGTCTATATACAGGGACCCTGCTTTGAGTCCCAGACACACCTGTCTATATACAGTCTCCACAGTGAGTCCCAGAATCACCTGTCTATATACAGAGTCTCCACAGTGATTCCTAGACTCACCTGTCTATATACAGAGTCTCCACAGTGATTCCTAGACTCACCTGTCTATATACAGAGTCTCCACAGTGATTCCTAGACTCACCTGTCTATATACAGAGTCTCCACAGTGAGTCCCAGACTCACCTGTCTACATGCAGAGTCTTGTAAGGGTTTTGAGCGTGTCTCTCAGCCTGTGAGATTCGCGTGGCTCTGTGCAGCCTGTATGTCAGTGCGAGTTTAGGCCTTGTTGCCTGTTCTGGTCTCCAGCCAGTCTGGGAGCACTATACACACCTGTGAGTGGTTCGAATCAGTCGCCCTTACGGTTCTAGACACTGGACTTAGATGCGAGAGCAGTAATGGAGATGAAACTCAGGTAGACTCGGTTGAATGGTACGAAATGGAAAATCTTTATTGCATAATATTTAAGATTACGAAATACATGTCATAAGCACAGATTAATGACAGTACAATCTTACACGCAGTTATGTAACTAATTCTAGGGAAACGAGGAACGAACGACACACCGTAAATGGGGGCACACATTACAATTATCCTTAATACTTAAACCCTCCCCTATCAATATCTGTCCTAGCTAGATTCGTAGGATTCGAGACTCATGCTCACCACTCGTGATAACTCGGAGAAATTCCGAATAGCTGATCGGATGTTTTCCACCGCAGCACCCACGTGTCGATCAGGGGGTCTCCTGGCCCCACTTGTTTACTTGCTTCTGCTCCGGCTAGCAGGCTGGAACGTCTGCTGTTATGAAGATCTGTGTTTGTGGGTTTCACGTACCAGTCAACACTTAAGAGAATAATCTCCCGGTGTCCGTCATGAAGATCTGTTTTGGTGGGTTTCACATACCAGTCAATACTTAAGAGAAGAATCTTCCGGTGTCTGTTCTTTAAAGTTCAAAGAAGTCTTCCTGGCAAGGAAAAATGTCAATTCGACCTACAGGCGCGGTCGGGGCTTACTGACCGTGGCGATAAGTATGGTCTTCGTCTCTTCTCATCTCATCTCATCTCTTCTCGGGCCTTTGGTTCCGATGCCGGTTACCAACACAGGTCTTCGTGACACGACACGAGGTAGATCCGAACGGATCACAAAGTTCAACAGTCTTTTAGAAAGAGACACGAGGCAAACAGGAACAAGACGGCGAGTCAAGAACACAGGAGCAGCCACGAGGATGAAGAGTCAATCGAATAAGAGAAAGATGGACGGTTTGGAGCTTGCAATTATAGTGCAAAATCTTCCGTTTCCCGCCCAACCTTAATGTCTTTTCCTTTTGTTAGGGTTTGGCGCTCAAATGTCTTGTATAGGTGATCTCCGGTTTTAATGGGTTTCGGGGCTACTCGTAAATGTCTGAGTACCTGTTAATATTTCTCCCATTGTTAAATCGGTCGGTGTTCTCCCTGGAGGGGTTTTGGGGCTTCCAGGTGTTTTCTGTAACTACCCGCTAACGGCTCTCTCATCGTAGAGTCGTTGGGATTTTACATATTAATGTCTTTGGATGGGCCCTTGATTACTTGGTACAATAGCTTTCATTCGTACCTGGGAGACCGATTTCAGTATTTATGTTTATACTGTAAACCCATGATGTCTCGTGTATTATCTTCAATGTGCTGAATCTTAATCGATCTTGCACAAATGTTTATTGGAACGCCATCTTGTCTGCCTGTCGAAAAGTCTAGAATGTTCCGCCACGAGGTGCGGCGGCCATTTTACAAGCTGCTTGTGTCCACTTTGAAACCTGACAGCATTCTGCTGAAATAAAAGCTGTTTGAACGAAACTCTGTGTTTTTCTCCTTATTAATAAAATCGCGATATATTGCGAATTCTACAGTCTCCACAGTGAGTCCCAGACTCACCTGTCGAGATACAGATTCTCCATAATGAGTCCCAGACACACCTGTCTATATACAGAGTCTCCACAGTGATTCCTAGACTCACCTGTCTATATACAGAGTCTCCACAGTGAGTCCCAGACTCCATTGTCTATATACAGGGACCCTACTTTGAGTCCCAGACACACCTGTCTATATATAGAGTCTCCACAGTGAATCCCGCACTCACCTGTCTATATGCAGACACTCCACAGTGATTCCTAGACTCACCTGTCTATATACAGTCTCTAAAGTGAGTCCCAGACTCACCTGTCGATAAACAGAGTCTCCACTGGGAGTCCTAGACTGACCTGTATATATACTGAGTCTCCACAGTGAGTCCCAGACTCACCTGTCTATATACAGAGTCTCCACAGTGAACCAGACTCCATTGTCTATATACAGGGACCCTGCATTGAGTCCCAGACTCACCGGTCTATGTGCAGAGTCTCCACAGTGAATCCGAGGCTCACCTGTCTATATACAGAGTCTCCACACTGAGTCCCAGACTCACCTGTCTGTATACAGAGGCCCCACAGTGAGTCCCAGACTCACCTGTCTGTATACAGAGTCTCCTCAGTGAGTCCCAGACTCACCTGTCTATATACAGTGTCCCCACAGTGAGTCCAAGACTCACCTGTCTATATACAGAGTCTCCGCAGTGAGCCCCAGACTCTCCTGTCTGTATACAGAGTCGCCACAGTGAGTCCAAGACTCACCTGTCTATATACAGAGTCTCCACATGAGTCCCAGACTCCATTGTCTATATAGAGGGACCCTGCTTTGAGTCCCAGACACACCTGTCTATATACAGTCTCCACAGTGAGTCCCAGACTCACCTGTCTATATAAAGAGTCTCCACAGTGATTCCTAGACTCACCTGTCTATATACATAGTCTCGTCAGTGATTCCTAGACTCACCTGTCTATATACAGAGTCTCCACAGTGAGTCCCAGACTCCATTGTCTATATACAGGGACCCTGCTTTGAGTCCCAGAATCACCTGTCTATATACAGAGTCTCCACAGTGATTCCTAGATTCACCTGTCTATATACAGAGTCTCCACAGTGAGTCCCAGACTCACCTGTCTATAGAAAGAGTCTCCACAGTGATTCCTAGACTCACCTGTCTATATACATAGTCTCGTCAGTGATTCCTAGACTCACCTGTCTATATACAGAGTCTCCACAGTGAGTCCCAGACTCCATTGTCTATATACAGGGACCCTGCTTTGAGTCCCAGACACACCTGTCTATATACAGTCTCCACAGTGAGTCCCAGAATCACCTGTCTATATACAGAGTCTCCACAGTGATTCCTAGACTCACCTGTCTATATACAGAGTCTCCACAGTGATTCCTAGACTCACCTGTCTATATACAGAGTCTCCACAGTGATTCCTAGACTCACCTGTCTATATACAGAGTCTCCACAGTGAGTCCCAGACTCACCTGTCTACATGCAGAGTCTTGTAAGGGTTTTGAGCGTGTCTCTCAGCCTGTGAGATTCGCGTGGCTCTGTGCAGCCTGTATGTCAGTGCGGGTTTAGGCCTTGTTGCCTGTTCTGGTCTCCAGCCAGTCTGGGAGCACTATACACACCTGTGAGTGGTTCGAATCAGTCGCCCTTACGGTTCTAGACACTGGACTTAGATGCGAGAGCAGTAATGGAGATGAAACTCAGGTAGACTCGGTTGAATGGTACGAAATGGAAAATCTTTATTGCATAATATTTAAGATTACGAAATACATGTCATAAGCACAGATTAATGACAGTACAATCTTACACGCAGTTATGTAACTAATTCTAGGGAAACGAGGAACGAACGACACACCGTAAATGGGGGCACACATTACAATTATCCTTAATACTTAAACCCTCCCCTATCAATATCTGTCCTAGCTAGATTCGTAGGATTCGAGACTCATGCTCACCACTCGTGATAACTCGGAGAAATTCCGAATAGCTGATCGGATGTTTTCCACCGCAGCACCCACGTGTCGATCAGGGGGTCTCCTGGCCCCACTTGTTTACTTGCTTCTGCTCCGGCTAGCAGGCTGGAACGTCTGCTGTTATGAAGATCTGTGTTTGTGGGTTTCACGTACCAGTCAACACTTAAGAGAATAATCTCCCGGTGTCCGTCATGAAGATCTGTTTGGTGGGTTTCACATACCAGTCAATACTTAAGAGAAGAATCTTCCGGTGTCCGTTCTTTAAAGTTCAAAGAAGTCTTCCTGGCAAGGAAAAATGTCAATTCGACCTACAGGCGCGGTCGGGGCTTACTGACCGTGGCGATAAGTATGGTCTTCGTCTCTTCTCATCTCATCTCATCTCTTCTCGGGCCTTTGGTTCCGATGCCGGTTACCAACACAGGTCTTCGTGACACGACACGAGGTAGATCCGAACGGATCACAAAGTTCAACAGTCTTTTAGAAAGAGACACGAGGCAAACAGGAACAAGACGGCGAGTCAAGAACACAGGAGCAGCCACGAGGATGAAGAGTCAATCGAATAAGAGAAAGATGGACGGTTTGGAGCTTGCAATTATAGTGCAAAATCTTCCGTTTCCCGCCCAACCTTAATGTCTTTTCCTTTTGTTAGGGTTTGGCGCTCAAATGTCTTGTATAGGTGATCTCCGGTTTTAATGGGTTTCGGGGCTACTCGTAAATGTCTGAGTACCTGTTAATATTTCTCCCATTGTTAAATCGGTCGGTGTTCTCCCTGGAGGGGTTTTGGGGCTTCCAGGTGTTTTCTGTAACTACCCGCTAACGGCTCTCTCATCGTAGAGTCGTTGGGATTTTACATATTAATGTCTTTGGATGGGCCCTTGATTACTTGGTACAATAGCTTTCATTCGTACCTGGGAGACCGATTTCAGTATTTATGTTTATACTGTAAACCCATGATGTCTCGTGTATTATCTTCAATGTGCTGAATCTTAATCGATCTTGCACAAATGTTTATTGGAACGCCATCTTGTCTGCCTGTCGAAAAGTCTAGAATGTTCCGCCACGAGGTGCGGCGGCCATTTTACAAGCTGCTTGTGTCCACTTTGAAACCTGACAGCATTCTGCTGAAATAAAAGCTGTTTGAACGAAACTCTGTGTTTTTCTCCTTATTAATAAAATCGCGATATATTGCGAATTCTACAGTCTCCACAGTGAGTCCCAGACTCACCTGTCGAGATACAGATTCTCCATAATGAGTCCCAGACACACCTGTCTATATACAGAGTCTCCACAGTGATTCCTAGACTCACCTGTCTATATACAGAGTCTCCACAGTGAGTCCCAGACTCCATTGTCTATATACAGGGACCCTACTTTGAGTCCCAGACACACCTGTCTATATACAGAGTCTCCACAGTGAATCCCGCACTCACCTGTCTATATGCAGACACTCCACAGTGATTCCTAGACTCACCTGTCTATATACAGTCTCTAAAGTGAGTCCCAGACTCACCTGTCGATAAACAGAGTCTCCACTGGGAGTCCTAGACTGACCTGTATATATACTGAGTCTCCACAGTGAGTCCCAGACTCACCTGTCTATATACAGAGTCTCCACAGTGAACCAGACTCCATTGTCTATATACAGGGACCCTGCATTGAGTCCCAGACTCACCGGTCTATGTGCAGAGTCTCCACAGTGAATCCAAGGCTCACCTGTCTATATACAGAGTCTCCACACTGAGTCCCAGACTCACCTGTCTGTATACAGAGGCCCCACAGTGAGTCCCAGACTCACCTGTCTGTATACAGAGTCTCCTCAGTGAGTCCCAGACTCACCTGTCTATATACAGTGTCCCCACAGTGAGTCCAAGACTCACCTGTCTATATACAGAGTCTCCGCAGTGAGCCCCAGACTCTCCTGTCTGTATACAGAGTCGCCACAGTGAGTCCAAGACTCACCTGTCTATATACAGAGTCTCCACATGAGTCCCAGACTCCATTGTCTATATAGAGGGACCCTGCTTTGAGTCCCAGACACACCTGTCTATATACAGTCTCCACAGTGAGTCCCAGACTCACCTGTCTATATAAAGAGTCTCCACAGTGATTCCTAGACTCACCTGTCTATATACATAGTCTCGTCAGTGATTCCGAGACTCACCTGTCTATATACAGAGTCTCCACAGTGAGTCCCAGACTCCATTGTCTAGATACAGGGACCCTGCTTTGAGTCCCAGACACACCTGTCTATATACAGTCTCCACAGTGAGTCCCAGAATCACCTGTCTATATACAGAGTCTCCACAGTGATTCCTAGACTCACCTGTCTATATACAGAGTCTCCACAGTGATTCCTAGACTCACCTGTCTATATACAGAGTCTCCACAGTGATTCCTAGACTCACCTGTCTATATACAGAGTCTCCACAGTGAGTCCCAGACTCACCTGTCTACATGCAGAGTCTTGTAAGGGTTTTGAGCGTGTCTCTCAGCCTGTGAGATTCGCGTGGCTCTGTGCAGCCTGTATGTCAGTGCGAGTTTAGGCCTTGTTGCCTGTTCTGGTCTCCAGCCAGTCTGGGAGCACTATACACACCTGTGAGTGGTTCGAATCAGTCGCCCTTACGGTTCTAGACACTGGACTTAGATGCGAGAGCAGTAATGGAGATGAAACTCAGGTAGACTCGGTTGAATGGTACGAAATGGAAAATCTTTATTGCATAATATTTAAGATTACGAAATACATGTCATAAGCACAGATTAATGACAGTACAATCTTACACGCAGTTATGTAACTAATTCTAGGGAAACGAGGAACGAACGACACACCGTAAATGGGGGCACACATTACAATTATCCTTAATACTTAAACCCTCCCCTATCAATATCTGTCCTAGCTAGATTCGTAGGATTCGAGACTCATGCTCACCACTCGTGATAACTCGGAGAAATTCCGAATAGCTGATCGGATGTTTTCCACCGCAGCACCCACGTGTCGATCAGGGGGTCTCCTGGCCCCACTTGTTTACTTGCTTCTGCTCCGGCTAGCAGGCTGGAACGTCTGCTGTTATGAAGATCTGTGTTTGTGGGTTTCACGTACCAGTCAACACTTAAGAGAATAATCTCCCGGTGTCCGTCATGAAGATCTGTTTTGGTGGGTTTCACATACCAGTCAATACTTAAGAGAAGAATCTTCCGGTGTCCGTTCTTTAAAGTTCAAAGAAGTCTTCCTGGCAAGGAAAAATGTCAATTCGACCTACAGGCGCGGTCGGGGCTTACTGACCGTGGCGATAAGTATGGTCTTCGTCTCTTCTCATCTCATCTCATCTCTTCTCGGGTCTTTGGTTCCGATGCCGGTTACCAACACAGGTCTTCGTGACACGACACGAGGTAGATCCGAACGGATCACAAAGTTCAACAGTCTTTTAGAAAGAGACACGAGGCAAACAGGAACAAGACGGCGAGTCAAGAACACAGGAGCAGCCACGAGGATGAAGAGTCAATCGAATAAGAGAAAGATGGACGGTTTGGAGCTTGCAATTATAGTGCAAAATCTTCCGTTTCCCGCCCAACCTTAATGTCTTTTCCTTTTGTTAGGGTTTGGCGCTCAAATGTCTTGTATAGGTGATCTCCGGTTTTAATGGGTTTCGGGGCTACTCGTAAATGTCTGAGTACCTGTTAATGTTTCTCCCATTGTTAAATCGGTCGGTGTTCTCCCTGGAGGGGTTTTGGGGCTTCCAGGTGTTTTCTGTAACTACCCGCTAACGGCTCTCTCATCGTAGAGTCGTTGGGATTTTACATATTAATGTCTTTGGATGGGCCCTTGATTACTTGGTACAATAGCTTTCATTCGTACCTGGGAGACCGATTTCAGTATTTATGTTTATACTGTAAACCCATGATGTCTCGTGTATTATCTTCAATGTGCTGAATCTTAATCGATCTTGCACAAATGTTTATTGGAACGCCATCTTGTCTGCCTGTCGAAAAGTCTAGAATGTTCCGCCACGAGGTGCGGCGGCCATTTTACAAGCTGCTTGTGTCCACTTTGAAACCTGACAGCATTCTGCTGAAATAAAAGCTGTTTGAACGAAACTCTGTGTTTTTCTCCTTATTAATAAAATCGCGATATATTGCGAATTCTACAGTCTCCACAGTGAGTCCCAGACTCACCTGTCGAGATACAGATTCTCCATAATGAGTCCCAGACACACCTGTCTATATACAGAGTCTCCACAGTGATTCCTAGACTCACCTGTCTATATACAGAGTCTCCACAGTGAGTCCCAGACTCCATTGTCTATATACAGGGACCCTGCTTTGAGTCCCAGACACACCTGTCTATATACAGTCTCTACAGTGAGTCCCAGACTCACCTGTCTGTATACAGAGTCTCCACAGTGATTCCTAGACTCACCTGTCTGTATACAGAGTCTCCACAGTGACTCCTAGATTCACCTGTCTATATACTGAGTCTCCACAGTGATTCCTAGACTCACCTGTCTATATACAGAGTCTCCACAGTGAACCAGACTCCATTGTCTATATACAGGGACGCTGCATTGAGTCCCAGACTCACCGGTCTATGTGCAGAGTCTCCACAGTGAATCCGAGGCTCACCTGTCTATATACAGAGTCACCACAGTGAGTCCCAGACTCACCTATCTATATACAGAGTATCCACAGTGAGTCGGAGGCTCACCTGTCTATATACAAAATCTCCACAGTGAGTGCCAGACTCACCTGTCTGTATATAGAGTCTCCACAGTGAGTCCCAGACACACCTGTCTATATACAGAGGCTCCACAGTGATTCCTAGACTCACCTGTCTATATACAGAGGCTCCACAGTGATTCCTAGACTCACCTCTCTATATACAGAGTCGCCACAGTGATTCCTAGACTGACCTGTCTATATACAGAATCTCCACAGTGAGTCCCAGTCTCATCTGTCTGTTTATACAATCTCCGCTGTGAGTCCCAGACTGACCTGCTTATAAGCAGAGTCTCCACAGTGATTCCTAGACTCACCTTTCTATATACAGAGTCTCCACAGTGAATCCCAGTTTCCCCTGTCTATATACAGAGACTCCACAGTGATTCCCAGTTTCCCCTGTCTATATACAGAGTCTCCACAGTGAGTCCCAGACTCACCTGTCAATATACAGAGTCCCTGCATTGAGTCCCAGACACACCTGTCTATATACAGAGTCTCCACAGTGAATCCCAGACTCACCTGTCGAGATACAGATTCTCCACAATGAGTCCCAGACACACCTGTCTATATACAGAGTCCCCACATTGAGTCCCAGACTCACCTGTCTATATACAGAGTCTACTCAGTGAGTCCCAGACTCCATTGTCTATATACAGAGACCCTGCATTGAATCCCAGGCACATCTGTCAATATACAGACTCCACAGTGAGTTCCAGACTCACCTGTCCATATACAGAGACTCCACAGTGAGCCCCAGACTCCCCTGTCTAAATACAAAGACTCCAAAGAGAGACCCAGACTCACCTGTCCATATACAGACTCTCCGAAGTGAGTCCCAGACTCTACTGTCTGTATACAGAGTCTCCACAGTGAGTCCCAGACTCACCTGTCCATATACAGAGTCTCCGCAGTGAGCCCCAGACTCTCCTGTCTGTATACAGAGTCTCCAAAGTGAGTCCCAGACTCACCCGTCTTTTACAGAGTTTCTGCTGGGAGTCCTAGACTCACCTTTCTATATACAGAGTCTCCACAGTGAGTCCCAGACTCACCTGTACATATACAGAGTCTCCACAGTGAGTCCCGGACTCACCTGTCCATATAAAGAGTCTCCGCAGTGAGTCCCAGACACACCTGTCTTTATACAGCGTCTCCACAGTGAGTCCCAGACTCACCTGTCTATATACAGAGTCTCTACAGTGAGTCCCAGACTCACCTGTCTGTATACAGAGGCTCCACAGTGAGTCCCAGACTCACCTGTCTGAATGCAGAGTCTCCACAGTGAGTCCCAGACTCACCTGTGTGTATACAGAGTCTCCACAGTGAGTCCCAGACACACCTGTCTGTATACAGAGTCTCCACAGTGAGTCCCAGACTCACCTGTCTATATACAGAGTCTCCACAGTGAGTCCCAGACTCCATTGTCTATATACAGGGACCCTACTTTGAGTCCCAGACACACCTGTCTATATACAGAGTCTCCACAGTGAATCCCGCACTCACCTGTCTATATGCAGACACTCCACAGTGATTCCTAGACTCACCTGTCTATATACAGTCTCTAAAGTGAGTCCCAGACTCACCTGTCGATAAACAGAGTCTCCACTGGGAGTCCTAGACTGACCTGTATATATACTGAGTCTCCACAGTGATTCCTAGACTCACCTGTCTATATACAGATTCTCCACAGTGATTCCTAGACTCACCTGTCTATATACAGAGTCTCCACAGTGATTCCTAGACTCACCTGTCTATATACAGAGTCTCCACAGTGAGTCCCAGACTCCATTGTCTATATACAGGGACCCTGCTTTGAGTCCCAGACACACCTGTCTATATACAGTCTCTACAGTGAGTCCCAGAATCACCTGTCTGTATACAGAGTCTCCACAGTGATTCCTAGATTCACCTGTCTATATACAGAGTCTCCACAGTGATTCCTAGACTCACCTGTCGATATACAGAGTCTCCACAGTGAGTCCCAGACTCACCTGTCTATATACTGAGTCTCCACAGTGATTCCTAGACTCACCTGTCTATATACAGAGTCTCCACAGTGAACCAGACTCCATTGTCTATATACAGGGACCCTGCATTGAGTCCCAGACTCACCGGTCTATGTGCAGAGTCTCCACAGTGAATCCGAGGCTCACCTGTCTATATACAGAGTCTCCACACTGAGTCCCAGCCTCACCTGTCTGTATACAGAGGCCCCACAGTGAGTCCCAGACTCACCTGTCTGTATACAGAGTCTCCTCAGTGAGTCCCAGACTCACCTGTCTATATACAGTGTCCCCACAGTGAGTCCAAGACTCACCTGTCTATATACAGGGTCTCCGCAGTGAGCCCCAGACTCTCCTGTCTGTATACAGAGTCTCCACAGTGATTCCTAGACTCACCTGTCTATATACAGAGTCTCCACAGTGAGTCCCAGACTCCATTGTCTATATAGAGCGAACCTGCTTTGAGTCCCAGACACACCTGTCTATATACAGTCTCCACAGTGAGTCCCAGACTCACCTGTCTATATAAAGAGTCTCCACAGTGATTCCTAGACTCACCTGTCTATATACATAGTCTCGTCAGTGATTCCTAGACTCACCTGTCTATATACAGAGTCTCCACAGTGAGTCCCAGACTCCATTGTCTATATACAGGGACCCTGCTTTGAGTCCCAGACACACCTGTCTATATACAGTCTCCACAGTGAGTCCCAGACTCACCTGTCTATATAAAGAGTCTCCACAGTGAGACCCAGAATCACCTGTCTATATACAGAGTCTCCACAGTGATTCCTAGACTCACCTGTCTATATACAGAGTCTCCACAGTGATTCCTAGACTCACCTGTCTATATACAGAGTCTCCACAGTGATTCCTAGACTCACCTGTCTATATATAGAGTCTCCACAGTGAGTCCCAGACTCACCTGTCTACATGCAGAGTCTCCACAGTGAGTCCCAGACTCACCTGTCGAGATACAGATTCTCCATAATGAGTCCCAGACACACCTGTCTATATACAGAGTCTCCACAGTGATTCCTAGACTCACCTCTCTATATACAGAGTCTCCACAGTGAGTCCCAGACTTCATTGTCTATATACAGGGACCCTGCTTTGAGTCCCAGACACACCTGTCTATATACAGTCTCTACAGTGAGTCCCAGACTCACCTGTCTGTATACAGTGTCTCCACAGTGATTCCTAGACTCACCTGTCTATATACAGAGTCTCCACAGTGATTCCTAGATTCACCTGTCTATATACAGAGTCTCCACAGTGATTCCTAGACTCACCTGTCGATATACAGAGTCTCCACAGTGAGTCCCAGACTCACCTGTCTATATACAGAGTCTCCACAGTGATTCCTAGACTCACCTGTCTAAATACAGAGTCTCCACAGTGAACCAGACTCCATTGTCTATATACAGGGACCCTGCATTGAGTCCCAGACTCACCGGTCTATGTGCAGAGTCTCCACAGTGAATCCGAGGCTCACCTGTCTATATACAGAGTCTCCACACTGAGTCCCAGACTCACCTGTCTGTATACAGAGGCCCCACAGTGAGTCCCAGACTCACCTGTCTGTATACAGAGTCTCCTCAGTGAGTCCCAGACTCACCTGTCTATATACAGTGTCCCCACAGTGAGTCCAAGACTCACCTGTCTATATACAGAGTCTCCGCAGTGAGCCCCAGACTCTCCTGTCTGTATACAGAGTCTCCACAGTGAGTCCTAGACTCACCTGTCTATATACAGAGTCTCCAAAGTGAGTCCCAGACTCACCCGTCTTTTTACAGAGTCTCCACTGGGAGTCCTAGACTCACCTTTCTATATACAGAGTCTCCACAGTGAGTCCCAGACTCACCTGTACATATACAGAGTCTCCACAGTGAGTCCCGGACTCACCTGTCCATATAAAGAGTCTCCGCAAGGAGTCCCAGACACACCTGTCTTTATACAGTGTCTCCACAGTGAGTCCCAGACTCACCTGTCTATATACAGAGTCTCTACAGTGAGTCCCAGACTCACCTGTCTGTATACAGAGGCTCCACAGTGAGTCCCAGACTCACCTGTCTGTATGCAGAGTCTCCACAGTGAGTCCGAGACTCACCTGTCTGTATACAGAGTCTCCACAGTGAGTCCCAGACTCACCTGTCTATATACAGAGTCTCCACAGTGAGTCCCAGACTCCATTGTCTATATACAGGGACCCTACTTTGAGTCCCAGACACACCTGTCTATATACAGTCTCCACAGTGAGTCCCAGACTCACCTGTCTATATACAGAGACTCCACAGTGAATCCCGCACTCACCTGTCTATATGCAGACACTCCACAGTGATTCCTAGACTCACCTGTCTATATAAAGTCTCTAAAGTGAGTCCCAGACTCACCTGTCGATATAGAGATTCTCACTGGGAGTCCTAGACTGACCTGTATATATACTGAGTCTCCACAGTGAGTCCCAGACTCACCTGTCTATATACAGAGTCTCCACAGTGAACCAGACTCCATTGTCTATATAAAGGTACCCTGCATTGAGTCCCAGACTCACCGGTCTATGTGCAGAGTCTCCACAGTGAATCCGAGGCTCACCTGTCTATATACAGAGTCTCCACACTGAGTCCCAGACTCACCTGTCTGTATACAGAGGCCCCGCAGTGAGTCCCAGACTAACCTGTCTGTATACAGAGCCTCCTCAGTGAGTCCCAGACTCACCTGTCTATATACAGTGTCCCCACAGTGAGTCCAAGACTCACCTGTCTATATACAGAGTCTCCACAGTGAGTCACAGACTCCATTGTCTATATACAGGGACCCTGCTTTGAGTCCCAGACACACCTGTCTATATGCAGTCTCCACAGTGAGTCCCAGACTCACCTGTCTATATACAGAGTCTCCACAGTGATTCCTAGACTCACCTGTCTATATACAGAGTCTCCACAGTGAGTCCCAGACTCCATTGTCTATATACAGGGACCCTGCTTTGAGTCCCAGACACACCTGTCTATATAAAGTCTCTACAGTGAGTCCCAGACTCACCTGTCTGTATACAGAGTCTCCACAGTGATTCCTAGACTCACCTGTCTATATACAGAGTCTCCACAGTGATTCCTAGATTCACCTGTCGATATACAGAGTCTCCACAGTGATTCCTAGACTCACCTGTCGATATACAGAGTCTCCACAGTGAGTCCCAGACTCACCTGTCTATATACAGAGTCTCCACAGTGATTCCTAGACTCACCTGTCGATATACAGAGTCTCCACAGTGAGTCCCTGACTCACCTGTCTATATACAGAGTCTCCACAGTGAGTCCCAGACTCACCTGGCTACATGCAGAGTCTCCACAGTGAGTCCCAGACTCACCTGTCTACATGCAGAGTCTCCACAGTGAATCCCAGACTCACCTGTCGAGATACAGATTCTCCATAATGAGTCCCAGACACACCTGTCTATATACAGAGTCCCCACAGTGAGTCCCAGATTCACCTGTCTATATACAGAGTCTCCACAGTGAGTTCCAGACTCCATTGTCTACATACAGAGACCCTGCATTGAGTCCCAGGCACACCTGTCTATATACAGACTCCACAGTGAGTCCCAGACTCACCTGTCTATATACAGAGTCTCCACAGTGAGTCCCAAACTCCCCTGTCTAAATACAAAGACTCCAAAGTGAGTCCCAGACTCACCTGTCCATATAAAGAGTCTCCGCAGTGAGTCACAGACTCTCCTGTCTGTATACAGATTCTCCACAGTGAGTCCAAGACTCACCTGTCTATATACAGAGTCTCCACAGTGAGTCCCAGACTCCATTGTCTATATACAGGGACCCTGCTTTGAGTCCCAGACACACCTGTCTATATACAGTCTCCAGAGTGAGTCCCAGAATCACCTGTCTATATACAGAGTCTCCACAGTGATTCCTAGACTCACCTGTCTATATACAGAGTCTCCACAGTGATTCCTAGACTCACCTGTCCATATACAGAGTCTCCACAGTGATTCCTAGACTCACCTGTCTATATACAGAGTCTCCACAGTGAGTCCCAGACTCACCTGTCTACATGCAGAGTCTCCACAGTGAGTCCCAGACTCACCTGTCGAGATACAGATTCTCCATAATGAGTCCCAGACACACCTGTCTATATACAGAGTCTCCACAGTGAGTCCCAGACTCCATTGTCTATAAACAGGGACCCTGCTTTGAGTCCCAGACTCACCTGTCTATATACTGAGTCTCCACAGTGAGTCCCAGACTCACCTGTCTATATACAGAGTCTCCAGTGTGAACCAGACTCCATTGTCTATATACAGGGACCTTGCATTGAGTCCCAGACTCACCGGTCTATGTGCAGAGTCTCCACAGTGAATCCGAGGCTCACCTGTCTATATACAGAGTCTCCACACTGAGTCCCAGACTCACCTGTCTGTATACAGAGGCCCCACAGTGAGTCCCAGACTCACCTGTCTGTATACAGAGTCTCCTCAGTGAGTCCCAGACTCACCTGTCTATATACAGTGTCCCCACAGTGAGTCCAAGACTCACCTGTCTATATACAGACTCTCCGCAGTGAGCCCCAGACTCTCCTGTCTGTATACAGAGTCTCCACAGTGAGTCCTAGACTCACCTGTCTATATACAGATTGTCCAAAGTGAGTCCCAGACTCACCCGTCTTTTTACAGAGTCTCCACTGGGAGTCCTAGACTCACCTTTCTATATACAGAGTCTCCACAGTGAGTCCCAGACTCACCTGTACATATACAGAGTCTCCACAGTGAGTCCCGGACTCCCCTGTCCATATAAAGAGTCTCCGCAAGGAGTCCCAGAACACCTGTCTTTATACAGTGTCTCCAAAGTGAGTCCCAGACTCACCTGTCTATATACAGAGTCTCTACAGTGAGTCCCAAACTCACCTGTCTGTATACAGAGGCTCCACAGTGAGTCCCAGACTCACCTGTCTGTATGCAGAGTCTCCACAGTGAGTACGAGACTCACCTGTCTGTATACAGAGTCTCCACAGTGAGTCCCAGACTCACCTGTCTATATACAGAGTCTCCACAGTGAGTCCCAGACTCCATTGTCTATATACAGGGACCCTACTTTGAGTCCCAGACACACCTGTCTATATACAGTCTCCACAGTGAGTCCCAGACTCACCTGTCTATATACAGAGACTCCACAGTGAATCCCGCACTCACCTGTCTATATGCAGACACTCCACAGTGATTGCTAGACTCACCTGTCTATATACAGTCTCTAAAGTGAGTCACAGACTCACCTGTCGATATAGAGAGTCTCCACTGGGAGACCTAGACTGACCTGTATATATACTGAGTCTCCACAGTGAGTCCCAGACTCCATTGTCTATATACAGGGACCCTGCTTTGAGTCCCAGACACACCTGTCTATATACAGTCTCCACAGTGAGTCCCAGAATCACCTGTCTATATACAGAGTCTCCACAGTGATTCCTAGACTCACCTGTCTATATACAGAGTCTCCAAAGTGAGTCCCAGACTCACCTGTCTACATGCAGAGTCTCCACAGTGAGTCCCAGACTCACCTGTCGAGATACAGATTCTCCATAATGAGTCCCAGACACACCTGTCTATATACAGAGTCTCCACAGTGAGTCCCAGACTCCATTGTCTATAAACAGGGACCCTGCTTTGAGTCCCAGACACACCTGTCTATATACAGTCTCCACAGTGAGTCCCAGACTCACCTGTCTATATACAGAGACTCCACAGTGATTCCTAGATTCACCTGTCGATATACAGAGTCTCCACAGTGATTCCTAGATTCACCTGTCGATATACAGAGTCTCCACAGTGAGTCCCAGACTCACCTGTCTATATACAGAGTCTCCACAGTGATTCCTAGACTCACCTGTCTATATACAGAGTCTCCACAGTGATTCCTAGATTCACCTGTCTATATACAGAGTCTCCACAGTGATTCCTAGACTCACCTGTCGATATACAGAGTCTCCACAGTGAGTCCCAGACTCACCTGTCTATATACTGAGTCTCCACAGTGAGTCCCAGACTCACCTGTCTATATACAGAGTCTCCAGAGTGAACCAGACTCCATTGTCTATATACAGGGACCCTGCATTGAGTCCCAGACTCACCGGTCTATGTGCAGAGTCTCCACAGTGAATCCGAGGCTCACCTGTCTATATACAGAGTCTCCACACTGAGTCCCAGACTCACCTGTCTATATACAGAGGCCCCACAGTGAGTCCCAGACTCACCTGTCTGTATACAGAGTCTCCTCAGTGAGTCCCAGACTCACCTGTCTATATACAGTGTCCCCACAGTGAGTCCAAGACTCACCTGTCTATATACAGAGTCTCCGCAGTGAGCCCCAGACTCTCCTGTCTGTATACAGAGTCTCCACAGTGAGTCCTAGACTCACCTGTCTATATACAGATTGTCCAAAGTGAGTCCCAGACTCACCCGTCTTTTTACAGAGTCTCCACTGGGAGTCCTAGACTCACCTTTCTATATACAGAGTCTCCACAGTGAGTCCCAGACTCACCTGTACATATACAGAGTCTCCACAGTGAGTCCCGGACTCCCCTGTCCATATAAAGAGTCTCCGCAAGGAGTCCCAGAACACCTGTCTTTATACAGTGTCTCCAAAGTGAGTCCCAGACTCACCTGTCTATATACAGAGTCTCTACAGTGAGTCCCAGACTCACCTGTCTGTATACAGAGGCTCCACAGTGAGTCCCAGACTCACCTGTCTGTATGCAGAGTCTCCACAGTGAGTACGAGACTCACCTGTCTGTATACAGAGTCTCCACAGTGAGTCCCAGACTCACCTGTCTATATACAGAGTCTCCACAGTGAGTCCCAGACTCCATTGTCTATATACAGGGACCCTACTTTGAGTCCCAGACACACCTGTCTATATACAGTCTCCACAGTGAGTCCCAGACTCACCTGTCTATATACAGAGACTCCACAGTGAATCCCGCACTCACCTGTCAATATGCAGACACTCCACAGTGATTCCTAGACTCACCTGTCTATATACAGTCTCTAAAGTGAGTCACAGACTCACCTGTCGATATAGAGAGTCTCCACTGGGAGACCTAGACTGACCTGTATATATACTGAGTCTCCACAGTGAGTCCCAGACTCACCTGTCTGTATACAGAGTCTCCACAGTGAGTCCCAGACTCACCTGTCTGTATACAGAGTCTCCACAGTGAGTCCCAGACTCACCTGTCTATATACAGAGTCCCCACAGTGAGTCCCAGACTCCATTGTCTATATACAGGGACCCTGCTTTGAGTCCCAGACAAACTTGTCTATATACAGTCTCTACAGTGAGTCCCAGACTCACCTGTCTGTATACAGAGTCTCCACAGTGAGTCCCAGACTCACCTGTCTATATACAGAGTCTCCACAGTGAGTCCCAGACTCACCTGTCTACATGCAGAGTCTCCACAGTGAATCCCAGACTCACCTGTCGAGATACAGATTCTCCATAATGAGTCCCAGACACACCTGTCTATATACAGAGTCCCCACAGTGAGTCCCAGATTCACCTGTCCATATACAGAGACTCCACAGTGAGTCCCAGACTCACCTGTCCATATACAGAGACTGCACAGTGAGTCCCAGACTCTCCTTTCTATATACAGAGTCTCCACAGTGAGTCCCAAACTCCCCTGTCTAAATAGAAAGACTCCAAAGTGAGTCCCAGACTCACCTGTCCATATAAAGAGTCTCCGCAGTGAGTCACAGACTCTCCTGTCTGTATACAGATTCTCCACATTGAGTCCAAGACTCACCTGTCTATATACAGAGTCTCCACAGTGAGTCCCAGACTCCATTGTCTATATAGAGGGACCCTGCTTTGAGTCCCAGACACACCTGTCTATATACAGTCTCCACAGTGAGTCCCAGACTCACCTGTCTATATAAAGAGTCTCCACAGTGATTCCTAGACTCACCTGTCTATATACATAGTCTCGTCAGTGATTCCTAGACTCACCTGTCTATATAGAGAGTCTCCACAGTGAGTCCCAGACTCCATTGTCTATATACAGGGACCCTGCTTTGAGTCCCAGACACACCTGTCTATATACAGTCTCCACAGTGAGTCCCAGACGCACCTGTCTATATACAGAGTGTCGTCAGTGATTCCTAGACTCACCTGTCTATATACAGAGTCTCCACAGTGAGTCCCAGACTCCATTGTCAATATACAGGGACCCTGCTTTGAGTCCCAGACTCACCTGTCTTCATGCAGAGTCTCCACAGTGAATCCCAGACTCACCTGTCGAGATACAGATTCTCCATAATGAGTCCCAGTCACACCTGTCTATATACAGAGTCCCCACAGTGAGTCCCAGATTCACCTGTCTATATACAGAGTCTCCACAGTGAGTTCCAGACTCCATTGTCTATATACAGAGACCCTGCATTGAGTCCCAGGCACACCTGTCTATATACAGACTCCACAGTGAGTCCCAGAC
The DNA here is from genome assembly GCA_030390025.1 of Squalus acanthias. Taxonomy (NCBI): domain Eukaryota; kingdom Metazoa; phylum Chordata; class Chondrichthyes; order Squaliformes; family Squalidae; genus Squalus; species Squalus acanthias. The sequence goes on along the minus strand of JASTWF010000211.1, from coordinate 370,988 downwards.
TCACCTGTCCATATACAGAGACTGCACAGTGAGTCCCAGACTCTCCTGTCTATATACAGAGTCTCCACAGTGAGTCCCAAACTCCCCTGTCTAAATACAAAGACTCCAAAGTGAGTCCCAAACTCACCTGTCCATATAAAGAGTCTCCGCAGTGAGTCACAGACTCACCTGTCCATATAAAGATTCTCCGCAGTGAGTCACAGACTCTCCTGTCTGTATACAGATTCTCCACAGTGAGTCCAAGACTCAGCTGTCGAGATACAGAGTCTCCACAGTGAGTCCCAGACTCCATTGTCTATATACAGGGTCCCTGCTTTGAGTCCCAGACACACCTGTCTATATACAGTCTCCACAGTGAGTCCCAGAATCACCTGTCTATATACAGAGTCTCCACAGTGATTCCTAGACTCACCTGTCTATATACAGAGTCTCCACAGTGATTCCTAGACTCACCTGTCTGTATACAGAGTCTCCACAGTGATTCCTAGACTCACCTGTCTATATACAGAGTCTCCACAGTGAGTCCCAGACTCACCTGTCTACATGCAGAGTCTCCACAGTGAGTCCCAGACTCACCTGTCGAGATACAGATTCTCCATAATGAGTCCCAGACACACCTGTCTATATACAGAGTCTCCAGAGTGAGTCCCAGACTCCATTGTCTATATACAGGGACCCTGCTTTGAGTCCCAGACACACCTCTCTATATACAGTCTCTACAGTGAGTCCCAGACTCACCTGTCTGTATACAGAGTCTCCACAGTAATTCCTAGACTCACCTGTCTATATACAGTGTCTCCACAGTGATTCCTAGATTCACCTGTCTATATACAGAGTCTCCACAGTGAATCCCAGACTCACCTGTCGAGATACAGATTCTCCATAATGAGTCCCAGACACACCTGTCTATATACAGAGTCCCCACAGTGAGTCCCAGATTCACCCGTCTATATGCAGAGTCTCCACAGTGAGTTCCAGACTCCATTGTCTATATACAGAGACCCTGCATTGAGTCCCAGGCACACCTGTCTATATACAGACTCCACAGTGAGTCCCAGACTCACCTGTCTATATACAGAGTCTCCACAGTGAGTCCCAGACTCCATTGTCTATATACAGGGACCCTGCTTTTAATCCCAGACACACCTGTCTATATACAGTCTCCACAGTGAGTCCCAGACTCACCTGTCTATATACAGAGTCTCCACAGTGATTCCTAGACTCACCTGTCTATATACAGAGTCTCCACAGTGATTCCTAGACTCACCTGTCTATATACAGAGTCTCCACAGTGATTCCTAGACTCACCTGTCTATATACAGAGTCTCCACAGTGAGTCCCAGACTCACCTATCTACATGCAGAGTCTCCACAATGAGTCCCAGACTCACCTGTCGAGATACAGATTCTCCATAATGAGTCCCAGACACACCTGTCTATATACAGAGTCTCCACAGTGAGTCCCAGACTCCATTGTCTATATACAGGGACCCTGCTTTGAGTCACAGACTCACCTGTCTATATACAGTCTCCACAGTGAGTCCCAGACTCACCTGTCTATATAAAGATTCTCCACAGTGATTCCTAGACTCAACTGTCTATATACAGAGTCTCCACAGTGATTCCTAGACTCACCTGTCTATATACAGAGTCTCCACAGTGAGTCCCAGACTCCATTGTCTATATCGAGGGACCCTGCTTTGAGTCCCAGACACACCTGTCTATATACAGTCTCCACAGTGAGTCCCAGACTCACCTGTCTATATAAAGAGTCTCCACAGTGATTCCTAGACTCACCTGTCTATATACATAGTCTCGTCAGTGATTCCTAGACTCACCTGTCTATATAGAGAGTCTCCACAGTGAGTCCCAGACTCCATTGTCTATATACAGGGACCCTGCTTTGAGTCCCAGACTCACCTGTCTTCATGCAGAGTCTCCACAGTGAATCCCAGACTCACCTGTCGAGATACAGATTCTCCATAATGAGTCCCAGTCACACCTGTCTATATACAGAGTCCCCACAGTGAGTCCCAGATTCACCTGTCTATATACAGAGTCTCCACAGTGAGTTCCAGACTCCATTGTCTATATACAGAGACCCTGCATTGAGTCCCAGGCACACCTGTCTATATACAGACTCCACAGTGAGTCCCAGACTCACCTGTCCATATACAGAGACTGCACAGTGAGTCCCAGACTCTCCTCTCTATATACAGAGTCTCCACAGTGAGTCCCAAACTCCCCTGTCTAAATACAAAGACTCCAAAGTGAGTCCCAAACTCACCTGTCCATATAAAGAGTCTCCGCAGTGAGTCACAGACTCACCTGTCCATATAAAGATTCTCCGCAGTGAGTCACAGACTCTCCTGTCTGTATACAGATTCTCCACAGTGAGTCCCAGACTCCATTGTCTATATACAGGGTCCCTGCTTTGAGTCCCAGACACACCTGTCTATATACAGTCTCCACAGTGAGTCCCAGAATCACCTGTCTATATACAGAGTCTCCACAGTGAGTCCCAGACTCACCTGTCTACATGCAGAGTCTCCACAGTGAGTCCCAGACTCACCTGTCGAGATACAGATTCTCCATAATGAGTCCCAGACACACCTGTCTATATACAGAGTCTCCAGAGTGAGTCCCAGACTCCATTGTCTATATACAGGGACCCTGCTTTGAGTCCCAGACACACCTGTCTATATACAGTCTCTACAGTGAGTCCCAGACTCACCTGTCTGTATACAGAGTCTCCACAGTAATTCCTAGACTCACCTGTCTATATACAGTGTCTCCACAGTGATTCCTAGATTCACCTGTCTATATACAGAGTCTCCACAGTGATTCCTAGACTCACCTGTCGATATACAGAGTCTCCACAGTGAGTCCCAGACTCACCTGTCTATATACAGAGTCTCCACAGTGATTCCTAGACTCACCTGTCGATATACAGAGTCTCCACAGTGAGTCCCAGACTCACCTGTCTGTATACAGAGTCTCCACAGTAATTCCTAGACTCACCTGTCTATATACAGTGTCTCCACAGTGATTCCTAGATTCACCTGTCTATATACAGAGTCTCCACAGTGATTCCTAGACTCACCTGTCGATATACAGAGTCTCCACAGTGAGTCCCAGACTCACCTGTCGATATACAGAGTCTCCACAGTGAGTCCCAGACTCACCTGTCTACATGCAGAGTCTCCACAGTGAATCCCAGACTCACCTGTCGAGATACAGATTCTCCATAATGAGTCCCAGACACACCTGTCTATATACAGAGTCCCCACAGTGAGTCCCAGATTCACCCGTCTATATGCAGAGTCTCCACAGTGAGTTCCAGACTCCATTGTCTATATACAGAGACCCTGCATTGAGTCCCAGGCACACCTGTCTATATACAGACTCCACAGTGAGTCCCAGACTCACCTGTCTATATACAGAGTCTCCACAGTGAGTCCCAGACTCCCCTGTCTATATACAGAGTCTCCACAGTGATTCCTAGACTCACCTGTCTATATACAGAGTCTCCACAGTGATTCCTAGACTCACCTGTCTGTATACAGAATCTCCACAGTGAGTCCCAGACTCCATTGTCTATATACAGGGACCCTGCTTTGAGTCACAGACTCACCTGTCTATATACAGTCTCCACAGTGAGTCCCAGACTCACCTGTCTATATAAAGATTCTCCACAGTGATTCCTAGACTCAACTGTCTATATACAGAGTCTCCACAGTGATTCCTAGACTCACCTGTCTATATACAGAGTCTCCACAGTGAGTCCCAGACTCCATTGTCTATATACAGGGACCCTGCTTTAAGTCCCAGACACACCTCTCTATATACAGTCTCTACAGTGAGTCCCAGACTCACCTGTCTGTATACAGAGTCTCCACAGTGATTCCTAGACTCACCTGTCTATATACAGAGTCTCCACAGTGATTCCTAGATTCACCTGTCTATATACAGAGTCTCCACAGTGATTCCTAGACTCACCTGTCGATATACAGAGTCTCCACAGTGAGTCCCAGACTCACCTGTCTATATACTGAGTCTCCACAGTGAGTCCCAGACTCACCTGTCTATATACAGAGTCTCCACAGTGAACCAGACTCCATTGTCTATATACAGGGACCCTGCATTGAGTCCCAGACTCACCGGTCTATGTGCAGAGTCTCCACAGTGAATCCGAGGCTCACCTGTCTATATACAGAGTCTCCACACTGAGTCCCAGACTCACCTGTCTGTATACAGAGGCCCCACAGTGAGTCCCAGACTCACCTGTCTGTATACAGAGTCTCCTCAGTGAGTCCCAGACTCACCTGTCTATATACAGTGTCCCCACAGTGAGTCCAAGACTCACCTGTCTATATACAGAGTCTCCGCAGTGAGCCCCAGACTCTCCTGTCTGTATACAGAGTCTCCACAGTGAGTCCTAGACTCACCTGTCTATATACAGAGTCTCCAAAGTGAGTCCCAGACTCACCCGTCTTTTTACAGAGTCTCCACTGGGAGTCCTAGACTCACCTTTATATATACAGAGTCTCCACAGTGAGTCCCAGACTCACCTGTACATATACAGAGTCTCCACAGTGAGTCCCGGACTCACCTGTCCATATAAAGAGTCTCCGCAAGGAGTCCCAGACACACCTGTCTTTATACAGTGTCTCCACAGTGAGTCCCAGACTCACCTGTCTATATACAGAGTCGCTACAGTGAGTCCCAGACTCACCTGTCTGTATACAGAGGCTCCACAGTGAGTCCCAGACTCACCTGTCTGTATGCAGAGTCTCCACAGTGAGTCCGAGACTCACCTGTCTGTATACAGAGTCTCCACAGTGAGTCCCAGACTCACCTGTCTATTTACAGAGTCTCCACAGTGAGTCCCAGACTCCATTGTCTATATACAGGGACCCTACTTTGAGTCCCAGACACACCTGTCTATATACAGTCTCTACAGTGAGTCCCAGACTCACCTGTCTGTATACAGAGTCTCCACAGTGATTCCTAGACTCACCTGTCTATATACAGAGTCTCCACAGTGATGCCTAGATTCACCTGTCTATATACAGAGTCTCCACAGTGATTCCTAGACTCACCTGTCGATATACAGAGTCTCCACAGTGAGTCCCACACTCACCTGTCTATATACAGAGTCTCCACAGTGAGTCCCAGACTCACCTGGCTAAATGCAGAGTCTCCACAGTGAGTCCCAGACTCACCTGTCTACATGCAGAGTCTCCACAGTGAATCCCAGACTCACCTGTCGAGATACAGATTCTCCATAATGAGTCCCAGACACACCTGTCTATATACAGAGTCCCCACAGTGAGTCCCAGATTCACCTGTCTATATACAGAGTCTCCACAGTGAGTTCCAGACTCCATTGTCTATATACAGAGACCCTGCATTGAGTCCCAGGCACACCTGTCTATATACAAACACCACAGTGAGTCCCAGACTCACCTGTCCATATACAGAGACTGCACAGTGAGTCCCAGACTCTCCTGTCTATATACAGAGTCTCCACAGTGAGTCCCAAACTCCCCTGTCTAAATAGAAAGACTCCAAAGTGAGTCCCAAACTCACCTGTCCATATAAAGAGTCTCCGCAGTGAGTCACAGACTCTCCTGTCTGTATACAGATTCTCCACAGTGAGTCCAAGACTCACCTGTCTATATACAGAGTCTCCACAGTGAGTCCCAGACTCCATTGTCTATATAGAGGGACCCTGCTTTGAGTCCCAGACACACCTGTCTATATACAGTCTCCACAGTGAGACCCAGACTCACCTGTCTATATAAAGAGTCTCCACAGTGATTCCTAGACTCACCTGTCTATATACATAGTCTCGTCAGTGATTCCTAGACTCACCTGTCTATATACAGAGTCTCCAAAGTGAGTCCCAGACTCACCCGTCTTTTACAGAGTTTCTGCTGGGAGTCCTAGACTCACCTTTCTATATACAGAGTCTCCACAGTGAGTCCCAGACTCACCTGTACATATACAGAGTCTCCACAGTGAGTCCCGGACTCACTTGTCCATATAAAGAGTCTCCGCAGTGAGTCCCAGACACACCTGTCTTTATACAGCGTCTCCACAGTGAGTCCCAGACTCACCTGTCTATATACAGAGTCTCTACAGTGAGTCCCAGACTCACCTGTCTGTATACAGAGGCTCCACAGTGAGTCCCAGACTCACCTGTCTGAATGCAGTGTCTCCACAGTGAGTCCCAGACTCACCTGTGTGTATACAGAGTCTCCACAGTGAGTCCCAGACACACCTGTCTGTATACAGAGTCTCCACAGTGAGTCCCAGACTCACCTGTCTATATACAGAGTCCCTGCATTGAGTCCCATAAACACCTGTCTATATACAGTCTCCACAGTGAGTCCAAGACTCACCTGTCTATATACAGAGTCTCCACAGTGAGTCCCAGACTCCATTGTCTATATACAGGGACCCTACTTTGAGTCCCAGACACACCTGTCTATATACAGAGTCTCCACAGTGAATCCCGCACTCACCTGTTTATATGCAGACACTCCACAGTGATTCCTAGACTCACCTGTCTATATACAGTCTCTAAAGTGAGTCCCAGACTCACCTGTCGATAAACAGAGTCTCCACTGGGAGTCCTAGACTGACCTGTATATATACTGAGTCTCCACAGTGATTCCTAGACTCACCTGTCTATATACAGATTCTCCACAGTGATTCCTAGACTCACCTGTCTATATACAGAGTCTCCACAGTGGTTCCTAGACTCACCTGTCTATATACAGAGTCTCCACAGTGAGTCCCAGACTCCATTGTCTATATACAGGGACCCTGCTTTGAGTCCCAGACACACCTGTCTATATACAGTCTCTACAGTGAGTCCCAGACTCACCTGTCTGTATACAGAGTCTCCACAGTGAATCCTAGACTCACCTGTCTATATACAGAGTCTCCACAGTGATTCATAGATTCACCTGTCTATATACAGAGTCTCCACAGTGATTCCTAGACTCACCTGTCGATATACAGAGTCTCCACAGTGAGTCCCAGACTCACCTGTCTATATACTGAGTCTCCACAGTGATTCCTAGACTCACCTGTCTATATACAGAGTCTCCACAGTGAACCAGACTCCATTGTCTATATACAGGGACCCTGCATTGAGTCCCAGACTCACCGGTCTATGTGCAGAGTCTCCACAGTGAATCCGAGGCTCACCTGTCTATATACAGAGTCTCCACACTGAGTCCCAGCCTCACCTGTCTGTATACAGAGGCCCCACAGTGAGTCCCAGACTCACCTGTCTGTATACAGAGTCTCCTCAGTGAGTCCCAGACTCACCTGTCTATATACAGTGTCCCCACAGTGAGTCCAAGACTCACCTGTCTATATACAGAGTCTCCGCAGTGAGCCCCAGACTCTCCTGTCTGTATACAGAGTCTCCACAGTGAGTCCAAGACTCACCTGTCTATATACAGAGTCTCCACAGTGAGTCCCAGACTCCATTGTCTATATAGAGGGACCCTGCTTTGAGTCCCAGACACACCTGTCTATATACAGTCTCCACAGTGAGTCCCAGACTCACCTGTCTATATAAAGAGTCTCCACAGTGATTCCTAGACTCACCTGTCTATATACATAGTCTCGTCAGTGATTCCTAGACTCACCTGTCTATATACAGAGTCTCCACAGTGAGTCCCAGACTCCATTGTCTAGAAACAGGGACCCTGATTTGAGTCCCAGACACACCTGTCTATATACAGTCTCCACAGTGAGTCCCAGAATCACCTGTCTATATACAGAGTCTCCACAGTGATTCCTAGACTCACCTGTCTATATACAGATTCTCCACAGTGATTCCTAGACTCACCTGTCTATATACAGAGTCTCCACAGTGATTCCTAGACTCACCTGTCTATATACAGAGTCTCCACAGTGAGTCCCAGACTCAGCTGTCTACATGCAGAGTCTCCGCAGTGAGTCCCAGACTCACCTGTCGAGATACAGATTCTCCATAATGAGTCCCAGACACACCTGTCTATATACAGAGTCGCCACAGTGATTCCTAGACTCACCTGTCTATATACAGAGTCTCCACAGTGAGTCCCAGACTCCATTGTCTATATACAGGGACCCTGCTTTGAGTCCCAGACACACCTGTCTATATACAGTCTCTACAGTGAGTCCCAGACTCACCTGTCTGTATACAGAATCTCCACAGTGAATCCTAGACTCACCTGTCTATATACAGAGTCTCCACAGTGATTCCTAGATTCACCTGTCTATATACAGAGTCTCCACAGTGATTCCTAGACTCACCTGTCGATATACAGAGTCTCCACAGTGAGTCCCAGACTCACCTGTCTATATACTGAGTCTCCACAGTGATTCCTAGACTCACCTGTCTATATACAGAGTCTCCACAGTGAACCAGACTCCATTGTCTATATACAGGGACCCTGCATTGAGTCCCAGACTCACCGGTCTATGTGCAGAATCTCCACAGTGAATCCGAGGCTCACCTGTCTATATACAGAGTCTCCACACTGAGTCCCAGACTCACCTGTCTGTATACAGAGGCCCCACAGTGAGTCCCAGACTCACCTGTCTGTATACAGAGTCTCCTCAGTGAGTCCCAGACTCACCTGTCTATATACAGTGTCCCCACAGTGAGTCCAAGACTCACCTGTCTATATACAGAGTCTCCACAGTGAGTCCCAGACTCCATTGTCTATATAGAGCGACCCTGCTTTGAGTCCCAGACACACCTGTCTATATACAGTCTCCACAGTGAGTCCCAGACTCACCTGTCTATATAAAGAGTCTCCACAGTGATTCCTAGACTCACCTGTCTATATACATAGTCTCGTCAGTGATTCCTAGACTCACCTGTCTATATACAGAGTCTCCACAGTGAGTCCCAGACTCCATTGTCTATATACAGGGACCCTGCTTTGAGTCCCAGACACACCTGTCTATATACAGTCTCCACAGTGAGACCCAGAATCACCTGTCTATATACAGAGTCTCCACAGTGATTCCTAGACTCACCTGTCTATATACAGAGTCTCCACAGTGATTCCTAGACTCACCTGTCTATATACAGAGTCTCCACAGTGATTCCTAGACTCACCTGTCTATATATAGAGTCTCCACAGTGAGTCCCAGACTCACCTGTCTACATGCAGAGTCTCCACAGTGAGTCCCAGACTCACCTGTCGAGATACAGATTCTCCATAATGAGTCCCAGACACACCTGTCTATATACAGAGTCTCCACAGTGATTCCTAGACTCACCTCTCTATATACAGAGTCTCCACAGTGAGTCCCAGACTTCATTGTCTATATACAGGGACCCTGCTTTGAGTCCCAGACACACCTGTCTATATACAGTCTCTACAGTGAGTCCCAGACTCACCTGTCTGTATACAGTGTCTCCACAGTGATTCCTAGACTCACCTGTCTATATACAGAGTCTCCACAGTGATTCCTAGATTCACCTGTCTATATACAGAGTCTCCACAGTGATTCCTAGACTCACCTGTCGATATACAGAGTCTCCACAGTGAGTCCCAGACTCACCTGTCTATATACAGAGTCTCCACAGTGATTCCTAGACTCACCTGTCTAAATACAGAGTCTCCACAGTGAACCAGACTCCATTGTCTATATACAGGGACCCTGCATTGAGTCCCAGACTCACCGGTCTATGTGCAGAGTCTCCACAGTGAATCCGAGGCTCACCTGTCTATATACAGAGTCTCCACACTGAGTCCCAGACTCACCTGTCTGTATACGGAGGCCCCACAGTGAGTCCCAGACTCACCTGTCTGTATACAGAGTCTCCTCAGTGAGTCCCAGACTCACCTGTCTATATACAGTGTCCCCACAGTGAGTCCAAGACTCACCTGTCTATATACAGAGTCTCCGCAGTGAGCCCCAGACTCTCCTGTCTGTATACAGAGTCTCCACAGTGAGTCCTAGACTCACCTGTCTATATACAGAGTCTCCAAAGTGAGTCCCAGACTCACCCGTCTTTTTACAGAGTCTCCACTGGGAGTCCTAGACTCACCTTTCTATATACAGAGTCTCCACAGTGAGTCCCAGACTCACCTGTACATATACAGAGTCTCCACAGTGAGTCCCGGACTCACCTGTCCATATAAAGAGTCTCCGCAAGGACTCCCAGACACACCTGTCTTTATACAGTGTCTCCACAGTGAGTCCCAGACTCACCTGTCTATATACAGAGTCTCTACAGTGAGTCCCAGACTCACCGGTCTGTATACAGAGGCTCCACAGTGAGTCCCAGACTCACCTGTCTGTATGCAGAGTCTCCACAGTGAGTCCGAGACTCACCTGTCTGTATACAGAGTCTCCACAGTGAGTCCCAGACTCACCTGTCTATATACAGAGTCTCCACAGTGAGTCCCAGACACACCTGTCTGTATACAGAGTCTCCACAGTGAGTCCCAGACTCACCTGTCTATATACAGAGTCCCTGCTTTGAGTCCCATAAACACCTGTCTATATACAGTCTCCACAGTGAGTCCAAGACTCACCTGTCTATATACAGTGTCTCCACAGTGAGTCCCAGACTCCATTGTCTATATACAGGGACCCTACTTTGAGTCCCAGACACACCTGTCTATATACAGAGTCTCCACAGTGAATCCCGCACTCACCTGTCTATATGCAGACACTCCACAGTGATTCCTAGACTCACCTGTCTATATACAGTCTCTAAAGTGAGTCCCAGACTCACCTGTCGATAAACAGAGTCTCCACTGGGAGTCCTAGACTGACCTGTATATATACTGAGTCTCCACAGTGATTCCTAGACTCACCTGTCTATATACAGATTCTCCACAGTGATTCCTAGACTCACCTGTCTATATACAGAGTCTCCACAGTGATTCCTAGACTCACCTGTCTATATACAGAGTCTCCACAGTGAGTCCCAGACTCCATTGTCTATATACAGGGACCCTGCTTTGAGTCCCAGACACACCTGTCTATATACAGTCTCTACAGTGAGTCCCAGACTCACCTGTCTGTATACAGAATCTCCACAGTGAATCCTAGACTCACCTGTCTATATACAGAGTCTCCACAGTGATTCCTAGATTCACCTGTCTATATACAGAGTCTCCACAGTGATTCCTAGACTCACCTGTCGATATACAGAGTCTCCACAGTGAGTCCCAGACTAACCTGTCTATATACTGAGTCTCCACAGTGATTCCTAGACTCACCTGTCTATATACAGAGTCTCCACAGTGAACCAGACTCCATTGTCTATATACAGGGACCCTGCATTGAGTCCCAGACTCACCGGTCTATGTGCAGAGTCTCCACAGTGAATCCGAGGCTCACCTGTCTATATACAGAGTCTCCACACTGAGTCCCAGCCTCACCTGTCTGTATACAGAGGCCCCACAGTGAGTCCCAGACTCACCTGTCTGTATACAGAGTCTCCTCAGTGAGTCCCAGACTCACCTGTCTATATACAGTGTCCCCACAGTGAGTCCAAGACTCACCTGTCTATATACAGAGTCTCCGCAGTGAGCCCCAGACTCTCCTGTCTGTATACAGAGTCTCCACAGTGAGTCCAAGACTCACCTGTCTATATACAGAGTCTCCACAGTGAGTCCCAGACTCCATTGTCTATATAGAGGGACCCTGCTTTGAGTCCCAGACACACCTGTCTATATACAGTCTCCACAGTGAGTCCCAGACTCACCTGTCTATATAAAGAGTCTCCACAGTGATTCCTAGACTCACCTGTCTATATACATAGTCTCGTCAGTGATTCCTAGACTCACCTGTCTATATACAGATTCTCCACAGTGAGTCCAAGACTCACCTGTCTATATACAGAGTCTCCACGGTGAGTCCCAGACTCCATTGTCTATATACAGGGTCCCTGCTTTGAGTCCCAGACACACCTGTCTATATACAGTCTCCACAGTGAGTCCCAGAATCACCTGTCTATATACAGAGTCTCCACAGTGATTCCTAGACTCACCTGTCTATATACAGATTCTCCACAGTGATTCCTAGACTCAGCTGTCTATATACAGAGTCTCCACAGTGATTCCTAGACTCACCTGTCTATATACAGAGTCTCCACAGTGAGTCCCAGACTCAGCTGTCTACATGCAGAGTCTCCGCAGTGAGTCCCAGACTCACCTGTCGAGATACAGATTCTCCATAATGAGTCCCAGACACACCTGTCTATATACAGAGTCGCCACAGTGATTCCTAGACTCACCTGTCTATATACAGAGTCTCCACAGTGAGTCCCAGACTCCATTGTCTATATACAGGGACCCTGCTTTGAGTCCCAGACACACCTGTCTATATACAGTCTCTACAGTGAGTCCCAGACTCACCTGTCTGTATACAGAATCTCCACAGTGAATCCTAGACTCACCTGTCTATATACAGAGTCTCCACAGTGATTCCTAGATTCACCTGTCTATATACAGAGTCTCCACAGTGATTCCTAGACTCACCTGTCGATATACAGAGTCTCCACAGTGAGTCCCAGACTCACCTGTCTATATACTGAGTCTCCACAGTGATTCCTAGACTCACCTGTCTATATACAGAGTCTCCACAGTGAACCAGACTCCATTGTCTATATACAGGGACCCTGCATTGAGTCCCAGACTCACCGGTCTATGTGCAGAATCTCCACAGTGAATCCGAGGCTCACCTGTCTATATACAGAGTCTCCACACTGAGTCCCAGACTCACCTGTCTGTATACAGAGGCCCCACAGTGAGTCCCAGACTCACCTGTCTGTATACAGAGTCTCCTCAGTGAGTCCCAGACTCACCTGTCTATATACAGTGTCCCCACAGTGAGTCCAAGACTCACCTGTCTATATACAGAGTCTCCACAGTGAGTCCCAGACTCCATTGTCTATATAGAGCGACCCTGCTTTGAGTCCCAGACACACCTGTCTATATACAGTCTCCACAGTGAGTCCCAGACTCACCTGTCTATATAAAGAGTCTCCACAGTGATTCCTAGACTCACCTGTCTATATACATAGTCTCGTCAGTGATTCCTAGACTCACCTGTCTATATACAGAGTCTCCACAGTGAGTCCCAGACTCCATTGTCTATATACAGGGACCCTGCTTTGAGTCCCAGACACACCTGTCTATATACAGTCTCCACAGTGAGACCCAGAATCACCTGTCTATATACAGAGTCTCCACAGTGATTCCTAGACTCACCTGTCTATATACAGAGTCTCCACAGTGATTCCTAGACTCACCTGTCTATATACAGAGTCTCCACAGTGATTCCTAGACTCACCTGTCTATATATAGAGTCTCCACAGTGAGTCCCAGACTCACCTGTCTACATGCAGAGTCTCCACAGTGAGTCCCAGACTCACCTGTCGAGATACAGATTCTCCATAATGAGTCCCAGACACACCTGTCTATATACAGAGTCTCCACAGTGATTCCTAGACTCACCTCTCTATATACAGAGTCTCCACAGTGAGTCCCAGACTTCATTGTCTATATACAGGGACCCTGCTTTGAGTCCCAGACACACCTGTCTATATACAGTCTCTACAGTGAGTCCCAGACTCACCTGTCTGTATACAGTGTCTCCACAGTGATTCCTAGACTCACCTGTCTATATACAGAGTCTCCACAGTGATTCCTAGATTCACCTGTCTATATACAGAGTCTCCACAGTGATTCCTAGACTCACCTGTCGATATACAGAGTCTCCACAGTGAGTCCCAGACTCACCTGTCTATATACAGAGTCTCCACAGTGATTCCTAGACTCACCTGTCTAAATACAGAGTCTCCACAGTGAACCAGACTCCATTGTCTATATACAGGGACCCTGCATTGAGTCCCAGACTCACCGGTCTATGTGCAGAGTCTCCACAGTGAATCCGAGGCTCACCTGTCTATATACAGAGTCTCCACACTGAGTCCCAGACTCACCTGTCTGTATACGGAGGCCCCACAGTGAGTCCCAGACTCACCTGTCTGTATACAGAGTCTCCTCAGTGAGTCCCAGACTCACCTGTCTATATACAGTGTCCCCACAGTGAGTCCAAGACTCACCTGTCTATATACAGAGTCTCCGCAGTGAGCCCCAGACTCTCCTGTCTGTATACAGAGTCTCCACAGTGAGTCCTAGACTCACCTGTCTATATACAGAGTCTCCAAAGTGAGTCCCAGACTCACCCGTCTTTTTACAGAGTCTCCACTGGGAGTCCTAGACTCACCTTTCTATATACAGAGTCTCCACAGTGAGTCCCAGACTCACCTGTACATATACAGAGTCTCCACAGTGAGTCCCGGACTCACCTGTCCATATAAAGAGTCTCCGCAAGGACTCCCAGACACACCTGTCTTTATACAGTGTCTCCACAGTGAGTCCCAGACTCACCTGTCTATATACAGAGTCTCTACAGTGAGTCCCAGACTCACCGGTCTGTATACAGAGGCTCCACAGTGAGTCCCAGACTCACCTGTCTGTATGCAGAGTCTCCACAGTGAGTCCGAGACTCACCTGTCTGTATACAGAGTCTCCACAGTGAGTCCCAGACTCACCTGTCTATATACAGAGTCTCCACAGTGAGTCCCAGACACACCTGTCTGTATACAGAGTCTCCACAGTGAGTCCCAGACTCACCTGTCTATATACAGAGTCCCTGCTTTGAGTCCCATAAACACCTGTCTATATACAGTCTCCACAGTGAGTCCAAGACTCACCTGTCTATATACAGTGTCTCCACAGTGAGTCCCAGACTCCATTGTCTATATACAGGGACCCTACTTTGAGTCCCAGACACACCTGTCTATATACAGAGTCTCCACAGTGAATCCCGCACTCACCTGTCTATATGCAGACACTCCACAGTGATTCCTAGACTCACCTGTCTATATACAGTCTCTAAAGTGAGACCCAGACTCACCTGTCGATAAACAGAGTCTCCACTGGGAGTCCTAGACTGACCTGTATATATACTGAGTCTCCACAGTGATTCCTAGACTCACCTGTCTATATACAGATTCTCCACAGTGATTCCTAGACTCACCTGTCTATATACAGAGTCTCCACAGTGATTCCTAGACTCACCTGTCTATATACAGAGTCTCCACAGTGAGTCCCAGACTCCATTGTCTATATACAGGGACCCTGCTTTGAGTCCCAGACACACCTGTCTATATACAGTCTCTACAGTGAGTCCCAGACTCACCTGTCTGTATACAGAATCTCCACAGTGAATCCTAGACTCACCTGTCTATATACAGAGTCTCCACAGTGATTCCTAGATTCACCTGTCTATATACAGAGTCTCCACAGTGATTCCTAGACTCACCTGTCGATATACAGAGTCTCCACAGTGAGTCCCAGACTAACCTGTCTATATACTGAGTCTCCACAGTGATTCCTAGACTCACCTGTCTATATACAGAGTCTCCACAGTGAACCAGACTCCATTGTCTATATACAGGGACCCTGCATTGAGTCCCAGACTCACCGGTCTATGTGCAGAGTCTCCACAGTGAATCCGAGGCTCACCTGTCTATATACAGAGTCTCCACACTGAGTCCCAGCCTCACCTGTCTGTATACAGAGGCCCCACAGTGAGTCCCAGACTCACCTGTCTGTATACAGAGTCTCCTCAGTGAGTCCCAGACTCACCTGTCTATATACAGTGTCCCCACAGTGAGTCCAAGACTCACCTGTCTATATACAGAGTCTCCGCAGTGAGCCCCAGACTCTCCTGTCTGTATACAGAGTCTCCACAGTGAGTCCAAGACTCACCTGTCTATATACAGAGTCTCCACAGTGAGTCCCAGACTCCATTGTCTATATAGAGGGACCCTGCTTTGAGTCCCAGACACACCTGTCTATATACAGTCTCCACAGTGAGTCCCAGACTCACCTGTCTATATAAAGAGTCTCCACAGTGATTCCTAGACTCACCTGTCTATATACATAGTCTCGTCAGTGATTCCTAGACTCACCTGTCTATATACAGAGTCTCCACAGTGAGTCCCAGACTCCATTGTCTATATACAGGGACCCTGATTTGAGTCCCAGACACACCTGTCTATATACAGTCTCCACAGTGAGTCCCAGAATCACCTGTCTATATACAGAGTCTCCACAGTGATTCCTAGACTCACCTGTCTATATACAGATTCTCCACAGTGATTCCTAGACTCAGCTGTCTATATACAGAGTCTCCACAGTGATTCCTAGACTCACCTGTCTATATACAGAGTCTCCACAGTGAGTCCCAGACTCAGCTGTCTACATGCAGAGTCTCCGCAGTGAGTCCCAGACTCACCTGTCGAGATACAGATTCTCCATAATGAGTCCCAGACACACCTGTCTATATACAGAGTCGCCACAGTGATTCCTAGACTCACCTGTCTATATACAGAGTCTCCACAGTGAGTCCCAGACTCCATTGTCTATATACAGGGACCCTGCTTTGAGTCCCAGACACACCTGTCTATATACAGTCTCTACAGTGAGTCCCAGACTCACCTGTCTGTATACAGAATCTCCACAGTGAATCCTAGACTCACCTGTCTATATACAGAGTCTCCACAGTGATTCCTAGATTCACCTGTCTATATACAGAGTCTCCACAGTGATTCCTAGACTCACCTGTCGATATACAGAGTCTCCACAGTGAGTCCCAGACTCACCTGTCTATATACTGAGTCTCCACAGTGATTCCTAGACTCACCTGTCTATATACAGAGTCTCCACAGTGAACCAGACTCCATTGTCTATATACAGGGACCCTGCATTGAGTCCCAGACTCACCGGTCTATGTGCAGAATCTCCACAGTGAATCCGAGGCTCACCTGTCTATATACAGAGTCTCCACACTGAGTCCCAGACTCACCTGTCTGTATACAGAGGCCCCACAGTGAGTCCCAGACTCACCTGTCTGTATACAGAGTCTCCTCAGTGAGTCCCAGACTCACCTGTCTATATACAGTGTCCCCACAGTGAGTCCAAGACTCACCTGTCTATATACAGAGTCTCCGCAGTGAGCCCCAGACTCTCCTGTCTGTATACAGAGTCTCCACAGTGAGTCCAAGACTCACCTGTCTATATACAGAGTCTCCACAGTGAGTCCCAGACTCCATTGTCTATATAGAGCGACCCTGCTTTGAGTCCCAGACACACCTGTCTATATACAGTCTCCACAGTGAGTCCCAGACTCACCTGTCTATATAAAGAGTCTCCACAGTGATTCCTAGACTCACCTGTCTATATACATAGTCTCGTCAGTGATTCCTAGACTCACCTGTCTATATACAGAGTCTCCACAGTGATTCCTAGACTCACCTGTCTATATATAGAGTCTCCACAGTGAGTCCCAGACTCACCTGTCTACATGCAGAGTCTCCACAGTGAGTCCCAGACTCACCTGTCGAGATACAGATTCTCCATAATGAGTCCCAGACACACCTGTCTATATACAGAGTCTCCACAGTGATTCCTAGACTCACCTCTCTATATACAGAGTCTCCACAGTGAGTCCCAGACTTCATTGTCTATATACAGGGACCCTGCTTTGAGTCCCAGACACACCTGTCTATATACAGTCTCTACAGTGAGTCCCAGACTCACCTGTCTGTATACAGTGTCTCCACAGTGATTCCTAGACTCACCTGTCTATATACAGAGTCTCCACAGTGATTCCTAGATTCACCTGTCTATATACAGAGTCTCCACAGTGATTCCTAGACTCACCTGTCGATATACAGAGTCTCCACAGTGAGTCCCAGACTCACCTGTCTATATACAGAGTCTCCACAGTGATTCCTAGACTCACCTGTCTAAATACAGAGTCTCCACAGTGAACCAGACTCCATTGTCTATATACAGGGACCCTGCATTGAGTCCCAGACTCACCGGTCTATGTGCAGAGTCTCCACAGTGAATCCGAGGCTCACCTGTCTATATACAGAGTCTCCACACTGAGTCCCAGACTCACCTGTCTGTA
This sequence comes from Squalus acanthias, assembly GCA_030390025.1. Lineage (NCBI taxonomy): Eukaryota > Metazoa > Chordata > Chondrichthyes > Squaliformes > Squalidae > Squalus > Squalus acanthias. The sequence continues at coordinate 352,956 of JASTWF010000211.1, read as the reverse complement.
TACGGAGGCCCCACAGTGAGTCCCAGACTCACCTGTCTGTATACAGAGTCTCCTCAGTGAGTCCCAGACTCACCTGTCTATATACAGTGTCCCCACAGTGAGTCCAAGACTCACCTGTCTATATACAGAGTCTCCGCAGTGAGCCCCAGACTCTCCTGTCTGTATACAGAGGCCCCACAGTGAGTCCCAGACTCACCTGTCTGTATACAGAGTCTCCTCAGTGAGTCCCAGACTCACCTGTCTATATACAGTGTCCCCACAGTGAGTCCAAGACTCACCTGTCTATATACAGAGTCTCCGCAGTGAGCCCCAGACTCTCCTGTCTGTATACAGAGTCTCCACAGTGAGTCCTAGACTCACCTGTCTATATACAGAGTCTCCAAAGTGAGTCCCAGACTCACCCGTCTTTTTACAGAGTCTCCACTGGGAGTCCTAGACTCACCTTTCTATATACAGAGTCTCCACAGTGAGTCCCAGACTCACCTGTACATATACAGAGTCTCCACAGTGAGTCCCGGACTCACCTGTCCATATAAAGAGTCTCCGCAAGGAGTCCCAGACACACCTGTCTTTATACAGTGTCTCCACAGTGAGTCCCAGACTCACCTGTCTATATACAGAGTCTCTACAGTGAGTCCCAGACTCACCTGTCTGTATACAGAGGCTCCACAGTGAGTCCCAGACTCACCTGTCTGTATGCAGAGTCTCCACAGTGAGTCCGAGACTCACCTGTCTGTATACAGAGTCTCCACAGTGAGTCCCAGACTCACCTGTCTATATACAGAGTCTCCACAGTGAGTCCCAGACTCCATTGTCTATATACAGGGACCCTACTTTGAGTCCCAGACACACCTGTCTATATACAGTCTCCACAGTGAGTCCCAGACTCACCTGTCTATATACAGAGACTCCACAGTGAATCCCGCACTCACCTGTCTATATGCAGACACTCCACAGTGATTCCTAGACTCACCTGTCTATATAAAGTCTCTAAAGTGAGTCCCAGACTCACCTGTCGATATAGAGAGTCTCACTGGGAGTCCTAGACTGACCTGTATATATACTGAGTCTCCACAGTGAGTCCCAGACTCCCCTGTCTATATACAGAGTCTCCACAGTGAACCAGACTCCATTGTCTATATAAAGGTACCCTGCATTGAGTCCCAGACTCACCGGTCTATGTGCAGAGTCTCCACAGTGAATCCGAGGCTCACCTGTCTATATACAGAGTCTCCACACTGAGTCCCAGACTCACCTGTCTGTATACAGAGGCCCCACAGTGAGTCCCAGACTCACCTGTCTGTATACAGAGTCTCCTCAGTGAGTCCCAGACTCACCTGTCTATATACAGTGTCCCCACAGTGAGTCCAAGACTCACCTGTCTATATACAGAGTCTCCGCAGTGAGCCCCAGACTCTCCTGTCTGTATACAGAGTCTCCACAGTGAGTCCAAGACTCACCTGTCTATATACAGAGTCTCCACAGTGAGTCCCAGACTCCATTGTCTATATAGAGCGACCCTGCTTTGAGTCCCAGACACACCTGTCTATATACAGTCTCCACAGTGAGTCCCAGACTCACCTGTCTATATAAAGAGTCTCCACAGTGATTCCTAGACTCACCTGTCTATATACATAGTCTCGTCAGTGATTCCTAGACTCACCTGTCTATATACAGAGTCTCCACAGTGATTCCTAGACTCACCTGTCTATATATAGAGTCTCCACAGTGAGTCCCAGACTCACCTGTCTACATGCAGAGTCTCCACAGTGAGTCCCAGACTCACCTGTCGAGATACAGATTCTCCATAATGAGTCCCAGACACACCTGTCTATATACAGAGTCTCCACAGTGATTCCTAGACTCACCTCTCTATATACAGAGTCTCCACAGTGAGTCCCAGACTTCATTGTCTATATACAGGGACCCTGCTTTGAGTCCCAGACACACCTGTCTATATACAGTCTCTACAGTGAGTCCCAGACTCACCTGTCTGTATACAGTGTCTCCACAGTGATTCCTAGACTCACCTGTCTATATACAGAGTCTCCACAGTGATTCCTAGATTCACCTGTCTATATACAGAGTCTCCACAGTGATTCCTAGACTCACCTGTCGATATACAGAGTCTCCACAGTGAGTCCCAGACTCACCTGTCTATATACAGAGTCTCCACAGTGATTCCTAGACTCACCTGTCTAAATACAGAGTCTCCACAGTGAACCAGACTCCATTGTCTATATACAGGGACCCTGCATTGAGTCCCAGACTCACCGGTCTATGTGCAGAGTCTCCACAGTGAATCCGAGGCTCACCTGTCTATATACAGAGTCTCCACACTGAGTCCCAGACTCACCTGTCTGTATACAGAGGCCCCACAGTGAGTCCCAGACTCACCTGTCTGTATACAGAGTCTCCTCAGTGAGTCCCAGACTCACCTGTCTATATACAGTGTCCCCACAGTGAGTCCAAGACTCACCTGTCTATATACAGAGTCTCCGCAGTGAGCCCCAGACTCTCCTGTCTGTATACAGAGTCTCCACAGTGAGTCCTAGACTCACCTGTCTATATACAGAGTCTCCAAAGTGAGTCCCAGACTCACCCGTCTTTTTACAGAGTCTCCACTGGGAGTCCTAGACTCACCTTTCTATATACAGAGTCTCCACAGTGAGTCCCAGACTCACCTGTACATATACAGAGTCTCCACAGTGAGTCCCGGACTCACCTGTCCATATAAAGAGTCTCCGCAAGGAGTCCCAGACACACCTGTCTTTATACAGTGTCTCCACAGTGAGTCCCAGACTCACCTGTCTATATACAGAGTCTCTACAGTGAGTCCCAGACTCACCTGTCTGTATACAGAGGCTCCACAGTGAGTCCCAGACTCACCTGTCTGTATGCAGAGTCTCCACAGTGAGTCCGAGACTCACCTGTCTGTATACAGAGTCTCCACAGTGAGTCCCAGACTCACCTGTCTATATACAGAGTCTCCACAGTGAGTCCCAGACTCCATTGTCTATATACAGGGACCCTACTTTGAGTCCCAGACACACCTGTCTATATACAGTCTCCACAGTGAGTCCCAGACTCACCTGTCTATATACAGAGACTCCACAGTGAATCCCGCACTCACCTGTCTATCTGCAGACACTCCACAGTGATTCCTAGACTCACCTGTCTATATAAAGTCTCTAAAGTGAGTCCCAGACTCACCTGTCGATATAGAGAGTCTCACTGGGAGTCCTAGACTGACCTGTATATATACTGAGTCTCCACAGTGAGTCCCAGACTCCCCTGTCTATATACAGAGTCTCCACAGTGAACCAGACTCCATTGTCTATATAAAGGTACCCTGCATTGAGTCCCAGACTCACCGGTCTATGTGCAGAGTCTCCACAGTGAATCCGAGGCTCACCTGTCTATATACAGAGTCTCCACACTGAGTCCCAGACTCACCTGTCTGTATACAGAGGCCCCGCAGTGAGTCCCAGACTAACCTGTCTGTATACAGAGCCTCCTCAGTGAGTCCCAGACTCACCTGTCTATATACAGTGTCCCCACAGTGAGTCCAAGACTCACCTGTCTATATACAGAGTCTCCACAGTGAGTCACAGACTCCATTGTCTATATACAGGGACCCTGCTTTGAGTCCCAGACACACCTGTCTATATACAGTCTCTACAGTGAGTCCCAGACTCACCTGTCTGTATACAGAGTCTCCACAGTGATTCCTAGACTCACCTGTCTATATACAGAGTCTCCACAGTGATTCCTAGATTCACCTGTCTATATACAGAGTCTCCACAGTGATTCCTAGACTCACCTGTCGATATACAGAGTCTCCACAGTGAGTCCCAGACTCACCTGTCTATATACAGAGTCTCCACAGTGAGTCCCAGACTCACCTGGTTACATGCAGAGTCTCCACAGTGAGTCCCAGACTCACCTGTCTACATGCAGAGTCTCCACAGTGAATCCCAGACTCACCTGTCGAGATACAGATTCTCCATAATGAGTCCCAGGCACACCTGTCTATATACAGAGTCCCCACAGTGAGTCCCAGATTCACCTGTCTATATACAGAGTCTCCACAGTGAGTTCCAGACTCCATTGTCTACATACAGAGACCCTGCATTGAGTCCCAGGCACACCTGTCTATATACAGACTCCACAGTGAGTCCCAGACTCACCTGTCCATATACAGAGACTGCACAGTGAGTCCCAGACTCTCCTGTCTATATACAGAGTCTCCACAGTGAGTCCCAAACTCCCCTGTCTAAATACAAAGACTCCAAAGTGAGTCCCAGACTCACCTGTCCATATAAAGAGTCTCCGCAGTGAGTCACAGACTCTCCTGTCTGTATACAGATTCTCCACAGTGAGTCCCAGAACACATGTCTTTATACAGTGTCTCCAAAGTGAGTCCCAGACTCACCTGTCTATATACAGAGTCTCTACAGTGAGTCCCAGACTCACCTGTCTGTATACAGAGGCTCCACAGTGAGTCCCAGACTCACCTGTCTGTATGCAGAGTCTCCACAGTGAGTACGAGACTCACCTGTCTGTATACAGAGTCTCCACAGTGAGTCCCAGACTCACCTGTCTATATACAGAGTCTCCACAGTGAGTCCCAGACTCCATTGTCTATATACAGGGACCCTACTTTGAGTCCCAGACACACCTGTCTATATACAGTCTCCACAGTGAGTCCCAGACTCACCTGTCTATATACAGAGACTCCACAGTGAATCCCGCACTCACCTGTCTATATGCAGACACTCCACAGTGATTCCTAGACTCACCTGTCTATATACAGTCTCTAAAGTGAGTCACAGACTCACCTGTCGATATAGAGAGTCTCCACTGGGAGACCTAGACTGACCTGTATATATACTGAGTCTCCACAGTGAGTCCCAGACTCCATTGTCTATATACAGGGACCCTGCTTTGAGTCCCAGACACACTTGTCTATATACAGTCTCTACAGTGAGTCCCAGACTCACCTGTCTGTATACAGAGTCTCCACAGTGAGTCCCAGACTCACCTGTCTATATACAGAGTCTCCACAGTGAGTCCCAGACTCACCTGTCTACATGCAGAGTCTCCACAGTGAATCCCAGACTCACCTGTCGAGATACAGATTCTCCATAATGAGTCCCAGACACACCTGTCTATATACAGAGTCCCCACAGTGAGTCCCAGATTCACCTGTCTATATACAGAGTCTCCACAGTGAGTTCCAGACTCCATTGTCTATATACAGAGACCCTGCATTGAGTCCCAGGCACACCTGTCTATATACAGACTCCACAGTGAGTCCCAGACTCACCTGTCCATATACAGAGACTGCACAGTGAGTCCCAGACTCTCCTTTCTATATACAGAGTCTCCACAGTGAGTCCCAAACTCCCCTGTCTAAATAGAAAGACTCCAAAGTGAGTCCCAGACTCACCTGTCCATATAAAGAGTCTCCGCAGTGAGTCACAGACTCTCCTGTCTGTATACAGATTCTCCACAGTGAGTCCAAGGCTCACCTGTCTATATACAGAGTCTCCACAGTGAGTCCCAGACTCCATTGTCTATAAAGAGGGACCCTGCTTTGAGTCCCAGACACACCTGTCTATATACAGTCTCCACAGTGAGTCCCAGACTCACCTGTCTATATACAGAGTCTCGTCAGTGATTCCTAGACTCACCTGTCTATATAGAGAGTCTCCACAGTGAGTCCCAGACTCCATTGTCTATATACAGGGACCCTGCTTTGAGTCCCAGACTCACCTGTCTTCATGCAGAGTCTCCACAGTGAATCCCAGACTCACCTGTCTATATACAGATTCTCCATAATGAGTCCCAGTCACACCTGTCTATATACAGAGTCCCCACAGTGAGTCCCAGATTCACCTGTCTATATACAGAGTCTCCACAGTGAGTTCCAGACTCCATTGTCTATATACAGAGACCCTGCATTGTGTCCCAGGCACACCTGTCTATATACAGACTCCACAGTGAGTCCCAGACTCACCTGTCCATATACAGAGACTGCACAGTGAGTCCCAGACTCTCCTGTCTATATACAGAGTCTCCACAGTGAGTCCCAAACTCCCCTGTCTAAATACAAAGACTCCAAAGTGAGTCCCAAACTCACCTGTCCATATAAAGAGTCTCCGCAGTGAGTCACAGACTCACCTGTCCATATAAAGATTCTCCGCAGTGAGTCACAGACTCTCCTGTCTGTATACAGATTCTCCACAGTGAGTCCAAGACTCAGCTGTCTATATACAGAGTCTCCACAGTGAGTCCCAGACTCCATTGTCTATATACAGGGTCCCTGCTTTGAGTCCCAGACACACCTGTCTATATACAGTCTCCACAGTGAGTCCCAGAATCACCTGTCTATATACAGAGTCTCCACAGTGATTCCTAGACTCACCTGTCTATATACAGAGTCTCCACAGTGATTCCTAGACTCACCTGTCTGTATACAGAGTCTCCACAGTGATTCCTAGACTCACCTGTCTATATACAGAGTCTCCACAGTGAGTCCCAGACTCACCTGTCTACATGCAGAGTCTCCACAGTGAGTCCCAGACTCACCTGTCGAGATACAGATTCTCCATAATGAGTCCCAGACACACCTGTCTATATACAGAGTCTCCAGAGTGAGTTCCAGACTCCATTGTCTACATACAGAGACCCTGCATTGAGTCCCAGGCACACCTGTCTATATACAGACTCCACAGTGAGTCCCAGACTCACCTGTCCATATACAGAGACTGCACAGTGAGTCCCAGACTCTCCTGTCTATATACAGAGTCTCCACAGTGAGTCCCAAACTCCCCTGTCTAAATACAAAGACTCCAAAGTGAGTCCCAGACTCACCTGTCCATATAAAGAGTCTCCGCAGTGAGTCACAGACTCTCCTGTCTGTATACAGATTCTCCACAGTGAGTCCAAGACTCACCTGTCTATATACAGAGTCTCCACAGTGAGTCGCAGACTCCATTGTCTATATACAGGGACCCTGCTTTGAGTCCCAGACACACCTGTCTATATACAGTCTCCACAGTGAGTACCAGAATCACCTGTCTATATACAGAGTCTCCACAGTGATTCCTAGACTCACCTGTCTATAGACAGAGTCTCCACAGTGATTCCTAGACTCACCTGTCCATATACAGAGTCTCCACAGTGATTCCTAGACTCACCTGTCTATATACAGAGTCTCCGCAGTGAGCCCCAGACTCTCCTGTCTGTATACAGAGTCTCCACAGTGAGTCCTAGACTCACCTGTCTATATACAGATTGTCCAAAGTGAGTCCCAGACTCACCCGTCTTTTTACAGAGTCTCCACTGGGAGTCCTAGACTCACCTTTCTATATACAGAGTCTCCACAGTGAGTCCCAGACTCACCTGTACATATACAGAGTCTCCACAGTGAGTCCCGGACTCCCCTGTCCATATAAAGAGTCTCCGCAAGGAGTCCCAGAACACCTGTCTTTATACAGTGTCTCCAAAGTGAGTCCCAGACTCACCTGTCTATATACAGAGTCTTTACAGTGAGTCCCAGACTCACCTGTCTGTATACAGAGGCTCCACAGTGAGTCCCAGACTCACCTGTCTGTATGCAGAGTCTCCACAGTGAGTACGAGACTCACCTGTCTGTATACAGAGTCTCCACAGTGAGTCCCAGACTCACCTGTCTATATACAGAGTCTCCACAGTGAGTCCCAGACTCCATTGTCTATATACAGGGACCCTACTTTGAGTCCCAGACACACCTGTCTATATACAGTCTCCACAGTGAGTCCCAGACTCACCTGTCTATATACAGAGACTCCACAGTGAATCCCGCACTCACCTGTCTATATGCAGACACTCCACAGTGATTCCTAGACTCACCTGTCTATATACAGTCTCTAAAGTGAGTTACAGACTCACCTGTCGATATAGAGAGTCTCCACTGGGAGACCTAGACTGACCTGTATATATACTGAGTCTCCACAGTGAGTCCCAGACTCCATTGTCTATATACAGGGACCCTGCTTTGAGTCCCAGACACACTTGTCTATATACAGTCTCTACAGTGAGTCCCAGACTCACCTGTCTGTATACAGAGTCTCCACAGTGAGTCCCAGACTCACCTGGCTACATGCAGAGTCTCCACAGTGAGTCCCAGACTCACCTGTCTACATGCAGAGTCTCCACAGTGAATCCCAGACTCACCTGTCGAGATACAGATTCTCCATAATGAGTCCCAGACACACCTGTCTATATACAGAGTCCCCACAGTGAGTCCCAGATTCACCTGTCTATATACAGAGTCTCCACAGTGAGTTCCAGACTCCATTGTCTATATACAGAGACCCTGCATTGAGTCCCAGGCACACCTGTCTATATACAGACTCCACAGTGAGTCCCAGACTCACCTGTCCATATACAGAGACTGCACAGTGAGTCCCAGACTCTCCTTTCTATATACAGAGTCTCCACAGTGAGTCCCAAACTCCCCTGTCTAAATAGAAAGACTCCAAAGTGAGTCCCAGACTCACCTGTCCATATAAAGAGTCTCCGCAGTGAGTCACAGACTCTCCTGTCTGTATACAGATTCTCCACAGTGAGTCCAAGGCTCACCTGTCTATATACAGAGTCTCCACAGTGAGTCCCAGACTCCATTGTCTATATAGAGGGACCCTGCTTTGAGTCCCAGACACACCTGTCTATATACAGTCTCCACAGTGAGTCCCAGACTCACCTGTCTATATAAAGAGTCTCCACAGTGATTCCTAGACTCACCTGTCTATATACATAGTCTCGTCAGTGATTCCTAGACTCACCTGTCCATATAAAGAGTCTCCGCAGTGAGTCACAGACTCACCTGTCCATATAAAGATTCTCCGCAGTGAGTCACAGACTCTCCTGTCTGTATACAGATTCTCCACAGTGAGTCCAAGACTCAGCTGTCTATATACAGAGTCTCCACAGTGAGTCCCAGACTCCATTGTCTATATACAGGGTCCCTGCTTTGAGTCCCAGACACACCTGTCTATATACATTCTCCACAGTGAGTCCCAGACTCACCTGTCTATATACAGAGTCTCCACAGTGATTCCTAGACTCACCTGTCTATATACAGAGTCTCCACAGTGATTCCTAGACTCACCTGTCTATATACAGTCTCCACAGTGAGTCCCAGAATCACCTGTCTAAATACAGAGTCTCCACAGTGATTCCTAGACTCAACTGTCTATATACAGAGTCTCCACAGTGATTCCTAGACTCACCTGTCTGTATACAGAGTCTCCACAGTGATTCCTAGACTCACCTGTCTATATACAGAGTCTCCACAGTGAGTCCCAGACTCACCTGTCTACATGCAGAGTCTCCACAGTGAGTCCCAGACTCACCTGTCGAGATACAGATTCTCCATAATGAGTCCCAGACACACCTGTCTATATACAGAGTCTCCAGAGTGAGTCCCAGACTCCATTGTCTATATACAGGGACCCTGCTTTGAGTCCCAGACACACCTGTCTATATACAGTCTCTACAGTGAGTCCCAGACTCACCTGTCTGTATACAGAGTCTCCACAGTAATTCCTAGACTCACCTGTCTATATACAGTGTCTCCACAGTGATTCCTAGATTCACCTGTCGATGTACAGAGTCTCCACAGTGATTCCTAGACTCACCTGTCGAAATACAGAGTCTCCACAGTGAGTCCCAGACTCACCTGTCTATATACAGAGTCTCCACAGCGAGTCCCAGACTCACCTGGCTACATGCAGAGTCTCCACAGTGAGTCCCAGACTCACCTGTCTACATGCAGAGTCTCCACAGTGAATCCCAGACTCACCTGTCGAGATACAGATTCTCCATAATGAGTCCCAGACACACCTGTCTATATACAGAGTCCCCACAGTGAGTCCCAGATTCACCCGTCTATATGCAGAGTCTCCACAGTGAGTTCCAGACTCCATTGTCTACATACAGAGACCCTGCATTGAGTCCCAGACACACTTGTCTATATACAGTCTCTACAGTGAGTCCCAGACTCACCTGTCTGTATACAGAGTCTCCACAGTGAGTCCCAGGCACACCTGTCTATATACAGACTCCACAGTGAGTCCCAGACTCACCTGTCCATATACAGAGTCTGCACAGTGAGTCCCAGACTCTCCTGTCTATATACAGAGTCTCCACAGTGAGTCCCAGACTCCCCTGTCTAAATACAAAGACTCCAAAGTGAGTCCCAGATTCACCTGTCCATATAAAGATTCTCCGCAGTGAGTCACAGACTCTCCTGTCTGTATACAGATTCTCCACAGTGAGTCCAAGACTCACCTGTCTATATACAGAGTCTCCACAGTGATTCCTAGACTCACCTGTCTATATACAGAGTCTCCACAGTGATTCCTAGACTCACCTGTCTCTATACAGAGTCTCCACAGTGAGTCCCAGACTCACCTATCTACATGCAGAGTCTCCACAATGAGTCCCAGACTCACCTGTCGAGATACAGATTCTCCATAATGAGTCCCAGACACACCTGTCTATATACAGAGTCTCCACAGTGAGTCCCAGACTCCATTGTCTATATACAGGGACCCTGCTTTGAGTCACAGACTCACCTGTCTATATACAGTCTCCACAGTGAGTCCCAGACTCACCTGTCTATATAAAGATTCTCCACAGTGATTCCTAGACTCAACTGTCTATATACAGAGTCTCCACAGTGATTCCTAGACTCACCTGTCTATATACAGAGTCTCCACAGTGAGTCCCAGACTCCATTGTCTATATACAGGGACCCTGCTTTAAGTCCCAGACACACCTCTCTATATACAGTCTCTACAGTGAGTCCCAGACTCACCTGTCTGTATACAGAGTCTCCACAGTGATTCCTAGACTCACCTGTCTATATACAGAGTCTCCACAGTGATTCCTAGATTCACCTGTCTATATACAGAGTCTCCACAGTGATTCCTAGACTCACCTGTCGATATACAGAGTCTCCACAGTGAGTCCCAGACTCACCTGTCTATATACTGAGTCTCCACAGTGAGTCCCAGACTCACCTGTCTATATACAGAGTCTCCACAGTGAACCAGACTCCATTGTCTATATACAGGGACCCTGCATTGAGTCCCAGACTCACCGGTCTATGTGCAGAGTCTCCACAGTGAATCCGAGGCTCACCTGTCTGTATACAGAGTCTCCTCAGTGAGTCCCAGACTCACCTGTCTATATACAGTGTCCCCACAGTGAGTCCAAGACTCACCTGTCTATATACAGAGTCTCCGCAGTGAGCCCCAGACTCTCCTGTCTGTATACAGAGTCTCCACAGTGAGTCCTAGACTCACCTTTCTATATACAGAGTCTCCACAGTGAGTCCCAGACTCACCTGTACATATACAGAGTCTCCACAGTGAGTCCCGGACTCACCTGTCCATATAAAGAGTCTCCGCAAGGAGTCCCAGACACACCTGTCTTTATACAGTGTCTCCACAGTGAGTCCCAGACTCACCTGTCTATATACAGAGTCGCTACAGTGAGTCCCAGACTCACCTGTCTGTATACAGAGGCTCCACAGTGAGTCCCAGACTCACCTGTCTGTATGCAGTCTCCACAGTGAGTCCGAGACTCACCTGTCTGTATACAGAGTCTCCACAGTGAGTCCCAGACTCACCTGTCTATATACAGAGTCTCCACAGTGAGTCCCAGACTCCATTGTCTATATACAGGGACCCTACTTTGAGTCCCAGACACACCTGTCTATATACAGTCTCTACAGTGAGTCCCAGACTCACCTGTCTGTATACAGAGTCTCCACAGTGATTCCTAGACTCACCTGTCTATATACAGAGTCTCCACAGTGATGCCTAGATTCACCTGTCTATATACAGAGTCTCCACAGTGATTCCTAGACTCACCTGTCGATATACAGAGTCTCCACAGTGAGTCCCAGACTCACCTGTCTATATACAGAGTCTCCACAGTGAGTCCCAGACTCACCTGGCTAAATGCAGAGTCTCCACAGTGAGTCCCAGACTCACCTGTCTACATGCAGAGTCTCCACAGTGAATCCCAGACTCACCTGTCGAGATACAGATTCTCCATAATGAGTCCCAGACACACCTGTCTATATACAGAGTCCCCACAGTGAGTCCCAGATTCACCTGTCTATATACAGAGTCTCCACAGTGAGTTCCAGACTCCATTGTCTATATACAGAGACCCTGCATTGAGTCCCAGGCACACCTGTCTATATACAGACACCACAGTGAGTCCCAGACTCACCTGTCCATATACAGAGACTGCACAGTGAGTCCCAGACTCTCCTGTCTATATACAGAGTCTCCACAGTGAGTCCCAAACTCCCCTGTCTAAATAGAAAGAAACCAAAGTGAGTCCCAAACTCACCTGTCCATATAAAGAGTCTCCGCAGTGAGTCACAGACTCTCCTGTCTGTATACAGAGTCTCCACAGTGAGTTCCAGACTCCATTGTCTATATACAGAGACCCTGCATTGAGTCCCAGGCACACCTGTCTATATACAGTCTCCACAGTGAGTCCCAGAATCACCTGTCTATATACAGAGACTCCACAGTGATTCCTAGACTCACCTGTCTATATACAGAGTCTCCACAGTGATTCCTAGACTCACCTGTCTATATACAGAGTCTCCACAGTGAGTCCCAGACTCACCTATCTACATGCAGAGTCTCCACAGTGAGTCCCAGACTCACCTGTCGAGATACAGATTCTCCATAATGAGTCCCAGACACACCTGTCTATAAACAGAGTCTCCACAGTGAGTCCCAGACTCCATTGTCTATATACAGGGACCCTGCTTTGAGTCCCAGACAGACCTGTCTATATACAGTCTCCACAGTGAGTCCCAGACTCACCTGTCTATATAAAGAGTCTCCACAATGATTCCTAGACTCACCTGTCTATATACAGAGTCTCCACAGTGATTCCTAGATTCACCTCTCTATATACAGAGTCTCCACAGTGATTCCTAGACTCACCTGTCTATATACAGAGTCTCCACAGTGAGCCCCAGACTCACCTGTCTACATGCAGAGTCTCCACAGTGAGTCCCAGACTCACCTGTCGAGATAAAGATTCTCCATAATGAGTCCCAGACACACCTGTCTATATACAGAGTCTCCACAGTGAGTCCCAGACTCCATTGTCTATATACAGGGACCCTGCTTTGAGTCCCAGACACACCTGTCTATATACAGTCTCCACAGTGAGTCCCAGACTCACCTGTCTATCTAAAGTGTCTCCACAGAGATTCCCAGACTCACCTGTCTATATACAGAGTCTCCACAGAGATTCCTAGACTCACCTGTCTATATACAGAGTCTCCACAGTGAGTCCCAGACTCCATTGTCCATATACAGGGAACCTGCTTTGAGTCCCAGACACACCTGTCTATATACAGTCTCTACAGTGAGTCCCAGACTCACCTGTCTGTATACAGAGTCTCCACAGTGAGTCCCAGACTCACCTGTCTATATACAGAGTCTCCACAGTGAGTCCCAGACTCACCTGGCTACATGCAGAGTCTCCACAGTGAGTCGCAGACTCACCTGTCTACATGCAGAGTCTCCACAGTGAATCCCAGACTCACCTGTCGAGATACAGATTCTCCATAATGAGTCCCAGACACAGCTGTCTATATACAGAGTCCCCACAGTGAGTCCCAGATTCACCCGTCTATATACAGAGTCTCCACAGTGAGTTCCCGACTCCATTGTCTATATACATAGACCCTGCATTGAGTCCCAGGCACACCTGTCTATATACAGACTCCACAGTGAGTCCCAGACACACCTGTCCATATACAGAGTCTTCACAGTGAGTCCCAAACTCTCCTGTCTATATACAGAGTCTCCACAGTGAGTCCCAGACTCCCCTGTCTAAATACAAAGACTCCAAAGTGAGTCCCAGACTCACCTGTCCATATAAAGAGTCTCCGCAGTGAGTCACAGACTCTCCTGACTGTATACAGATTCTCCACAGTGAGTCCAAGACTCACCTGTCTATATAAAGTGTCTCCACAGTGATTCCTAGACTCACCTGTCTATATACAGAGTCTCGTCAGTGATTCCTAGACTCACCTGTCTATATACAGAGTCTCCACAGTGAGTCCCAGACTCCATTGTCTATATACAGGGACCCTGCTTTGAGTCCCAGACACACCTGTCTATATACAGTCTCCACAGTGAGTCCCAGACTCACCTGTCTATATGCAGAGTGTCGTCAGTGATTCCTAGACTCACCTGTCTATATACAGAGTCTCCACAGTGATTCCTAGACTCACCTGTCTATATACAGAGTCTCCACATTGATTCCTAGACTCACCTGTCTATATACAGAGTCTCCACAGTGATTCCTAGACTCACCTGTCTATATACAGAGTCTCCACAGTGAGTCCTAGACTCACCTGTCTATATACAGAGTCTCCACAGTGAGTCCCAGACTCCATTTTCTATATAGAGGGACCCTGCTTTGAGTCCCAGACACACCTGTCTATATACAGTCTCCACAGTAAGTCCCACACTCACCTGTCTATATAAAGTGTCTCCACAGAGATTCCCAGACTCACCTGTCTATATACAGAGTCTCCACAGTGATTCCTAGACTCACCTGTCTATATACAGAGTCTCCACATTGATTCCTAGACTCACCTGTCTATATACAGAGTCTCCACAGTGATTCCTAGACTCACCTGTCTACATGCAGAGTCTCCACAGTGAGTCCCAGACTCACCTGTCGAGATACAGATTCTCCATAATGAGTCCCAGACACACCTGTCTTTATACAGAGTCTCCACAGTGAGTCCCAGACTCCATTGTCTATATACAGGGACCCTGCTTTGAGTCCCAGACACACCTGTCTATATACAGTCTCTACAGTGAGTCCCAGACTCACCTGTCTATCTAAAGTGTCTCCACAGAGATTCCCAGACTCACCTGTCTATATACAGAGTCTCCACAGAGATTCCTAGACTCACCTGTCTATATACAGAGTCTCCACAGTGAGTCCCAGACTCCATTGTCCATATACAGGGACCCTGCTTTGAGTCCCAGACACACCTGTCTATTTACAGTCTCTACAGTGAGTCCCAGACTCACCTGTCTGTATACAGAGTCTCCACAGTGAGTCCCAGACTAACCTGTCTATATACAGAGTCTCCACAGTGAGTCCCAGACTCACCTGTCTACATGCAGAGTCTCCACAGTGAATCCCAGACTCACCTGTCGAGATACAGATTCTCCAAAATGAGTCCCAGACACACCTGTCTATATACAGAGTCCCCACAGTTAGTCCCAGATTCACCCGTCTATATACAGAGTCTCCACAGTGAGTTCCAGACTCCATTGTCTATATACATAGACCCTGCATTGAGTCCCAGGCACACCTGTCTATATACAGACTCCACAGTGAGTCCCAGACTCACCTGTCCATATACAGAGACTGCACAGTGAGTCCCAGACTCTCCTGTCTATATACATAGTCTCCACAGAGAGTCCCAAACTCCCCTGTCTAAATACAAAGACTCCAAAGTGAGTCCCAAACTCACCTGTCCATATAAAGAGTCTCCGCAGTGAGTCACAGACTCACCTGTCCATATAAAGATTCTCCGCAGTGAGTCACAGACTCTCCTGTCTGTATACAGATTCTCCACAGTGAGTCCAAGACTCACCTGTCTATATACAGAGTCTCCACGGTGAGTCCCAGACTCCATTGTCTATATACAGGGTCCCTGCTTTGAGTCCCAGACACACCTGTCTATATACAGTCTCCACAGTGAGTCCCAGAATCACCTGTCTATATACAGAGTCTCCACAGTGATTCCTAGACTCACCTGTCTATATACAGAGTCTCCACAGTGATTCCTAGACTCACCTGTCTATATACAGAGTCTCCACAGTGAGTCCCAGACTCACCTGTCTACATGCAGAGTCTCCACAGTGAGTCCCAGACTCACCTGTCGAGATACAGATTCTCCATAATGAGTCCCAGACACACCTGTCTATATACAGAGTCTCCACAGTGAGTCCCAGACTCCATTGTCTATATACAGGGACTCTGCTTTGAGTCCCAGACACACCTGTCTATATACAGTCTCTACAGTGAGTCCCAGACTCACCTGTCTGTATACAGAGTCTCCACAGTGATTCCTAGATTCACCTGTCTATATACAGAGTCTCCACAGTGATTCCTAGACTCACCTGTCGATATACAGAGTCTCCACAGTGAGTCCCAGACTCACCTGTCTATATACAGAGTCTCCACAGCGAGTCCCAGACTCACCTGTCTACATGCAGAGTCTCCACAGTGAATCCCAGACTCACCTGTCGAGATACAGATTCTCCATAATGAGTCCCAGACACACCTGTCTATATACAGAGTCCCCACAGTGAGTCCCAGATTCACCCGTCTATATGCAGAGTCTCCACAGTGAGTTCCATACTCCATTGTCTCTATACAGCGACCCTGCATTGAGTCCCAGGCACACCTGTCTATATACAGACTCCACAGTGAGTCCCAGACTCACCTGTCCATATACAGAGTCTGCACAGTGAGTCCCAGACTCTCCTGTCTATATACAAAGTCTCCACAGTGAGTCCCAGACTCCCCTGTCTAAATACAAAGACTCCAAAGTGAGTCCCAGATTCACCTGTCCATATAAAGATTCTCCGCAGTGAGTCACAGACTCTCCTGTCTGTATACAGATTCTCCACAGTGAGTCCAAGACTCACCTGTCTATATACAGAGTCTCCACAGTGAGTCCCAGACTCCATTGTCTATATACAGGGACCCTGCTTTTAATCCCAGACACACCTGTCTATATACAGTCTCCACAGTGAGTCCCAGACTCACCTGTCTATATACAGAGTCTCCACAGTGATTCCTAGACTCACCTGTCTATATACAGAGTCTCCACAGTGATTCCTAGACTCACCTGTCTATATACAGAGTCTCCACAGTGATTCCTAGACTCACCTGTCTATATACAGAGTCTCCACAGTGAGTCCCAGACTCACCTGTCGAGATACAGATTCTCCATAATGAGTCCCAGACACACCTGTCTATATACAGAGTCTCCACAGTGAGTCCCAGACTCCATTGTCTATATACAGGGACCCTGCTTTGAGTCCCGGACACACCTGTCTATATACAGTCTCCACAGTGATTCCTAGACTCACCTGTCTATATACAGAGTCTCCACAGTGAGTCCCAGACTCCATTGTCTATTTACAGGGACCCTGCTTTGAGTTCCAGACACACCTGTCTATATACAGTCTCCACAGTGAGTCCCAGACTCACCTGTCTATATAAAGTGTCTCCACAGTGATTCCTAGACTCACCTGTCTATATACAGAGTCTCGTCAGTGATTCCTAGACTCACCTGTCTATATACAGAGTCTCCAAAGTGAGTCCCAGACTCCATTGTCTATATACAGGGACCCTGCTTTGAGTCCCAGACACACCTGTCTATATACAGTCTCCACAGTGAGTCCCAGACTCACCTGTCTATATACAGAGTCTCCACAGTGATTCCTAGACTCACCTGTCTATATACAGAGTCTTCACAGTGATTCCTAGACTCACCTGTCTATATACAGAGTCTCCACAGAGATT
Organism: Squalus acanthias; assembly: GCA_030390025.1. NCBI lineage: Eukaryota > Metazoa > Chordata > Chondrichthyes > Squaliformes > Squalidae > Squalus > Squalus acanthias. Next base: position 335,292 of record JASTWF010000211.1, on the reverse strand, counting down.
CCTAGACTCACCTGTCTATATACAGTCTGCACAGTGAGTCCCAGACTCACCTGTCTACATGCAGAGTCTCCACAGTGAGTCCCAGACTCACCTGTCGAGATACAGATTCTCCATAATGAGTCCCAGACACACCTGTCTATATACAGAGTCCCCACAGTGAGTCCCAGATTCACCTGTCTATCTACAGATTCTCCACGGTGAGTCCCAGACTCCATTGTGTATATACAGAGACCCTGCATTGAGTCCCAGGCACACCTGTCTATATACAGACTCCACAGTGAGTCCCAGACTCACCTGTCCATATACAGAGACTGCACAGTGAGTCCCAGACTCTCCTGTCTATATACAGAGTCTCCACAGTGAGTCCCAGATTCCTCCGTCTAAATACAAAGACTCCAAAGTGAGTCCCAGACTCACCTGTCCATATAAAGAGTCTCCACAGTGAGTCACAGACTCTCCTGTCTGTATACAGATTCTCCACAGTGAGTCCCAGACTCACCTGACCATATACAGAGTATCCGCAGTGAGCCCCAGACGCTCCTGTCTGTATACAGAGTCTCCACAGTGATTCCTAGACTCACCTGTCTATATACAGAGTCTCCACAGTGAGTCCCAGACTCACCTGTCTGCATGCAGAGTCTCCACAGTGAGTCCCAGACTCACCTGTCTACATGCAGAGTCTCCACAGTGAATCCCAGACTCACCTGTCGAGATACAGATTCTCCATAATGAGTCCCAGACACACCTGTCTATATACAGAGTCCCCACAGTGTGTTCCAGATTCACCTGTCTATATGCAGAGTCTCCACAGTGAGTCCCAGACTCCATTGTCTATATACAGAGACGCTGCAGTGAGTCCCAGGCACACCTGTCTATATACAGACTCCACAGTGAGTCCCAGACTCACCTGTCCATATACAGAGACTGCACAGTGAGTCCCAGACTCTCCTGTCTATATACAGAGTCTCCACAGTGAGTCCCAGACTCACCTTGTAGAATTCGCAATATATCGCGATTTTATTTAATAAGGAGAAAACACAGAGTTTCGTTCAAACAGCTTTTATTTCAGCAGAATGCTGTCAGGTTTCTCAAAGTGGACACAAGCAGCCTGTAAAATGGCCGCCGCACCTCGTGACAGAACATTCTAGACTTTTCGACAGGCAGACAAGATGGCGTTCCAATAAACATTTGTGCAAGATCGATTAAGATTCAGCACATTGAAGATAATACACGAGACATTATGGGTTTGCAGTATACACATAAATACTGAAATCGGTCTCCCAGGTACGAATGAAAGCTATTGTACCGAGTAATCAAGGGCCCATCCAAAGACATTAATATGTAAAATCCCAACGACTCTACGATGAGAGAGCCGTTAGCGGGTAGTTATACAAAACACTTGGAAGCCCCAAAACCCCTCCAGGGAGAACACCGACCGATTTAACAATGGGAGAAATATTAACAGGTACTCAGACATTAACGAGTAGCCCCGAAACCCATTAAGAACGGAGATCACCCATACAAGACATTTGAGCGCCAAACCCTAACAAAAGAAAGGACATTAAGGTTGGGCGGGAAACGGAAGATTTTGTACTATAATTACAAGCTCCAACCGTCCATCTTTCTCTTATTCTCTTGTCCGATCGACTCGTAACCTCGTGGCTGCTCCTGTGTTTTGACTCGTAGTCTTGTTCCTGCTTGCCTGGTGCCTCTTTGAAAAAGACTGTTGAACTTTCTGATCCGTTCGGATCTACCTCGTGTCGCGTAACGAAGACCTATGTTGGTAACTGGCATCGGAACCAAAGGCCCGAGATGAGATGAGATGAGATGAGATGAGAAGAGAGGAAGACCATACTCATCGCCACGGTCAGTAAGCCCCGACCGCGCCTGTAGGTCGAATAGCCAAGTTTTCCTTGCTAGGGAGACTTCTTTGAACTTGCAAGAACGGACCTCGGAAGATCCTCCAAGATGATATTGACTGGTCTGTGAAACCCATTCGGACAGTGCCTGTTAAACCAACCAACACAGATCTTCATCACAGCAGACGTTCCAGCCTGCTAGCCGGAGCAGAAGCAAGTAAACAAGTGGGACCAGGAGATCTCCTGATCGACACGTGGGTGCTGCGGTGAAAAACATCCGATCAGCTATTCGGAATTTCTCCGAGTTATCACGAGTGGTGAGCATGAGTCTCGAAATCCTACGAATCTAGCTAGGACAGATATTGATAGGGGAGGGTTTAAGTATTAAGGATACTTGTAATGTGTGCCCCTATTTACGGTGTGTCGTTCGTTCCTCGTTTCCCTAGGATTAGCTATATAACTGCTTGTAAGATTGTACTGTCATTAATCTGTGCTTATGACATGTATTTCGTAATCTTAAATATCATGCAATAAAGATTTTCCATTTCGTACCATTCAACCGAGTCTACATGAGTTTCATCTCCATTACTGCTCTTGCATCTAAGTCCAGTGTCTAGAACCATAAGGGCGAGTGATTCGAACCACTCACAGGTGTGTCTAGTGCTCCCAGACTGGCTGGAGACCAGAACAGGCAACAAGGCCTAAACCCGCACTGACATACAGGCTGCACAGAGCCGCGTGAATCTCACAGGCTGCGAGACACGCACGGTCAAATCCCTTACAGAAAATGGCGACCGCGGCAGGACACTGGCAGCGAGAGGGTAGTGTGTTAGACTTTGGAATGACTGTACGAAATGTTATGCAGGAAAAGATAGCAGATTATGTGTTCGGAAAGGTTAATCTAACTAAAAAATGGATAAGTGAATTGTTAGCGGATAAAAGCCCATTAGAGGCAGCCGAAAGGTGGACAGATAGTAAAGAACATAAAAAGACACTCGAGAAAGCAGTCTGGCTAATGTGTTACAAAAGGCAGGTCCAGATTTCAAACCAGACCATTACAGCGCTAACAGCTCGAATCAGTCATTTAGAGGGAGAAATGGATGAGAAGGTTTCTGGAGGGGAAATGCTCATTAGGAATTTAAGTGCGTTGCACCAAGAACGCCAGGAAATCTCCAGTCACCATAAAACAAGGATAGATTACCTCGAGTGCCAGGTCACTGAGGCAAAGTTAAATGAGAGCAGGTTAAAGGAAAGATGTGCCCGCCAAGCTGCCCAGATAAGAACTCAGGAAGAGAGCTTAACGGGGGTTAGGGCGGCATATAAGTTGGCCCTTGAGGATAAGTTTCAGGGAGCCGATCATAGCGCCTGCAAAAGGGAGATAGAGCACCTCAAAAAGGCCGTGAACAAAGCGCACGGCATGGTGTGCCTTATCAGTCCGTCAGCACACCAGCCGCTAGTAAGTGAGGAGTTTAAGAAATCCCCACCAAGTAAAGCAGAGGAAGTAGTAGCCACTGCGCCCTCCGCGCCACCCAGCTATTCGGAAACCTGGGTTAGGGAGGAAGCAATGGAAGAAACGAAAGAGCCCATTGAGAAAGAAGTGGAAAAGGGACCGTTGTATCCAGTAACGGGTATAAAAAGGGGCCCAAACAGAAACGGTGGGGAGGAACCAGGGGATCTCCTCGGACAGCTTGTGTTGCCTCACAGCTCACACCAGCTGAGAGTTATGATAAATCACGTACGGAAGCTAACCGAGGCAGACGACCCTTCCGTACATTTCAGAGAAGTTGAGCAAACCGCAGCCATTAACGGCTGCGATGATGGGGAAACAGCAAAAATGCTGTTGTTTTCGTTAGGCAGTTCAATCCTTCAGTGTCTCTCGGGCGAGAGCAAGAGGGGAACCAAGACTTATGAGGCATTAAAGAATGAGGTCCTGGAAGTGTTGGGGGCGGACGATGAAGGTCCGTTTGCTAGAGTGGGACAGACAGTGCAGATGGAGGGAGAACCCCCGAAGGTTTTTGCCGACAGGCTGTGGCCAGTATATCAGCGCAGCTGTCTAGGTGCGCTAGAGCACGACGATATGGACGGCGCCGGTTTAAATCATTGGCTTAGGTGCATAATAGCCAACAGTTTACCAGCCGTCAGAGAGCAGGCAAAAGCATGGTTTGATCCCAATGACCCCAACATTACGGAAGAGTCGGTCTTGAATCGACTCACGTTAGGATATCGCAATATAAGGGGTATGGGAACACGTCCCCTTAAGGGAAAAGTACATGAGGTACGACCCGCAGCCCCGTATCAAAGGGAGTGGCATCAGGAGGGTAATCGCGCCCCGCAGGCAAGTAATGCTTGTTACGGGTGTGGGAAGACAGGGCACTGGCGCAAGAATTGCAGGAACCCTTGGAAGGATTCCAGGGATAAAATTCCCGCAGCCCGAGCCCAGACGCCTGTCCCTGCTAGGGAAGCTAGTGCACCCACCCCTCCCGACGACCTCGAAGTAGTGTTGGGAGCCATGCGCAGTTTATTGAGTGCACATGGAAAGGTGGCGGTTGCTACCGGCCCCGTAGGTGCCGCAGGACCGTCTAATAATACCCAATGACTAGAGCCCACGCAGCCTGCCTACCTGTGTCCTTTTAAAAGACACGCACAGGAGGGGGTCTGCGGTGAGGAGGCCAGGTTAAAAGAGCAGGCCTTGCGGGAGGAGAACGCCCGCTTAATAGGGAAAATAGATGGGCTGGAAGGGCAGCTTAGAGAGCAGGCCCTGCGGGAGGAGAACACCCGATCAATGGGAAAGTTAGACGTGCTCAGGCTAGAAGCGCAGCTTAGTGAGATAAAAGCAGCCTACAGGGTAGCCAAAAGCCGGGAGTATGAGGATGTAAACCAGTGCAAACTGTACAAGCCAGGTGCGCAAGGGAAAACCACAGGGGCAAAACCTGCGAGTGGGGACTCGCAGCCCCAGGTAGGACCACCAGGCACACAGGCAGGCAAAGCAGCTTGCATCAGGGGAGGAGACATCCTGGAAAGTCATGAAGCATTTTTGTGGGGTTGGGAGTCAGATGAGGGAGAATTCCGGGAACTCGAGTCAGATGAGGATAGTGATGAAGACGAGGGGGATTTGGGGAACGAAAGGGTCGCCCCCATTTTAGGTATAGGGAGGACACGGACTGCAGATGGAGATCCACACAGGGTGGACACAGAGGCTGCAGGTCCCGAACACAGGCGGGAGGAGCTAGGGGAGGTGGAGCCAGCCGCTGTGAGACCACAGGGAGTGACGGTGAGAACCTCCGAGCCCGAGCCGCCCGCTTTGAACGTCCCGCCCTCGGGGGAGGCAGGGATCGCGAGTGAAGGGCCGCCTGCTGGGCCGAGCAGGGCGGAGCCACAAGCTGCAAGTCCCGAGGTTAGGGAGGCGGAGTCAGCGGAGGCGGAGCCAGCGACTGTGGTGGAACCACAGGTCGTCCCGGTGGAAGTCTCGGAACCCGGTCCGTCAGTCACGGAATCCCCGCCCCTGACAACTCCCCGGAGGTCAGGTAGAGAACCCCAGCCCAAGAAGATATGGGTATTGCCCCAGTCTGTCCCAAGGCGCAGACTCAAGGTTAAGGCAGCCCAGGTACAGCCCGGCCCCATCGCAGCAGCAACAGGCTGCGGCAGATCAGAGGGAGGGGTCAGTGCAGAAACAGGCTGCGGCAGATCAGAGGAAAAGGTCAGAGCCCTCCCAAAGTCGGTAAGAGCTCGCAGCAGTTTTTATCAGAATTTAAAGGGGCCGCCCTGGGAACGGGCGGCGCTGTACAGTAATAAGTTTAAGTTTAAGTTTTAAGTTTTAAGTTCATAGTTTAAGTTTAAGTTTATAGTTTAAGGTTAAGTATAAGTTTATAGTTTTAATAAGGTTAAGTTTGTAGTTTAATTTTAACAGAAAATGATAAAATGATGGGAGCTTTAGAGATAGGTTTAGTTAAGGTTTATTCAGCGAACGTTGAAGTTTACGTGAGGCGAGGTCAGGGGACCCGCTCACCCTTCACAAAAGCCAGAGACTCTTGCGAGGCTGGCTACCTCATTCTATCTGATCACAGGAACCAAGGAAGGATGGAACGAATTCTAGTATTGCTCGCGGCAATCGGATGTGGATTGGCCTACCGAGGCCGCACCAAGGATGTCGTGGTGTTTGGATGCTCCGGGGACACGGCCCCCATCGCGGTGGGTGGGACCGGAAGACGGGAGGCAGAGGAGACCACCACCTATTTCCACAAGGGAAGGTGGCCAGGATGGCTGGGAACGAACTCAACGGAGTATTCTAGCACATCGGGGTTTGCCTACCAAGAGACTTCTTTAATGTGCCCCAAAGTAAGGATCATCGCACCCAGGATCAGCGTCACCGTCGGCAAACGGATTTGTTTGACTTGTAGTGGGAATGTCCCATTGAGCCGATGGTGGTGGCTGCGAAAGCTGAGCAAAACTATGAGGAACTCTTCGGTCGAGTGGGAACGACTGGGTAATAATACCCATCGGACAATTACGGGGACAAACGGACAAGTGAAAGTCTGTTGGGACAAATGGTGGGAACCGGATGAGGGAATTTATGTATGCATGTGGGGGTCAAAATACCCTTGCCCCAAAGGCATATCCATATTTTTCATTAATCAGTGGCAGGATAACGGTCAGGGGATGAGGTGGGATGTGAGCACCAGGGGGTGCGGAGCCCCATACTCTTCGATCCCGGTAAATGCCACTGAACTCATTACGCGCCCACGCAAAGCCCCGCCCACGATTCCGGTGGTTCTAGCTGAAGAGGAAGGGTGCCCTAAAACTAGTAAGGGACCCGGGAATGGTTTGGTACTGGTCCCCACAGACCAGATACTATTTCAGGGGGTACATTACGCGGTGGCCTCGGTGATTTTAAATCTCACCGAGGTGCGGTTACCAGAGTGGTGCCCCAAAAAGACGGAACAGTTGTATCAGGTCCTGTTGACCAAGATGTTCAGACAATTTTACGAATTCGATTTCGCAGAAATTGATAAAACAAGTTTGTACACCGCACCACATGAAGTTTTGGATCAAGTAGGGAGGCAAAGAAGGGGTTTGGTGAACGATGCGTTCACTGCTTTTAACACGGGTACATCTGTGGTCAACGCTCTAGACAGTGTGGAGCTGCAGACCCAGATTAATGGTTTAAAAACACAATTAAAAGACATTCTAACAGATGAAAATAAAGTGGTAGGGTCGGGTTTACACGAGGACCAAGCCATGACTCTCCATTTAAAGGAAATTATAGCAGAGCTGGAGAAACATGCAAAAACGGTAAATGCCCTGATTAGGGAAGATCGGAATGCATCCGATCAAGCTGCGCAGAACGAGGTGTGCGTGCTTTACGGGGCGTGGTTACTGGGCGAGGGCCGCAGTAATTTGGAGGATTTAAAACAAGGTTTGGTCCCGTCCTGGATAAGTAACAAACACCTGCGGGCACTCCACCCTTTTCAGAACGCATTAAGTCCGTGCCAGCTCAGGCTAGCTTCAGAAGCTTACCCAGTCCCCGTGGACTGCGGACGATCAAACCATACCATTATGGGAATAGTTTTACGCATGCCGGTTTTGGGCGACACAGCAAAGCCCGCCCCGGTGTATCGGGTAGAGAACATTGGTGTCATTCAGGGGGGAGCCCACATTCGCTATGCAGCGGTTCCACCTTACGTCATCCGCTGGGAGCAAACGATGACAGGTACAGATCTCTCTGGTTGTCGTAGCAGGGGAGCACACATAATACTGTGTCCCCAGCACTTGAATGCCTTTTTAACACCACAGTGCGGGTTCAGAACGGCTGGCGCCAAGTCCATGAATTGCACCATGGAGGCAATGGCACAAGATCACGTGCCTCCGCAGGTAGCATACATCGGGGGTGGAACATATTGTGTTACCACTGCAGCGCAACACTACCAGCATGGAAACCGTAGCCGGTGTCCGGTGAGTGACAGCAGTTTCTGTTTCAAACCCAGGGCGGAAGTTCAAGTAGCACAACAGCGAATTGTCCCAATCCCTGAACCATCCACTGTTCATCTCACAGTAAAAGAGAATTTCACCGACTTGCAGCGATTCGTCGCGCATTTCGGATACCTCATTCCCCCTCTCCCTGAACACCTCACCAAGCTTTTAAAAGCCGTCGCGGTGTCACAGAAACATTTTTACACATTAGAACAGAAAACTGTCGAAATAGGGACAGACATCCTGGATATAATAGTTCCACCGTGGTGGAATCTGTTCACCAATATTGAAGTGCCTTCATGGATCAGAATAGCCTCCCACATTTTAGTCGTATGTCAAGTGTTTATTGTAGTGTACCTATTGGTCGTACATTGTAAAAGAGACAAACGCCTCACTAAGCATGAAAACACGGGAGAATGGCGAGAACGTTACGTGCGCGTGCACGATGAAAGCACCGTGTAATCGGAAAATGGCGTCACTCCCGCTCGCCACGTGCGCCGCGGAAGCTTGTACTCGATCATGATTTTCAAAGATTGTAAATACGTTTGGGAACTCGACATGTTTTAAGAGTTGGTGTTGATTATTTTGGTGATGGTGTTACAGTTAAAAATGATTGTTTGGTTTTGGGTTTTGTTTTTCCTTTCCCTGAATAAAAGATGAATATACAGGTGATACGAGAGGCATCGGCCTGGTTACGCCGGGAAGGAAAACGAGTGGTGTAAGTTTAAGGGCATATAAATGCCCACGGTGATGTAAAATGTAATTTTCTTGGGAAATAAGGACGACACAGGGACCCTAGCTAGGTTAAAGTTATGGGATTAATTTGCTGGATTCGGAGAAAATCGAGATAATATTGCTCACCACTATGATTTTTGATACGATAAGCGGAGTTATTCGCATCAACAGGAGGGACTGTAGAATTCGCAATATATCGCGATTTTATTTAATAAGGAGAAAACACAGAGTTTCGTTCAAACAGCTTTTATTTCAGCAGAATGCTGTCAGGTTTCTCAAAGTGGACACAAGCAGCCTGTAAAATGGCCGCCGCACCTCGTGACAGAACATTCTAGACTTTTCGACAGGCAGACAAGATGGCGTTCCAATAAACATTTGTGCAAGATCGATTAAGATTCAGCACATTGAAGATAATACACGAGACATTATGGGTTTGCAGTATACACATAAATACTGAAATCGGTCTCCCAGGTACGAATGAAAGCTATTGTACCGAGTAATCAAGGGCCCATCCAAAGACATTAATATGTAAAATCCCAACGACTCTACGATGAGAGAGCCGTTAGCGGGTAGTTATACAAAACACTTGGAAGCCCCAAAACCCCTCCAGGGAGAACACCGACCGATTTAACAATGGGAGAAATATTAACAGGTACTCAGACATTAACGAGTAGCCCCGAAACCCATTAAGAACGGAGATCACCCATACAAGACATTTGAGCGCCAAACCCTAACAAAAGAAAGGACATTAAGGTTGGGCGGGAAACGGAAGATTTTGTACTATAATTACAAGCTCCAACCGTCCATCTTTCTCTTATTCTCTTGTCCGATCGACTCGTAACCTCGTGGCTGCTCCTGTGTTTTGACTCGTAGTCTTGTTCCTGCTTGCCTGGTGCCTCTTTGAAAAAGACTGTTGAACTTTCTGATCCGTTCGGATCTACCTCGTGTCGCGTAACGAAGACCTATGTTGGTAACTGGCATCGGAACCAAAGGCCCGAGATGAGATGAGATGAGATGAGATGAGAAGAGAGGAAGACCATACTCATCGCCACGGTCAGTAAGCCCCGACCGCACCTGTAGGTCGAATAGCCAAGTTTTCCTTGCTAGGGAGACTTCTTTGAACTTGCAAGAACGGACCTCGGAAGATCCTCCAAGATGATATTGACTGGTCTGTGAAACCCATTCGGACAGTGCCTGTTAAACCAACCAACACAGATCTTCATCACAGCAGACGTTCCAGCCTGCTAGCCGGAGCAGAAGCAAGTAAACAAGTGGGACCAGGAGATCTCCTGATCGACACGTGGGTGCTGCGGTGAAAAACATCCGATCAGCTATTCGGAATTTCTCCGAGTTATCACGAGTGGTGAGCATGAGTCTCGAAATCCTACGAATCTAGCTAGGACAGATATTGATAGGGGAGGGTTTAAGTATTAAGGATACTTGTAATGTGTGCCCCTATTTACGGTGTGTCGTTCGTTCCTCGTTTCCCTAGGATTAGCTATATAACTGCTTGTAAGATTGTACTGTCATTAATCTGTGCTTATGACATGTATTTCGTAATCTTAAATATCATGCAATAAAGATTTTCCATTTCGTACCATTCAACCGAGTCTACATGAGTTTCATCTCCATTACTGCTCTCGCATCTAAGTCCAGTGTCTAGAACCGTAAGGGCGAGTGATTCGAACCACTCACAGGTGTGTCTAGTGCTCCCAGACTGGCTGGAGACCAGAACAGGCAACAAGGCCTAAACCCGCACTGACATACAGGCTGCACAGAGCCGCGTGAATCTCACAGGCTGCGAGACACGCAGGGCCAGAATCCCTTACAACCTGTCTATATACAGAGTCTCCACAGTGATTCCCAGACTCACCTGGCTATATGCAGAGTCTCCACAGTGAGTCCCAGACTCACCTGTCTACATGCAGAGTCTCCACAGTGAATCCCAGACTCACCTGTCGAGATACAGATTCTCCATAATGAGTCCCAGACACACCTGTCTATATACAGAGTCCCCACAGTGAGTCCCAGATTCACCTGTCTATATACAGAGTCTCCACAGTGAGTCCCAGACTCCATTGTCTATATACAGAGACCCTGCATTGAGTCCCAGGCACACCTGTCTATATACAGACTCCACAGTGAGTCCCAGACTCACCTGTCCATATACAGAGACTGCACAGTGAGTCCCAGACTCTCCTGTCTATATACAGAGTCTCCACAGTGAGTCCCAGACTCACCTGTCTATATACAGAGTCTCCACAGTGAGTCCCAGACTCACCTGGCTATATGCAGAGTCTCCACAGTGAATCCCAGACTCACCTGTCGAGATACAGATTCTCCATAATGAGTCACAGACACGCCTGTCTATATACAGAGTCCCCACAGTGAGTCCCAGATTCACCTGTCTATATACAGAGTCTCCACAGTGAGTTCCAGACTCCATTGTCTATATACAGAGACCCTGCATTGAGTCCCAGGCACACCTGTCTATATACAGACTCCACAGTGAGTCCCAGACTCCCCTGTCTAAATACAAAGACTCCAAAGTGAGTCCCAGACACACCTGTCCATATAAAGAGTCTCCGCAGTGAGTCACAGACTCTCCTGTCTGTATACAGATTCTCCACAGTGAGTCCAAGACTCACCTGTCTATATACAGAGTCTCCACAGTGAGTCCCAGACTCACCTGTCTATATACAGAGTCTCCACTGTGATTCCTAGACTCACCTGTCTATATACAGAGTCTCCACAGTGATTCCTAGACTCACCTGTCTATATACAGAGTCTCCACAGTGATTCCTATACTCACCTGTCTATATACAGAGTCTCCACAGTGAGTCCCAGACTCCATTCTCTATATACAGGGACCCTGCTTTGAGTCCCAGACACACCTGTCTATATACAGTCTCCACAGTGAGTCCCAGACTCACCTGTCCATATAAAGAGTCTCCACAGTGATTCCTAGACTCACCTGTCTATATACAGAGTCTCCACAGTGAGTCCCAGACTCCATTGTCTATTTACAGGGACCCTGCTTTGAGTCCCAGACACACCTGTCTATATACAATCTCCACAGTGAGTCCCAGACTCACCTGTCTATATACAGAGTCTCCACAGTGAGTCCCAGACTCACCTGTCTATATACAGAGTCTCCACAGTGAGTCCCAGACTCACCTGTCTATATACAGAGTCTCCACAGTGAGTCCCAGACTCACCTGTCTACATGCAGAGTCTCCACAGTGAATCCCAGACTCCATTGTCTATATACAGATTCTCCATAATGATTCCCAGGCACACCTGTCTATATACAGACTCCACAGTGAGTCCCAGACTCACCTGTCCATATACAGAGACTGCACAGTGAGTTCCAGACTCTCCTGTCTATATACAGAGTCTCCACAGTGAGTCCCAGACTCCCCTGTCTAAATACAAAGACTCCAAAGTGAGTCCCAGACTCACCTGTCCATATAAAGAGTCACCGCAGTGAGTCACAGACTCTCCTGTCTGTATACAGATTCTCCACAGTGAGTCCCAGACTCACCAGTCCATATACAGAGTCTCCGCAGTGAGCCCCAGACTCTCCTGTCTGTATACAGAGTCTACACAGTGAGTTCTAGACTCACCTGTCTATATACAGAGTCTCCACAGTGAGTCCCAGACTCACCTGTCGATATACAGTGTCTCCACTGGGAGTCCTAGACTGACCTGTATATATACAGAGACTCCACAGTGAGTCCTAGACTCACCTGTCTATATACAGAGTCTCCACTGGGACTCCGAGTCTCACCTGTAAAAATACAGAGTCTCCGCAGTGAGTCCCAGACACAGCTGTCTATATACAGAGTCTCCACAGTGAACCAGACTCCATTGTCTATATACAGGGACCCTGCATTGAGTCCCAGACTCACCGGTCTATGTGCAGAGTCTCCACAGTGAATCCGAGGCTCACCTGTCTAAATACAGAGTCTCCACAGTGAGTCCCAGACTCACCTGTCTGTATACAGAGGCTCCACAGTGAGTCCCATACTCACCTGTCTGTATACAGAGTCTCCACAGTGAGTCCCAGACTCACCTGTCTATATACAGTGTCCCCACAGTGAGTCCAAGACTCACCTGTCTCTCTACAGAGTCTTCACAGTGAGTCCCAGACTCCATTGTCTATATACAGGGACCCTGATTTGAGTCCCAGACACACCTGTCTATATGCAGTCTCCACAGTGAGTCCCAGACTCACCTGTCTATTTCCAGAGTCTCCACTGTGAATCCCGCACTCACCTGTCTATATGCAGACTCTCCACAGTGATTCCTAGACTCACCTGTCTATATACAGTGTCTCCACAGTGATTCCTAGACTCACCTGTCTATATACAGAGTCTACACAGTGATTCCTAGACTCACCTGTCTATATACAGAGTCTCCACAGTGAGTCCCAGACTCACCTGTCTATGTGCAGAGTATCCACAGTGAGTCCCAGACTCCGTTGTCTATATACAGAGACCCTGCATTGAGTCCCAGACACACCTGTCTATATACAGACTCCACAGTGAGTCCCAGACACACCTGTCTATATACAGAGTCACCACAGTGAGTCCCATGCTCACCTGTCTATATACAGATTCTCCACAGTGAGTCCCAGACTCCATTGTCTATATACAGGGACCCTGCATTGAGTCCCAGACACATCTGTCTGTATACAGTCTCCACAGTGAGTCCCAGACACACCTGTCTATATACAGAGTCTCCACAGTGAATCCCGGACTCACCTGTGAAAGGATTCGCAAAATTTCATGTGTCCCCCCCACCCCGAAGATTTTTGTTGGACTTATTAATAAGGAACCCTGGTCTGACTGAGTTTTAAAATCCAGGGCATGGCTGCGGTCGGACCTTGTCACCGAGAACCTGGCAGTTTCATTTCAGACTCTGGCAAGGTATCAGCTTGTGTATTCCGATGTCTGCAACAGGAAGTTCATGAAACCAGGCAGGACCTTTCCTTATGCATTACAATCAGGTCTACGCATAAGGCTTTCAAGGTGTTTGCTCAAATAATCAGCGGGGACATTGAGACTGGGTTGGCCCCATCATCGAACCTGTCGGACAATAGCGGAGCAGTTGAAGAACTGGTATGACACAATTACCGGCCATCTAACATGATGGGCCAAGATCAGTACCTTTTGTTAAAATTCATCATGCCCAGATCAGACAATAGAAATGAGCTGATCTGAAGGGAGATTAGGGCGACCGGAGGGGGTATAACTGGGAAGACCCAGCCATTCTCTTTCGCTCTGCCTGGACCCCGGTTCGCTCTGTCTGCCTGCCAGCAGCCCAGAAAGAAGGTGACCAGAAACTTCGCAGCCACATGTCGACGGCAGAAACAGAGCACAGGGCCAGGTTTTTCCATCCATTTCACCGGTGAGCATTATCTTCTTCTGGCTGTCGCAAGACAATTTTAGTTAGGCATAAGGGTGGGAATTAATGGGGATATTGCTAAAATTGTAATTTTAGGATTTTCCCTCGATGTGTCTGTTCTCCTCCCATGTTAAGTGTAAAACCGTCTTCATATAATACTGTTTCTCTGTAGTTTTACTTCTGTAAATAAACATTGGTTTTCCTCGCACCAATCCACGGGTCTGTTCGTTTGTCCTTATCGCCGCTCGATAAGTCCTGGGCTCAGAACTAATAAGGGGATAGCGATTCGTAACCGCACAGCGGGCAGGACAGACCAGGAAAACATAACTGGCTGACCTCCAAATAAACCCGAGACAAAAAACCCCTTACAGAAATGGTGAGCCAGGTAGGAGCCCAGGCGAAAGCGTGTGATAAGGCAGTCCGTGTTGCGGAGGAGGAATCCACAATGGAGCGTAGGTTATCGACCTATGTGTGCGGCAAGGTAAATATCGCAAAAAAATGGGTGTGCGATATGTTAAAAGCCGAGCGCCCCCTAGATGCAGCTGCCCAGTGGACAGCAAGTAAAGAGTACAGGAGAGGTATTGAAAAAGCGGTCTGGCTCATGTATTTGAAAAAGCAGGTTTTGGTGTTAGACCGTGCTGTTGCAACACGAGCAGCCAAGATCAAACAGTTGACCTGAGAGCTGCAGGAAAAGACTGCAGCGGAGGAGAAAGTAATAGCGGCCCTCCAGGCAGTAAGCCAAGAGAGGGCACAGGCGGCACGGGACCATCAGGCTGAGTTAGAGCGTATGAGGGCCCGGGCCGTTGAAGCTCAAAGGGAACACCAGGCAAAGTCAGAGCGCCTGGAAGACCGGATCGCTGAGCTCAAAGGTAGCGCTAGGCACAGGATGGAACACCTGGAATACCAGGTCAGAGAGGCGAGAGGTAGTGAGGTTAGATTAATGGACAAGATTTCCAGCCTCACGCAAGAGTTGAAAGAGCAGGAGGAGAAAGTAGGCGAAGTAAAAGCAGCATATAAGCTGGCTTGTGCCCAGGGGTTTGAAGACGCCGACCACGGCCCCTGCAGGCAAGAAATAGAAAGCTTGGGCATGGCCTTAGTAAAGGCGAAGGGCATGGTATGCCTCATTAGCCCGAAGACGGGCCAGTTGGATTTTACCGGCAACCCAAGCAGGGAAGTCCCACAGGCAGCTCCCAGAAAGGCACTGGTTAGGGAATCAGAGGTTTCACGACCGCCACCCATAGCCCCGAGTTTTCAGGAGGCCTGGCAGCAAGAGGGGGTGGAGGATGGAGCATTAGGGGAGACCCAGCAAGCCCTAGGGGATAAACCGGGTCCGGGACCAGTGTACCCCCTCAAACAATGGAGGTACGGCCCGCCAGCCGATGGCGAGGACCTAGGGGCCATCCAGAACCAGTTTGTAGTGCCGCATGGTACCCAACAGCTCAGAGCCATGGTTGGACACATCCCTAAGCTCACAGTGAGGGGGGACTCCTCTCTACATTTCCGGGAGATAGAGCAGGGAGCATGCGTGAATGACTGTGATGAGGCAGAACAACCAAAAATGCTGCTGTTCTCTCTGGGTCGTGATCTCCTCCAAACCCTATCGGATGAGTGTAAGAAGGGACAGAAAGATTATGAGGAGTTAAGGGATGAGATATTGGAGGCCATGGGACTAAATGATGGGAGTCCGTTCGCCCGAGTGGAAAAAACGGTACAGCTCCCCGGGGAGTCCCCGCAGGCATTCGCAGACAGGCTGTGGCCAGTTTACCAGAGCGTGTGCCCGGGAACGCCAGTGCGGACGTTCCTCAACAGAGACCAATTGGCCCACTGGCTCCGTTGTCTCATGACAAACTGCCTGCCCCAAATCCGAGCCCAGGCTGCGGCCTGGTTTGACCCCCGAAACCCCCAGACCACCGAAGAAACGGTGATCCGCCAGCTCACGGTAGCATTTAGAAATAACGGGAGGGGAATTGAGACGCCCCAGTCCAAAGGGAAAGTCCACAAGGTTAAACCTGGGGGCCAGAATAAGAAAGAATGGCACCAGGAGGTAAACCGTCCCTCCCAGAATAAGTTAAACTGCTATGGCAGCGGGAAGGACGGCCACTGGCGCAAAGATTGCAAAAACCCCTGGAAGGACACCAAGGGAAAGAGCTCCACAGCTCCAGGCCCAAAGGTAGACACTAGGACCCCCACAGTAGAGAGCATTCTAGAATCACTGCGGGTTCTCCTGACCAGTCCGGGGAAGGTAGTGTTGTAGGGGCTAATCGGAGCCTTAAGCGGACTAACCGTGAAGGAGAGTCGACGCGTTACCCGACTTAGCCCGACTGAGCAATAAAACTCAGACACCAATTTACATGGTTAAATGCGGGAGTACACTTTATTCAGAGCGCTCTGGGAGAGAATTGATGCACCCGCGTGCAGTCACCGACCTCTCAAATAAGTCACTCTGGGGCACAGTATTTTATACATCCATCATTGATTACATCGTGCTCACATGAGCATGTGATAGTCATTAGAATCCAATCAATTTTATGTATACAATTGTTAAGCATAGTAAATCAATTAACGTCAGGATACAGTTGATGTGATCAGCCTCGTCTATGTGACAGTGTTATCTCGAGCCCTGTACCAGGATACAGTTGATGTGATCAGCCTCGTCTATGTGACAGTGTTATCTCGAGCCCTGTACCAGGATACAGTTGATGTGATCAGCCTCGTCTATGTGACAGTGTTATCTCGAGCCCTGTATGTTGCAACGTTGTCTGACAAGGCAGACTGCCAACCCATTGCAGAAAAGTCCTGTGTCAGCGAATTTAAAGTTCATTAACTGGATGAGTTTTTCTTCTCCGACATTTCTTTAATAATTTTCTTCTCCAACACTCCCTTCTGTTGGTCCGGGGGCACGACCTTCTTGCCCCCAGGAAACCACTGCTCCGTGCCTCTTCACGGGGTCGACGCTACAGCCACTGGCTCATCTCTTGAGGGCTGGCTACCCCGGCGACGGTGTCATGCGTTTCCTCCATGGGCTGGAGATCGGTGTATCCTTCCTTTTCTTCGTCTTTGAGCAACGGCTCCTCTTCCCGTACGGCGCTGACTGACATTAGCTGGGTTGTGGCAATCTTACAACATGTCTTTAACAAGGTTATCAAGCAACATACAGCGACACATATCATCACTATCACAACCATTACGTGCATAATCCAGGGGCCCCATTCTGTTAGCCCCAACCATTCTAGCCATGACTGTGTCGGTTCCCGGTGTAATTTCTTAATCTCTTCCTTCATGTGATTTACCAAGTTGGTGATGTTTTCCGAACTATCAGGGATGTAAGTACAACACTCTTGCCCGATCACCGCGCAAGTGCCTCCTTCCTTTGCAAGCAGTTAGTCCAGTGAAATCCTGTTTTGCATGGCCACTGTCCTGAGGGCTACCATTTCTGCGCTTATTTCTGCAAGGGCTTCTGTGGTGTCGTTGGCTACCTTCTCGAGAATTTGGGCATTGTTAATGATTTCCCGTGCTAATTTACCCACCCCCCAGTGGGGGAAGGCGACGGCGAAGAATCGCTCAGTCTCCGTAATTCCTCGCCTGGTTCGATAACAATGGTGCTCCGTGAGGGATTTGAGATGGTATACATAAGGCATAACGTATCCCAGGTAACATGACCCGGTCCAATCTCTGGGCAGCCATGGGTACGCCTTGTGCCCGCATATAAAATATGTTCCATTGTAGGCCGTCATATCCATGTTTGCCCGAAAGATAGTGAAACCCATCTGACTATCTGTGGCCCGTCGGGTCCCATTCCACGGTTGGTTACTCGTTAAGTTTAGCAGACCAGTGGTATTAAACCACCAGCTTTCAAATGCCGTGTTCCCCTCCTCATATGTCACAAAGGTTTGGGTGCAATTACTATTTCCTGCCTCTAGGTTCACCTTCACCCCTCTACTTACACTCCTTGTCCAACATATTTCCCCGACGGGTCTTCCGACCCCGGTTGTGTTTGTTAGGGCGAGGAAGGGTGGATCTTTACTAGAGTTGTACTTGGGTTTGTAACATCCCTTAAATTGTTCCAATGGGTACCCTCCACCTCGGAACTCCTCCCTCGTGACGTCATGATAGCTGTTCTGGTCATTAAGCGCAAATTCTGCTAGTTCCGTGAGATTCAGGGGTATGGGCCGCAGTGGTATCCCACCCTTACTGTGGATCGGAATATGACTACACACCCAACAGCTACTTTGCCCTGTCTCCTTTACGTATTCATACGACATATATACAAAGGTATTCACCTGGAGCTCTCTTCGCTTACGGGAGCCCCTTTCCATTCCCGAAACAATGCATGTTAACGCTACTAAACACAGTGGTATCCCCATTTTTACTTGGAAGCAGGCACTGTCTATCACCGCGTCGTTGCCGCTTCTGGTAGCACTCTTGTATTAACATACAAACATAAAAACACAGTAGTTAGTACACCAAATGCAATAAGCCAAAGCACGAATGCAAACAGGTAAGGTAATTGGACATTTACGGGTCGCTTGATCTGTAGGTAAAAGAAACACAAAGAAGCGCCCATTAGTTCATCTTTTCTCCATATATTTTTAATTGTGTCCAATGTTTCCAGACTCCCTTCCCCCTTATGTCCAGACAGGCACAGGTATCACCACTAATTATAATTTCGTAGGGTCCGCTCCATTTTGGGGCGAAGCCTGGCTTGTCAGGCAGGACCTTCAGCATCACTTTGCTGCCCGCTGACGGCACGGAGGGTGTCATGACCCCCTCCTG
This sequence comes from Squalus acanthias, assembly GCA_030390025.1. Classification (NCBI taxonomy): domain Eukaryota; kingdom Metazoa; phylum Chordata; class Chondrichthyes; order Squaliformes; family Squalidae; genus Squalus; species Squalus acanthias. The sequence continues at coordinate 316,549 of JASTWF010000211.1, read as the reverse complement.
TGCCTGATCCTGAAGTTCCTGATTGTCTCGTACGGCTTGGCGCATCCCCTTCAGTTGGGTGCTAAGCTCTAAGACATAACGCCGTAGTCTGTCCTTTAAGGGGCCCACATCAGCCCCACCTGTTATGATGCCTTCTGGTAATTGCATCGCCCTTCCTGTCATTAGTTCATAAGGGGTCAGGCCTGTCGTACGATTTGTGGTGGCTCGTAACTTCATTAGGATAAGGGGTAAAACCTCAACCCATGTTTTCCCAGATTCCTGTATTGCCTTTGCTAAAGCGTTTTTGAGTGTTCGATTCATTCTTTCAACCATTCCCGAGCTCTGGGGGTGGTAAGGGATATGGAACTTCTGTTTGATCCCCATCAGCTGACAAATATTCTTTACTACACTCCCTGTAAAGTGCGTTCCTTGGTCAGAGTCGATTTGCAAGAGCACTCCCCACCGCGGGATTACTTCCTCGGCCAGGATTCTGGCTACCGTTTAGGCCGTGCAATTCCGCGTTGGGAAAGCTTCTACCCACCTTGTGAACTGATCAATTATCACAAGGCAGTATATTTTTCCGTGGGACTGGGGAAGTGGTCCCGTAAAATCAATTTGTATGTGCTCCCAAGGACCTCGGGGTCTTGGCTGGTGGCCCATTCTAATTTTAATAGGCCGGCCAGGATTATGCTGAGCACAAGTGATACATCGCTGACAGTGCCTCGCGATGTCTCTTCCCATCCCCTTCCACCACCAATCCTTACTTATTAAGGAGCTCATTGCCTCTCTCCCTGTATGTGAAATACCGTGATGTATCTCTAGCAGAGTCTGTTGTATGCACTCCGGTGCTACTACTTTACCTTCTTTTCGCCAGACTCGATCGGATCCTACTCCAGCTCCATTTCTTACCCATGTTTCCTTTTCCGTGTCTGATGCTTCGTCTTGGACTTCCCAGATCTTTATTTCGTTCTCCGGGCTGTCTACGCTGCCCACCGGTACTTCGTTTATCTCCTCCTGTTCTAGAGCTGCCTGTGCTGCCCAATCAACCGCCTGGTTCCCCTGGTGGCTGTCCCAGTCTGGGCTTGTCTTGTCTGGTTCTTTCTGATGGGCCTTAATTTTGATAACTGCCACCTGTTTAGGTCTTTTGCTTGCTTCTAGCAAGGCCTCTATTCGTCCCTGATGTTTGATGGGGTTACCTCCTGTGTTTATATACCCTCTACGTCCCCATGCTGTCATGTAGTCATGCACTACCCCAAAGGCATACCGGCTATCTGTGTATATATTGACTACCTGGTTCTTTGCTTCATTCAATGCTTGAGTCAACGCGACCAACTCTGCTACTTGGGCTGATAAGCTACCGTCTAACCGTCCAGATTTAACTACTTCCATCTTACTATTAACTACTGCCCACCCGGTTCGGGGTTGTCCATTAATATATTTACGGGATCCATCTACATAGAATGTTTCCTCCACTTCCTTTAGAGGGGTGTCTTTGATAATCTCTTCTCCAATGTCCTCATCTATTTTTTTACAACTGTGTGGGGCTCCTGTTCCCAGGATCCCCTCAGCTGGGTTCTCCCCTATGTCTCGGACTATGATGATAGACTCGTTAGGGGGTAATAGAACTGCTTCCCACTTAGCTCTTCTCATGTTTGAGACAGATCTTAATTTTCCAGTATTTAGCATTTCCACCAAGGTATGCTTGGTGTGCAAGACTATGTTCCCGGTCATTACTATAGGTTCGCTCACCTTTACTGCCCATGCTGCGCAGTCCAGTGCCGTTATACATCGCGAGAGTCCGGAGACTACCAGTCCTTCTGCGGTCGAGTAGTATGCCACTGGTCTGCGCTTATCGCCATGGTCCTGGGTTATCACAGCGGTGTAGAACCCGCCCTCATTGTCACAGTGAATATGGAAAGGTTTGTTCATATCTGGCAGCCCTAGTCCTGGGGCTGACAGTAACTCCTTCTTCAACTGTCCGTAAGCTTTTTCCTGTTCTGGGCCCCACTCTATGGACTCAAGGGCAGGCCTTCCTCCCTTTACTAACCTTTGGATAGGCTCAGCTATCTTAGCGAACCCGGGGACGAAGTTCCTGCTGTAGTTAAAAAGTCCTAAGACCTTCCTAACTCCCCTTATTGTCACTGGTCTGGGCATATCCCGGACTGCAGCCTTCCTATCCGTTGGCATCTCCTTTGTCCCTTGGGAAATGAGATGCCCTAGATACGTGACTTTGAGCTTTCCAATCTGGGCCTTCCTAGGGCTAGCCTTCAGTCCTGCGTCCCTTAATGCTGTCAGTACTATCTTCAGGGCCTTATTATGACCTGGAATTTTGTCCGAGGCTATCAGGAGATCATCAACGTACTGGAGGACCGTGCTCCCTGGTGGGAGCTCTGCACCCTTTAAAATATTACTCATTACCCGATGGAAGATCGCGGGGCTATTATGGAATCCTTGTGGCAGGCGGGTCCAGGTGTACTGTCTGTCTCCTACTGTGAATGCAAATTTCTCCTGAGACTCTGGATCCAATGGGAGAGCCCAGAATCCGTTGGCTATGTCCAACACTGTGAATATCTTGTGTTCGGGAGCCAGTCCGTTCAAAATTGTGGACGGGCTGGCGACTATGGGGTGAAGCTTGGGCGTCACTTTATTCAAGGCCGTATAGTCAATTGTCAGCCTGTAACTCCCATCTGGCTTTTTAACTGGCCACGTAGGGGAATTGGTTGTGCTCGTGGTTTCCCGAAGGACACCTCTTTCTACCAATCCCTTTACTATGTCTTCTACAGCTTTCTTTGCTTCTGGTTTAATGGGATATTGTCGGTGGGGTTTGTGTTCGGGTCCTGGGACGACAATGGGGTCAATCTTAACCATTCCTGTGTCTAACTTATCTTTTGCCCATACTCCTTGTACCGAGGCACACGTGTCCCCGTACCCATTGGTTTCCACTTGCCAGTCCCGGCTTACCGCTGTAGCCACTCCCACTTTGGTGGTATTATTGGTCAGACAGTGCATACTAGTTTTATGCCCGTCCAAGTTTGGCCAAGTTATTTTCTTCTTACCACAATCAATTAATACCTGGTATTCTTTCATTAAGTCATTTCCCATTATTGTTCCCTCATTATTCTTACACACGTAAAATCGCATAGGGATGAAAAAGTTATCTATTTCTACCAATTGGCTTGTGCTCAGAAAGGCAGGTGCTTTATCACCGCCAATCCCTGTGATGTAGACCTTTCTGTCCGTTATCGGGAGGGGAAGGTTGGTCACGGATACTGAGGCACCGGTGTCCACTAGCATCTCACACGGTCGGCCCCCTACTAGTGCAGACACATACATCCTTCCCTTGTCTCTTTTTACGGGGGCCGCTGACTGTCACTGTGTCTCTTTCCACTGTTGATATTGTCTCTTTTCTTCGGGGGTCATGGTGACGTGGGTCGTCTCAGGTCTGCCATGTTTACTGAAACAAGTGGCCTCAGTATGGCCCTTCTTATTACAGTAAGTACATGTCTTCTTAGCCTTACAATCTCTAATAAAATGTCCAGGCTTCCCGCAACCATGACATGCCCCCTTGGGTCCCGCTGCCTGTTTTACCGCACTTACATTTTCCTGTTTAACCTTGACCGTACCTTCCTCTTTGGCTTTTAACCCGTCTACCCCACAAGCCCACTCTACTAGGTCGTCGTAATTCCTGGTTGTTACTACGCCCATCTTGATGATAGCCTGGTGTGCGGGAGACAAGCCATCTTTAAAGGCCTGAATGAAAGCGGGGTCAGTTCTTGCCGGCCCTGGTTGGCCTGATGACTCTCCATAAACAATAAACAGCCTTTCTCCATATTCGGAGGCCCCCTCGCCCTTTTGCTGCTTACAGGACGTTATCTTACTCCAATTAGTCGGGGCCTCTCCTAACGCCCGCTGGATTTCTGTTTTAAACAGATTAAAGGGAGCCTGTTGTCGGTCTATTGTATCTGCCAATGGACATTGTTCAGTCCATCGACCGGTCTTATAATCCGTATTGGCCTGATTGGGGGTGGTCTGCGTGAGGCGCCATCGGTCGACCGGACATGCTGCCCGGACCAACTGATGAACGTCACGCAGGTGGAGGCTGTGTCCCAGCCAAACCATATCTAGGTTTGCCCAGAACTTGGTGTTGGCACTTCGTGTTTGTAAGTTCCCCAGGTCTTTCAAAATCTGTTGTCTTTCTCCCGGGGTAAAAGGCTGAAAATCCGCCCTTGCCCCGGCGGCACCAGGCTGGCCCCTCATTCTAACGGGGGCCGCAAAATATTCTTCTGTTGTATCTCCAACTGTTTCTTCAGTTGGGGCTGTTGGTCCGGAAAGTCCGTACGGGGGGAGTGGATCTGTGTTACACCCCGTCCACCTTCCGGGACACATTCTACTTTGTTCTTGATTTATTCCCTCTAGTATTTCTATCTTCTTTTTTAAATCTGCTATTTCTCTGTTTTTGGCCTTATCAGTCTCTCGGACCTTATCTACTTGCTCGATTAGTCCCGCCAATTGGTGTACCAAAAGAACTCCCGTTTTCTTGGTTTTCTCCCTTTTTTGCTTACGTACCCACTCTCGTTGTGACTCTAATGACTGGCTAACATCCCAGCCATCTTTCTGCATTCTGTCTATCAGCGAACGTCTATCTGTCATGTAACTATTAATAAGGGACCCCGGGGGCCCCATCTTAACGTCCTTACCTGACATCGCCCGTCCGCTCTCCGATCACACTCTCCAGTAAACACTCACCGCCTCTCTTCACTCTCCCGTCCTTCTGGACTCGCGAACTCGTTTACCGACGTGTCTAGTTGCCTGGAGTTCCGGATCTCGCAAGCACCGCCCGCAGACTTTATCACAGGTTTTACTCTGTACCTTTAACCTACGGCCCAAAAATTTGACATTGTAATGCAGAATACTCACAACGATTCCCCCTCTGCCTTCCGAGAATACCCGGACCAAAAACCCCTATAAAGTGTACTCTCGCAAATCCCCTCAGATTCTTTCGGTTACTTGAGCCCGTTAACACTTGATCAGGGTGTCGGTACTCAGTAACCCTGCTCGCAGCGCCAATTGTTGTAGGGGCTAATCGGAGCCTTAAGCGGACTAACCGTGAAGGAGAGTCGACGCGTTACCCGACTTAGCCCGACTGAGCAATAAAACTCAGACACCAATTTACACGGTTAAATGCGGGAGTACACTTTATTCAGAGCGCTCTGGGAGAGAATTGATGCACCCGCGTGCAGTCACCGACCTCTCAAATAAGTCACTCTGGGGCACAGTATTTTATACATCCATCATTGATTACATCGTGCTCACATGAGCATGTGATAGTCATTAGAATCCAATCAATTTTATGTATACAATTGTTAAGCATAGTAAATCAATTAACGTCAGGATACAGTTGATGTGATCAGCCTCGTCTATGTGACAGTGTTATCTCGAGCCCTGTATGTTGCAACGTTGTCTGACAAGGCAGACTGCCAACCCATTGCAGAAAAGTCCTGTGTCAGCGAATTTAAAGTTCATTAACTGGATGAGTTTTTCTTCTCCGACATTTCTTTAATAATTTTCTTCTCCAACACTAGCTACAGCCACTGGCGCATTGATCCCATCAGCCCCATACAACGCAGACCTATGACTAGAACCAGCGCAGCCTGTCTACCTGTGCTCCCCGGGATACGATGGTAAGAAGGGGGTGGAGAAAGTGCAGGGGAGACATCGAGTGGACACCGGAGCTTCCAGCATGGTAGTCCATTCGGAAGACCCGACCAATTCACCCAGGTCTAACGGTGTCCCGTACAGTTTAATGGGATTCACAGGGAACAAGCAGGCTGGGGCAATGTCCAAACCTTTGGACATAGATTTAGGATCCCTCCATACCACGTGGGAGGGTAACCAAAAGGCGGGCAAGCTGGTCAAGCGGGGGACCAGGGAAGGAGAGTTCTGGGATCCCTGTAAAGCAGGTCCAGTAGCCGCAATCCGGGGCAAGGGAGGCACACAGGGGGTAGCTTTGCCCCCAGACTTAAAGCATGTCCAAGCCCAGGATCCCGTCCTTAAGGCCGTCCTGGTAAAGAGGGAGAATGGGGAGTCCCTAGAAGGTCCATTTGAGGCAATGGACAAGGTTTTAAAACAGGTTCACTGGCAGGCTGATAGCCGCATTAACCAGTGCAAACTGTTTAAACCTGACAAAGGGGAGGAGCCAGCCAAGTCTCAGCTCACAGGCAACACACGCAGGTACAGTTGCGTGCGTTGAGGGAGGAGTCACCCAGGCCCCTGTTCGAACCACCCCCCCCTCTCTTCTGGGACTCAGGTGGGGAGGAGGAGGAGCCCGAACCAGATAGCCCCGCCTCCGACCCAGGTTTTGAAGGTTCTGGAGGCGAGGTCTCTCAGCCAACAGCAGCAGGCAGCGAGGGATTGCCTGTCCCCAGCTCAGACTTGGGAGGGGAGGAGCCACGGGGGAAAAGCCCCCAGCCAGCGAGGACTGCGACCCACGGCAAGGGTCCGCTCGCCAGGGTAGCCCCACCTATAGCACTTCCTAGGAGGTCCCCTCGGACACCCCAACCTAGGAAGGCATGGTCGCCGACTCTCCAGTTAAAAGGGGCGACCCCCCGAGCAAAAGTTAGGTTAAAAGACAAAGGTCCCCAGCCAACAGTCGCAGGCTGTGAGGGACCAGAAGTAAGAGTCCGTACAGCCACGCTGCAGGGAGCAGCCTGCCGCAGTCCTGACAGAGTTTAAGCTAGCCGCTCGGAGACGGGCGGCAAATGTACAGAACTTGTTCTGAGAAGTTTGTAGTTTTAAGTTAGATTGTTGAGTTTGATTTTAAGGTGCGGAACCGTATAGCAGTTTTAAGATGGAACCGTTCCAGTGTATGTGTGTTTGCCCATGTGAGCTGAGGTCGAGAGACCCGCTCACACTTCACCCCAGCCAAGGAGCCTATAGGGAGCCTGGCTAGATGTTCTTTATTTTTTTTCAGGCAATTAAAAAGGGAAATGTTCGGAGGCCTGATCTTGCTCGCCCTGTCTGGGCTGAGCCTCGCAAGAAGGGGCGACACCGAGGACCACCGCATCTTCGGATGCTCCGGAAGGACGGCGCCCCTAGCCCATGATGGAAGTGGCCTACGCGAGGCGGATGAAATTGCCTCGTATACTCACGAGGGGAGCTGGCCTGGATGGCTGGGGTCAAACTCGACCCAGTACTCGAGCCAGACTGGTTTTACATATGGGAAGGCCTCCCTCCATTGCCCGAGGATACGGATCGTCACCCCAAGGATCAGCGTCACCGTGGGCAAAAGGATTTGTTTATCATGTAAGGGCAACGTTCCCCTGGATAGGTGGTGGTGGCTCAGAAAATTAAGCAAAGACATGGGGAACCCCAGGGTAGAATGGGAAAGGTTAGGGAACGACACCCACAGGACCATCACGGGGACCCAGGGAGGGTTAAGTGTGTGCTGGGACAAATGGTGGGAACCAGATCAGGGGATCTATGTCTGTATGTGGGGTTCAGAGAGAGTCTGCCCCACGGGCGTTTCCATCATTTTCCACAGCCAGTGGCAGGATAACGGGAGGGGGATGGACTGGGGGTCGCGCCTGGATGCATGCGCGATCCCATACTCCCCAATCTCGGTTAATGCCACTGAATTAGTGACCCGTCCCTGACAGCCCCTGCCCACGACCCCGACATCACGGACTATAGCAGAGGGATGCCCCGCCACCACCAAGGGACCAGGGAACGGCCTGGTGCTGGTACCCACAGACCAGGTGCTCTATCAAGGGGTGCATTATGCGGTGGCCTCGGTGATCTTAAATCTGACTGAGGTGCACTTGCCCGCGTGGTACTCTGCAGAGACCACTAAACTATATCAAGACCTCTTAAGGGAAACATTTCAAAAGTTTTACGAATTCGATTTTGTGGAGATCGATAAGACCAAATTGTATACACATAGCCACGAGGCTTGGGACGGGGTGGGGAGACAGAGAAGGGGTATTGTTAATGATGTTTTAACGGGTTTTAATGCGGGGTCTTCAGTTATTAATAGTTTCGACGACATTGAACTGCAGACGCAGATCAACGGTCTGAAGACCCAATTAAAGAAGGTCTTAACTGATGAGAATAAGGTAGTGGGTTCGGAACTGCATGAAGACCAGGCCATGACTCTCCATCTAAAGGAGATCATAGCAGAGCTGGAGATACATGCAAAGACGGTGAATGCGCTCATTAGGGAGGATCGGAATACATCTGACCAGGCTGCGCAAAACGAGGTGTGCGTACTGTACGGGGCATGGTTGCTGAGCGAGGGCCGCAGAAATCTGGAGGACTTAAAACAGGGTTTGGTCCCCTCCTGGATCAGCAACAAGCACCTCGCAGCCCTCCACCCTTTTGAGAATGCATTAAGCCCGTGCCAGCTCCGACTAGCTTCCGAGGCCTACCCAGTCCCAGTGGACTGTGGACGTTCCAACCACACTATCATGGGGATAATAGTAAGAATGCCGGTCATGGGCGGGACGGCCCGACCCGCGCCGGTATACAGGGTGGAGAACATTGGTGTCATTCAGGGGGGTGTACACGTTCGTTTTACAGCGGTCCCGCCCTACGTCATAAAGTGGGATTACGCTATGACGGGTACTGACCTCTCGGGGTGCCGTAGCCGGGGAGCACACATCATCCTGTGTCCCCAGCACTTGAATGCCTATTCGAAACCACAATGCGGGTTCAGAGCTGCTGACACGAAACCTATAAATTGTACCATGGAAGCCATGGCACAATGCCATGTTCCCCCATAGGTAGCATATATAGGAGGTGGGACATATTGCGTCACCACAGGAGTGTCTCACTACCAGCACGGACAGCACAGCTGGTGCGCGGTGAGTGACAGCAGCTTCTGCTTTAAACCCAAGGCAGAAGTTCAAGTGGCCCAGGAACGAATTGTCCCCATTCTTGAACCATCCACGGTTCACCTAACTGTAAGAGAGAATTTCACCAACCTCCAAAAGTATGTGGCTCACTTCGGCTACCAGATTCCCCCTCTCCCAGAACACCTCATTAAACTATTAAGAGCCGTAGTAGTGTCGCAAAAGCATTTTTATACACTGGAACAGAAGACTATCCAGATAGGGGCCGATATTCTGGATATTACGACCCCACCCTGGTGGGACATCTTTGAGAATATCGAGGTCCCCTCCTGGATTCGTCTGGCATCACACGCGCTCGTAATTTGTCAGCTTGGGATCGTCCTCTACCTGGTTTACGTCCAGTGTAGGAAAAGGGGTCCCGAGGCAGTAGCAAGAACCCAAAGGGTCTGGAGGGACCAGTATGCTCGGGTAGACGAGACACTCGCGTGAATTCCGTGTCGCACCACTTACGAGTGATGGCGGCCTAATTTAATTATTTTTAACAAAGATGGTCGCCTCCGTTTGTTGTAAAAAACTGCTTTATCCCAAGTGGTGCAGGGGTATGTTGGACCCCCTCCGTGCTGGGATTACAGGAAAAGAATTTGTTTCCTATCTATAATGCCTGCTGTACACTGTGGTTATTCTCCAAGTGGGGGAATGTACGTGTCGGGGGAATTGGGATAGGTAAATAAAGGGGAAATAACAACAGAAAACGCTGGAAAAACTCAGCAGGCCAGGCAGCATCCGTGGAGAGAGAAAGAGAGTTAACGTTTCAGGTCGATGACCTTTCATCAGAACTGGGAAGAGCCGGAAATCAAATAGATTTAAGGCCAGGGTAAAGCTGGGAAAAGGGGGAGGGGATAAAGGAACAAAGGGGGAGATGAAGAGACATTAAGAGACATTAAGAGATATGCAAGGCTAGAGGTGGCGTTAATGTGACAGATTAAGGCTGAATGAAGTGTGAAATCCACTGGCAGAATGAAGGACAGCTGCCAGCTTCTAGGAGGAAAAAAAAAGGTGGGGGGGGGACAAATAAAAGGGTGGATAAAATAAAATATAAATGTGATTGGAGCTGAGGTTATGATCTAAAATTGTTGAACTCGATATTGAGTCCAGAGGGCTGTAGCGTGCCTAAACGAAAGATGAGGTGCTGTTCCTCGAGCTTACGCTGAGCTTCCGTGGAACAGTGTAATAGGCCGAGGACGGTGAGGTCAGAGTGGGAGTGAAGCGGTGAATTAAAGTGACAGGCCACCGGGAGCTCGGGGTCCCCCTTACGGACTGAACGGAGGTGTTCCGCAAAGCGGTCACCCAATCTGCGTTTGGTCTCCCCAATGTAGAGGAGTCCACATCGTGAGCAGCGAATACAGTATACTAAATTGCAGGAAGTACAAGTAAATCGCTGTTTCACCTGGAAGGGGTGTTTGGGGCCCTGGACAGTGGGAAGAGGGGAGGTATAAGGGCATGTGTTGCATCTCCTGCGCGTGCACGGGAAGGTGCCGGGCGAAGGGGAAGGGGTGCTGGGGGTGGTAGAGGAGTGGTATAGGGAGTCGCGGAGGGAGCGGTCCCTACGGAATGCTGAAAGGGGAGGTGAGGGGAAGATGTGTTTGGTGGTGGGATCACGCTGGAGGTGGCGGAAATGGCGGAGGATGATCCGTTGAATGTGGAGGCTGGTGGGGTGAAAGGTGAGGACAAGGGGAACCCTATCGTGGTTCCGGGAGGGAGGGGCAGGGGTGAGGGCAGATGTGCGGGAGATAGAACGGACACGGTCGAGGGCCGTGTCGACCACGGTAGAGGGGAATCCTCGGTTGAGGAAAAAGGAAGGCATGTCGGAAGCATTGGTATGGAAGGTGGCATCATCAGAGCAGATGCGGCGGAGACGGAGAAACTGGGAGAATGGAATAGAGTCCTTACAGGAGGCGGGGTGAAGGTTGTTTGCGACAGTCAGAAATTTTGTTCACCTCGTATGGACACTTCAAGCAAGTTTAAGTCTCCACAGGGTGGACTGAAAGGATTCGCAAAATTTCATGTGTCCCCTCCCGAAGATTTTTGTTGGACTTATTAATAAGGAACCCTGGTCTGACTGAGTTTTAAAATCCAGGGCATGGCTGCGGTTGGACCTCGTCACCGAGAGCCTGGCAGTTTCATTTCAGACTCTGGCAAGGTATCAGCTTGTGTATTCCGATGTCTGCAACAGGAAGTTCACGAAACCAGGCAGGACCTTTCCTTATGCATTACAATCAGGTCTACGCATAAGGCTTTCAAGGTGTTTGCTCAAATAATCAGCGGGGACATTGAGACTGGGTTGGCCCCATCATCGAACCTGTCGGACAATAGGGGAGCAGTTGAAGAACTGGTATGACACAATTACCGGCCATCTAACATGATGGGCCAAGATCAGTACCTTTTGTTAAAATTCATCATGCCCAGATCAGACAATAGAAATGAGCTGATCTGAAGGGAGATTAGGGCGACCGGAGGGGGTATAACTGGGAAGACCCAGCCATTCTCTCTCTCTCTGCCTGGACCCCGGTTCGCTCTGTCTGCCTGCCAGCAGCCCAGAAAGAAGACGACCAGAAACTTCGCAGCCACATGTCGACGGCAGAAACAGTGCACAGGGCCAGGTTTTTCCATCCATTTCACCGGTGAGCATTATCTTCTTCTGGCTGTCGCAAGACAATTTTAGTTAGGCATAAGGGTGGGAATTAATGGGGATATTGCTAAAATTGTAATTTTAGGATTTTCACTCGATGTGTCCGTTCTCCTCCCATGTTAAGTGTAAAACCGTCTTCATATAATACTGTTTCTCTGTAGTTTTACTTCTGTAAATAAACATTGGTTTTCCTCGCACCAATCCACGGGTCTGTTCGTTTGTCCTTATCGCCGCTCGATAAGTCCTGGACTCAGGACTAATAATGGGATAGCGATTCGTAACCGCACAGCGGGCAGAACAGACCAGGAAAACATACCTGGCTGACCTACAAATAAGCTCGAGACAAAAAAACCCTTACACCTGTCTATATACAGAGTCTTCACAGTGATTCCTAGACTCACCTGTCTATATACAGAGTCTCCACAGCGATTCCTAGACTCACCTGTCTGTATACAGAGTCTCCACAGTGATTCCGAGACTCACATGTCTATAAACAGAATCTCCACTCTGAGTCCCAGACTCACCTGTTTATAAGCAGAGTCGCCACAGTGAATCCCAGACTCACCTGACTATATAAAGAGTTTCCACAGTGAGTCCCACTCACCTGTCTATAAACAGAATCTCCACAGTGAGTCTCAGACACACCTGTCTATCTACAGAATCTCTACAGTGAGTCCCATATTCACCTGTCTATATACAGAGGCTCCACAGTTATTCCCAGACTCACCTGTCTGTATACAGAGTCTCCACAGTGAGTCCCAGACTCACCTGTCTATGTGCAGAGTCTCAAAACAGTGAGTCCCAGACTCACCTGTCTACATAGAGTCTCCAAAGTGAGTCCCAGAATCACCTGTCTATATACAGAGTCTCCACAGTGAGTCCCAGACTTACCTGTCTATATACAGATTCTCCATAGTGAGTGCCAGACTCCATTGTCTATATACAGAGACTCTGCATTGAGTCCCAGACACACCTGTCTATATACAGAGTCACCACAGTGAGTCCCAGAATCACCTGTCTATATACAGATTCTCCACAGTGAGTCCCAGACTCACCAGTCTACTAACCAAGTCTCCATATGATTCCCAGATTCAACTGTCTATATACAGAGTCACCACAGAGAGTCCCAGACTCACCTGTCTATATACAGAATCTCCAGTGAGTCCCAGACTAACCTGTCGACTAACCGAGTCTCCACAATGATTCCCAGATTCACCTTTCTATATACAGAGTCTCCACAGTGAGTCCCATACTCAACTGTCGACAAACCGAGTCTCCACAATGATTCCCAGATTCACCTTTCTATACACAGAGTCTCCACAGTGAGTCCCATACTCACCTGTCGACAAACCGAGTCTCCACAATGATTCCCAGATTCACCTTTCTGTATACAGAGTCTCCACAGTGAGTCCCAGACTCACCTGTCAGTATACAGAGTCTCCACAGTGAGTCCCAGACTCACCTGTCTATATACAAAGTCTCCGCAGTGAATCCCAGACTCACCTGTCTATATACAGAATCTCCACAGTGAGTCCCAGACTCACCTGTCTATATACAGAGTCTTCGCAGTGAGTCCCAGACTCACCTATCTATATACAGAGTCTCCGCAGTGATTCCTAGACTCACCTGTCAATATACAGAGTCCCTGCATTGAGTCCCAGACACACCTGTCTATATACATAGTCTCCACAGTGATTCCTAGACTCACCTGTCTATATACAGAGTCTCCACAGCAATTCATAGACTCACCTGTCTATATACAGAGTCTCCACAGCGATTCCTAGACTCACCTGTCTATATACAGAATCTCCACAGTGAGTCCCAGACTCACCTGTTTATAAGCAGAGTCGCCACAGTGAATCCCAGACTCACCTGACTATATAAAGAGTTTCCACAGTGAGACTCACCTGTCTATATACAGAGTCTCCACAGCGATTCATAGACTCACCTTTCTATATACAGAGTCTCCACAGCGATTCCTAGACTCACCTGTCTGTATACAGAGTTTCCACAGTGAGTCCCAGACATACCTGTCTGTATACAGAGTCCCCACAGTGAGTCCCAGACTCACCTGTCAATATACAGAGTCCCTGCATTGAGTCCCATACACACTTGTCTATATACAGAGTCTCCACAGTTAATGCCAGACTTACCTGTCTATTTTCAGAGACCCCACAGTGAGACTCAGACTCACCTGTCTAAATAGAGAGTCCCCACATGAGTCCCAGACACACCTGTCTATATACAGAGTCTCCACAGTGAATCCCAGACTTACCTGTCTATATACAGAGACCCCACAGTGAGACCCAGACTTACCTGTCTATATACAGAGTCCCCACAGTGAGTCCCAGACTCACCTGTCTATATACAGAATCTCTACAGTGAGTCCCAGACTCACCTGTCTATATACAGAGGCTCCACAGTTATTGCTAGACTCACCTGTCTGAAAACAGAGTCTCCACAGTGAGTCCCAGACATACCTGTCTGTATACAGAGTCCCCACAGTGAGTCCCAGACTCACCTGTCTATATACAGAGTCCCTGCATTGAGTCCCAGACACACCTGTCTATATACAGAGTCTCCACAGTGAATCCCAGACTTACCTGTCTATATACAGAGACCCCACAGTGAGACCCAGACACACCTGTCTGTATACAGAGTTTCCACAGTGAGACCCAGACTCACCTGTCTATATACAGATTCCCCACAGTGAGTCCCAGACTCACCTGTCTATAAACAAAATCTCCACAGTGAGTCTCAGACACACCTGTCTATATACAGAATCTCTACAGTGAGTCCCAGACTCACCTGTCTATATACAGAGGCTCCACAGTTATTCCTAGACTCACCTGTCTGTATACAGTGTCCCTGCATTGAGTCCCAGACTAACCTGTCTAAATACAGAGTCTCCACAGTGAGTCCCAGACTCACCTGTCTATATACAAAGTCTCCACAGTGAGTCCCAGACTCACCTGTCTATATACAGAGTCTCCAAAGCGATTCCTAGATACACCTGTCTGTATACAGAGTCCCCACAGTGATTCCGAGACTCACCTGTCTATAAACAGAATCTCCACAGTGAGTCTCAGACACACCTGTCTATATACAGAATCTCTACAGTGAGTCCCAGACTCACCTGTCTATATACAGAGGCTCCACAGTTATTCCTAGACTCACCTGTCTGTATACAGAGTCTCCACAGTGAGTTCCAGACTCACCTGTCTGTATACAGAGTCTCCACAGTGTGTCCCAGACATACCTGTCTGTATACAGAGTCCCCACAGTGAGTCCCAGACTCACCTGTTAATATACAGAGTCCCTGCATTGAGTCCCAGACACACCTGTCTATATACAGAGTCTCCACAGGGAATCCCAGACTTACCTGTCTGTATACAGAGACCCCACAGTGAGTCCCAGACTCACCTGTCTATATACAGAGTCCCAACTGTGAATCCCAGACTCACCTGTCTATATACAGAGTTCCCACAGTGAGTCCCAGACACATCTGTCCATACACAGAGTCTCCAATGTGAGTCCAAGACTCACCTGCCGATAGACAGAGTCTCCACAGTGAGTCCCAGGCTCACCTGTCAATATACAGAGTCCCCGCATTGAGTCCCAGACACACCTGTCTATATACAGAGTCTCCACAGTGAATCCCAGACTTACCTGTCTATATACAGAGACCCCACAGTGAGACCCATACTCACCTGTCTTTATACAGAGTCCCCACTGTGAGTCCCAGACTCACCTGTCTCTATACAGAGTTCCCACAGTGAGTTCCAGACACACCTGTCTACATACAGAGTCTCCAAAGTGAGCCCCAGACTCACCTGCCTATATACAGAGTCTCCACAGTGAGTCCCAGAGACACCTGTCTATATACAGAATCTCCACAGTGAGT
Source organism: Squalus acanthias (assembly GCA_030390025.1). Taxonomy (NCBI): domain Eukaryota; kingdom Metazoa; phylum Chordata; class Chondrichthyes; order Squaliformes; family Squalidae; genus Squalus; species Squalus acanthias. The sequence goes on along the minus strand of JASTWF010000211.1, from coordinate 301,131 downwards.
CCCAGACTAACCTGTCTGTATACAGAGTCTCCACAGTGAGTCCCAGACTCGCCTGTCTCTATACAGAGTCTCCACAGTGAGTCCCAGACTCACATGTCTATGTGCAGTCTCCACAGTGAGTCCCAGACACACCTGTCTATATACATAGTCTCCACAGTGATTCCTAGACTCACCTGTCTATATACAGAGTCTCCACAGCAATTCATAGACTCAGCTGTCTATATACATAGTCGCCACAGCGATTCCTAGACTCACCTGTCTATATACAGAATCTCCACAGTGAGTCCCAGACTCACCTGTTTATAAGCAGAGTCGCCACAGTGAATCCCAGACTCACCTGACTATATAAAGAGTTTCCACAGTGAGACTCACCTGTCTATATACAGAGTCGCCACAGCGATTCATAGACTCACCTTTCTATATACAGAGTCTCCACAGCGATTCCTAGACTCACCTGTCTGTATACAGAGTCTCCACAGTGAGTCCCAGACATACCTGTCTGTATACAGAGTCCCCACAGTGAGTCCCAGACTCACCTGTCAATATACAGAGTCCCTGCATTGAGTCCCATACACACTTGTCTATATACAGAGTCTCCACAGTGAATCCCAGACTTACCTGTCTATTTTCAGAGACCCCACAGTGAGACTCAGACTCACTTGTCTAAATAGAGAGTCCCCACATGAGTCCCAGACACACCTGTCTATATACAGAGTCTCCACAGCGATTCATAGACTCACCTTTCTATATACAGAGTCTCCACAGCGATTCCTAGACTCACCTGTCTGTATACAGAGTCTCCACAGTGAGTCCCAGACATACCTGTCTGTATACAGAGTCCCCACAGTGAGTCCCAGACTCACCTGTCAATATACAGAGTCCCTGCATTGAGTCCCATACACACTTGTCTATATACAGAGTCTCCACAGTGAATCCCAGACTTACCTGTCTATATACAGAGACCCCACAGTGAGACTCAGAGTCACCTGTCTATATACAGAGTCCCCACATGAGTCCGAGACTCACCTGTCTATATACAGCGTTCCCAAAGTGAGTCCCAGACACACCTGTCTATATACAGAGTCTCCACAGTGAATCCCAGACTTACCTGTCTATATACAGAGACCCCACAGTGAGACCCAGACTCACCTGTCTATATACAGAGTCTCCAAAGTGAGTCCCAGACTCACCTGCCTATATACAGAGTCTCCACAGTGAGTCCCAGACTCACCTGTCTATGAGCAGAGTCTCCATAGTGAGTCCCAGAGACACCTGTCTATATACAGAATCTCCACAGTGAGTCCCAGATTAACCTGTCTATATACAGAGTCTCCACAGTGAGTCCCAGACTCGCCTGTCTCTATACAGAGTCTCCACAGTGAGTCCCAGACTCACCTGTCTATGTGCAGTCTCCACAGGGAGTCCCAGACACACCTGTCTATATACAGAGTCTCCACAGTGATTCCTAGACTCACCTGTCTATATACAGAGTCTCCACAGCGATTCCTAGACTCACCTGTCTATATACAGTGTCTCCACAGTGACTCCCAGATTCACCTGTCGACATACAGAGTCTCCACAGTGAGTCCCAGACTCACCTGTCTATGTGCAGAGTCTCAAAACAGTGAGTCCCAGACTCACCTGTCTACATAGAGTCTCCAAAGTGAGTCCCAGAATCACCTGTCTATATACAGAGTCTCCACAGTGAGTCCCAGACTTACCTGCCTATATACAGATTCTCCACAGTGAGTGCCAGACTCCATTGTCTATATACAGAGACTCTGCATTGAGTCCCAGACACACCTGTCTATATACAGAGTAACCACAGTGAGTCCCAGACTCACCTGTCTATATACAGATTCTCCACAGTGAGTCCCAGACTCACCTGTCTACTAACCAAGTCTCCACATGATTCCCAGTTTCACCTGTCTATATACAGAATCTCCAGTGAGTCCCAGACTAACCTGTCGACTAACCGAGTCTTCACAATGATTCCCAGATTCACCTTTCTATACACAGAGTCTCCACAGTGAGTCCCATACTCACCTGTCGACTAACCGAGTCTCCACAATGATTCCCAGATTCACCTTTCTGTATACAGAGTCTCCACAGTGAATCCCTGACTCACCTGTCTGTATAGAGAGTCTCCACAGTGAGTCCCAGACTCACCTGTCTATATACAAAGTCTCCACAGTGAGTCCCAGACTCACCTGTCTATATACAGAGTCTCCACAGTGAGTCCCAGACACACCTGTCTGTATACAGAGTCCCTGCATTGAGTCCCAGACTCACCTGTCTATATACAGAGTCTCCACAGTGAGTCCCAGCCTCACCTGTCTATATACAGAGTCTCCACAGTGAGTCCCAGCCTCACCTGTCTATATATAGAGTCTCCACAGTGATTCCTGCACTCACCTGTCCATATACAGAGTCTCCACAGTGAGTCCCAGATTCACCTGTCTATATACAGAGTCTCCGCAGTGAATCCCAGACTCACCTGTCTATATACAGAGTCTCCACAGTGAGTCCCAGACTCACCTGTCGATATACAGAGTCTTCACAGTGAGTCCCAGACTCACCTATCTATATACAGAGTCTCCGCAGTGATTCCTAGACTCACCTGTCAATATACAGAGTCCCTGCATTGAGTCCCAGACACACCTGTCTATATACAGAGTCGCCACAGTGAATCCCAGACTCACCTGACTATATAAAGAGTTTCCACAGTGAGACTCACCTGTCTATATACAGAGTCTCCACAGCGATTCATAGACTCACCTTTCTATATACAGAGTCTCCACAGCGATTCCTAGACTCACCTGTCTGTATACAGAGTCTCCACAGTGAGTCCCAGACATACCTCTCTGTATACAGAGTCCCCACAGTGAGTCCCAGACTCACCTGTCAATATACAGAGTCCCTGCATTGAGTCCCATACACACTTGTTTATATACAGAGTGTCCACAGTGAATCCCAGACTTACCTGTCTATTTTCAGAGACCCCACAGTGAGACTCAGACTCACTTGTCTAAATAGAGAGTCCCCACATGAGTCCCAGACACACCTGTCTATATACAGAGTCTCCACAGTGAATCTCAGACTTACCTGTCTATATACAGAGACCCCACAGTGAGACCCAGACTCACCTGTCTATATACAGAGTCCCCACATGAGTCCCAGACTCACCTGTCTATATACAGAGTTCCCAAAGTGAGTCCCAGACACACCTGTCTATATACAGAGTCTCCACAGTGAATCCCAGACTTACCTGTCTATATACAGAGACCCCACAGTGAGACCCAGACTCACCTGTCTATATACAGAGTCTCCAAAGTGAGTCCCAGACTCACCTGCCTATATACAGAGTCTCCACAGTGAGTCCCAGACTCACCTGTCTATGAGCAGAGTCTCCATAGTGAATCCCAGAGACACCTGTCTGTATACAGAATCTCCACAGTGAGTCCCAGACTCGCCTGTCTCTATACAGAGTCTCCACAGTGAGTCCCAGACTCACCTGTCTATGTGCAGTCTCCACAGGGAGTCCCAGACACACCTGTCTATATACAGAGTCTCCACAGCGATTCCTAGACTCACCTGTCTATATACAGTGTCTCCACAGTGACTCCCAGACTCACCTGTCTATATACAGAGGCTCCACAGTTATTCCTAGACTCACCTGTCTGTATACAGAGTCTACACAGTGAGTCCCAGACTCACCTGTCTGTATAGAGAGTCTCCACAGTGAGTCCCAGGCATACCTGCCTGTATACAGAGTCCCCACAGTGAGTCCCAGACTCACCTGTCTATATACAGAGTCTCCACAGTGAACCCCGACTTACCTGTCTATATGCAGAGACCCCACTGTGAGACCCAGACTCACCTGTCTATATACAGTGTCTCCAAAGTGAGTCCCAGACTCACCTGCCTATAAACAGAGTCTCCACAGTGAGTCCCAGACTCACCTGGCTATATACAAAGTCTCCACAGTGAGTCCCAGACTCACCTGTCTATATACAGAGTCTCCACAGCGATTCCTGGACTCACCTGTCTATATACAGAATCTCCACAGTGAGTCCCAGACTCACCTGTTTATAAGCAGAGTCGCCACAGTGAATCCCAGACTCACCTGACTATATAAAGAGTTTCCGCAGTGAGTCCCAGGCTCACCTGTCTATAAACAGAATCTCCACAGTGAGTCTCAGACATACCTGTCTGTATACAGATTCCCCACAGTGAGCCCCAGACTCACCTGTCAATATACAGAGTCTCCACAGTGAATCCCAGACTTACCTGTCAATATACAGAGACCCCACATTGAGACCCAGACTCACCTGTCTATATAGAGAGTCCCCACTGCGGGTCCCAGACTCACCTGTCTATATACAGAGTTCCCACAGTGAGTCCCAGACACACCTGTCTATATACAGAGTCTCCAAAGTGAGTCCCAGACTCACCTGCCAATATACAGAGTCTCCACAGTGAGTCCCAGACTCACCTGTCTATGAGCAGAGTCTCCACAGTGAGTCCCAGATTCACCTGTCTATATACAGAATCTCCACAGTGAGTCCCAGACTCACCTGTCTATATACAGAGTCTCCACAGTGAGTCCCAAACGCACATGTCTATGTGCAGTCTCCACAGTGAGTCCCAGACACACCTGTCTATATACAGAGTCTCCACAGTGATTCCTGGACGCACCTGTCTCTATACAGAGTCTCCACAGCGATTCCTATATTCACCTGTCTGTATACAGAGTCTCCACAGTGAGTCCCAGACTCACCTGTTTATAAGCAGAGTCGCCACAGTGAATCCCAGACTCACCTGACTATATAAAGAGTTTCCACAGTGAGTCCCAGAATCACCTGTCTGTATATAGAGTCTCCACAGTGAGTCCCAGACATACCTGTCTGTATACAGAGTCCCCACAGTGAGTCCCAGACTCACCTGTCTATATACAGAGTCTCCACAGTGAATCCCAGACTTACCTTTCTATATACAGAGACCCCACAGTGAGACACAGACTCACCTGTCTAGATACAGAATCTCCACAGTGAGTCCCACACTAACCTGTCTATATACAGAGTCTCCACAGTGAGTCCCAGACTCGTCTGTCTCTATACAGAGTCTCCACAATGAGTCCCAGACTCACCTGTCTATGTGCAGTCTCCACAGGGAGTCCCAGACACACCTGTGTATATACAGAGTCTCCACAGTGATTCCTAGACTCACCTGTCTGTATACAGAGTCTCCACAGCGATTCCTAGACTCACCTGTCTATATACAGTGTCTCCACAGTGACTCCCAGACTCAACTGTCGACATACAGAGTCTCCACAGTGAGTCCCAGACTCACCTGTCTATGTGCAGAGTCTCAAATCAGTGAGTCGCAGACTCACCTGTCTATATAGAGTCTCCAAAGTGAGTCCCTGAATCACCTGTCTATATACAGAGTCTTCACAGTGAGTCCCAGACTCACCTGTCTATATACAGAGTCTCCGCAGTGCATCCCAGACTCACCTGTCAATATACAGAGTCCCTGCATTGAGTCACAGACACACCTGTCTATATACAGAGTCTCCACAGTGAATCCCAGACTTACATGTCCATATACAGAGACCCCACAGTGAGACCCAGACTCACCTGTCTATATACAGAGTCTCCAAAGTGAGTCCCAGACTCACCTGCCTATATACAGAGTCTCCACAGTGAGTCCCAGACTCACCTGTCTATGAGCAGAGTCTCCATAGTGAGTCCCAGAGACACCTGTCTATATATAGAATCTCCACAGTGAGTCCCAGACTAACCTGTCTATATACAGAGTCTCCACAGTGAGTCCCAGACTCGCCTGTCTCTATACAGAGTCTCCACAGTGAGTTCCAGACTCACCTGTCTATGTGCAGTCTCCACAGGGAGTCCCAGACACACCTGTCTATATACAGAGTCTCCACAGTGATTCCTAGACTCACCTGTCTATATACAGTGTCTCCACAGTGACTCCCAGACTCACCTGTCGACATACAGAATCTCCACAGTGAGTCCCAGACTAACCTGTCTATATACAGAGTCTCCACAGTGAGTCCCAGACTAACCTGTCTATATACAGAGTCTCCACAGTGAGTCCCAGACACACCTGTCTATATATAGAGTCCCTGCATTGAGTCCCAGACACACCTGTCTATATACAGATTCTCCACATTGAGTCCCAGACACACCTGTCTATATACAGAGTTTCCAAAGTGAGTCCCAGACTCACCTGCCTATAAACAGAGTCTCCACAGTGAGTCCCAGACACACCTGTCTATGAGCAGAGTATCCATAGTGAGACCCAGAGACACCTGTCTCTATACAGAATCTCCACAGTGAGTCCCAGACTAACCTGTCTATATACAGAGTCTCCACAGTGAGTCCCAGACTCGTCTGTCTATATACAAAGTCTCCACAGTGAGTCCCAGACTCACCTGTCTATATACAGAGTATCCACAGCGATTCCTTGACTCATCTGTCTGTATACAGAGTCTCCACAGTGATTCCGAGACTCACCTGTCTGTATACAGAATCTCCACAGTGAGTCCCAGACTCACCTGTTTATAAGCAGAGTCGCCACAGTGAATCCCAGACTCACCTGACTATATAAAGAGTTTCCACAGTGAGTCCCAGACTCACATGTCTATAAACAGAATCTCCACAGTGAGTCTCAGACACACCTGTCTATACACAGAATCTCTACAGTGACTCCCAGACTCACCTGTCTATATACAGAGGCTCCACAGTTATTCCTAGTCTCACCTGTCTGTATACAGAGTCTCCACAGTGAGTCCCAGACTCACCTGTCTGTATACAGAGCCCCCACAGTGAGTCCCAGACTCACCTGTCAATATACAGAGTCCCTGCATTGAGTCCCAGACACACCTGTCTATATACAGAGTCTCCACAGTGAATCCCAGACTTACCTGTCTATATACAGAGACCCCACAGTGAGACCCAGACTCACCTGTCTACATACAGAGTTCCCACAGTGAGTCCCAGACACACCTGTCTATATACAGAGTCTCCAAACTGAGTCCCAGACTCACCTGCCTATACACAGAATCTCCACAATTAGTCCCAGACTCACCTGTCTATATACAGAGTCTCCACAGTGATTCCTAGACTCACCTGTCTATATACAGTGTCTCCACAGTGACTCCCAGACTCACCTGTCGACATACAGAATCTCCACAGTGAGTCCCAGACTAACCTGTCTATATACAGAATCTCCACAGTGAGTCCCAGACACACCTGTCTATATACAGAGTCCCTGCATTGAGTCCCAGACACACCTGTCTATATACAAATTCTCCACAGTGAGTCCCAGACATACCTGTCTATATACAGAGTCTCCACAGTGAGTCCCAGACTCACCTGTCCATATACAGAGTCTCCACAGTGATTCCTACATTCACCTGTCTATACACAGAGTCTCCGCAGTGAGTCCCAGACTCACCTGTCTATATACAGAGTCTCCACAGTGAGTCCCAGATTCATCTGTCTATATACAGAGTCTCCGCAGTGAATCCCAGACTCACCTGTCTATATACAGAGTCTCCACAGTGAGTCCCAGACTCACCTGTCTATATACAGAGTCTTGACAGTGAGTCCCAGACCCACCTGTCTATATACAGAGTCCCTGCATTGAGTCGCAGACACACCTGTCTATATACAGAGTCTCCATAGTGAATCCCAGACTTACCTGTCTGTATACAGAGACCCCACAGTGAGACCCAGACTCACCTGTCTATATACAGAGTCCCCACAGTGAGTCCCAGACTCACCTGTCTATAAACAGAATCTCCACAGTGAGTCTCAGACACACCTGTCTATATACAGAATCTCTACAGTGAGTCCCAGACTCACCTGTCTATATACAGAGGCTCCACAGTTATTCCTAGACTCACCTGTCTGTATACAGAGTCTCCACAGTGAGTCCCAGACTCACCTGTCTGTATACAGAGTCCCCACAGTGAGTCCCAGACTCACCTGTCAATATACAGAGTCAATGCATTGAGTCCCAGACTCACCTGTCTATATACAGAGTCTCCACATTGAATCCCAGACTTACCTGTCTATATACAGAGACCCCACAGTGAAACCCAGACTCACCTGTCTATGAACAGAATCTCCACAGTGAGTCTCAGACACACCTGTCTATATACAGAATCTCTACAGTGAGTCCCAGACTCACCTGTCTACAAACAGAATCTCCACAGTGAGTCTCAGACACACCTGTCTATATACAGAGTCCCCACAGTGAGTCCCAGACTCACCTGTCAATATACAGAGTCCCTGCATTGAGTCCCAGACACACCTGTCTATATACAGAGACCCCACAGTGAGACCCAGACTCACCTGTCTATATACAGAGTCCCCACTGTGAGTCCCAGACTCACCTGTCTATATACAGAGTTCCCACAGTGACTCCCAGACACACCTGTCTATATACAGAGTCTCCAAAGTGAGTCCCATACTCAGCTGCCTATATACAGAGTCTCCACAGTGAGTCCCAGACTCACCTGTCTATGAGCAGAGTCTCCACAGTGAGTCCCAGAGACACCTGTCTATATACAGAGTCTCCACAGTGAGTCCCAGACTCGCCTGTCTCTATACAGAGTCTCCACAGTGAGTCCCAGACTCACATGTCTATGTGCACTCTCCACAGTGAGTCCCAGACACACCTGTGTTTATACAGAGTCTCCACAGTGATTCCTAGACTCACCTGTCTATATACAGAGTCTCCACAGCGATTCCTATACTCATCTGTCTGTATACAGAGTCTCCACAGTTATTCCGAGACTCACCTGTCTATATACAGAATCTCCACAGTGAGTCCAAGACTCACCTGTTTATAAGCAGAGTCGCCACAGTGAATCCCAGACTCACCTGACTATATAAAGAGTTTCCACAGTGAGTCCCAGACTCACCTGTCTATAAACAGAATCTCCACAGTGAGTCTCAGACACACCTGTCTATAGACAGAACCTATACAGTGAGTCCCAGACTCACCTGTCTGTATACAGAGTCTCCACATTTATTCCTAGACATACCTGTCTATATACAGATGCTCCACAGTGATTCCCAGACTCACCTGTCCATACACAGAGTCTCCACAGTGATTCCTACATTCACCTGTCTATACACAGAGTCTCCACTGTGAGACCCAGACTCACCTGTCTACATACAGAAACCCCACTGTGAGTCCCAGACTCACCTGTCTATATACAGAGTTCCCACAGTGAGTCCCAGACACACCTGTCTATATACAGAGTCTCCAAAGTGAGTCCCAGACTCACCTGCCTATACACAGAATCTCCACAATTAGTCCCAGACTCACCTGTCTATGAGCAGAGTCTCCACAGTGAGTCCCAGAGACACCTGTCTATATACAGAGTCTCCACAGTGAGTCCCAGACTAACCTGTCGAAATATAGAGTCTCCACAGTGAGTCCCAGACACACCTGTCTATATACAGAGTCCCTGCATTGAGTCCCAGACACACCTGTCTATATACAAATTCTCCACAGTGAGTCCCAGACATACCTGTCTATATACAGAGTCTCCACAGTGAGTCCCAGACTCACCTGTCCATATACAGAGTCTCCACAGTGATTCCTACATTCACCTGTCTATACACAGAGTCTCCGCAGTGAGTCCCAGACTCACCTGTCTATATACAGAGTCTCCACAGTGAGTCCCAGATTCATCTGTCTATATACAGAGTCTCCGCAGTGAATCCCAGACTCACCTGTCTATATACAGAGTCTCCACAGTGAGTCCCAGACTCACCTGTCTATATACAGAGTCTTGACAGTGAGTCCCAGACCCACCTGTCTATATACAGAGTCCCTGCATTGAGTCGCAGACACACCTGTCTATATACAGAGTCTCCACAGTGAATCCCAGACTTACCTGTCTGTATACAGAGACCCCACAGTGAGACCCAGACTCACCTGTCTATATACAGAGTCCCCACAGTGAGTCCCAGACTCACCTGTCTATAAACAGAATCTCCACAGTGAGTCTCAGACACACCTGTCTATATACAGAATCTCTACAGTGAGTCCCAGACTCACCTGTCTATATACAGAGGCTCCACAGTTATTCCTAGACTCACCTGTCTGTATACAGAGTCTCCACAGTGAGTCCCAGACTCACCTGTCTGTATACAGAGTCTCCACAGTGAGTCCCAGACTTACCTGTCTGTATACAGAGTCCCCACAGTGAGTCCCAGACTCACCTGTCAATATACAGAGTCAATGCATTGAGTCCCAGACTCACCTGTCTATATACAGAGTCTCCACATTGAATCCCAGACTTACCTGTCTATATACAGAGACCCCACAGTGAAACCCAGACTCACCTGTCTATGAACAGAATCTCCACAGTGAGTCTCAGACACACCTGTCTATATACAGAATCTCTACAGTGAGTCCCAGACTCACCTGTCTACAAACAGAATCTCCACAGTGAGTCTCAGACACACCTGTCTATATACAGAGTCCCCACAGTGAGTCCCAGACTCACCTGTCAATATACAGAGTCCCTGCATTGAGTCCCAGACACACCTGTCTATATTCAGAGTCTCTACAGTGAATCCCAGACTTACCTGTCCATATACAGAGACCCCACAGTGAGACCCAGACTCACCTGTCTATATACAGAGTCCCCACTGTGAGTCCCAGACTCACCTGTCTATATACAGAGTTCCCACAGTGACTCCCAGACACACCTGTCTATATACAGAGTCTCCAAAGTGAGTCCCATACTCAGCTGCCTATATACAGAGTCTCCACAGTGAGTCCCAGACTCACCTGTCTATGAGCAGAGTCTCCACAGTGAGTCCCAGAGACACCAGTCTATATAAAGAATCTCCACAGTGAGTCCCAGACTAACCTGTCTATATACAGAGTCTCCACAGTGAGTCCCAGACTCGCCTGTCTCTATACAGAGTCTCCACAGTGAGTCCCAGACTCACATGTCTATGTGCACTCTCCACAGTGAGTCCCAGACACACCTGTGTTTATACAGAGTCTCCACAGTGATTCCTAGACTCACCTGTCTATATACAGAGTTTCCACAGCGATTCCTATACTCATCTGTCTGTATACAGAGTCTCCACAGTTATTCCGAGACTCACCTGTCTATATACAGAATCTCCACAGTGAGTCCAAGACTCACCTGTTTATAAGCAGAGTCGCCACAGTGAATCCCAGACTCACCTGACTATATAAAGAGTTTCCACAGTGAGTCCCAGACTCACCTGTCTATAAACAGAATCTCCACAGTGAGTCTCAGACACACCTGTCTATAGACAGAACCTATACAGTGAGTCCCAGACTCACCTGTCTGTATACAGAGGCTCCACATTTATTCCTAGACATACCTGTCTATATACAGATGCTCCACAGTGATTCCCAGACTCACCTGTCCATACACAGAGTCTCCACAGTGATTCCTACATTCACCTGTCTATACACAGAGTCTCCACTGTGAGTCCCAGACTCACCTGTCTATATACAGAGTTCCCACAGTGAGTCCCAGACACACCTGTCTATATACAGAGTCTCCAAAGTGAGTCCCAGACTCACCTGCCTATACACAGAATCTCCACAATTAGTCCCAGACTCACCTGTCTATGAGCAGAGTCTCCACAGTGAGTCCCAGAGACACCTGTCTATATACAGAGTCCCTGCATTGAGTCCCAGACACACCTGTCTATATACAAATTCTCCACAGTGAGTCCCAGACATACCTGTCTATATACAGAGTCTCCACAGTGAGTCCCAGACACACCTGTCTATATACAGAGTCCCTGCATTGAGTCCCAGACACACCTGTCTATATACAAATTCTCCACAGTGAGTCCCAGACATACCTGTCTATATACAGAGTCTCCACAGTGAGTCCCAGACTCACCTGTCCATATACAGAGTCTCCACAGTGATTCCTACATTCACCTGTCTATACACAGAGTCTCCGCAGTGAGTCCCAGACTCACCTGTCTATATACAGAGTCTCCACAGTGAGTCCCAGATTCATCTGTCTATATACAGAGTCTCCGCAGTGAATCCCAGACTCACCTGTCTATATACAGAGTCTCCACAGTGAGTCCCAGACTCACCTGTCTATGAGCAGAGTCTCCGAAATGCATCCCAGACTCACCTGTCAATATACAGAGTCCCTGCATTGCGTCCCAGATACACCTGTCTATATACAGAGTCTCCACCGTGAATCCCAGACTTACCTGTCTATATACAGAGACCCCACAGTGAGACCCAGACTCACCTGTCTATATACAGTCTCCAAAGTGAGTCCCAGACTCACCTGCCTATAAACAGAGTCTCCACAGTGAGTCCCAGACTCACCTGTCTAAGAGCAGAGTCTCTATAGTGAGTCCCAAAGACACCTGTCTATATACAGTATCTCCACAGTGAGTCCCAGACTAACCTGTCTATATACAGAGTCTCCACAGTGAGTCCCAGACTCGCCTGCCTCTATACAGAGTCTCCACAGTGAGTCCCAGACTCACCTGTCTATGTGCAGTCTCCACAGTGAGTCCCAAACACACCTGTCTATGTACAGAGTCTCGACAGTGATTCCTATACTCACCTGTCTCTACACAGAGTCTCCGCAGTGAGTCCCAGACTCACCTGTCTATATACAGAGTCTCCACAGTGAGTCCCAGATTCACCTGTCGATATACAGAGTCTCCGCAGTGAATCCCAGACTCACCTGTCAATATACAGAGTCCCTGCATTGAGTCCCAGACACACCTGTCTATATACAGAGTCTCCACAGTGACTCCCAGACTTACCTGTCTATATACAGAGTCCCCACAGTGAGTCCCAGACTCACCTGTCTATATACAGAGTTCCCACAGTGAGTCCCAGACACACCTGTCTATATACAGAGTCTCCACAGTGAATCCCAGACTTACCTGTCTAGAGACAGAGACCCCACAGTGAGACCCAGACTCACCTGTCTGTCTACAGTGTCTCCAAAGTGAGTCCCAGACTCACCTGTCTATGTGCAGAGTCTCAAAACAGTGAGTCCCAGACTCACCTGTCTATATAGAGTCTCCAAAGTGAGTCCCTGAATCACCTGTCTATATACAGAGTTCCCACAATGAGTCCCAGACACACCTGTCTATACACAGAGTCTCCACATTGAATCCCAGACTTACCTGTCTATATACAGAGAATCCACAGTGAGACCCAGACTCACCTGTCTATATACAGAGTCTCCAAAGTGAGTCCCAGACTCACCTGCCTATAAACAGAGTCTCCACATTCAGTCCCAGACTCACCTGTCTATGAGCAGAGTCTCCATAGTGAGTCCCAGAGACACCTGTCTATATACAGAATCTCCAGAGTGAGTCCCAGACTAACCTGTCTATATACAGAGTCTCCACAGTGAGTCCCAGACTCACCTGTCTATATACAAAGTCTCCACAGTGAGTCCCAGACTCACCTGTCTATATACAGAGTCTCCACAGTGATTCCTAATTTCACCTGTCCGTATACAGAGTCTCCACAGTGATTCCGAGACTCACCTGTCTATATACAGAATCACCACAGTGAGTCCCAGACTCACCTGTTTATAAGCAGAGTCGCCACAGTGAATCCCAGACTCACCTGACGATATAAAGAGTTTCCACAGTGAGTCCCAGACTCACCTGTCTATAAACAGAATCTCCACAGTGAGTCTCAGACACATCTGTCTATATACAGAATCTCTACAGTGAGTCCCAGACTCACCTGTCTATATACAGAGGCTCCACAGTTATTCCCAGACTCACCTGTCTGTATACAGAGTCTCCACAGTGAGTCCCAGACTCACCTGTTTGCATACAGAGTCTCCACAGTGAGTCCCAGACATACCTGTCTGTATACAGAGTCCCCACAGTGAGTCCCAGACTCACCTGTCAATATACAGAGTCCCTGCATTGAGTCCCAGACACACCTTTCTATATACAGAGTCTCCACAGTGAATCCCAGACTTACCTGTCTATATACAGAGTCCCCACTGTGAGTCCCAGACTCACCTGTCTATATACAGAGTTCCCACAGTGAGTCCCAGACACACCTGTCTATATACAGAGTCTCCAAAGTGAGTCCCAGACTCACCTGCCTGGAAACACAGTCTCCAGAGTGAGTCCCAGACTCACCTGTCTATATACAGAGTCTCCACAGTGAGTCCCAGAGACACCTGTCTATATACAGAATCTCCACAGTGAGTCCCAGACTAACCTGTCTATATACAGAGTCTCCACAGTGAGTCCCAGAGTCGCCTGTCTCTATACAGAGTCTCCACAGTGAGTCCCAGACTCACATGTCTTTGTGCAGTCTCCACAGTGAGTCCCAGACACACCTGTCTATATACAGAGTCTCCACAGTGATTCCTAGACTCACCTGTCTATATACAGAGTCTCCACAGCGATTCCTAGACTCACCTGTCTGTATACAGAGATTCCACAGTGTTTCCGAGACTCACCTGTCTATATACAGAATCTCCACAGAGTCCCAGACTCACCTGTTTATAAGCAGAGTCGCCACAGTGAATCCCAGACTCACCTGACTATATAAAGAGTTTCCACAGTGAGTCCCAGACTCACCTGTCTATAAACAGAATCTCCACAGTGAGTCTCAGACACACCTGTCTATATACAGAATCTCTACAGTGAGTCCCAGACTCACCCGTCTATATACAGAGGCTCCACAGTTATTCCTAGACTCACCTGTCTGCATACAGAGTCTCCACAGTGAGTCCCAGACTCACCTGTCTGTATACAGAATCTCCACAGTGAGTCCCGACATACCTGTCAATATACAGATTCCCCACAGTGAGTCCCAGACTCACCTGTCTATATACAGAGTTCCCACAGTGAGTCCCAGACACACCTGTCTATACACAGAGTCTCCACATTGAATCCCAGACTTACCTGTCTATATACAGAGACTCCACAGTGAGACCCAGACTCACCTGTCTATATACAGAGTCTCCACAGTGAGTCCCAGACTCACCTGTCTATGAGCAGAGTCTCCATAGTGAGTCCCAGAGACACCTGTCTATATACAGAATCTCCACAGTGAGTCCCAGACTAACCTGTCTATATACAGAGTCTCCACAGTGAGTCCCAGACTCACCTGTCTATATACAAAGTCTCCACAGTGAGTCCCAGACTCACCTGTCTATATACAGAGTCTCCACAGTGATTCCTAATCTCACCTGTCCGTATACAGAGTCACCACAGTGATTCCGAGACTCACCTGTCTATATACAGAATCACCACAGTGAGTCCCAGAGTCACCTGTTTATAAGCAGAGTCGCCACAGTGAATCCCAGACTCACCTGACTATATAAAGAGTTTCTACAGTGAGTCCCAGACTCACATGTCTATACACAGAATCTCCACAGTGAGTCTCAGACTCACCTGTCTCTATACAGAATCTCTACAGTGAGTCTAAGACTCACCTGTCTATATACAGAGGCTCCACAATTATTCCCAGACTCACCTGTCTGTATACAGAGTCTCCACAGTGAGTCCCAGACTCACCTGTTTGCATACAGAGTCTCCACAGTGAGACCCAGACTCACCTGTCTATATACAGAGTTCCCACAGTGAGTCCCAGACACACCTGTCTATATACAGAGTTCCCACAGTGAGTCCCAGACACACCTGTCTATATACAGAGTTCCCACAGTGAGTCCCAGACACACCTGTCTATATACAGAGTCTCCACAGTGACTCCCAGACTCACCTATCGACATACAGAGACTGAACAGTGAGTCCCAGACACACCTGTCTATATACAGAGTCTCCACAGTGAATCCCAGACTTACATGTCTATATACAGAGACCCCACAGTGAGACCCATACTCACCTGTCTATATACAGAGTCCCCACAGTGAGTCCCAGACTCACCTGTCTATATACAGAGTTCCCACAGTGAGTCCCAGACACACCTGTCTATATACAGAGACCCCACAGTGAGACCCAGACTCACCTGTCTATATACAGAGTTCCCACAGTGAGTCCCAGACACACCTGTCTGCATACAGAGTCTCCACAGTGAGTCCCAGACACACCTGTCTGTATACAGATTCTCCACAGTGAGTCCCAGACATACCTGTCTATATACAGAGTCTCCACAGTGAGTCCCAGACACACCTGTCTCAATACAGATTCTCGACAGTGATTCCTACACTCACCTGTCTCTATACAGAGTCTCCGCAGTAAGTCCCAGACTCACCTGTCTATATACAGAGTCTCCAAAGTGAGTCCCAGATTCACCTGTCTATATACAGAGTCTCCGCAGTGAATCTCAGACTCACCTGTCTATATACAGAGTCTACACAGTGAGTCCCAGACTCACCTGTCTATATACAGAGTCTTCACAGTGAGTCCCAGACTCACCTGTCTATATACAGAGTCCCCACAGTGAGTCCCAGACTCACCTTTCTAGATACAGAGTTCCCACAGTGAGTCCCAGACACACCTGTCTATATACAGAGTCTCCACAGTGAATCCCAGACTTACCTGTCTATAAACAGAGACCCCACAGTGAGACCCAGACTCACCTGTCTATATACAGAGTCTCCAAGGTGAGTCCCAGACTCACCTGCCTATAAACAGAGTCTCCACAGTGAGTCCCAGACTCACCTGTCTATGAGCAGAGTCTCCATAGTGAGTCCCAGAGACACCTGTCTATATACAGAATCTCCACAGTGAGTCCCAGACTCACCTGTCTATATACAGAGTCCCCACAGTGAGTCCCAGACTCACCTTTCTATATACAGAGTTCCCACAGTGAGTCCCAGACACACCTGTCTATATACAGAGTCTCCACAGTGAATCCCAGACTTACCTGTCTATAAACAGAGACCCCACAGTGAGACCCAGACTCACCTGTCTATATACAGAGTCCCCACAGTGAGTCCCTGACTCACCTGTCTATGAGCAGAGTCTCCATAGTGAGTCCCAGAGACACCTGTCTATATACAGAATCTCCACAGTGAGTCCCAGACTAACCTGTCTATATACAGAGTCTCCACAGTGAGTCCCAGACTCACCTGTCTATATACAAAAGCTCCACAGTGAGTCCCAGACTCACCTGTCTATATACAGAGTCTCCACAGAGATTCCTAGACTCACCTGTCTGTATACAGAGTCTCCACAGTGATTCCGAGACTCACCTGTCTATATACAGAATCACCACAGTTAGTCCCAGACTCACCTATTTATAAGCAGAGTCGCCACAGTGAATCCCCGACTCACCTGACTATATAAAGAGTTTCCACAGTGAGTCCCAGACTCACCTGTCTATAAACAGAATCTCCACAGTGAGTCTCAGACACATCTGTCTCTATACAGAATCTCTACAGTGAGTCCCAGACTCACCTGTCTCTATACAGAGTCCCCACAGTGAGTCCCAGACTCACCTGTCAATATACAGAGTCCCTGCATTGAATCCCAGACTTACCTGTCTATATACAGAGACCCCACAGTTAGAATCAGACTCACCTGTCTATATACAGAGTTCCCACAGTGAGTCCCAGACACACCTGTCTATATACGGAGTCTCCAAAGTGAGTCCCAGACTCACCTGCCTGTATACACAGTCTCCACTGTGAGTCCCAGACTCACCTGTCTATGAGCAGAGTCTCCACAGTGAGTCCCAGAGACACCTGTCTGTATACAGAATCTCCACAGTGAGTCCCAGACTAACCTGTCTATATACAGAGTCTCCACAGTGAGTCCCAGACTCACATGTCTACTAACCAAGTCTCCACAACGATTCCCAGATTCACCTGTCTATATACAGAGTCTCCACAATGATTCCCAGATTCACCTTTCTATATACAGACTCTCCACAGTGAGTCCCATACTCACCTATTGACTAACCGAATCTCCACAATGATTCCCAGATTCACCTGTCTATATACAGAGTCTCCACAGTGAGTCCCAGACTCACCTGTCTGTATACAGAGTCTCCACAATGATTCCTACACTCACCTGTCTATATACAGAGTCTCCACAGTGAGTCCCAGATTCACCTGTCTATATACAGAGTCTCCGCAGTGAATCACAGACTCACCTGTCTATATACAGAGTCTCCACAGTGAGTCCCAGACTCACCTGTCTATATACAGAGTCTTCACAGTGAGTCCCAGACTCACCTGTCTATATACAGAGTCCCCACAGTGAGTCCCAGACTCACCTTTCTACATATAGAATCTCCACAGTGAGTCCCAGACTAACCTGTCGACTAACCGAGTCTCCACAATGATTCCCAGATTCACCTTTCCATATACAGAGTCTCCACAGTGAGTCCCATACTCACCTGTCGACTAACCGAGTCTCCACAATGATTCCCAGATTCACCATTCTATATACAGAGTCTCCACAGTGAGTCCCAGACTCACCTGTCTGTATACAGAGTCTCCACAGTGAGTCCCAGACTCACCAGTCTGTATACAGAGTCTCCACAGTGAGTCCCAGACACACCTGTCTGTATACAGATTCTCCACAGTGAGTCCCAGACATACCTGTCTATATACAGAGTCTCCACAGTGAGTCCCAGACTCACCTGTCTGTATACAGAGTCTCCACAATGATTCCTACACTCACCTGTCTATATACAGAGTCTCCGCAGTGAGTCCCAGACTCACCTGTCTATATACAGAGTCTCCACAGTGAGTCCCAGATTCACCTGTCTATATACAGAGTCTTCACAGTGAGTCCCAGACTCACCTGTCTATATACAGAGACTCCACAGTGAGACCCAGACTCACCTGCCTATAAACAGAGTCTCCACATTGAATCCCAGACTTACCTGTCTATATACAGAGACTCCACAGTGAGACCCAGACTCACCTGTCTATATACAGAGTCTCCAAAGTGAGTCCCAGACTCACCTGCCTATAAACAGAGTCTCCACAGTGAGTCCCAGACTCACCTGTCTGTATACAGAGTCTCCACAGTGAGTCCCATACTCACCTGTCGCATAACCGAGTCTCCACAATGATTCCCAGTTTCACCATTCTATGTACAGAGTCTCCACAGTGAATCCCAGACTCACCAGTCTGTATACAGAGTCACCACAGTGAGTCCCAGACTCACTTGTCTGCATACAGAGTCTCCTTAGTGAGTCCCAGACACACCTGTCTGTATACAGATTCTCCACAGTGAGTCCCAGACATACCTGTGTATATACAGAGTCTCCACAGTGAGTCCCAGACACACCTGTCTCAATAAAGAGTCTCGACAGTGTAAGGGATTCTGACCCTGCGTGTCTCGCAGCCTGTGAGATTCATGCGGCTCTGTGCAGCCTGTATGTCAGTGCGGGTCTAGGCCTCGTTGCCTGTTCTGGTCTCCAGCCAGTCTGGGAACACTAGACACACCTGTGAGTGGTTCGAATCACTCTCCCTTACGGTTCTAGACACTGGACTTAGATGCGAGAGCAGTAATGGAGATGAAACTCATGTAGACTCGGTTTGAATGGTACGAAATGGAAAATCTTTATTGCATGATACTTAAGATTATGAAATACATGTCATAAGCACAGATTAATGACAGTACAATCTTACAAACAGTTATATAGTCGATCTTAGGGAAACGAGGAACGAACGGCACAAATTAAATAGGGGCACACATTACAAATATCCTTAATCCTTAAACCCTCCCCTATCAATATCTATCCTAAACTAGATTCCTAGGATCTCGAGACTCATGCTCACCAC
The DNA here is from genome assembly GCA_030390025.1 of Squalus acanthias. Lineage (NCBI taxonomy): Eukaryota > Metazoa > Chordata > Chondrichthyes > Squaliformes > Squalidae > Squalus > Squalus acanthias. The sequence continues at coordinate 281,357 of JASTWF010000211.1, read as the reverse complement.
TCGTGATAACTCGGAGAAATTCCGAATAGCTGATCGGATGTTTTTCACCGCAGCACCCACGTGTTGGTCAGGAGATCTCCTGGTCCCACTTGTTTACTTGCTTCTGCTGCTCCGGCTAGCAGGCTGGAACGTCTGCCGTGATGAAGACCTGTGTTGGTTGGTTTAACAGGTACTTTTCGAGCACAGTTGTCGATATCATCGATACGATATGTTTCTTTGCAAGTTCGAAGAAGTCTTCCTGGCAAGGAAAACTTGGCTAATCGACCTACAGGCGCGGTCGGGATTTACTGACCGTGGCGATGGATATGGTCTTCCTCTCTTCTCATCTCATCTCATCTCATCTCATCTCATCTCGGGCCTTTGGTTCCGCTGCCAGTTACCAACATAGGTCTTCGTTACGCGACACGAGGTAGATCCGAACGGATCAGAAAGTTCAACAGTCTTTTCAGAAGAGGCAACAGGCAAGCAGAAGCGAGCCCAACTACGAGTACACAGGAGCAGCCACGAGGTTACGAAAACAAGAGCACAGGAGCAGCCACGATGATAAGAGCAGCAAGAGAAAGATGGACGGTTTGGAGCCTGCAATTATAGTGCAAAATCTTCCGTTTCCCGCCCAACTATAATGTCCATTCTTTTGTTTAGGGTCTGGCGCTCAAATGTCTTGTATGGGTGATCTCCGTTCTTAATGGGTTTCGGGGCTACTCGTAAATGTCTGAGTACCTGTTAATATTTCTCCCATTGTTAAATCGGTCGGTAATCTCCCTGGAGGGGTTTGGGGCTTCCAAGTGTCCTGTATAACTACCTGCTAACGGCTCTCTCATCGTAGAGTCGTTGGGATTTTACATATTAATGTCTTTTGGATGGGCCCTTGATTACTCGGTACAATGGCTTTCCTTTGTACCTGGGAGACCGATTTCAGTATTTATGTGTATACTGTAAACCCATAATGTCTCGTGTATTATCTTCACTGTGCTGACTCTTAATCGATCTTGCACAAATGTTTATTGGAACGCCATCTTGTCTGCCTGTTGAAAAGTCTAGAATGTTCTGTCACGAGGTGCGGCGGCCATTTTACAGGCTGCTTGTGTCCACTTTAAACCTGTCAGCATTCTGCTGAAATAAAAGCTGTTTGAACGAAACTCTGTGTTTTCTCCTTCTTAATAAAATCGCGATACATTGCGAATTCTACAGTCCCTCCTGTTGATGCGAATAACTCCGCTTATCGTATCAAAAATCATAGTGGTGAGCAATATTATCTCGATTTCTCTCCGAATCCAGCAAATTAATCCCATAACTTTAACCTAGCTAGGGTCTCTGTGTCGTCCTTATTTCCCAAGAAAATTACATTTTATATCACCGTAGGCATTATTTGCCCTTAAACTTACACCACTTGTTTTCCTTCCCGGCGTAACCAGGCCGATGCCTCTCGTATCACCTGTATATTCATCTTCTATTCAGGGAAAGGAAAAACAAAACCCAAAACCAAACAATCATTTTTAACTGTAACACCATCACCAAAATAATCAACACCAACTCTTAAAACATGTCGAGTTCCCAAACGTATTTACAATCTTTGAAAATCATGATCGAGTACCAACTTCCGCGGCGCACGTGGCGAGCGGGAGTGACGCCATTTTCCGATTACACGGTGCTTTCATCGTGCACGCGCACGTAACGTTCTCGCCACTCTCCCGTGTTTTCATGCTTGGTGAGGCGTTTGTCTCTTTTACAATGTACGACCAATAGGTACACTACAATAAACACTTGGCATACGACTAAAATGTGGGAGGCTATTCTGATCCATGAAGGCACTTCAATATTGGTGAACAGATTCCACCACGGTGGAACTACTATATCCAAAATGTCTGTTCCTATTTCGACAGTTTTCTGCTCTAATGTGTAAAAATGTTTCTGTGACACCGCGACGGCTTTTAAAAGCTTGGTGAGGTGTTCAGGGAGAGGGGGAATGAGGTATCCAAAATGCGCGACGAATCGCTGCAAGTCGGTGAAATTCTCTTTTACTGTGAGATGAACAGTGGATGGTTCAGGGATTGGGATAATTCGCTGTTGTGCTACTTGAACTTCCGCCCTGGGTTTAAAACAGAAACTGCTGTCACTCACCGGACACCGGCTACGGTTTCCATGCTGGTAGTGTTGCGCTGCAGTGGTAACACAATATGTTCCACCCCCGATGTATGCTACCTGCGGAGGCACATGATCTTGTGCCATTGCCTCCATGGTGCAATTCATGGACTTGGCGCCAGTCGTTCTGAACCCGCACTGTGGTGTTAAAAAGGCATTCAAGTGCTGGGGGCACAGTATTATGTGTGCTCCCCTGCCACGACAACCAGAGAGATCTGTACCTGTCATCGTTTGCTCCCAGCGGATGACGTAAGGTGGAACCGCTGCATAACGAATGTGGGCTCCCCCCTGAATGACACCAATGTTCTCTACCCGATACACCGGGGCGGGCTTTGCTGTGTCGCCCAAAACCGGCATGCGTAATACTATTCCCATAATAGTATGGTTTGATCGTCCGCAGTCCACGGGGACTGGGTAAGCTTCTGAAGCTAGCCTGAGCTGGCACGGACTTAATGCGTTCTGAAAAGGGTGGAGCGCCCGCAGGTGTTTGTTACTTATCCAGGACGGGACCAAACCTTGTTTTAAATCCTCCAAATTACTGCGGCCCTCGCCCAGTAACCACGCCCCGTAAAGCACGCACACCTCGTTCTGCGCAGCTTGATCGGATGCATTCCGATCTTCCCTAATCAGGGCATTTACCGTCTTTGCATGTTTCTCTAACTCTGCTATAATTTCCTTTAAATGGAGAGTCATGGCTTGGTCCTCGTGTAGACCCGACCCAACCACCTTATTTTCATCTGTTAGAATGTCCTTTAATTGTGTCTTTAAACCATTAATCTGGGTCTGCAGCTCCACACTGTCTAGAGCGTTGACCACAGATGTACCTGTGTTAAAAGCAGTTCACCAAACCCCTTCTTTGCCTCCCTGCTTGATTCAAAACTTCCTGTGGTGCGGTGTACAAACTTGTTTTATCAATTTCCGCGAAATCGAATTCGTAAAATTGTCTGAACATCTTGGTCAACAGGACCTGATACAACTGTTCCGTCTTTTTGGGGCACCACTCTGGTAACCGCACCTCGGTGAGATTTAAAATCACCGAGGCCACCGCGTAATGTACCCCCTGAAATAGTATCTGGTCTGTGGGGACCAGTACCAAACCATTCCCGGGTCCCTTACTAGTTTTAGGGCACCCTTCTTCCTCAGCTAGAACCACCGGAATCGTGGGCGGGGCTTTGCGTGGGCGCGTAATGAGCTCAGTGGCATTTACTGGGATCGGGGAGAATGGGGCTCCGCACCCCCTGGTGCTCGCATCCCACCTCATCCCCTGTCCGTTATCCTGCCATTGATTAATGAAAAATATGGAGATGCCTTTGGGGCAAACGTACTTTGACCCCCACATACATACATAAATTCCCTCATCCGGTTCCCACCATTTGTCCCAACAGACTTTCACTTGTCCGTCTGTCCCCGTAATTGTCCGATGGGTATTATTACCCAGTCGTTCCCACTCGACCGAAGAGTTCCTCATAGTGTTGCTCAGCTTTCGCAGCCACCACCATCGGCTCAATGGGACATTCCCACTACAAGTCAAACAAATCCGTTTGCCGACGGTGACGCTGATCCTGGGTGCGATGATCCTTACTTTGGGGCACAGTAAAGAAGTCTCTTTGTAGGCAAACCCCGATGTGCTAGAATACTCCGTCGAGTTCGTTCCCAGCCATCCTGGCCACCTTCCCTTGTAGAAATAGGTGCTGGTCTCCTCTGCCTCCCGTCTTCCGGTCCCATCCACCGCGATGGGGGCCGTGTCCCCGGAACATCCAAACACCACGACATCCTTGGTGCGGCCTCGATAGGCCAATCCACATCCGATTGCCACGAGCAATACTAGAATTCGTTCCATCCTTCCTTGGTTCCTGTGATCAGATAGAATGAGGTAGCCAGCCTCGCAAGAGTCTCTGGCTTTTGTGAAGGGTGAGCGGGTCCCCTGACCTCGCCTCACGTAAACTTCCACGTTTGCTGTATAAACTTTTCACTAAACCTATCTTTAAAACTCCCATCATTTTATCGTTTTCTGTTAAAAACACTACAAACTTAACCTTATTAAAAACTATAAACTTAACCTTGAACTATTAACTTAAAACTTAACCTTGAACTATAAACTTAAAACTTAGAACTATAACTTTACAGTGCCGCCCGTTCTCAGGGCGGCCCCTTTAAATTCTGAGAAGGCTGCTACGAGCTCTTCCCGACGGTGGGAGGGCACTGACCCTTCCCTCTGATCTGCCGCAGCCTGTTGCTGCGCTGACCCTTCCCTCTGATCTGCCGCAGCCTGTTACTGCTGCGATGTGGCCGGTCTGTATCTGGGTTATCTTAACCTTAAATTTTCGCCTTGGGGCAGTCTGGGGACATGACCACATCCTCCTGGGCTGGGGTTCTCTACTTGACCTACGGGGAGTTGCTATGGGCGGGGGTTCCGTGACGGACGGACCGGGTTCCGAGACTTCCATCGGGATGACCTGGGGTTCCATCACAGTCGCTGGCTCCGCCTCCGCTGACTCCGCCTCCCTAACCTCGGGGCTGGCAGTTCGTGGCTCCGCCCTGCTCGGCCCAGCAGGCGGCCCTTCACTCGTGATCTCTGCCTCCCCCGAGGACTGGTCGTTCAAAGCGGGCGGCCACATCTCTGGGAGCCACACCGGTACTCTCTGTGCTCCCATAGCGGCTGGCCCTGCCTCCTCTAGCTCCTCCCTCCTGTCTTCGGGACCTGCAGCTTGGGTGTCCACCCTGTGTGGATCTCTACCTACAGCCCCCATTCCCTCCAGACCGTTCCTCAGAAACCAGCCGTCATCATCACTATGCTCATCTGCACTATCCTCATCTGACCAGGGTACCCTGAATTCTTCCTCATCTAACCCCCAATTCCAGAAAAACGCTGCATGATCGTCCGGGATGTCCCTTCCTCTGATGCAAGCTGCTATGCCTGCCTGTGTGCCTTGTGGTCCTACCTGGGGCTGTGCTTTCCCATTGGCGGGATTTACCCCTGTAGTTTTCCCTTGCGCACCTGGCTGGTACAGTTTGCATTGGTTTACATCCTCATACTCCCGGCTTTTGGCTACCCTGTAGGCTGCTTTTATCTCTCTAAGCTGCCCTTCTAGCCTGAGCACGTCTAACTTTCCCATTGATCGGGCGTTCTCCTCCCGCAGGGCCTGCTCTCTAAGCTGCCCTTCCAGCCCATCTATTTTCCCTATTAAGCGGGCGTTCTCCTCCCGCAAGGCCTGCTCTTTTAACCTGGCCTCCCACCGCAGACCCCCTCCTGTGCGTGTCTTTTAAAAGGACACAGGTAGGCAGGCTGCGTGGGCTCTAGTCATGGGGTACTATTAGACGGTCCTGCGGCACCTACGGGGCCGGTTGCGACCGCCACCTGTCCACGCGCATTCAAGACCAGCTTGCGCATGGCTCCTAACACTGCTTCGAGGTCGTCCGGAGGGGTGGGTGCACTAGCTTCCCTAGCCGGGACAGGCGCCTGGGCTCGGACCGCGGGATTTTTATCCTTGGAATCCTTCCAAGGGTTCCTGCAATGCTTGCGCCAGTGCCCTGTCTTCCCACACCCGTAACAAGCATTACTTGCCTGTGGGGCGCGATTACCCTCCTGATGCCACTCTCTTTGATACGGGGCTGCGGGTCGTACCTCATGTACTCTTCCCTTAAGGGGACGTGTTGCCATACCCCTTATATTGCGATAACCTAACGTGAGTCGATTCAAGACCGACTCTTCCGTAATGTTGGGGTCATTGGGATCAAACCATGCTTTTGCCTGCTCTCTGACGGCTGGTAAACTGTTGGCTATTATGCACCTAAGCCAATGAGTTAAAGCGGTGCCTTCCACATCTTCGCGCTCGGGCGCACCTAGGCAGCTGCGCTCATATACTGGCCACAGCCTGTCGGCAAAAACCTTCAGGGGTTCTCCCTCCATCTGCACTATCTGTCCCACTCTAGCAAACGGACCTTCGTCGTTCGCCCCCAACACTTCTAGGACCTCATTCTTTAATTCCTCATAACTCTTGGTTCCCCTCTTGCTCTCGCCTGAGAGACACTGAAGGACCGAGCTGTCTAATGAGAACAGCAGCATTTTTGCTGTTTCCCCATCATCGCAGCCGTTAATGGCTGCGGCTTGCTCAACTTCTCTGAAATGTACGGAAGGGTCGTCTGCCTCGGTCAGCTTCCGTACGTGATTTATCATAGCTCTCAGCTGATGTGAACTGTGAGGCAACACCAACTGTCCGAGGAGATCCCCCGGTTCTTCCCCACCGTTTCTGCTTGGGCCCCTTTTAATACCCGTTACTGGATACAACGATCCCTTTCCTACTTCTTTTTCAATGGGCTCTTTTGTTTCTTCCATTGCTTCCTCCCTAACCCAGGTTTCTGAATAGCTGGGTGGCGTGGAGGGCGCAGTGGCTACTACTTCTTCTGCTTTACTTGGTGGGGATTTTCTAAATCTCTCATTTACTAGCGGCTGGTGTGCCGACGGATTGATAAGGCACACCATGCCGTTCGCATTGTTCACGGCCTTTTTGAGGTGCTCTATCTCCCTTTGGCAGGCGCTATGATCGGCTCCCTGTAACTTATCCTCAAGGGCCAACTTATATGCCGCCCTAACGCCCGTTAAGCTCTCTTCTTGAGTTCTTATCTGGGCAGCTTGGCGGTTACATCTTTCCTTTAACCTGCTCTCATTCAACTTTGCCTCAGTGACCTGGCATTCGAGATAATCTATCCTTGTTTTAAGATGACTGGAGACTTCCTGGCTTTCTTGGTTCAACTCATTTAAATTCTTAATGAGCACCTCCCCTCCAGAAACCTTCTCATCCATTTCTCCCTCTAAATGACTGATTCGAGCTACTAGCGCTGTAATGGTCTGGTTTGAAATCTGAACCTGCCTTTTGTAACACATAAGCCAGACTGCTTTCTCAAGTGTCTTTCTATGTTCTTTACTATCTGTCCACCTTTCAGCTGCCTCTAGTGGGCTTTTATCCGCTAACAATTCACTTATCCATTTCTTAGTTAGATTAACCTTTCCAAACACATAATCCGCTATCTTTTCCTGCATAACATTTCGTACAGTCATTCCAAAATCTAACACACTACCCTCTCGCTGCCAGTGTCCTGCCGCGGTCGCCATTTTCTGTAAGGGATTCTGACCCTGCGTGTCTCGCAGCCTGTGAGATTCACGCGGCTCTGTGCAGCCTGTATGTCAGTGCGGGTCTAGGCCTCGTTGCCTGTTCTGGTCTCCAGCCAGTCTGGGAACACTAGACACACCTGTGAGTGGTTCGAATCACTCTCCCTTACGGTTCTAGACACTGGACTTAGATGCGAGAGCAGTAATGGAGATGAAACTCATGTAGACTCGGTTTGAATGGTACGAAATGGAAAATCTTTATTGCATGATACTTAAGATTATGAAATACATGTCATAAGCACAGATTAATGACAGTACAATCTTACAAACAGTTATATAGTCGATCTTAGGGAAACGAGGAACGAACGGCACAAAGTAAATAGGGGCACACATTACAAATATCCTTAATCCTTAAACCCTCCCCTATCAATATCTATCCTAAACTAGATTCGTAGGATCTCGAGACTCATGCTCACCACTCGTGATAACTCGGAGAAATTCCGAATAGCTGATCGGATGTTTTTCACCGCAGCACCCACGTGTTGGTCAGGAGATCTCCTGGTCCCACTTGTTTACTTGCTTCTGCTGCTCCGGCTAGCAGGCTGGAACGTCTGCCGTGATGAAGACCTGTGTTGGTTGGTTTAACAGGTACTTTTCGAGCACAGTTGTCGATATCATCGATACGATATGTTTCTTTGCAAGTTCGAAGAAGTCTTCCTGGCAAGGAAAACTTGGCTAATCGACCTACAGGCGCGGTCGGGATTTACTGACCGTGGCGATGGATATGGTCTTCCTCTCTTCTCATCTCATCTCATCTCATCTCATCTCGGGCCTTTGGTTCCGCTGCCAGTTACCAACATAGGTCTTCGTTACGCGACACGAGGTAGATCCGAACGGATCAGAAAGTTCAACAGTCTTTTCAGAAGAGGCAACAGGCAAGCAGAAGCGAGCCCAACTACGAGTACACAGGAGCAGCCACGAGGTTACGAAAACAAGAGCACAGGAGCAGCCACGATGATAAGAGCAGCAAGAGAAAGATGGACGGTTTGGAGCCTGCAATTATAGTGCAAAATCTTCCGTTTCCCGCCCAACTATAATGTCCATTCTTTTGTTTAGGGTCTGGCGCTCAAATGTCTTGTATGGGTGATCTCCGTTCTTAATGGGTTTCGGGGCTACTCGTAAATGTCTGAGTACCTGTTAATATTTCTCCCATTGTTAAATCGGTCGGTAATCTCCCTGGAGGGGTTTGGGGCTTCCAAGTGTCCTGTATAACTACCTGCTAACGGCTCTCTCATCGTAGAGTCGTTGGGATTTTACATATTAATGTCTTTTGGATGGGCCCTTGATTACTCGGTACAATGGCTTTCCTTTGTACCTGGGAGACCGATTTCAGTATTTATGTGTATACTGTAAACCCATAATGTCTCGTGTATTATCTTCACTGTGCTGACTCTTAATCGATCTTGCACAAATGTTTATTGGAACGCCATCTTGTCTGCCTGTTGAAAAGTCTAGAATGTTCTGTCACGAGGTGCGGCGGCCATTTTACAGGCTGCTTGTGTCCACTTTAAACCTGTCAGCATTCTGCTGAAATAAAAGCTGTTTGAACGAAACTCTGTGTTTTCTCCTTCTTAATAAAATCGCGATATATTGCGAATTCTACAGTCCCTCCTGTTGATGCGAATAACTCCGCTTATCGTATCAAAAATCATAGTGGTGAGCAATATTATCTCGATTTCTCTCCGAATCCAGCAAATTAATCCCATAACTTTAACCTAGCTAGGGTCTCTGTGTCGTCCTTATTTCCCAAGAAAATTACATTTTATATCACCGTAGGCATTATTTGCCCTTAAACTTACACCACTTGTTTTCCTTCCCGGCGTAACCAGGCCGATGCCTCTCGTATCACCTGTATATTCATCTTCTATTCAGGGAAAGGAAAAACAAAACCCAAAACCAAACAATCATTTTTAACTGTAACACCATCACCAAAATAATCAACACCAACTCTTAAAACATGTCGAGTTCCCAACGTATTTACAATCTTTGAAAATCATGATCGAGTACCAACTTCCGCGGCGCACGTGGCGAGCGGGAGTGACGCCATTTTCCGATTACACGGTGCTTTCATCGTGCACGCGCACGTAACGTTCTCGCCACTCTCCCGTGTTTTCATGCTTGGTGAGGCGTTTGTCTCTTTTACAATGTACGACCAATAGGTACACTACAATAAACACTTGGCATACGACTAAAATGTGGGAGGCTATTCTGATCCATGAAGGCACTTCAATATTGGTGAACAGATTCCACCACGGTGGAACTACTATATCCAAAATGTCTGTTCCTATTTCGACAGTTTTCTGCTCTAATGTGTAAAAATGTTTCTGTGACACCGCGACGGCTTTTAAAAGCTTGGTGAGGTGTTCAGGGAGAGGGGGAATGAGGTATCCAAAATGCGCGACGAATCGCTGCAAGTCGGTGAAATTCTCTTTTACTGTGAGATGAACAGTGGATGGTTCAGGGATTGGGATAATTCGCTGTTGTGCTACTTGAACTTCCGCCCTGGGTTTAAAACAGAAACTGCTGTCACTCACCGGACACCGGCTACGGTTTCCATGCTGGTAGTGTTGCGCTGCAGTGGTAACACAATATGTTCCACCCCCGATGTATGCTACCTGCGGAGGCACATGATCTTGTGCCATTGCCTCCATGGTGCAATTCATGGACTTGGCGCCAGTCGTTCTGAACCCGCACTGTGGTGTTAAAAAGGCATTCAAGTGCTGGGGGCACAGTATTATGTGTGCTCCCCTGCCACGACAACCAGAGAGATCTGTACCTGTCATCGTTTGCTCCCAGCGGATGACGTAAGGTGGAACCGCTGCATAACGAATGTGGGCTCCCCCCTGAATGACACCAATGTTCTCTACCCGATACACCGGGGCGGGCTTTGCTGTGTCGCCCAAAACCGGCATGCGTAATATTATTCCCATAATAGTATGGTTTGATCGTCCGCAGTCCACGGGGACTGGGTAAGCTTCTGAAGCTAGCCTGAGCTGGCACGGACTTAATGCGTTCTGAAAAGGGTGGAGCGCCCGCAGGTGTTTGTTACTTATCCAGGACGGGACCAAACCTTGTTTTAAATCCTCCAAATTACTGCGGCCCTCGCCCAGTAACCACGCCCCGTAAAGCACGCACACCTCGTTCTGCGCAGCTTGATCGGATGCATTCCGATCTTCCCTAATCAGGGCATTTACCGTCTTTGCATGTTTCTCTAACTCTGCTATAATTTCCTTTAAATGGAGAGTCATGGCTTGGTCCTCGTGTAGACCCGACCCAACCACCTTATTTTCATCTGTTAGAATGTCCTTTAATTGTGTCTTTAAACCATTAATCTGGGTCTGCAGCTCCACACTGTCTAGAGCGTTGACCACAGATGTACCTGTGTTAAAAGCAGTTCACCAAACCCCTTCTTTGCCTCCCTGCTTGATTCAAAACTTCCTGTGGTGCGGTGTACAAACTTGTTTTATCAATTTCCGCGAAATCGAATTCGTAAAATTGTCTGAACATCTTGGTCAACAGGACCTGATACAACTGTTCCGTCTTTTTGGGGCACCACTCTGGTAACCGCACCTCGGTGAGATTTAAAATCACCGAGGCCACCGCGTAATGTACCCCCTGAAATAGTATCTGGTCTGTGGGGACCAGTACCAAACCATTCCCGGGTCCCTTACTAGTTTTAGGGCACCCTTCTTCCTCAGCTAGAACCACCGGAATCGTGGGCGGGGCTTTGCGTGGGCGCGTAATGAGCTCAGTGGCATTTACTGGGATCGGGGAGAATGGGGCTCCGCACCCCCTGGTGCTCGCATCCCACCTCATCCCCTGTCCGTTATCCTGCCATTGATTAATGAAAAATATGGAGATGCCTTTGGGGCAAACGTACTTTGACCCCCACATACATACATAAATTCCCTCATCCGGTTCCCACCATTTGTCCCAACAGACTTTCACTTGTCCGTCTGTCCCCGTAATTGTCCGATGGGTATTATTACCCAGTCGTTCCCACTCGACCGAAGAGTTCCTCATAGTGTTGCTCAGCTTTCGCAGCCACCACCATCGGCTCAATGGGACATTCCCACTACAAGTCAAACAAATCCGTTTGCCGACGGTGACGCTGATCCTGGGTGCGATGATCCTTACTTTGGGGCACAGTAAAGAAGTCTCTTTGTAGGCAAACCCCGATGTGCTAGAATACTCCGTCGAGTTCGTTCCCAGCCATCCTGGCCACCTTCCCTTGTAGAAATAGGTGCTGGTCTCCTCTGCCTCCCGTCTTCCGGTCCCATCCACCGCGATGGGGGCCGTGTCCCCGGAACATCCAAACACCACGACATCCTTGGTGCGGCCTCGATAGGCCAATCCACATCCGATTGCCACGAGCAATACTAGAATTCGTTCCATCCTTCCTTGGTTCCTGTGATCAGATAGAATGAGGTAGCCAGCCTCGCAAGAGTCTCTGGCTTTTGTGAAGGGTGAGCGGGTCCCCTGACCTCGCCTCACGTAAACTTCCACGTTTGCTGTATAAACTTTTCACTAAACCTATCTTTAAAACTCCCATCATTTTATCGTTTTCTGTTAAAAACACTACAAACTTAACCTTATTAAAAACTATAAACTTAACCTTGAACTATTAACTTAAAACTTAACCTTGAACTATAAACTTAAAACTTAGAACTATAACTTTACAGTGCCGCCCGTTCTCAGGGCGGCCCCTTTAAATTCTGAGAAGGCTGCTACGAGCTCTTCCCGACGGTGGGAGGGCACTGACCCTTCCCTCTGATCTGCCGCAGCCTGTTGCTGCGCTGACCCTTCCCTCTGATCTGCCGCAGCCTGTTACTGCTGCGATGTGGCCGGTCTGTATCTGGGTTATCTTAACCTTAAATTTTCGCCTTGGGGCAGTCTGGGGACATGACCACATCCTCCTGGGCTGGGGTTCTCTACTTGACCTACGGGGAGTTGCTATGGGCGGGGGTTCCGTGACGGACGGACCGGGTTCCGAGACTTCCATCGGGATGACCTGGGGTTCCATCACAGTCGCTGGCTCCGCCTCCGCTGACTCCGCCTCCCTAACCTCGGGGCTGGCAGTTCGTGGCTCCGCCCTGCTCGGCCCAGCAGGCGGCCCTTCACTCGTGATCTCTGCCTCCCCCGAGGACTGGTCGTTCAAAGCGGGCGGCCACATCTCTGGGAGCCACACCGGTACTCTCTGTGCTCCCATAGCGGCTGGCCCTGCCTCCTCTAGCTCCTCCCTCCTGTCTTCGGGACCTGCAGCTTGGGTGTCCACCCTGTGTGGATCTCTACCTACAGCCCCCATTCCCTCCAGACCGTTCCTCAGAAACCAGCCGTCATCATCACTATGCTCATCTGCACTATCCTCATCTGACCAGGGTACCCTGAATTCTTCCTCATCTAACCCCCAATTCCAGAAAAACGCTGCATGATCGTCCGGGATGTCCCTTCCTCTGATGCAAGCTGCTATGCCTGCCTGTGTGCCTTGTGGTCCTACCTGGGGCTGTGCTTTCCCATTGGCGGGATTTACCCCTGTAGTTTTCCCTTGCGCACCTGGCTGGTACAGTTTGCATTGGTTTACATCCTCATACTCCCGGCTTTTGGCTACCCTGTAGGCTGCTTTTATCTCTCTAAGCTGCCCTTCTAGCCTGAGCACGTCTAACTTTCCCATTGATCGGGCGTTCTCCTCCCGCAGGGCCTGCTCTCTAAGCTGCCCTTCCAGCCCATCTATTTTCCCTATTAAGCGGGCGTTCTCCTCCCGCAAGGCCTGCTCTTTTAACCTGGCCTCCCCACCGCAGACCCCCTCCTGTGCGTGTCTTTTAAAAGGACACAGGTAGGCAGGCTGCGTGGGCTCTAGTCATGGGGTACTATTAGACGGTCCTGCGGCACCTACGGGGCCGGTTGCGACCGCCACCTGTCCACGCGCATTCAAGACCAGCTTGCGCATGGCTCCTAACACTGCTTCGAGGTCGTCCGGAGGGGTGGGTGCACTAGCTTCCCTAGCCGGGACAGGCGCCTGGGCTCGGACCGCGGGATTTTTATCCTTGGAATCCTTCCAAGGGTTCCTGCAATGCTTGCGCCAGTGCCCTGTCTTCCCACACCCGTAACAAGCATTACTTGCCTGTGGGGCGCGATTACCCTCCTGATGCCACTCTCTTTGATACGGGGCTGCGGGTCGTACCTCATGTACTCTTCCCTTAAGGGGACGTGTTGCCATACCCCTTATATTGCGATAACCTAACGTGAGTCGATTCAAGACCGACTCTTCCGTAATGTTGGGGTCATTGGGATCAAACCATGCTTTTGCCTGCTCTCTGACGGCTGGTAAACTGTTGGCTATTATGCACCTAAGCCAATGAGTTAAAGCGGTGCCTTCCACATCTTCGCGCTCGGGCGCACCTAGGCAGCTGCGCTCATATACTGGCCACAGCCTGTCGGCAAAAACCTTCAGGGGTTCTCCCTCCATCTGCACTATCTGTCCCACTCTAGCAAACGGACCTTCGTCGTTCGCCCCCAACACTTCTAGGACCTCATTCTTTAATTCCTCATAACTCTTGGTTCCCCTCTTGCTCTCGCCTGAGAGACACTGAAGGACCGAGCTGTCTAATGAGAACAGCAGCATTTTTGCTGTTTCCCCATCATCGCAGCCGTTAATGGCTGCGGCTTGCTCAACTTCTCTGAAATGTACGGAAGGGTCGTCTGCCTCGGTCAGCTTCCGTACGTGATTTATCATAGCTCTCAGCTGATGTGAACTGTGAGGCAACACCAACTGTCCGAGGAGATCCCCCGGTTCTTCCCCACCGTTTCTGCTTGGGCCCCTTTTAATACCCGTTACTGGATACAACGATCCCTTTCCTACTTCTTTTTCAATGGGCTCTTTTGTTTCTTCCATTGCTTCCTCCCTAACCCAGGTTTCTGAATAGCTGGGTGGCGTGGAGGGCGCAGTGGCTACTACTTCTTCTGCTTTACTTGGTGGGGATTTTCTAAATCTCTCATTTACTAGCGGCTGGTGTGCCGACGGATTGATAAGGCACACCATGCCGTTCGCATTGTTCACGGCCTTTTTGAGGTGCTCTATCTCCCTTTGGCAGGCGCTATGATCGGCTCCCTGTAACTTATCCTCAAGGGCCAACTTATATGCCGCCCTAACGCCCGTTAAGCTCTCTTCTTGAGTTCTTATCTGGGCAGCTTGGCGGTTACATCTTTCCTTTAACCTGCTCTCATTCAACTTTGCCTCAGTGACCTGGCATTCGAGATAATCTATCCTTGTTTTAAGGTGACTGGCTTTCTTGGTTCAACTCATTTAAATTCTTAATGAGCACCTCCCCTCCAGAAACCTTCTCATCCATTTCTCCCTCTAAATGACTGATTCGAGCTACTAGCGCTGTAATGGTCTGGTTTGAAATCTGAACCTGCCTTTTGTAACACATAAGCCAGACTGCTTTCTCAAGTGTCTTTCTATGTTCTTTACTATCTGTCCACCTTTCAGCTGCCTCTAGTGGGCTTTTATCCGCTAACAATTCACTTATCCATTTCTTAGTTAGATTAACCTTTCCAAACACATAATCCGCTATCTTTTCCTGCATAACATTTCGTACAGTCATTCCAAAATCTAACACACTACCCTCTCGCTGCCAGTGTCCTGCCGCGGTCGCCATTTTCTGTAAGGGATTCTGACCCTGCGTGTCTCGCAGCCTGTGAGATTCACGCGGCTCTGTGCAGCCTGTATGTCAGTGCGGGTCTAGGCCTCGTTGCCTGTTCTGGTCTCCAGCCAGTCTGGGAACACTAGACACACCTGTGAGTGGTTCGAATCACTCTCCCTTACGGTTCTAGACACTGGACTTAGATGCGAGAGCAGTAATGGAGATGAAACTCATGTAGACTCGGTTTGAATGGTACGAAATGGAAAATCTTTATTGCATGATACTTAAGATTATGAAATACATGTCATAAGCACAGATTAATGACAGTACAATCTTACAAACAGTTATATAGTCGATCTTAGGGAAACGAGGAACGAACGGCACAAAGTAAATAGGGGCACACATTACAAATATCCTTAATCCTTAAACCCTCCCCTATCAATATCTATCCTAAACTAGATTCGTAGGATCTCGAGACTCATGCTCACCACTCGTGATAACTCGGAGAAATTCCGAATAGCTGATCGGATGTTTTTCACCGCAGCACCCACGTGTTGGTCAGGAGATCTCCTGGTCCCACTTGTTTACTTGCTTCTGCTGCTCCGGCTAGCAGGCTGGAACGTCTGCCGTGATGAAGACCTGTGTTGGTTGGTTTAACAGGTACTTTTCGAGCACAGTTGTCGATATCATCGATACGATATGTTTCTTTGCAAGTTCGAAGAAGTCTTCCTGGCAAGGAAAACTTGGCTAATCGACCTACAGGCGCGGTCGGGATTTACTGACCGTGGCGATGGATATGGTCTTCCTCTCTTCTCATCTCATCTCATCTCATCTCATCTCATCTCGGGCCTTTGGTTCCGCTGCCAGTTACCAACATAGGTCTTCGTTACGCGACACGAGGTAGATCCGAACGGATCAGAAAGTTCAACAGTCTTTTCAGAAGAGGCAACAGGCAAGCAGAAGCGAGCCCAACTACGAGTACACAGGAGCAGCCACGAGGTTACGAAAACAAGAGCACAGGAGCAGCCACGATGATAAGAGCAGCAAGAGAAAGATGGACGGTTTGGAGCCTGCAATTATAGTGCAAAATCTTCCGTTTCCCGCCCAACTATAATGTCCATTCTTTTGTTTAGGGTCTGGCGCTCAAATGTCTTGTATGGGTGATCTCCGTTCTTAATGGGTTTCGGGGCTACTCGTAAATGTCTGAGTACCTGTTAATATTTCTCCCATTGTTAAATCGGTCGGTAATCTCCCTGGAGGGGTTTGGGGCTTCCAAGTGTCCTGTATAACTACCTGCTAACGGCTCTCTCATCGTAGAGTCGTTGGGATTTTACATATTAATGTCTTTTGGATGGGCCCTTGATTACTCGGTACAATGGCTTTCCTTTGTACCTGGGAGACCGATTTCAGTATTTATGTGTATACTGTAAACCCATAATGTCTCGTGTATTATCTTCACTGTGCTGACTCTTAATCGATCTTGCACAAATGTTTATTGGAACGCCATCTTGTCTGCCTGTTGAAAAGTCTAGAATGTTCTGTCACGAGGTGCGGCGGCCATTTTACAGGCTGCTTGTGTCCACTTTAAACCTGTCAGCATTCTGCTGAAATAAAAGCTGTTTGAACGAAACTCTGTGTTTTCTCCTTCTTAATAAAATCGCGATATATTGCGAATTCTACAACAGTGATTCCTACACTCACCTGTCTCTATACAGAGTCTCCGCAGTAAGTCCCAGACTCACCTGTCTATATACAGAGTCTCCACAGTGAGTCCCAGATTCACCTGTCTATATACAGAGTCTCCGCAGTGAATCTCAGACTCACCTGTCTATATACAGAGTCTACACAGTGAGTCCCAGACTCACCTGTCTATATACAGAGTCTTCACAGTGAGTCCCAGACTCACCTGTCTATATACAGAGTCCCCACAGTGAGTCCCAGACTCACATTTCTATATACAGAGTTCCCACAGTGAGTCCCAGACACACCTGTCTATATACAGAGTCTCCACAGTGAATCCCAGACTTACCTGTCTATAAACAGAGACCCCACAGTGAGACCCAGACTCACCTGTCTATATACAGAGTCTCCAAAGTGAGTCCCAGACTCACCTGCCTATAAACAGAGTCTCCACAGTGAGTCCCAGACTCACCTGTCTATATACAGAATCTCCACAGTGAGTCCCAGACTAACCTGTCTATATACAGAGTCTCCACAGTGAGTCCCAGACTCACCTGTCTATATACAAAGTCTCCACAGTGAGTCCCAGACTCACCTGTCTATATACAGAGTCTCCACAGAGATTCCTAGACTCACCTGTCTGTATACAGAGTCTCCACAGTGATTCCGAGACTCACCTGTCTATATACAGAATCACCACAGTGAGTCCCAGACTCACCTGTTTATAAGCAGAGTCGCCACAGTGAATCCCAGACTCACCTGACTATATAAAGAGTTTCCACAGTGAGTCCCAGACTCACCTGTCTATAAACAGAATCTCCACAGTGAGTCTCAGACACATCTGTCTATATACAGAATCTCTACAGTGAGTCCTAGACTCACCTGTCTATATTCAGAGGCTCCACAGTTGTTCCTAGACTCACCTGTCTGTATACAGAGTCTCCACAGTGAGTCCCAGACTCACCTGTCTGTATACAGAGACCCCACAGTCAGTCCCAGACTCACCTGTCAATATACAGAGTCCCTGCATTGAGTCCCAGACACACCTGTCTATATACAGAGTCTCCACAGTGAATCCCAGACTTACCTGTCTATATACAGAGTCTCCACAGTGAGTCCCAGACTCACCTGTCTATATACAGAATCTCCACAGTGAGTCCCAGACTAACCTGTCTATATACAGAGTCTCCACAGTGAGTCCCAGACTCGCCTGTCTCTATACAGAGTCTCCACAGTGAGTCCCAGACTCACATGTCTTTGTGCAGTCTCCACAGTGAGTCCCAGACACACCTGTCTATATACAGAGTCTCCACAGTGATTCCTAGACTCACCTGTCTATATACAGAGTCTCCACAGCGATTCCTAGACTCACCTGTCTGTATACAGAGATTCCACAGTGTTTCCGAGACTCACCTGTCTATATACAGAATCTCCACAGAGTCCCAGACTCACCTGTTTATAAGCAGAGTCGCCACAGTGAATCCCAGACTCACCTGACTATATAAAGAGTTTCCACAGTGAGTCCCAGACTCACCTGTCTATAAACAGAATCTCCACAGTGAGTCTCAGACACACCTGTCTATATACAGAATCTCTACAGTGAGTCCCAGACTCACCCGTCTATATACAGAGGCTCCACAGTTATTCCTAGACTCACCTGTCTGCATACAGAGTCTCCACAGTGAGTCCCAGACTCACCTGTCTGTATACAGAATCTCCACAGTGAGTCCCAGACATACCTGTCAATATACAGATTCCCCACAGTGAGTCCCAGACTCACCTGTCTATACACAGAGTTCCCACAGTGAGTCCCAGACACACCTGTCTATACACAGAGTCTCCACATTGAATCCCAGACTTACCTGTCTATATACAGAGACTCCACAGTGAGACCCAGACTCACCTGTCTATTTACAGAGTCTCCAAAGTGAGTCCCAGACTCACCTGCCTATAAACAGAGTCTCCACAGTGAGTCCCAGACTCACCTGTCTATGAGCAGAGTCTCCATAGTGAGTCCCAGAGACACCTGTCTATATACAGAATCTCCACAGTGAGTCCCAGACTAACCTGTCTATATACAGAGTCTCCACAGTGAGTCCCAGACTCACCTGTCTATATACAAAGTCTCCACAGTGAGTCCCAGACTCACCTGTCTATATACAGAGTCTCCACAGTGATTCCTAATCTCACCTGTCCGTATACAGAGTCACCACAGTGATTCCGAGACTCACCTGTCTATATACAGAATCACCACAGTGAGTCCCAGAGTCACCTGTTTATAAGCAGAGTCGCCACAGTGAATCCCAGACTCACCTGACTATATAAAGAGTTTCTACAGTGAGTCCCAGACTCACATGTCTATATACAGAATCTCCACAGTGAGTCTCAGACACACCTGTCTCTATACAGAATCTCTACAGTGAGTCCCAGACTCACCTGTCTATATACAGAGGCTCCACAGTTATTCCCAGACTCACCTGTCTGTATACAGAGTCTCCACAGTGAGTCCCAGACTCACCTGTTTGCATACAGAGTCTCCACAGTGAGACCCAGACTCACCTGTCTATATACAGAGTTCCCACAGTGAGTCCCAGACACACCTGTCTATATACAGAGTTCCCACAGTGAGTCCCAGACACACCTGTCTATATACAGAGACACCACAGTGAGACCCAGATTCACCTGTCTATATACAGAGTTCCCACAGTGAGTCCCAGACACACCTGTCTATATACAGAGTCTCCACAGTGAGTCCCAGACTCACCAGTCTGTATACAGAGTCTCCACAGTGAGTCCCAGACTCACCTGTCTGCATACAGAGTCTCCACAGTGAGTCCCAGACACACCTGTCTGTATACAGATTCTCCACAGTGAGTCCCAGACATACCTGTCTATATACAGAGTCTCCACAGTGAGTCCCAGACACACCTGTCTCAATACAGAGTCTCGACAGTGATTCCTACACTCACCTGTCTCCATACAGAATCTCCGCAGTAAGTCCCAGATTCACCTGTCTATATACAGAGTCTCCGCAGTGAATCTCAGACTCACCTGTCTATATACAGAGTCTACACAGTGAGTCCCAGACTCACCTGTCTATATACAGAGTCTTCACAGTGAGTCCCAGACTCACCTGTCTATATACAGAGTCCCCACAGTGAGTCCCAGACTCACCTTTCTATATACAGAGTTCCCACAGTGAGTCCCAGACACACCTGTCTATATACAGAGTCTCCACAGTGAATCCCAGACTTACCTGTCTATAAACAGAGACCCCACAGTGAGACCCAGACTCACCTGTCTATATACAGAGTCCCCACAGTGAGTCCCTGACTCACCTGTCTATGAGCAGAGTCTCCATAGTGAGTCCCAGAGACACCTGTCTATATA
Organism: Squalus acanthias; assembly: GCA_030390025.1. NCBI lineage: Eukaryota > Metazoa > Chordata > Chondrichthyes > Squaliformes > Squalidae > Squalus > Squalus acanthias. The sequence goes on along the minus strand of JASTWF010000211.1, from coordinate 261,332 downwards.
CAGAATCTCCACAGTGAGTCCCAGACTAACCTGTCTATATACAGAGTCTCCACAGTGAGTCCCAGACTCACCTGTCTATATACAAAAGCTCCACAGTGAGTCCCAGACTCACCTGTCTATATACAGAGTCTCCACAGAGATTCCTAGACTCACCTGTCTGTATACAGAGTCTCCACAGTGATTCCGAGACTCACCTGTCTATATACAGAATCACCACAGTGAGTCCCAGACTCACCTATTTATAAGCAGAGTCGCCACAGTGAATCCCAGACTCACCTGACTATATAAAGAGTTTCCACAGTGAGTCCCAGACTCACCTGTCTATAAACAGAATCTCCACAGTGAGTCTCAGACACATCTGTCTCTATACAGAGTCCCCACAGTGAGTCCCAGACTCACCTGCCTATAAACAGAGTCTCCACATTGAATCCCAGACTTACCTGTCTATATACAGAGACTCCACAGTGAGACCCAGACTCACCTGTCTATATACAGAGTCTCCAAAGTGAGTCCCAGACTCACCTGCCTATAAACAGAGTCTCCACAGTGAGTCCCAGACTCACCTGTCTCTATACAGAGTCCCCACAGTGAGTCCCAGACTCACCTGATTATAAACAGAGTCTCCACATTGAATCCCAGACTTACCTGTCTATATACAGAGACTCCACAGTGAGACCCAGACTCACCTGTCTATATACAGAGTCTCCAAAGTGAGTCCCAGACTCACCTGCCTATAAACAGAGTCTCCACAGTGAGTCCCAGACTCACCTGTCTATATACAGAGTCTCCACAGTGAGTCCCATACTCACCTGTCGCATAACCGAGTCTCCACAATGATTCCTAGTTTCACCATTCTATATACAGTGTCTCCACAGTGAGTCCCAGACTCACCAGTCTGTATACAGAGTCTCCACAGTGAGTCCCAGACTCACCTGTCTGCATACAGAGTCTCCTTAGTGAGTCCCAGACACACCTGTCTGTATACAGATTCTCCACAGTGAGTCCCAGACATACCTGTGTATATACAGAGTCTCCACAGTGAGTCCCAGACACACCTGTCTCAATAAAGAGTCTCGACAGTGATTCCTACACTCACCTGTCTCTATACAGAGTCTCCGCAGTAAGTCCCAGACTCACCTGTCTATATACAGAGTCTCCACAGTGAGTCCCAGATTCACCTGTCTATATACAGAGTCTCCGCAGTGAATCTCAGACTCACCTGTCTATATACAGAGTCTACACAGTGAGTCCCAGACTCACCTGTCTATATACAGAGTCTTCACAGTGAGTCCCAGACTCACCTGTCTATATACAGAGTCCCCACAGTGAGTCCCAGACTCACCTTTCTATATACAGAGTTCCCACAGTGAGTCCCAGACTCACCTGTCTATATACAGAGTCTCCACAGAGATTCCTAGACTCACCTGTCTGTATACAGAGTCTCCACAGTGATTCCGAGACTCACCTGTCTATATACAGAATCACCACAGTGAGTCCCAGACTCACCTATTTATAAGCAGAGTCGCCACAGTGAATCCCAGACTCACCTGACTATATAAAGAGTTTCCACAGTGAGTCCCAGACTCACCTGTCTATAAACAGAATCTCCACAGTGAGTCTCAGACACATCTGTCTCTATACAGAATCTCTACAGTGAGTCCCAGACTCACCTGTCTCTATACAGAGTCCCCACAGTGAGTCCCAGACTCACCTGCCTATAAACAGAGTCTCCACATTGAATCCCAGACTTACCTGTCTATATACAGAGACTCCACAGTGAGACCCAGACTCACCTGTCTATATACAGAGTCTCCAAAGTGAGTCCCAGACTCACCTGCCTATAAACAGATCTCCACAGTGAGTCCCAGACTCACCTGTCTCTATACAGAGTCCCCACAGTGAGTCCCAGACTCACCTGCCTATAAACAGAGTCTCCACATTGAATCCCAGACTTACCTGTCTATATACAGAGACTCCACAGTGAGACCCAGACTCACCTGTCTATATACAGAGTCTCCAAAGTGAGTCCCAGACTCACCTGCCTATAAACAGAGTCTCCACAGTGAGTCCCAGACTCACCTGTCTATATACAGAGTCTCCACAGTGAGTCCCATACTCACCTGTCGCATAACCGAGTCTCCACAATGATTCCTAGTTTCACCATTCTATATACAGTGTCTCCACAGTGAGTCCCAGACTCACCAGTCTGTATACAGAGTCTCCACAGTGAGTCCCAGACTCACCTGTCTGCATACAGAGTCTCCTTAGTGAGTCCCAGACACACCTGTCTGTATACAGATTCTCCACAGTGAGTCCCAGACATACCTGTGTATATACAGAGTCTCCACAGTGAGTCCCAGACACACCTGTCTCAATAAAGAGTCTCGACAGTGATTCCTACACTCACCTGTCTCTATACAGAGTCTCCGCAGTAAGTCCCAGACTCACCTGTCTATATACAGAGTCTCCACAGTGAGTCCCAGATTCACCTGTCTATATACAGAGTCTCCGCAGTGAATCTCAGACTCACCTGTCTATATACAGAGTCTACACAGTGAGTCCCAGACTCACCTGTCTATATACAGAGTCTTCACAGTGAGTCCCAGACTCACCTGTCTATATACAGAGTCCCCACAGTGAGTCCCAGACTCACCTTTCTATATACAGAGTTCCCACAGTGAGTCCCAGACACACCTGTCTATATACAGAGTCTCCACAGTGAATCCCAGACTTACCTGTCTATAAACAGAGACCCCACAGTGAGACCCAGACTCACCTGTCTATATACAGAGTCTCCAAAGTGAGTCCCAGACTCACCTGCCTATAAACAGAGTCTCCACAGTGAGTCCCAGACTCACCTGTCTATGAGCAGAGTCTCCATAGTGAGTCCCAGAGACACCTGTCTATATACAGAATCTCCACAGTGAGTCCCAGACTAACCTGTCTATATACAGAGTCTCCACAGTGAGTCCCAGACTCACCTGTCTATATACAAAGTCTCCACAGTGAGTCCCAGACTCACCTGTCTATATACAGAGTCTCCACAGAGATTCCTAGACTCACCTGTCTGTATACAGAGTCTCCACAGTGATTCCGAGACTCACCTGTCTATATACAGAATCACCACAGTGAGTCCCAGACTCACCTGTTTATAAGCAGAGTCGCCACAGTGAATCCCAGACTCACCTGACTATATAAAGAGTTTCCACAGTGAGTCCCAGACTCACCTGTCTATAAACAGAATCTCCACAGTGAGTCTCAGACACATCTGTCTCTATACAGAATCTCTACAGTGAGTCCTAGACTCACCTGTCTATATACAGAGGCTCCACAGTTGTTCCTAGACTCACCTGTCTGTATACATAGTCTCCACAGTGAGTCCCAGACTCACCTGTCTGTATACAGAGACCCCACAGTGAGTCCCAGACTCACCTGTCAATATACAGAGTCCCTGCATTGAGTCCCAGACACACCTGTCTATATACAGAGTCTCCACAGTGAATCCCAGACTTACCTGTCTATATACAGAGTCTCCACAGTGAGTCCCAGACTCACCTGTCTATAAACAGAATCTCCACAGTGAGTCTCAGACACATCTGTCTATATACAGAATCTCTACAGTGAGTCCCAGACTCACCTGTCTATATACAGAGGCTCCACAGTTATTCCCAGACTCACCTGTCTGTATACAGAGTCTCCACAGTGAGTCCCAGACTCACCTGTTTGCATACAGAGTCTCCACAATGAGTCCCAGACATACCTGTCTGTATACAGAGTCCCCACAGTGAGTCCCAGACTCACCTGTCAATATACAGAGTCCCTGCATTGAGTCCCAGACACACCTTTCTATATACAGAGTCTCCACAGTGAATCCCAGACTTACCTGTCTATAAACAGAGACCCCACAGTGAGACCCAGACTCACCTGTCTATATACAGAGTCTCCAAAGTGAGTCCCAGACTCACCTGCCTATAAACAGAGTCTCCACAGTGAGTCCCAGACTCACCTGTCTATGAGCAGAGTCTCCATAGTGAGTCCCAGAGACACCTGTCTATATACAGAATCTCCACAGTGAGTCCCAGACTAACCTGTCTATATACAGAGTCTCCACAGTGAGTCCCAGACTCACCTGTCTATATACAAAGTCTCCACAGTGAGTCCCAGACTCACCTGTCTATATACAGAGTCTCCACAGAGATTCCTAGACTCACCTGTCTGTATACAGAGTCTCCACAGTGATTCCGAGACTCACCTGTCTATATACAGAATCACCACAGTGAGTCCCAGACTCACCTGTTTATAAGCAGAGTCGCCACAGTGAATCCCAGACTCACCTGACTATATAAAGAGTTTCCACAGTGAGTCCCAGACTCACCTGTCTATAAACAGAATCTCCACAGTGAGTCTCAGACACATCTGTCTCTATACAGAATCTCTACAGTGAGACCTAGACTCACCTGTCTATATACAGAGGCTCCACAGTTGTTCCTAGACTCACCTGTCTGTATACAGAGTCTCCACAGTGAGTCCCAGACTCACCTGTCTGTATACAGAGACCCCACTGTGAGTCCCAGACTCACCTGTCAATATACAGAGTCCCTGCATTGAGTCCCAGACACACCTGTCTATATACAGTCTCCACAGTGAATCCCAGACTTACCTGTCTATATACAGAGTCTCCACAGTGAGTCCCAGACTCACCTGTCTATAAACAGAATCTCCACAGTGAGTCTCAGACACATCTGTCTATATACAGAATCTCTACAGTGAGTCCCAGACTCACCTGTCTATATACAGAGGCTCCACAGTTATTCCCAGACTCACCTGTCTGTATACAGAGTCTCCACAGTGAGTCCCAGACTCACCTGTTTGCATACAGAGTCTCCACAATGAGTCCCAGACATACCTGTCTGTATACAGAGTCCCCACAGTGAGTCCCAGACTCACCTGTCAAGATACAGAGTCCCTGCATTGAGTCCCAGACACATCTTTCTATATACAGAGTCTCCACAGTGAATCCCTGACTTACCTGTCTATATACAGAGTCCCCACTGTGAGTCCCAGACTCACCTGTCTATATACAGAGTTCCCACAGTGAGTCCCAGACACACCTGTCTATATACAGAATCTCCACAGTGAGTCCCAGAGTAACCTGTCTATATACAGAGTCTCCACAGTGAGTCCCAGACTCACCTGCCTATATACACAGTCTCCAGAGTGAGTCCCAGACTCACCTGTCTATATACATAGTCTCCACAGTGAGTCCTAGAGACACCTGTCTATATACAGAATCTCCACAGTGAGTCCCAGAGTAACCTGTCTATATACAGAGTCTCCACAGTGAGTCCCAGACTCGCCTGTCTCTATACAGAGTCTCCACAGTGAGTCCCAGACTCACATGTCTTTGTGCAGTCTCCACAGTGAGTCCCAGACACACCTGTCTATATACAGAGTCTCCAGAGTGATTCCTAGACTCACCTGTCTATATACAGAGTCTCCACAGCGATTCCTAGACTCACCTGTCTGTATACAGAGATTCCACAGTGTTTCCGAGACTCACCTGTCTATATACAGAATCTCCACAGAGTCCCAGACTCGCCTGTTTATAAGCAGATTCGCCACAGTGAATCCCAGACTCACCTGACTATACAAAGAGTTTCCACAGTGAGTCCCAGACTCACCTGTCTATATACAGAATCTCCACAGTGAGTCCCAGACTAACCTGTCTAAATACAGAGTCTCCACAGTGAGTCCCAGACTCACCTGTCTATATACAAAGTCTCCACAGTGAGTCCCAGACTCACCTGTCTATATACAGAGTCTCCACAGAGATTCCTAGACTCACCTGTCTGTATACAGAGTCTCCACAGTGATTCCGAGACTAACCTGTCTATATACAGAATCACCACAGTGAGTCCCAGAATCAACTGTTTATAAGCAGAGTCGCCACAGTGAATCCCAGACTCACCTGACTATATAAAGAGTTTCCACAGTGAGTCCCAGACTCACCTGTCTATAATCAGAATCTCCACAGTGAGTCTCAGACACATCTGTCTATATACAGAATCTCTACAGTGAGTCCTAGACTCACCTGTCTATATACAGAGGCTCCACAGTTGTTCCTAGACTCACCTGTCTGTATACAGAGACTCCACAGTGAGTCCCAGACTCACCTGTCTGTATACAGAGACACCACAGTGAGTCCCAGACTCACCTGTCAATATACAGAGTCCCTGCATTGAGTCCCAGACACACCTGTCTATATACAGAGTCTCCACAGTGAATCCCAGACTTACCTGTCGAAATACAGAGTCTCCACAGTGAGTCCCAGACTCACCTGTCTAAAAACAGAATCTCCACAGTGAGTCTCAGACACATCTGTCTATATACAGAATCTCTACAGTAAGTCCCAGACTCACCTGTCTATATACAGAGGCTCCACAGTTATTCCCAGACTCACCTGTCTGTATACAGAGTCTCCACAGTGAGTCCCAGACTCACCTGTCTATATACAGAGTCTCCAAAGTGAGTCCCAGACTCACCTGCCTATAAACAGAGTCTCCACAGTGAGTCCCAGACTCACCTGTCTATGAGCAGAGTCTCCATAGTGAGTCCCAGAGACACCTGTCTATATACAGAATCTCCACAGTGAGTCCCAGACTCACCTGTCTATATACAAAGTCTCCACAGTGAGTCCCAGACTCACCTGTCTATATACAGAGTCTCCACAGAGATTCCTAAACTCACCTGTCTGTATACAGAGTCTCCACAGTGATTCCGAGACTCACCTGTCTATATACAGAATCACCACAGTGAGTCCCAGACTCACCTGTTTATAAGCAGAGTCGCCACAGTGAATCCCAGACTCACCTGACTATATAAAGAGTTTCCACAGTGAGTCCCAGACTCACCTGTCTATAAACAGAATCTCCACAGTGAGTCTCAGACACATCTGTCTATATACAGAATCTCTACAGTGAGTCCTAGACTCACCTGTCTATATTCAGAGGCTCCACAGTTGTTCCTAGACTCACCTGTCTGTATACAGAGTCTCCACAGTGAGTCCCAGACTCACCTGTCTGTATACAGAGACCCCACAGTCAGTCCCAGACTCACCTGTCAATATACAGAGTCCCTGCATTGAGTCCCAGACACACCTGTCTATATACAGAGTCTCCACAGTGAATCCCAGACTTACCTGTCTATATACAGAGTCTCCACAGTGAGTCCCAGACTCACCTGTCTATATACAGAATCTCCACAGTGAGTCCCAGACTAACGTGTCTATATACAGAGTCTCCACAGTGAGTCCCAGACTCGCCTGTCTCTATACAGAGTCTCCACAGTGAGTCCCAGACTCACATGTCTTTGTGCAGTCTCCACAGTGAGTCCCAGACACACCTGTCTATATACAGAGTCTCCACAGTGATTCCTAGACTCACCTGTCTATATACAGAGTCTCCACAGCGATTCCTAGACTCACCTGTCTGTATACAGAGATTCCACAGTGTTTCCGAGACTCACCTGTCTATATACAGAATCTCCACAGAGTCCCAGACTCACCTGTTTATAAGCAGAGTCGCCACAGTGAATCCCAGACTCACCTGACTATATTAAATTTTCCACAGTGAGTCCCAGACTCACCTGTCTATAAACAGAATCTCCACAGTGAGTCTCAGACACACCTGTCTACATACAGAATCTCTACAGTGAGTCCCAGACTCACCCGTCTATATACAGAGGCTCCACAGTTATTCCTAGACTCACCTGTCTGCATACAGAGTCTCCACAGTGAGTCCCAGACTCACCTGTCTGTATACAGAATCTCCACAGTGAGTCCCAGACATACCTGTCAATATACAGATTCCCCACAGTGAGTCCCAGACTCACCTGTCTATATACAGAGTTCCCACAGTGAGTCCCAGACACACCTGTCTATACACAGAGTCTCCACATTGAATCCCAGACTTACCTGTCTATATACAGAGACTCCACAGTGAGACCCAGACTCACCTGTCTATATACAGAGTCTCCAAAGTGAGTCCCAGACTCACCTGCCTATAAACAGAGTCTCCACAGTGAGTCCCAGACTCACCTGTCTATGAGCAGAGTCTCCATAGTGAGTCCCAGAGACACCTGTCTATATACAGAATCTCCACAGTGAGTCCCAGACTAACCTGTCTATATACAGAGTCTCCACAGTGAGTCCCAGACTCACCTGTCTATATACAAAGTCTCCACAGTGAGTCCCAGACTCACCTGTCTATATACAGAGGCTCCACAGTTATTCCCAGACTCACCTGTCTGTATACAGAGTCTCCACAGTGATTCCTAATCTCACCTGTCCGTATACAGAGTCACCACAGTGATTCCGAGACTCACCTGTCTATATACAGAATCACCACAGTGAGTCCCAGAGTCACCTGTTTATAAGCAGAGTCGCCACAGTGAATCCCAGACTCACCTGACTATATAAAGAGTTTCTACAGTGAGTCCCAGACTCACATGTCTATATACAGAATCTCCACAGTGAGTCTCAGACACACCTGTCTCTATACAGAATCTCTACAGTGAGTCCCAGACTCACCTGTCTATATACAGAGGCTCCACAGTTATTCCCAGACTCACCTGTCTGTATACAGAGTCTCCACAGTGAGTCCCAGACTCACCTGTTTGCATACAGAGTCTCCACAGTGAGACCCAGACTCACCTGTCTATATACAGAGTTCCCACAGTGAGTCCCAGACACACCTGTCTATATACAGAGACCCCACAGTGAGACCCAGATTCACCTGTCTATATACAGAGTTCCCACAGTGAGTCCCAGACACACCTGTCTATATACAGAGTCTCCACAGTGAGTCCCAGACTCACCAGTCTGTATACAGAGTCTCCACAGTGAGTCCCAGACTCACCTGTCTGCATACAGAGTCTCCACAGTGAGTCCCAGACACACCTGTCTGTATACAGATTCTCCACAGTGAGTCCCAGACATACCTGTCCATATACAGAGTCTCCACAGTGAGTCCCAGACACACCTGTCTCAATACAGAGTCTCGACAGTGATTCCTACACTCACCTGTCTCCATACAGAGTCTCCGCAGTAAGTCCCAGACTCACCTGTCTATATACAGAGTCTCCACAGTGAGTCCCAGATACACCTGTCTATATACAGAGTCTCCGCAGTGAGTCCCAGACTCACCTGTCTATATACAGAGTCTACACAGTGAGTCCCAGACTCACCTGTCTATATACAGAGTCTTCACAGTGAGTCCCAGACTCACCTGTCTATATACAGAGTCCCCACAGTGAGTCCCAGACTCACCTTTCTATATACAGAGTTCCCACAGTGAGTCCCAGACACACCTGTCTATATACAGAGTCTCCACAGTGAATCCCAGACTTACCTGTCTATAAACAGAGACCCCACAGTGAGACCCAGACTCACCTGTCTATATACAGAGTCCCCACAGTGAGTCCCTGACTCACCTGTCTATGAGCAGAGTCTCCATAGTGAGTCCCAGAGACACCTGTCTATATACAGAATCTCCACAGTGAGTCCCAGACTAACCTGTCTATATACAGAGTCTCCACAGTGAGTCCCAGACTCACCTGTCTATATACAAAAGCTCCACAGTGAGTCCCAGACTCACCTGTCTATATACAGAGTCTCCACAGAGATTCCTAGACTCACCTGTCTGTATACAGAGTCTCGACAGTGATTCTGAGACTCACCTGTCTATATACAGAATCACCACAGTGAGTCCCAGACTCACCTATTTATAAGCAGAGTCGCCACAGTGAATCCCAGACTCACCTGACTATATAAAGAGTTTCCACAGTGAGTCCCAGACTCACCTGTCTATAAACAGAATCTCCACAGTGAGTCTCAGACACATCTGTCTCTATACAGAATCTCTACAGTGAGTCCCAGACTCACCTGTCTCTATACAGAGTCCCCACAGTGAGTCCCAGACTCACCTGCCTATAAACAGAGTCTCCACATTGAATCCCAGATTTACCTGTCTATATACAGAGACTCCACAGTGAGACCCAGACTCACCTGTCTATATACAGAGTCTCCAAAGTGAGTCCCAGACTCACCTGCCTATAAACAGAGTCTCCACAGTGAGTCCCAGACTCACCTGTCTATATACAGAGTCTCCACAGTGAGTCCCATACTCACCTGTCGCATAACCGAGTCTCCACAATGATTCCCATTTTCACCATTCTATATACAGAGTCTCCACAGTGAGTCCCAGACTCACCAGTCTGTATACAGAGTCTCCACAGTGAGTCCCAGACTCACCTGTCTGCATACAGAGTCTCCTTAGTGAGTCCCAGACACACCTGTCTGTATACAGATTCTCCACAGTGAGTCCCAGACATACCTGTGTATATACAGAGTCTCCACAGTGAGTCCCAGACACACCTGTCTCAATAAAGAGTCTCGACAGTGATTCCTACACTCACCTGTCTCTATACAGAGTCTCCGCCGTAAGTCCCAGACTCACCTGTCTATATACAGAGTCTCCACAGTGAGTCCCAGATTCACCTGTCTATATACAGAGTCTCCGCAGTGAGTCCCAGATTCACCTGTCTATATACAGAGTCCCCACAGTGAGTCCCAGACTCACCTTTCTATATACAGAGTTCCCACAGTGAGTCCCAGACACACCTGTCTATATACAGAGTCTCCACAGTGAATCCCAGACTTACCTGTCTATAAACAGAGACCCCACAGTGAGACCCAGACTCACCTGTCTATATACAGAGTCTCCAAAGTGAGTCCCAGACTCACCTGCCTATAAACAGAGTCTCCACAGTGAGTCCCAGACTCACCTGTCTGTGAGCAGAGTCTCCATAGTGAGTCCCAGAGACACCTGTCTATATACAGAATCTCCACAGTGAGTCCCAGACTATCCTGTCTATATACAGAGTCTCCACAGTGAGTCCCAGACTCACCTGTCTATATACAAAGTCTCCACAGTGAGTCCCAGACTCACCTGTCTATATACAGAGTCTCCACAGAGATTCCTAGACTCACCTGTCTGTATACAGAGTCTCCACAGTGATTCCGAGACTCACCTGTCTATATACAGAATCACCACAGTGAGTCCCAGACTCACCTGTTTATAAGCAGAGTCGCCACAGTGAATCCCATACTCACCTGACTATATAAAGAGTTTCCACAGTGAGTCCCAGACTCACCTGTCTATAAACAGAATCTCCACAGTGAGTCTCAGACACATCTGTCTATATACAGAATCTCTACAGTGAGTCCTAGACTCACCTGTCTATATACAGAGGCTCCACAGTTGTTCCTAGACTCACCTGTCTGTATACAGAGTCTCCACAGTGAGTCCCAGACTCACCTGTCTGTATACAGAGACCCCACAGTGAGTCCCAGACTCACCTGTCAATATACAGAGTCACTGCATTGAGTCCCAGACACACCTGTCTATATACAGAGTCTCCACAGTGAATCCCAGACTTACCTGTCTATATACAGAGTCTCCACAGTGAGTCCCAGACTCACCTGTCTATAAACAGAATCTCCACAGTGAGTCTCAGACACATCTGTCTATATACAGAATCTCTACAGTGAGTCCCAGACTCACCTGTCTATATACAGAGGCTCCACAGTTATTCCCAGACTCACCTGTCTGTATACAGAGTCTCCACAGTGAGTCCCAGACTCACCTGTTTGCATACAGAGTCTCCACAATGAGTCCCAGACATACCTGTCTGTATACAGAGTCCCCACAGTGAGTCCCAGACTCACCTGTCAATATACAGAGTCCCTGCATTGAGTCCCAGACACACCTTTCTATATACAGAGTCTCCACAGTGAATCCCAGACTTCCCTGTCTATATACAGAGTCCCCACTGTGAGTCCCAGACTCACCTGTCTATATACAGAGTTCCCACAGTGAGTCCCAGACACACCTGTCTATATACAGAGTCTCCAAAGTGAGTCCCAGACTCACCTGCCTATATACACAGTCTCCAGAGTGAGTCCCAGACTCACCTGTCTATATACAGAGTCTCCACAGTGAGTCCCAGACTCACCTGTCTATAAACAGAATCTCCACAGTGAGTCTCAGACACATCTGTCTATATACAGAATCTCTACAGTGAGTCCCAGACTCACCTGTCTATATACAGAGGCTCCAAAGTTATTCCCAGACTCACCTGTCTGTATACAGAGTCTCCACAGTGAGTCCCAGACTCACCTGTTTGCATACAGAGTCTCCACAATGAGTCCCAGACATACCTGTCTATATACAGAGATTCCACAGTGTTTCCGAGACTCACCTGTCTATATACAGAATCTCCACAGAGTCCCAGACTCGCCTGTTTATAAGCAGATTCGCCACAGTGAATCCCAGACTCACCTGACTATATAAAGAGTTTCCACAGTGAGTCCCAGACTCACCTGTCTGTATACAGAATCTCCACAGTGAGTCCCAGACTAACCTGTCTATATACAGAGTCTCCACAGTGAGTCCCAGACTCACCTGTCTATATACAAAGTCTCCACAGTGAGTCCCAGACTCACCTGTCTATATACAGAGTCTCCACAGAGATTCCTAGACTCACCTGTCTGTATACAGAGTCTCCACAGTGATTCCGAGACTCACCTGTCTATATACAGAATCACCACAGTGAGTCCCAGACTCACCTGTTTATAAGCAGAGTCGCCACAGTGAATCCCATACTCACCTGACTATATAAAGAGTTTCCACAGTGAGTCCCAGACTCACCTGTCTATAAACAGAATCTCCACAGTGAGTCTCAGACACATCTGTCTATATACAGAATCTCTACAGTGAGTCCTAGACTCACCTGTCTATATACAGAGGCTCCACAGTTGTTCCTAGACTCACCTGTCTGTATACAGAGTCTCCACAGTGAGTCCCAGACTCACCTGTCTGTATACAGAGACCCCACAGTGAGTCCCAGACTCACCTGTCAATATACAGAGTCACTGCATTGAGTCCCAGACACACCTGTCTATATACAGAGTCTCCACAGTGAATCCCAGACTTACCTGTCTATATACAGAGTCTCCACAGTGAGTCCCAGACTCACCTGTCTATAAACAGAATCTCCACAGTGAGTCTCAGACACATCTGTCTATATACAGAATCTCTACAGTTAGTCCCAGACACACCTGTCTATATACAGAGGCTCCACAGTTATTCCCAGACTCACCTGTCTGTATACAGAGTCTCCACAGTGAGTCCCAGACTCACCTGTTTGCATACAGAGTCTCCACAATGAGTCCCAGACATACCTGTCTGTATACAGAGTCCCCACAGTGAGTCCCAGACTCACCTGTCAATATACAGAGTCCCTGCATTGAGTCCCAGACACACCTTTCTATATACAGAGTCTCCACAGTGAATCCCAGACTTCCCTGTCTATATACAGAGTCCCCACTGTGAGTCCCAGACTCACCTGTCTATATACAGAGTTCCCACAGTGAGTCCCAGACACACCTGTCTATATACAGAGTCTCCAAAGTGAGTCCCAGACTCACCTGCCTATATACACAGTCTCCAGAGTGAGTCCCAGACTCACCTGTCTATATACAGAGTCTCCACAGTGAGTCCCAGACTCACCTGTCTATAAACAGAATCTCCACAGTGAGTCTCAGACACATCTGTCTATATACAGAATCTCTACAGTGAGTCCCAGACTCACCTGTCTATATACAGAGGCTCCACAGTTATTCCCAGACTCACCTGTCTGTATACAGAGTCTCCACAGTGAGTCCCAGACTCACCTGTTTGCATACAGAGTCTCCACAATGAGTCCCAGACATACCTGTCTATATACAGAGATTCCACAGTGTTTCCGAGACTCACCTGTCTATATACAGAATCTCCACAGAGTCCCAGACTCGCCTGTTTATAAGCAGATTCGCCACAGTGAATCCCAGACTCACCTGACTATATAAAGAGTTTCCACAGTGAGTCCCAGACTCACCTGTCTGTATACAGAATCTCCACAGTGAGTCCCAGACTAACCTGTCTATATACAGAGTCTCCACAGTGAGTCCCAGACTCACCTGTCTATATACAAAGTCTCCACAGTGAGTCCCAGACTCACCTGTCTATATACAGAGTCTCCACAGAGATTCCTAGACTCACCTGTCTGTATACAGAGTCTCCACAGTGATTCCGAGACTCACCTGTCTGTATACAGAATCACCACAGTGAGTCCCAGACTCACCTGTTTATAAGCAGAGTCGCCACAGTGAATCCCAGACTCACCTGACTATATAAAGAGTTTCCACAGTGAGTCCCAGACTCACCTGTCTATAAACAGAATCTCCACAGTGAGTCTCAGACACATCTGTCTATATACAGAATCTCTACAGTGAGTCCTAAACTCACCTGTCTATATACAGAGGCTACACAGTTGTTCCTAGACTCACCTGTCTGTATACAGAGTCTCCACAGTGAGTCCCAGACTCACCTGTCTGTATACAGAGACCCCACAGTGAGTCCCAGACTCACCTGTCAATATACAGAGTCCCTGCATTGAGTCCCAGACACACCTGTCTATATACAGAGTCTCCACAGTGAATCCCAGACTTACCTGTCTATATACAGAGTCTCCACAGTGAGTCCCAGACTCACCTGTCTATAAACAGAATCTCCACAGTGAGTCTCAGACACATCTGTCTATATACAGAATCTCGACAGTGAGTCCCAGACTCACCTGTCTATATACAGAGGCTCCACAGTTATTCCCAGACTCACCTGTCTGTATACAGAGTCTCCACAGTGAGTCCCAGACTCACCTGTTTGCATACAGAGTCTCCACAATGAGTCCCAGACATACCTGTCTGTATACAGAGTCCCCACAGTGAGTCCCAGACTCACCTGTCAATATACAGAGTCCCTGCATTGAGTCCCAGACACACCTTTCTATATACAGAGTCTCCACAGTGAATCCCAGACTTCCCTGTCTATATACAGAGTCCCCACTGTGAGTCCCAGACTCACCTGTCTATATACAGAGTTCCCACAGTGAGTCCCAGACACACCTGTCTATATACAGAGTCTCCAAAGTGAGTCCCAGACTCACCTGCCTATATACACAGTCTCCAGAGTGAGTCCCAGACTCACCTGTCTATATACAGAGTCTCCACAGTGAGTCCCAGACTCACCTGTCTATAAACAGAATCTCCACAGTGAGTCTCAGACACATCTGTCTATATACAGAATCTCTACAGTGAGTCCCAGACTCACCTGTCTATATACAGAGGCTCCACAGTTATTCCCAGACTCACCTGTCTGTATACAGAGTCTCCACAGTGAGTCCCAGACTCACCTGTTTGCATACAGAGTCTCCACAATGAGTCCCAGACATACCTGTCTATATACAGAGATTCCACAGTGTTTCCGAGACTCACCTGTCTATATACAGAATCTCCACAGAGTCCCAGACTCGCCTGTTTATAAGCAGATTCGCCACAGTGAATCCCAGACTCACCTGACTATATAAAGAGTTTCCACAGTGAGTCCCAGACTCACCTGTCTATATACAGAATCTCCACAGTGAGTCCCAGACTAACCTGTCTATATACAGAGTCTCCACAGTGAGTCCCAGACTCACCTGTCTATATACAAAGTCTCCACAGTGAGTCCCAGACTCACCTGTCTATATACAGAGTCTCCACAGAGATTCCTAGACTCACCTGTCTGTATACAGAGTCTCCACAGTGATTCCGAGACTCACCTGTCTATATACAGAATCACCACAGTGAGTCCCAGACTCACCTGTTTATAAGCAGAGTCGCCACAGTGAATCCCAGACTCACCTGACTATATAAAGAGTTTCCACAGTGAGTCCCAGACTCACCTGTCTATAAACAGAATCTCCACAGTGAGTCTCAGACACATCTGTCTATATACAGAATCTCTACAGTGAGTCCTAAACTCACCTGTCTATATACAGAGGCTCCACAGTTGTTCCTAGACTCACCTGTCTGTATACAGAGTCTCCACAGTGAGTCCCAGACTCACCTGTCTGTATACAGAGACCCCACAGTGAGTCCCAGACTCACCTGTCAATATACAGAGTCCCTGCATTGAGTCCCAGACACACCTGTCTATATACAGAGTCTCCACAGTGAATCCCAGACTTACCTGTCTATATACAGAGTCTCCACAGTGAGTCCCAGACTCACCTGTCTATAAACAGAATCACCACAGTGAGTCTCAGACACATCTGTCTATATACAGAATCTCGACAGTGAGTCCCAGACTCACCTGTCTATATACAGAGGCTCCACAGTTATTCCCAGACTCACCTGTCTGTATACAGAGTCTCCACAGTGAGTCCCAGACTCACCTGTTTGCATACAGAGTCTCCACAATGAGTCCCAGACATACCTGTCTGTATACAGAGTCCCCACAGTGAGTCCCAGACTCACCTGTCAATGTACAGAGTCCCTGCATTGAGTCCCAGACTCACCTGTCTACATACAGAATCTCCACAGTGAGTCCCAGACTAACCTGTCTATATACAGAGTCTCCACAGTGAGTCCCAGACTCACCTGTCTATATACAAAGTCTCCACAGTGAGTCCCAGACTCACCTGTCTATATACAGAGTCTCCACAGAGATTCCTAGACTCACCTGTCTGTATACAGAGTCTCCACAGTGATTCCGAGACTCACCTGTCTATATACAGAATCACCACAGTGAGTCCCAGACTCACCTGTTTATAAGCAGAGTCGCCACAGTGAATCCCAGACTCACCTGACTATATAAAGAGTTTCCACAGTGAGTCCCAGACTCACCTGTCTATAAACAGAATCTCCACAGTGAGTCCCAGACACACCTGTCTATATACAGAGTCTCCAAAGTGAGTCCCAGACTCACCTGCCTATGTACACAGTCTCCAGAGTGAGTCCCAGACTCACTTGTCTATATACAGAGTCTCCACAGTGAGTCCCAGAGACACCTGTCTATATACAGAATCTCCACAGTGAGTCCCAGACTAACCTGTCTATATACAGAGTCTCCACAGTGAGTCCCAGACTCGCCTGTCTCTATACAGAGTCTCCACAGTGAGTCCCAGACTCACATGTCTTTGTGCAGTCTCCACAGTGAGTCCCAGACACACCTGTCTATATACAGAGTCTCCACAGTGATTCCTAGACTCAACTGTCTATATACAGAGTCTCCACAGCGTTTCCTAGACTCACCTGTCTGTATACAGAGATTCCACAGTGTTTCCGAGACTCACCTGTCTATATACAGAATCTCCACAGAGTCCCAGACTCGCCTGTTTATAAGCAGATTCGCCACAGTGATTCCCAGACTCACCTGACTATATAAAGAGTTTCCACAGTGAGTCCCAGACTCACATGTCTATAAACAGAATCTCCACAATGAGTCTCAGACACACCTGTCTATATACAGAATCTCTACAGTGAGTCCCAGACTCACCCGTCTATATACAGAGGCTCCACAGTTATTCCTAGACTCACCTGTCTGCATACAGAGTCTCCACAGTGAGTCCCAGACTCACCTGTCTGTATACAGAATCTCCACATTGAATCCCAGACTTACCTGTCTATATACAGAGACTCCACAGTGAGACCCAGACTCACCTGTCTATATACAGAGTCTCCAAAGTGAGTCCCAGACTCACCTGCCTAGAAACAGAGTCTCCACAGTGAGTCCCAGACTCACCTGTCTATGAGCAGAGTCTCCATAGTGAGTCCCAGATACACCTGTCTATATACAGAATCTCCACAGTGAGTCCCAGACTCACCTGTCTATATACAGAGGCTCCACAGTTATTCCCAGACTCACCTGTCTGTATACAGAGTCTCCACAGTGAGTCCCAGACTCACCTGTTTGCATACAGAGTCTCCACAATGAGTCCCAGACATACCTGTCTGTATACAGAGTCCCCACAGTGAGTCCCAGACTCACCTGTCAATATACAGAGTCCCTGCATTGAGTCCCAGACACACCTTTCTATATACAGAGTCTCCACAGTGAATCCCAGACTTCCCTGTCTATATACAGAGTCCCCACTGTGAGTCCCAGACTCACCTGTCTATATACAGAGTTCCCACAGTGAGTCCCAGACACACCTGTCTATATACAGAGTCTCCAAAGTGAGTCCCAGACTCACCTGCCTATATACACAGTCTCCAGAGTGAGTCCCAGACTCACCTGTCTATATACAGAGTCTCCACAGTGAGTCCCAGACTCACCTGTCTATAAACAGAATCTCCACAGTGAGTCTCAGACACATCTGTCTATATACAGAATCTCTACAGTGAGTCCCAGACTCACCTGTCCATATACAGAGGCTCCACAGTTATTCCCAGACTCACCTGTCTGTATACAGAGTCTCCACAGTGAGTCCCAGACTCACCTGTTTGCATACAGAGTCTCCACAATGAGTCCCAGACATACCTGTCCATATACAGAGATTCCACAGTGTTTCCGAGACTCACCTGTCTATATACAGAATCTCCACAGAGTCCCAGACTCGCCTGTTTATAAGCAGATTCGCCACAGTGAATCCCAGACTCACCTGACTATATAAAGAGTTTCCACAGTGAGTCCCAGACTCACCTGTCTATATACAGAATCTCCACAGTGAGTCCCAGACTAACCTGTCTATATACAGAGTCTCCACAGTGAGTCCCAGACTCACCTGTCTATATACAAAGTCTCCACAGTGAGTCCCAGACTCACCTGTCTATATACAGAGTCTCCACAGAGATTCCTAGACTCACCTGTCTGTATACAGAGTCTCCACAGTGATTCCGAGACTCACCTGTCTATATACAGAATCACCACAGTGAGTCCCAGACTCACCTGTTTATAAGCAGAGTCGCCACAGTGAATCCCAGACTCACCTGACTATATAAAGAGTTTCCACAGTGAGTCCCAGACTCACCTGTATATAAACAGAATCTCCACAGTGAGTCTCAGACACATCTGTCTATATACAGAATCTCTACAGTGAGTCCTAAACTCACCTGTCTATATACAGAGGCTCCACAGTTGTTCCTAGACTCACCTGTCTGTATACAGAGTCTCCACAGTGAGTCCCAGACTCACCTGTCTGTATACAGAGACCCCACAGTGAGTCCCAGACTCACCTGTCAATATACAGAGTCCCTGCATTGAGTCCCAGACACACCTGTCTATATACAGAGTCTCCACAGTGAATCCCAGACTTACCTGTCTATATACAGAGTCTCCACAGTGAGTCCCAGACTCACCTGTCTATAAACAGAATCTCCACAGTGAGTCTCAGACACATCTGTCTATATACAGAATCTCGACAGTGAGTCCCAGACTCACCTGTCTATATACAGAGGCTCCACAGTTATTCCCAGACTCACCTGTCTGTATACAGAGTCTCCACAGTGAGTCCCAGACTCACTTGTTTGCATACAGAGTCTCCACAATGAGTCCCAGACATACCTGTCTGTAGAAAGAGTCCCCACAGTGAGTCCCAGACTCACCTGTCAATGTACAGAGTCCCTGCATTGAGTCCCAGACTCACCTGTCTACATACAGAATCTCCACAGTGAGTCCCAGACTAACCTGTCTATATACAGAGTCTCCACAGTGAGTCCCAGACTCACCTGTCTATATACAAAGTCTCCACAGTGAGTCCCAGACTCACCTGTCTATATACAGAGTCTCCACAGAGATTCCTAGACTCACCTGTCTGTATACAGAGTCTCCACAGTGATTCCGAGACTCACCTGTCTATATACAGAATCACCACAGTGAGTCCCAGACTCACCTGTTTATAAGCAGAGTCGCCACAGTGAATCCCAGACTCACCTGACTATATAAAGAGTTTCCACAGTGAGTCCCAGACTCACCTGTCTATAAACAGAATCTCCACAGTGAGTCTCAGACACACCTGTCTATATACAGAGTCTCCAAAGTGAGTCCCAGACTCACCTGCCTATATACACAGTCTCCAGAGTGAGTCCCAGACTCACTTGTCTATATACAGAGTCTCCACAGTGAGTCCCAGAGACACCTGTCTATATACAGAATCTCCACAGTGAGTCCCAGACTAACCTGTCTATATACAGAGTCTCCACAGTGAGTCCCAGACTCGCCTGTCTCTATACAGAGTCTCCACAGTGAGTCCCAGACTCACATGTCTTTGTGCAGTCTCCACAGTGAGTCCCAGACACACCTGTCTATATACAGAGTCTCCACAGTGATTCCTAGAATCAACTGTCTATATACAGAGTCTCCACAGCGATTCCTAGACTCACCTGTCTGTATACAGAGATTCCACAGTGTTTCCGAGACTCACCTGTCTATATACAGAATCTCCACAGAGTCCCAGACTCGCCTGTTTATAAGCAGATTCGCCACAGTGAATCCCAGACTCACCTGACTATATAAAGAGTTTCCACAGTGAGTCCCAGACTCACATGTCTATAAACAGAATCTCCACAGTGAGTCTCAGACACACCTGTCTATATACAGAATCTCTACAGTGAGTCCCAGACTCACCCGTCTATATACAGAGGCTCCACAGTTATTCCTAGACTCACCTGTCTGCATACAGAGTCTCCACAGTGAGTCCCAGACTCACCTGTCTGTATACAGAATCTCCACATTGAATCCCAGACTTACCTGTCTATATACAGAGACTCCACAGTGAGACACAGACTCACCTGTCTATATACAGAGTCTCCAAAGTGAGTCCCAGACTCACCTGCCTAGAAACAGAGTCTCCACAGTGAGTCCCAGACTCACCTGTCTATGAGCAGAGTCTCCACAGTGAGTCCCAGACTCACCTGTCTATATACAGAGTCTCCACAGTGATTCCTAATCTCACCTGTCCGTATACAGAGTCACCACAGTGATTCCGAGACTCACCTGTCTATATACAGAATCACCACAGTGAGTCCCAGAGTCACCTGTTTATAAGCAGAGTCGCCACAGTGAATCCCAGACTCACCTGACTATATAAAGAGTTTCTACAGTGAGTCCCAGACTCACATGTCTATATACAGAATCTCCACAGTGAGTCTCAGACACACCTGTCTCTATACAGAATCTCTACAGTGAGTCCCAGACTCACCTGTCTATATACAGAGGCTCCACAGTGAATCTCAGACTTACCTGTCTATAAACAGAGACCCCACAGTGAGACCCAGACTCACCTGTCTATATACAGAATCTCCAAAGTGAGTCCCAGACTCACCTGCCTATAAACAGAGTCTCCACAGTGAGTCCCAGACTCACCTGTCTATGAGCAGAGTCTCCATAGTGAGTCCCAGAGACACCTGTCTATATACAGAATCTCCACAGTGAGTCCCAGACTAACCTGTCTATATACAGAGTCTCCACAGTGAGTCCCAGACTCACCTGTCTATATACAAAGTCTCCACAGTGAGTCCCAGACTCACCTGTCTATATACAGAGTCTCCACAGAGATTCCAAGACTCACCTGTCTATATACAGAATCACCACAGTGAGTCCCAGACTCACCTGTCTATATACCGAGTCTCCGCAGTGAGTCCCAGACTCACCTGTCTATATACAGAGTCCCCACAGTGAGTCCCAGACTCACCTGTCAATATACAGAGTCGCTGCATTGAGTACCAGACACACCTGTCTATATACAAAGTCACCACAGTGAGTCCCAGACTCACCTTTCTATATACAGAATCTCCACAGTGAGTCCCAGACTAACCTGTCGACTAACCGAGTCTCCACAATGATTCCCAGATTCACCTTTCCATATACAGAGTCTCCACAGTGAGTCCCATACTCACCTGTCGACTAACCGAGTCTCCACAATGATTCCCAGATTCACCATTCTATATACAGAGTCTCCACAGTGAGTCCCAGACTCACCTGTCTGTATACAGAGTCTCCACAGTGAGTCCCAGACTCACCAGTCTGTATACAGAGTCTCCACAGTGAGTCCCAGACACACCTGTCTGTATACAGAGTCTCCACAGTGAGTCCCAGACTTGCCTGTCTATATACAGAGTCTCCACAGTGACTCCCAGACTCACCTGTCTATATACAGATTCTCCACAGTGAGTCCCAGACATACCTGTCTATATACAGAGTGCCACAGTGAGTCCCAGACTCACCTGTTTATAAGCAGAGTCGCCACAGTGAATCCCAGACTCACCTGACTATATAAAGAGTTTCCACAGTGAGTCCCAGACTCACCTGTCTATAAACAGAATCTCCACAGTGAGTCCCAGACACACCTGTCTATATACAGAGTCTCCAAAGTGAGTCCCAGACTCACCTGCCTATATACACAGTCTCCAGAGTGAGTCCCAGACTCACCTGTCTATATACAGAGTCTCCACAGTGAGTCCCAGAGACACCTGTCTCTATACAGAATCTCCACAGTGAGTCCCAGACTAACCTGTCTATATACAGAGTCTCCACAGTGAGTCCCAGACTCGCCTGTCTCTATACAGAGTCTCCACAGTGAGTCCCAGACTCACATGTCTTTGTGCAGTCCCCACAGTGAGTCCCAGACACACCTGTCTATATACAGAGTCTCCACAGTGATTCCTAGACTCACCTGTCTGTATACAGAGATTCCACAGTGTTTCCGAGACTCACCTGTCTATATACAGAATCTCCACAGAGTCCCAGACTCGCCTGTTTATAAGCAGATTCGCCACAGTGAATCCCAGACTCACCTGACTATATAAAGAGTTTCCACAGTGAGTCCCAGACTCACCTGTCTATAAACAGAAACTCCACAGTGAGTCTCAGACACACCTGTCTATATACAGAATCTCTACAGTGAGTCCGAGACTCACCCGTCTATATAAAGAGGCTCCACAGTTATTCCAAGACTCACCTGTCTGCATACAGAGTCTCCACAGTGAGTCCCAGACTCACCTGTCTGTATACAGAATCTCCACAGTGAGTCCCAGAGACACCTGTCTATATACAGAATCTCCACAGTGAGTCCCAGACTCACCTGTCTATATACAGAGTCTCCACAGTGATTCCTAATCTCACCTGTCCGTATACAGAGTCACCACAGTGATTCCGAGACTCACCTGTCTATATACAGAATCACCACAGTGAGTCCCAGAGTCACGTGTTTATAAGCAGAGTCGCCACAGTGAATCCCAGACTCACCTGACTATATAAAGAGTTTCTACAGTGAGTCCCAGACTCACATGTCTATATACAGAATCTCCACAGTGAGTCTCAGACACACCTGTCTCTATACAGAATCTCTACAGTGAGTCCCAGACTCACCTGTCTATATACAGAGGCTCCACAGTTATTCCCAGACTCACCTGTCTGTATACAGAGTCTCCACAGTGAGTCCCAGACTCACCTGTTTGCAGACAGAGTCTCCACAGTGAGTCCCAGACATACCTGTCTGTATACAGAGTCCCCACAGTGAGTCCCAGACACACCTGTCTATATACAGAGTCTCCACAGTGACTCCCAGACTCACCTATCGACATACAGAGTCTGAACAGTGAGTCCCAGACTCACCTGTCTATGTGCAGAGTCTCAAAACAGTGAGTCCCAGACTCACCTGTCTATATCGAGTCTCCAAAGTGAGTCCCAGAATCACCTGTCTATATACAGAGTCTCCACAGTGAGTCCCAGACTTACCTGTATATATACAGATTCTCCGCAGTGAGTCCCAGACTCCATTGTCTATATACAGAGTCCCTGCATTGAGTCCCAGACACACCTGTCTATATACAGAGTCTCCACAGTGAATCCCAGACTTACATGTCTATATACAGAGACCCCACAGTGAGACCCAGACTCACCTGTCTATATACAGAGTCCCCACAGTGAGTCCCAGACTCACCTGTCTATATACAGAGTTCCCACAGTGAGTCCCAGACACACCTGTCTATATACAGAGACCCCACAGTGAGACCCAGACTCACCTGTCTATATACAGAGTTCCCACAGTGAGTCCCAGACACACCTGTCTATATACAGAGTCTCCACAGTGAGTCCCAGACACACCTGTCTCAATACAGAGTCTCGACAGTGATTCCTACACTCACCTGTCTCTATACAGAGTCTCCGCAGTAAGTCCCAGACTCACCTGTCTATATACAGAGTCTCCACAGTGAGTCCCAGATTCACCTGTCTATATACAGAGTCTCCGCAGTGAATCTCAGACTCACCTGTCTATATACAGAGTCTACACAGTGAGTCCCAGACTCACCTGTCTATATACAGAGTCTTCACAGTGAGTCCCAGACTCACCTGTCTATATACAGAGTCCCCACAGTGAGTCCCAGACTCACCTTTCTAGATACAGATTTCCCACAGTGAGTCCCAGACACACCTGTCTATATACAGAGTCTCCACAGTGAATCTCAGACTTACCTGTCTATAAACAGAGACCCCACAGTGAGACCCAGACTCACCTGTCTATATACAGAATCTCCAAAGTGAGTCCCAGACTCACCTGCCTATAAACAGAGTCTCCACAGTGAGTCCCAGACTCACCTGTCTATGAGCAGAGTCTCCATAGTGAGTCCCAGAGACACCTGTCTATATACAGAATGTCCACAGTGAGTCCCAGACTAACCTGTCTATATACAGAGTCTCCACAGTGAGTCCCAGACTCACCTGTCTATATATAAAGTCTCCACAGTGAGTCCCAGACTCACCTGTCTATATACAGAGTCTCCACAGTGATTCCGAGACTCACCTGTCTATATACAGAGTCTCCACAGTGATTCCGAGACTCACCTGTCTATATACAGAATCACCACAGTGAGTCCCAGACTCACCTGTTTATAAGCAGAGTCGCCACAGTGAATCCCAGACTCACCTGACTATATAAAGAGTTTCCACAGTGAGTCCCAGACTCACCTGTCTATAAACAGAATCTCCACAGTGAGTCTCAGACACATCTGTCTATATACAGAATCTCTACAGTGAGTCCCAGACTCACCTGTCTCTATATAGAGTCCCCACAGTGAGTTCCAGACTCACCTGTCAATATACAGAGTCCCTGCATTGAGTCCCAGACACACCTGTCTATATACAGAGTCTCCACAGTGAATCCCAGACTTACCTGTCTATATACAGAGACCCCACAGTTAGAATCAGACTCACCTGTCTATATACAGAGTTCCCACAGTGAGTCCCAGACACACCTGTCTATATACGGAGTCTCCAAAGTGAGTCCCAGACTCACCTGCCTGTATACACAGTCTCCACTGTGAGTCCCAGACTCACCTGTCTATGAGCAGAGTCTCCACAGTGAGTCCCAGAGACACCTGTCTATATACAGAGTTCCCACAGTGAGTCCCAGACACACCTGTCTATATACGGAGTCTCCAAAGTGAGTCCCAGACTAACCTGTCTATATACAGATTCTCCACAGTGAGTCCCAGACTCACATGTCTACTAACCAAGTCTCCACAACGATTCCCAGATTCACCTGTCTATATACAGAGTCACCACAGTGAGTCCCAGACTCACCTGTCTATATACAGATTCTCCACAGTGAGTCCCAGACTAACCTGTCAACTAACCGAGTCTCCACAATGATTCCCAGATTCACCTTTCTATATACAGACTCTCCACAGTGAGTCCCATACTCACCTATTGACTAACCGAATCTCCACAATGATTCCCAGATTCACCTGTCTGTATACAGAGTCTCCACAGTGAGTCCCAGACTCACCTGTCTGTATACAGAGTTTCCACAATGATTCCTACACTCACCTGTCTATATACAGAGTCTCCGCAGTGAGTCCCAGACTCACCTGTCTATATACAGAGTCTCCACAGTGAGTCCCAGATTCACCTGTCTATATACAGAGTCTCCGCAGTGAATCACAGACTCACCTGTCTATATACAGAGTCTCCACAGTGAGTCCCAGACTCACCTGTCTATATACAGTGTCTTCACAGTGAGTCCCAGACTCACCTGTCTATATACCGAGTCTCCGCAGTGAGTCCCAGACTCACCTGTCTATATACAGAGTCCCCACAGTGAGTCCCAGACTCACCTGTCAATATACAGAGTCGCTGCATTGAGTACCAGACACACCTGTCTATATACAAAGTCACCACAGTGAGTCCCAGACTCACCTTTCTATATACAGAATCTCCACAGTGAGTCCCAGACTAACCTGTCGACTAACCGAGTCTCCACAATGATTCCCAGATTCACCTTTCCATATACAGAGTCTCCACAGTGAGTCCCATACTCACCTGTCGACTAACCGAGTCTCCACAATGATTCCCAGATTCACCATTCTATATACAGAGTCTCCACAGTGAGTCCCAGACTCACCTGTCTGTATACAGAGTCTCCACAGTGAGTCCCAGACTCACCAGTCTGTATACAGAGTCTCCACAGTGAGTCCCAGACACACCTGTCTGTATACAGAGTCTCCACAGTGAGTCCCAGACTTGCCTGTCTATATACAGAGTCTCCACAGTGACTCCCAGACTCACCTGTCTATATACAGATTCTCCACAGTGAGTCCCAGACATACCTGTCTATATACAGAGTGCCACAGTGAGTCCCAGACTCACCTGTTTATAAGCAGAGTCGCCACAGTGAATCCCAGACTCACCTGACTATAAACAGAATCTCCACAGTGAGTCCCAGACACACCTGTCTATATACAGAGTCTCCAAAGTGAGTCCCAGACTCACCTGCCAATATACACAGTCTCCAGAGTGAGTCCCAGACTCACCTGTCTATATACAGAGTCTCCACAGTGAGTCCCAGAGACACCTGTCTATATACAGAATCTCCACAGTGAGTCCCAGACTCGCCTGTCTCTATACAGAGTCTCCACAGTGAGTCCCAGACTCACATGTCTTTGTGCAGTCTCCACAGTGAGTCCCAGACACACCTGTCTATATACAGAGTCTCCACAGTGATTCCTAGACTCACCTGTCTATATACAGAGTCTCCACAGCGATTCCTAGACTCACCTGTCTGTATACAGAGATTCCACAGTGTTTCCGAGACTCACCTGTCTATATACAGAATCTCCACAGAGTCCCAGACTCGCCTGTTTATAAGCAGATTCGCCACAGTGAATCCCAGACTCACCTGACTATATAAAGAGTTTCCACAGTGAGTCCCAGACTCACCTGTCTATAAACTGAATCTCCACAGTGAGTCTCAGACACACCTGTCTATATACAGAATCTCTACAGTGAGTCCCAGACTCACCCGTCTATATAAAGAGGCTCCACAGTTATTCCTAGACTCACCTGTCTGCATACAGAGTCTCCACAGTGAGTCCCAGACTCACCTGTCTGTATACAGAATCTCCACAGTGAGTCCCAGAGACACCTGTCTATATACAGAATCTCCACAGTGAGTCCCAGACTCACCTGTCTATATACAGAGTCTCCACAGTGATTCCTAATCTCACCTGTCCGTATACAGAGTCACCACAGTGATTCCGAGACTCACCTGTCTATATACAGAATCACCACAGTGAGTCCCAGAGTCACGTGTTTATAAGCAGATTCGCCACAGTGAATCCCAGACTCACCTGACTATATAAAGAGTTTCTACAGTGAGTCCCAGACTCACATGTCTATATACAGAATTTCCACAGTGAGTCTCAGACACACCTGTCTCTATACAGAATCTCTACAGTGAGTCCCAGACTCACCTGTCTATATACAGAGGCTCCACAGTTATTCCCAGACTCACCTGTCTGTATACAGAGTCTCCACAGTGAGTCCCAGACTCACCTGTTTGCATACAGAGTCTCCACAGTGAGTCCCAGACATACCTGTCTGTATACAGAGTCCCCACAGTGAGTCCCAGACACACCTGTCTATATACAGAGTTCCCACAGTGAGTCCCAGACACACCTGTCTATATACAGAGTCTCCACAGTGACTCCCAGACTCACCTATCGACATACAGAGTCTGAACAGTGAGTCCCAGACTCACCTGTCGATGTGCAGAGTCTCAAAACAGTGAGTCCCAGACTCACCTGTCTATATCGAGTCTCCAAAGTGAGTCCCAGAATCACCTGTCTATATACAGAGTCTCCACAGTGAGTCCCAGACTTACCTGTATATATACAGATTCTCCACAGTGAGTCCCAGACTCCATTGTCTATATACAGAGTCCCTGCATTGAGTCCCAGACACACCTGTCTATATACAGAGTCTCCACAGTGAATCCCAGACTTACATGTCTATATACAGAGACCCCACAGTGAGACCCAGACTCACCTGTCTATATACAGAGTCCCCACAGTGAGTCCCAGACTCACCTGTCTATATACAGAGTTCCCACAGTGAGTCCCAGACACACCTGTCTATATACAGAGACCCCACAGTGAGACCCAGACTCACCTGTCTATATACAGAGTTCCCACAGTGAGTCCCAGACACACCTGTCTATATACAGAGTCTCCACAGTGAGTCCCAGACACACCTGTCTCAATACAGAGTCTCGACAGTGATTCCTACACTCACCTGTCTCTATACAGAGTCTCCGCAGTAAGTCCCAGACTCACCTGTCTATATACAGAGTCTCCACAGTGAGTCCCAGATTCACCTGTCTATATACAGAGTCTCCGCAGTGAATCTCAGACTCACCTGTCTATATACAGAGTCTACACAGTGAGTCCCAGACTCACCTGTCTATATACAGAGTCTTCACAGTGAGTCCCAGACTCACCTGTCTATATACAGAATCCCCACAGTGAGTCCCAGACTCACCTTTCTATATACAGAGTTCCCACAGTGAGTCCCAGACACACCTGTCTATATACAGAGTCTCCACAGTGAATCTCAGACTTACCTGTCTATAAACAGAGACCCCACAGTGAGACCCAGACTCACCTGTCTATATACAGAATCTCCAAAGTGAGTCCCAGACTCACCTGCCTATAAACAGAGTCTCCACAGTGAGTCCCAGACTCACCTGTCTATGAGCAGAGTCTCCATAGTGAGTCCCAGACTCACCTGTCTATGAGCAGAGTCTCCATAGTGAGTCCCAGAGACACCTGTCTATATACAGAATCTCCGCAGTGAGTCCCAGACTAACCTGTCTACATACAGAGTCTCCACAGTGAGTCCCAGACTCACCTGTCTATATACAAAGTCTCCACAGTGAGTCCCAGACTCACCTGTCTATATACAGAGTCTCCACAGAGATTCCAAGACTCAGCTGTCTGTATACAGAGTCTTCACAGTGAGTCCCAGACTCACCTGTTTATAAGCAGAGTCGCCACAGTGAATCCCAGACTCACCTGACTATATAAAGAGTTTCCACAGTGAGTCCCAGACTCACCTGTCTATAAACAGAATCTCCACAGTGAGTCTCAGACACATCTGTCTATATACAGAATCTCTACAGTGAGTCCCAGACTCACCTGTCTCTATATAGAGTCCCCACAGTGAGTCCCAGACTCACCTGTCAATATACAGAGTCCCTGCATTGAGTCCCAGACACACCTGTCTATATACAGAGTCTCCACAGTGAATCCCAGACTTACCTGTCTATATACAGAGACCCCACAGTTAGAATCAGACTCACCTGTCTATATACAGAGTTCCCACAGTGAGTCCCAGACACACCTGTCTATATACGGAGTATCCACAGTGAGTCCCAGACTCACATGTCTACTAACCAAGTCTCCACAACGATTCCCAGATTCACCTGTCTATATCCAGAGTCACCACAGTGAGTCCCAGACTCACCTGTCTATATACAGTTTCTCCACAGTGAGTCCCAGACTAACCTGTCAACTAACCGAGTCTCCACAATGATTCCCAGATTCACCTTTCTACATACAGACTCTCCACAGTGAGTCCCATACTCACCTATTGACTAACCGAATCTCCACTTTGATTCCCAGATTCACCTGTCTATATACAGAGTCTCCACAGTGAGTCCCAGACTCACCTGTCTGTATACAGAGTTTCCACAATGATTCCTACATTCACCTGTCTATATACAGAGTCTCCGCAGTGAGTCCCAGACTCACCTGTCTATATACAGAGTCTCCACAGTGAGTCCCAGATTCACCTGTCTATATACAGAGTCTCCGCAGTGAATCACAGACTCACCTGTCTATATACAGAGTCTCCACAGTGAGTCCCAGACTCACCTGTTTATATACAGTGTCTTCACAGTGAGTCCCAGACTCACCTGTCTATATACCGAGTCTCCGCAGTGAGTCCCAGACTCACCTGTCTATATACAGAGTCCCCACAGTGAGACCCAGACTCACCTGTCAATATACAGAGTCGCTGCATTGAGTACCAGACACACCTGTCTATATACAAAGTCACCACAGTGAGTCCCAGACTCACCTTTCTATATACAGAATCTCCACAGTGAGTCGCAGACTCACCTGTCTATATACAGAGTTCCCACAGTGAGTCCCAGACACACCTGTCTATATACAGAGACCCCACAGTGAGACCCAGACTCACCTGTCTATATACAGAGTTCCCACAGTGAGTCCCAGACACACCTGTCTATATACAGAGTCTCCACAGTGAGTCCCAGACACACCTGTCTCAATACAGAGTCTCGACAGTGATTCCTACACTCACCTGTCTCTATACAGAGTCTCCGCAGTAAGTCCCAGACTCACCTGTCTATATACAGAGTCTCCACAGTGAGTCCCAGATTCACCTGTCTATA
This sequence comes from Squalus acanthias, assembly GCA_030390025.1. Classification (NCBI taxonomy): domain Eukaryota; kingdom Metazoa; phylum Chordata; class Chondrichthyes; order Squaliformes; family Squalidae; genus Squalus; species Squalus acanthias. Next base: position 230,663 of record JASTWF010000211.1, on the reverse strand, counting down.
TACAGAGTCTCCGCAGTGAATCTCAGACTCACCTGTCTATATACAGAGTCTACACAGTGAGTCCCAGACTCACCTGTCTATATACAGAGTCTTCACAGTGAGTCCCAGACTCACCTGTCTATATACAGAGTCCCCACAGTGAGTCCCAGACTCACCTTTCTATATACAGAGTTCCCACAGTGAGTCCCAGACACACCTGTCTATATACAGAGTCTCCACAGTGAATCTCAGACTTACCTGTCTATAAACAGAGACCCCACAGTGAGACCCAGACTCACCTGTCTATATACAGAATCTCCAAAGTGAGTCCCAGACTCACCTGCCTATAAACAGAGTCTCCACAGTGAGTCCCAGACTCACCTGTCTATGAGCAGAGTCTCCATAGTGAGTCCCAGAGACACCTGTCTATATACAGAATCTCCACAGTGAGTCCCAGACTAACCTGTCTACATACAGAGTCTCCACAGTGAGTCCCAGACTCACCTGTCTATATACAAAGTCTCCACAGTGAGTCCCAGACTCAGCTGTCTGTATACAGAGTCTCCACAGTGATTCCGAGACTCACCTGTCTATATACAGAATCACCACAGTGAGTCCCAGACTCACCTGTTTATAAGCAGAGTCGCCACAGTGAATCCCAGACTCACCTGACTATATAAAGAGTTTCCACAGTGAGTCCCAGACTCACCTGTCTATAAACAGAATCTCCACAGTGAGTCTCAGACACATCTGTCTATATACAGAATCTCTACAGTGAGTCCCAGACTCACCTGTCTCTATATAGAGTCCCCACAGTGAGTCCCAGACTCACCTGTCAATATACAGAGTCCCTGCATTGAGTCCCAGACACACCTGTCTATATACAGAGTCTCCACAGTGAATCCCAGACTTACCTGTCTATATACAGAGACCCCACAGTTAGAATCAGACTCACCTGTCTATATACAGAGTTCCCACAGTGAGTCCCAGACACACCTGTCTATATACGGAGTATCCACAGTGAGTCCCAGACTCACATGTCTACTAACCAAGTCTCCACAACGATTCCCAGATTCACCTGTCTATATACAGAGTCACCACAGTGAGTCCCAGACTCACCTGTCTATATACAGATTCTCCACAGTGAGTCCCAGACTAACCTGTCAACTAACCGAGTCTCCACAATGATTCCCAGAATCACCTTTCTATATACAGACTCTCCACAGTGAGTCCCATACTCACCTATTGACTAACCGAATCTCCACAATGATTCCCAGATTCACCTGTCGATATACAGAGTCTCCACAGTGAGTCCCAGACTCACCTGTCTGTATACAGAGTTTCCACAATGATTCCTACACTCACCTGTCTATATACAGAGTCTCCGCAGTGAGTCCCAGACTCACCTGTCTATATACAGAGTCTCCACAGTGAGTCCCAGATTCACCTGTCTATATACAGAGTCTCCGCAGTGAATCACAGACTCACCTGTCTATATACAGAGTCTCCACAGTGAGTCCCAGACTCACCTGTTTATATACAGTGTCTTCACAGTGAGTCCCAGACTCACCTGTCTATATACCGAGTCTCCGCAGTGAGTCCCAGACTCACCTGTCTATATACAGTGTCCCCACAGTGAGTCCCAGACTCACCTGTCAATATACAGAGTCGCTGCATTGAGTACCAGACACACCTGTCTATATACAAAGTCACCACAGTGAGTCCCAGACTCACCTTTCTATATACAGAATCTCCACAGTGAGTCCCAGACTAACCTGTCGACTAACCGAGTCTCCACAATGATTCCCAGATTCACCTTTCCATATACAGAGTCTCCACAGTGAGTCCCATACTCACCTGTCGACTAACCGAGTCTCCACAATGATTCCCAGATTCACCATTCTACATACAGAGTCTCCACAGTGAGTCCCAGACTCACCTGTCTGTATACAGAGTCTCCACAGTGAGTCCCAGACTCACCAGTCTGTATACAGAGTCTCCACAGTGAGTCCCAGACACACCTGTCTGTATACAGAGTCTCCACAGTGAGTCCCAGACTTGCCTGTCTATATACAGAGTCTCCACAGTGACTCCCAGACTCACCTGTCTATATACAGATTCTCCACAGTGAGTCCCAGACATACCTGTCTATATACAGAGTGCCACAGTGAGTCCCAGATTCACCTGTCTGTATACAGAGTCTCGACAGTGATTCCTACACTCACCTCTCTATATACAGAGTCTCCGCAGTGAGTCCCAGACTCACCTGTCAATGTACAGAGTCCCTGCATTGAGTCCCAGACACACCTGTCTATATACAGAGTCTCCACAGTGAATCCCAGACTTACCTGTCTATATACAGAGACCCCACAGTGAGACTCAGACTCACCTGTCTATATACAGAGTCACAAAAGTGAGTCCCAGACTCACCTGTCTATATACAGAGTTCCCACAGTGAGTCCCAGTCACACCTGTCTATACACAGAGTCTCCACATTGAATCCCAGACTTACCTGTCTATATACAGAGACTCCACAGTGAGACCCAGACTCACCTGTCTATATACAGAGTCTCCAAAGTGAGTCCCAGACTCACCTGCCTATAAACAGAGTCTCCACAGTGAGTCCCAGACTCACCTGTCTATGAGCAGAGTCTCCATAGTGAGTCCCAGAGACACCTGTCTATATACAGAATCTCCACAGTGAGTCCCAGACTAACCTGTCTATATACAGAGTCTCCACAGTGAGTCCCAGACTCACCTGTCTATATACAAAGTCTCCACAGTGAGTCCCAGACTCACCTGTCTATATACAGAGTCTCCACAGTGATTCCTAATCTCACCTGTCCGTATACAGAGTCACCACAGTGATTCCGAGACTCACCTGTCTATATACAGAATCACCACAGTGAGTCCCAGAGTCACCTGTTTATAAGCAGAGTCGCCACAGTGAATCCCAGACTCACCTGACTATATAAAGAGTTTCCACAGTAGACTCACCTGTCTATAAACAGAATCTCCACAGTGAGTCTCAGACACATATGTCTATATACAGAATCTCTACAGTGAGTCCCAGACTCACCTGTCTATATACAGAGGCTCCACAGTTAATCCCAGACTCACCTGTCTGTATACAGAGTCTCCACAGTGAGTCCCAGACTCACCTGTTTGCATACAGAGTCCCCACAGTGAGTCCCAGACTCACCTGTCAATATACAGAGTCCCTGCATTGAGTCCCAGACACACCTGTCTATATACAGAGTCTCCACAGTGAATCCCAGACTTACCTGTCTATATACAGAGACCCCACAGTTAGAATCAGACTCACCTGTCTATATACAGAGTTCCCACAGTGAGTCCCAGACACACCTGTCTATATACGGAGTATCCACAGTGAGTCCCAGACTCACATGTCTACTAACCAAGTCTCCACAACGATTCCCAGATTCACCTGTCTATATACAGAGTCACCACAGTGAGTCCCAGACTCACCTGTCTATATACAGATTCTCCACAGTGAGTCCCAGACTAACCTGTCAACTAACCGAGTCTCCACAATGATTCCCAGAATCACCTTTCTATATACAGACTCTCCACAGTGAGTCCCATACTCACCTATTGACTAACCGAATCTCCACAATGATTCCCAGATTCACCTGTCGATATACAGAGTCTCCACAGTGAGTCCCAGACTCACCTGTCTGTATACAGAGTTTCCACAATGATTCCTACACTCACCTGTCTATATACAGAGTCTCCGCAGTGAGTCCCAGACTCACCTGTCTATATACAGAGTCTCCGCAGTGAGTCCCAGACTCACCTGTCTATATACAGAGTCTCCACAGTGAGTCCCAGATTCACCTGTCTATATACAGAGTCTCCGCAGTGAATCACAGACTCACCTGTCTATATACAGAGTCTCCACAGTGAGTCCCAGACTCACCTGTCTATATACAGAGTCTCCACAGTGAGTCCCAGACTCACCTGTTTGCATACAGAGTCTCCACAGTGAGTCCCAGACATAACTGTCTGTATACAGAGTCCCCACAGTGAGTCCCAGACTCACCTGTCAATATACAGAATCCCTGCATTGAGTCCCAGACACACCTTTCTATATACAGAGTCTCCACAGTGAATCCCAGACTTACCTGTCTATATACAGAGTCCCCACTGTGAGTCCCAGACTCACCTGTCTATATACAGAGTCTCCAAAGTGAGTCCCAGACTCACCTGCCTATATACACAGTCACCAGAGTGAGTCCCAGACTCACCTGTCTATATACAGAGTCTCCACAGTGAGTCCCAGAGACACCTGTCTATATACAGAATCTCCACAGTGAGTCCCAGACTAACCTGTCTATATACAGTTTCTCCACAGTGAGTCCCAGACTCACCTGTCTGTATACAGAGATTCCACAGTGTTTCCGAGACTCACCTGTCTATATACAGAATCTCCACAGAGTCCCAGACTCACCTGTTTATAAGCAGAGTCGCCACAGTGAATCCCAGACTCACCTGACTATATAAAGAGTTACCACAGTGAGTCCCAGACTCACCTGTCTATAAACAGAATCTCCACAGTGAGTCCCAGACTCACTCGTCTATATACAGAGGCTCCACAGTTATTCCTAGACTCACCTGTCTGCATACAGAGTCTCCACAGTGAGTCCCAGACTCACCTGTCTGTATACAGAATCTCCACAGTGAGTCCCAGACATACCTGTCTATATACAGAGTCTCCAAAGTGAGTCCCAGACTCACCTGCCTAAAACAGAGTCTCCACAGTGAGTCCCAGACTCACCTGTCTATGAGCAGAGTCTCCATAGTGAGTCCCAGAGACACCTGTCTATATACAGAATCTCCACAGTGAGTCCCAGACTAACCTGTCTATATACAGAGTCTCCACAGTGAGTCCCAGACTCACCTGTCTATATACAAAGTCTCCACAGTGAGTCCCAGACTCACCTGTCTGTATACAGAGTCTCCACAGTGATTCCTAATCTCACCTGTCCGTATACAGAGTCACCACAGTGATTCCGAGACTCACCTGTCTATATACAGAATCACCACAGTGAGTCCCAGAGTCACCTGTTTATAAGCAGAGTCGCCACAGTGAATCCCAGACTCACCTGACTATATAAAGAGTTTCTACAGTGAGTCCCAGACTCACATGTCTATATACAGAATCTCCACAGTGAGTCTCAGACACACCTGTCTCTATACAGAATCTCTACAGTGAGTCCCAGACTCACCTGTCTATATACAGAGGCTCCACAGTGAGTCCCAGATTCACCTGTCTATATACAGAGTCTCCGCAGTGAATCTCAGACTCACCTGTCTATATACAGAGTCTACACAGTGAGTCCCAGACTCACCTGTCTATATACAGAGTCTTCACAGTGAGTCCCAGACTCACCTGTCTATATACAGAGTCCCCACAGTGAGTCCCAGACTCACCTTTCTATATACAGAGTTCCCACAGTGAGTCCCAGACACACCTGTCTATATACAGAGTCTCCACAGTGAATCTCAGACTTACCTGTCTATAAACAGAGACCCCACAGTGAGACCCAGACTCACCTGTCTATATACAGAATCTCCAAAGTGAGTCCCAGACTCACCTGTCTATGAGCAGAGTCTCCATAGTGAGTCCCAGAGACACCTGTCTATATACAGAATCTCCACAGTGAGTCCCAGACTAACCTGTCTACATACAGAGTCTCCACAGTGAGTCCCAGACTCACCTGTCTATATACAAAGTCTCCACAGTGAGTCCCAGACTCAGCTGTCTGTATACAGAGTCTCCACAGTGATTCCGAGACTCACCTGTCTATATACAGAATCACCACAGTGAGTCCCAGACTCACCTGTTTATAAGCAGAGTCGCCACAGTGAATCCCAGACTCACCTGACTATATAAAGAGTTTCCACAGTGAGTCCCAGACTCACCTGTCTATAAACAGAATCTCCACAGTGAGTCTCAGACACATCTGTCTATATACAGAATCTCTACAGTGAGTCCCAGACTCACCTGTCTCTATATAGAGTCCCCACAGTGAGTCCCAGACTCACCTGTCAATATACAGAGTCCCTGCATTGAGTCCCAGACACACCTGTCTATATACAGAGTCTCCACAGTGAATCCCAGACTTACCTGTCTATATACAGAGACCCCACAGTTAGAATCAGACTCACCTGTCTATATACAGAGTTCCCACAGTGAGTCCCAGACACACCTGTCTATATACGGAGTATCCACAGTGAGTCCCAGACTCACATGTCTACTAACCAAGTCTCCACAACGATTCCCAGATTCACCTGTCTATATACAGAGTCACCACAGTGAGTCCCAGACTCACCTGTCTATATACAGATTCTCCACAGTGAGTCCCAGACTAACCTGTCAACTAACCGAGTCTCCACAATGATTCCCAGAATCACCTTTCTATATACAGACTCTCCACAGTGAGTCCCAGACTAACCTGTCAACTAACCGAGTCTCCACAATGATTCCCAGATTCACCTTTCTATATACAGACTCTCCACAGTGAGTCCCATACTCACCTATTGACTAACCGAATCTCCACAATGATTCCCAGATTCACCTGTCGATATACAGAGTCTCCACAGTGAGTCCCAGACTCACCTGTCTGTATACAGAGTTTCCACAATGATTCCTACACTCACCTGTCTATATACAGAGTCTCCGCAGTGAGTCCCAGACTCACCTGTCTATATACAGAGTCTCCACAGTGAGTCCCAGATTCACCTGTCTATATACAGAGTCTCCGCAGTGAATCACAGACTCACCTGTCTATATACAGAGTCTCCACAGTGAGTCCCAGACTCACCTGTTTATATACAGTGTCTTCACAGTGAGTCCAAGACTCACCTGTCTATATACCGAGTCTCCGCAGTGAGTCCCAGACTCACCTGTCTATATACAGAGTCCCCACAGTGAGTCCCAGACTCACCTGTCAATATACAGAGTCGCTGCATTGAGTACCAGACACACCTGTCTATATACAAAGTCACCACAGTGAGTCCCAGACTCACCTTTCTATATACAGAATCTCCACAGTGAGTCCCAGACTAACCTGTCGACTAACCGAGTCTCCACAATGATTCCCAGATTCACCTTTCCATATACAGAGTCTCCACAGTGAGTCCCATACTCACCTGTCGACTAACCGAGTCTCCACAATGATTCCCAGATTCACCATTCTACATACAGAGTCTCCACAGTGAGTCCCAGACTCACCTGTCTGTATACAGAGTCTCCACAGTGAGTCCCAGACTCACCAGTCTGTATACAGAGTCTCCACAGTGAGTCCCAGACACACCTGTCTGTATACAGAGTCTCCACAGTGAGTCCCAGACTTGCCTGTCTATATACAGAGTCTCCACAGTGACTCCCAGACTCACCTGTCTATATACAGATTCTCCACAGTGAGTCCCAGACATACCTGTCTATATACAGAGTGCCACAGTGAGTCCCAGATTCACCTGTCTGTATACAGAGTCTCGACAGTGATTCCTACACTCACCTCTCTATATACAGAGTCTCCGCAGTGAGTCCCAGACTCACCTGTCAATGTACAGAGTCCCTGCATTGAGTCCCAGACACACCTGTCTATATACAGAGTCTCCACAGTGAATCCCAGACTTACCTGTCTATATACAGAGACCCCACAGTGAGACTCAGACTCACCTGTCTATATACAGAGTCACAAAAGTGAGTCCCAGACTCACCTGTCTATATACAGAGTTCCCACAGTGAGTCCCAGTCACACCTGTCTATACACAGAGTCTCCACATTGAATCCCAGACTTACCTGTCTATATACAGAGACTCCACAGTGAGACCCAGACTCACCTGTCTATATACAGAGTCTCCAAAGTGAGTCCCAGACTCACCTGCCTATAAACAGAGTCTCCACAGTGAGTCCCAGACTCACCTGTCTATGAGCAGAGTCTCCATAGTGAGTCCCAGAGACACCTGTCTATATACAGAATCTCCACAGTGAGTCCCAGACTAACCTGTCTATATACAGAGTCTCCACAGTGAGTCCCAGACTCACCTGTCTATATACAAAGTCTCCACAGTGAGTCCCAGACTCACCTGTCTATATACAGAGTCTCCACAGTGATTCCTAATCTCACCTGTCCGTATACAGAGTCACCACAGTGATTCCGAGACTCACCTGTCTATATACAGAATCACCACAGTGAGTCCCAGAGTCACCTGTTTATAAGCAGAGTCGCCACAGTGAATCCCAGACTCACCTGACTATATAAAGAGTTTCCACAGTAGACTCACCTGTCTATAAACAGAATCTCCACAGTGAGTCTCAGACACATATGTCTATATACAGAATCTCTACAGTGAGTCCCAGACTCACCTGTCTATATACAGAGGCTCCACAGTTAATCCCAGACTCACCTGTCTGTATACAGAGTCTCCACAGTGAGTCCCAGACTCACCTGTTTGCATACAGAGTCCCCACAGTGAGTCCCAGACTCACCTGTCAATATACAGAGTCCCTGCATTGAGTCCCAGACACACCTGTCTATATACAGAGTCTCCACAGTGAATCCCAGACTTACCTGTCTATATACAGAGACCCCACAGTTAGAATCAGACTCACCTGTCTATATACAGAGTTCCCACAGTGAGTCCCAGACACACCTGTCTATATACGGAGTATCCACAGTGAGTCCCAGACTCACATGTCTACTAACCAAGTCTCCACAACGATTCCCAGATTCACCTGTCTATATACAGAGTCACCACAGTGAGTCCCAGACTCACCTGTCTATATACAGATTCTCCACAGTGAGTCCCAGACTAACCTGTCAACTAACCGAGTCTCCACAATGATTCCCAGAATCACCTTTCTATATACAGACTCTCCACAGTGAGTCCCATACTCACCTATTGACTAACCGAATCTCCACAATGATTCCCAGATTCACCTGTCGATATACAGAGTCTCCACAGTGAGTCCCAGACTCACCTGTCTGTATACAGAGTTTCCACAATGATTCCTACACTCACCTGTCTATATACAGAGTCTCCGCAGTGAGTCCCAGACTCACCTGTCTATATACAGAGTCTCCACAGTGAGTCCCAGATTCACCTGTCTATATACAGAGTCTCCGCAGTGAATCACAGACTCACCTGTCTATATACAGAGTCTCCACAGTGAGTCCCAGACTCACCTGTTTATATACAGTGTCTTCACAGTGAGTCCCAGACTCACCTGTCTATATACCGAGTCTCCGCAGTGAGTCCCAGACTCACCTGTCTATATACAGTGTCCCCACAGTGAGTCCCAGACTCACCTGTCAATATACAGAGTCGCTGCATTGAGTACCAGACACACCTGTCTATATACAAAGTCACCACAGTGAGTCCCAGACTCACCTTTCTATATACAGAATCTCCACAGTGAGTCCCAGACTAACCTGTCGACTAACCGAGTCTCCACAATGATTCCCAGATTCACCTTTCCATATACAGAGTCTCCACAGTGAGTCCCATACTCACCTGTCGACTAACCGAGTCTCCACAATGATTCCCAGATTCACCATTCTACATACAGAGTCTCCACAGTGAGTCCCAGACTCACCTGTCTGTATACAGAGTCTCCACAGTGAGTCCCAGACTCACCAGTCTGTATACAGAGTCTCCACAGTGAGTCCCAGACACACCTGTCTGTATACAGAGTCTCCACAGTGAGTCCCAGACTTGCCTGTCTATATACAGAGTCTCCACAGTGACTCCCAGACTCACCTGTCTATATACAGATTCTCCACAGTGAGTCCCAGACATACCTGTCTATATACAGAGTGCCACAGTGAGTCCCAGATTCACCTGTCTGTATACAGAGTCTCGACAGTGATTCCTACACTCACCTCTCTATATACAGAGTCTCCGCAGTGAGTCCCAGACTCACCTGTCAATGTACAGAGTCCCTGCATTGAGTCCCAGACACACCTGTCTATATACAGAGTCTCCACAGTGAATCCCAGACTTACCTGTCTATATACAGAGACCCCACAGTGAGACTCAGACTCACCTGTCTATATACAGAGTCACAAAAGTGAGTCCCAGACTCACCTGTCTATATACAGAGTTCCCACAGTGAGTCCCAGTCACACCTGTCTATACACAGAGTCTCCACATTGAATCCCAGACTTACCTGTCTATATACAGAGACTCCACAGTGAGACCCAGACTCACCTGTCTATATACAGAGTCTCCAAAGTGAGTCCCAGACTCACCTGCCTATAAACAGAGTCTCCACAGTGAGTCCCAGACTCACCTGTCTATGAGCAGAGTCTCCATAGTGAGTCCCAGAGACACCTGTCTATATACAGAATCTCCACAGTGAGTCCCAGACTAACCTGTCTATATACAGAGTCTCCACAGTGAGTCCCAGACTCACCTGTCTATATACAAAGTCTCCACAGTGAGTCCCAGACTCACCTGTCTATATACAGAGTCTCCACAGTGATTCCTAATCTCACCTGTCCGTATACAGAGTCACCACAGTGATTCCGAGACTCACCTGTCTATATACAGAATCACCACAGTGAGTCCCAGAGTCACCTGTTTATAAGCAGAGTCGCCACAGTGAATCCCAGACTCACCTGACTATATAAAGAGTTTCCACAGTAGACTCACCTGTCTATAAACAGAATCTCCACAGTGAGTCTCAGACACATATGTCTATATACAGAATCTCTACAGTGAGTCCCAGACTCACCTGTCTATATACAGAGGCTCCACAGTTAATCCCAGACTCACCTGTCTGTATACAGAGTCTCCACAGTGAGTCCCAGACTCACCTGTTTGCATACAGAGTCTCCACAGTGAGTCCCAGACATAACTGTCTGTATACAGAGTCCCCACAGTGAGTCCCAGACTCACCTGTCAATATACAGAATCCCTGCATTGAGTCCCAGACACACCTTTCTATATACAGAGTCTCCACAGTGAATCCCAGACTTACCTGTCTATATACAGAGTCCCCACTGTGAGTCCCAGACTCACCTGTCTATATACAGAGTCTCCAAAGTGAGTCCCAGACTCACCTGCCTATATACACAGTCACCAGAGTGAGTCCCAGACTCACCTGTCTATATACAGAGTCTCCACAGTGAGTCCCAGAGACACCTGTCTATATACAGAATCTCCACAGTGAGTCCCAGACTAACCTGTCTATATACAGTTTCTCCACAGTGAGTCCCAGACTCACCTGTCTGTATACAGAGATTCCACAGTGTTTCCGAGACTCACCTGTCTATATACAGAATCTCCACAGAGTCCCAGACTCACCTGTTTATAAGCAGAGTCGCCACAGTGAATCCCAGACTCACCTGACTATATAAAGAGTTACCACAGTGAGTCCCAGACTCAACTGTCTATAAACAGAATCTCCACAGTGAGTCCCAGACTCACTCGTCTATATACAGAGGCTCCACAGTTATTCCTAGACTCACCTGTCTGCATACAGAGTCTCCACAGTGAGTCCCAGACTCACCTGTCTGTATACAGAATCTCCACAGTGAGTCCCAGACATACCTGTCTATATACAGAGTCTCCAAAGTGAGTCCCAGACTCACCTGCCTAAAACAGAGTCTCCACAGTGAGTCCCAGACTCACCTGTCTATGAGCAGAGTCTCCATAGTGAGTCCCAGAGACACCTGTCTATATACAGAATCTCCACAGTGAGTCCCAGACTAACCTGTCTATATACAGAGTCTCCACAGTGAGTCCCAGACTCACCTGTCTATATACAAAGTCTCCACAGTGAGTCCCAGACTCACCTGTCTGTATACAGAGTCTCCACAGTGATTCCTAATCTCACCTGTCCGTATACAGAGTCACCACAGTGATTCCGAGACTCACCTGTCTATATACAGAATCACCACAGTGAGTCCCAGAGTCACCTGTTTATAAGCAGAGTCGCCACAGTGAATCCCAGACTCACCTGACTATATAAAGAGTTTCTACAGTGAGTCCCAGACTCACATGTCTATATACAGAATCTCCACAGTGAGTCTCAGACACACCTGTCTCTATACAGAATCTCTACAGTGAGTCCCAGACTCACCTGTCTATATACAGAGGCTCCACAGTGAGTCCCAGATTCACCTGTCTATATACAGAGTCTCCGCAGTGAATCTCAGACTCACCTGTCTATATACAGAGTCTACACAGTGAGTCCCAGACTCACCTGTCTATATACAGAGTCTTCACAGTGAGTCCCAGACTCACCTGTCTATATACAGAGTCCCCACAGTGAGTCCCAGACTCACCTTTCTATATACAGAGTTCCCACAGTGAGTCCCAGACACACCTGTCTATATACAGAGTCTCCACAGTGAATCTCAGACTTACCTGTCTATAAACAGAGACCCCACAGTGAGACCCAGACTCACCTGTCTATATACAGAATCTCCAAAGTGAGTCCCAGACTCACCTGTCTATGAGCAGAGTCTCCATAGTGAGTCCCAGAGACACCTGTCTATATACAGAATCTCCACAGTGAGTCCCAGACTAACCTGTCTACATACAGAGTCTCCACAGTGAGTCCCAGACTCACCTGTCTATATACAAAGTCTCCACAGTGAGTCCCAGACTCAGCTGTCTGTATACAGAGTCTCCACAGTGATTCCGAGACTCACCTGTCTATATACAGAATCACCACAGTGAGTCCCAGACTCACCTGTTTATAAGCAGAGTCGCCACAGTGAATCCCAGACTCACCTGACTATATAAAGAGTTTCCACAGTGAGTCCCAGACTCACCTGTCTATAAACAGAATCTCCACAGTGAGTCTCAGACACATCTGTCTATATACAGAATCTCTACAGTGAGTCCCAGACTCACCTGTCTCTATATAGAGTCCCCACAGTGAGTCCCAGACTCACCTGTCAATATACAGAGTCCCTGCATTGAGTCCCAGACACACCTGTCTATATACAGAGTCTCCACAGTGAATCCCAGACTTACCTGTCTATATACAGAGACCCCACAGTTAGAATCAGACTCACCTGTCTATATACAGAGTTCCCACAGTGAGTCCCAGACACACCTGTCTATATACGGAGTATCCACAGTGAGTCCCAGACTCACATGTCTACTAACCAAGTCTCCACAACGATTCCCAGATTCACCTGTCTATATACAGAGTCACCACAGTGAGTCCCAGACTCACCTGTCTATATACAGATTCTCCACAGTGAGTCCCAGACTAACCTGTCAACTAACCGAGTCTCCACAATGATTCCCAGAATCACCTTTCTATATACAGACTCTCCACAGTGAGTCCCAGACTAACCTGTCAACTAACCGAGTCTCCACAATGATTCCCAGATTCACCTTTCTATATACAGACTCTCCACAGTGAGTCCCATACTCACCTATTGACTAACCGAATCTCCACAATGATTCCCAGATTCACCTGTCGATATACAGAGTCTCCACAGTGAGTCCCAGACTCACCTGTCTGTATACAGAGTTTCCACAATGATTCCTACACTCACCTGTCTATATACAGAGTCTCCGCAGTGAGTCCCAGACTCACCTGTCTATATACAGAGTCTCCACAGTGAGTCCCAGATTCACCTGTCTATATACAGAGTCTCCGCAGTGAATCACAGACTCACCTGTCTATATACAGAGTCTCCACAGTGAGTCCCAGACTCACCTGTTTATATACAGTGTCTTCACAGTGAGTCCAAGACTCACCTGTCTATATACCGAGTCTCCGCAGTGAGTCCCAGACTCACCTGTCTATATACAGAGTCCCCACAGTGAGTCCCAGACTCACCTGTCAATATACAGAGTCGCTGCATTGAGTACCAGACACACCTGTCTATATACAAAGTCACCACAGTGAGTCCCAGACTCACCTTTCTATATACAGAATCTCCACAGTGAGTCCCAGACTAACCTGTCGACTAACCGAGTCTCCACAATGATTCCCAGATTCACCTTTCCATATACAGAGTCTCCACAGTGAGTCCCATACTCACCTGTCGACTAACCGAGTCTCCACAATGATTCCCAGATTCACCATTCTACATACAGAGTCTCCACAGTGAGTCCCAGACTCACCTGTCTGTATACAGAGTCTCCACAGTGAGTCCCAGACTCACCAGTCTGTATACAGAGTCTCCACAGTGAGTCCCAGACACACCTGTCTGTATACAGAGTCTCCACAGTGAGTCCCAGACTTGCCTGTCTATATACAGAGTCTCCACAGTGACTCCCAGACTCACCTGTCTATATACAGATTCTCCACAGTGAGTCCCAGACATACCTGTCTATATACAGAGTGCCACAGTGAGTCCCAGATTCACCTGTCTGTATACAGAGTCTCGACAGTGATTCCTACACTCACCTCTCTATATACAGAGTCTCCGCAGTGAGTCCCAGACTCACCTGTCAATGTACAGAGTCCCTGCATTGAGTCCCAGACACACCTGTCTATATACAGAGTCTCCACAGTGAATCCCAGACTTACCTGTCTATATACAGAGACCCCACAGTGAGACTCAGACTCACCTGTCTATATACAGAGTCACAAAAGTGAGTCCCAGACTCACCTGTCTATATACAGAGTTCCCACAGTGAGTCCCAGTCACACCTGTCTATACACAGAGTCTCCACATTGAATCCCAGACTTACCTGTCTATATACAGAGACTCCACAGTGAGACCCAGACTCACCTGTCTATATACAGAGTCTCCAAAGTGAGTCCCAGACTCACCTGCCTATAAACAGAGTCTCCACAGTGAGTCCCAGACTCACCTGTCTATGAGCAGAGTCTCCATAGTGAGTCCCAGAGACACCTGTCTATATACAGAATCTCCACAGTGAGTCCCAGACTAACCTGTCTATATACAGAGTCTCCACAGTGAGTCCCAGACTCACCTGTCTATATACAAAGTCTCCACAGTGAGTCCCAGACTCACCTGTCTATATACAGAGTCTCCACAGTGATTCCTAATCTCACCTGTCCGTATACAGAGTCACCACAGTGATTCCGAGACTCACCTGTCTATATACAGAATCACCACAGTGAGTCCCAGAGTCACCTGTTTATAAGCAGAGTCGCCACAGTGAATCCCAGACTCACCTGACTATATAAAGAGTTTCCACAGTGAGTCACAGACTCACCTGTCTATAAACAGAATCTCCACAGTGAGTCTCAGACACATATGTCTATATACAGAATCTCTACAGTGAGTCCCAGACTCACCTGTCTATATACAGAGGCTCCACAGTTAATCCCAGACTCACCTGTCTGTATACAGAGTCTCCACAGTGAGTCCCAGACTCACCTGTTTGCATACAGAGTCTCCACAGTGAGTCCCAGACATAACTGCCTGTATACAGAGTCCCCACAGTGAGTCCCAGACTCACCTGTCAATATACAGAGTCCCTGCATTGAGTCCCAGACACACCTTTCTATATACAGAGTCTCCACAGTGAATCCCAGACTTACCTGTCTATATACAGAGTCCCCACTGTGAGTCCCAGACTCACCTGTCTATATACAGAGTCTCCAAAGTGAGTCCCAGACTCACCTGCCTATATACACAGTCACCAGAGTGAGTCCCAGACTCACCTGTCTATATACAGAGTCTCCACAGTGAGTCCCAGAGACACCTGTCTATATACAGAATCTCCACAGTGAGTCCCAGACTAACCTGTCTATATACAGTTTCTCCACAGTGAGTCCCAGACTCACCTGTCTGTATACAGAGATTCCACAGTGTTTCCGAGACTCACCTGTCTATATACAGAATCTCCACAGAGTCCCAGACTCACCTGTTTATAAGCAGAGTCGCCACAGTGAATCCCAGACTCACCTGACTATATAAAGAGTTACCACAGTGAGTCCCAGACTCACCTGTCTATAAACAGAATCTCCACAGTGAGTCCCAGACTCACTCGTCTATATACAGAGGCTCCACAGTTATTCCTAGACTCACCTGTCTGCATACAGAGTCTCCACAGTGAGTCCCAGACTCACCTGTCTGTATACAGAATCTCCACAGTGAGTCCCAGACATACCTGTCTATATACAGAGTCTCCAAAGTGAGTCCCAGACTCACCTGCCTAAAACAGAGTCTCCACAGTGAGTCCCAGACTCACATGTCTATGAGCAGAGTCTCCATAGTGAGTCCCAGAGACACCTGTCTATATACAGAATCTCCACAGTGAGTCCCAGACTAACCTGTCTATATACAGAGTCTCCACAGTGAGTCCCAGACTCACCTGTCTATATACAAAGTCTCCACAGTGAGTCCCAGACTCACCTGTCTGTATACAGAGTCTCCACAGTGATTCCTAATCTCACCTGTCCGTATACAGAGTCACCACAGTGATTCCGAGACTCACCTGTCTATATACAGAATCACCACAGTGAGTCCCAGAGTCACCTGTTTATAAGCAGAGTCGCCACAGTGAATCCCAGACTCACCTGACTATATAAAGAGTTTCTACAGTGAGTCCCAGACTCACATGTCTATATACAGAATCTCCACAGTGAGTCTCAGACACACCTGTCTCTATACAGAATCTCTACAGTGAGTCCCAGACTCACCTGTCTATATACAGAGGCTCCACAGTTATTCCCAGACTCACCTGTCTGTATACAGAGTCTCCACAGTGAGTCCCAGACTCACCTGTTTGCATACAGAGTCTCCACAGTGAGTCCCAGACATACCTGTCTGTATACAGAGTCCCCACAGTGAGTCCCAGACACACCTGTCTATATACAGAGTACCCACAGTGAGTCCCAGACACACCTGTCTATATACAGAGTCTCCACAGTGAATCCCAGACTTACCTGTCTATATACAGAGACCCCACAGTGAGACCCAGACTCACCTGTCTATATACAGAGTCTTCAAAGTGAGTCCCATACTCACCTGCCTATATACAGAGTCTCCACAGTGAGTCCCAGACTCACCTGTCTATATACAGAGTCTCCACAGTGAGTCCCAGACTAACCTGTCTATATACAGAGTCTCCACAGTGAGTCCCAGACTCGCCTGTCTATATACAGAGTCTCCACAGTGAGTCCCAGACTCACCTGTCTATATACAGAGTCTCCACAGTGAGTCCCAGACACACCTGTCTATATACAGAGTCTCCACAGTGAGTCGCAGACTAACCTGTCTATATACAGAGTCTCCACAGTGAGTCCCAGACTCGCCTGTCTCAATACAGAGTCTCCACAGTGAGTCCCAGACTCACCTGTCTATGTGCAGTCTCCACAGTGAGTCCCAGACACACCTGTCTATATACAGAGACCCCACAGTGAGACCCAGACTCACCTGTCTATATACAGAGTTCCCACAGTGAGTCCCAGACACACCTGTCTATATACAGAGTCTCCACAGTGAGTCCCAGACTCACCAGTCTGTATACAGAGTCTCCACAGTGAGTCCCAGACTCACCTGTCTGCATACAGTGTCTCCACAGTGAGTCACAGACAAACCTGTCTGTATACAGATTCTCCACAGTGAGTCCCAGACATATCTGTCTATATACAGAGTCTCCACAGTGAGTCCCAGACACACCTGTCTCAATACAGAGTCTCGACAGTGATTCCTACACTCACCTGTCTCTATACAGAGTCTCCGCAGTAAGTCCCAGACTCACCTGTCTATATACAGAGTCTCCACAGTGAGTCCCAGATTCACCTGTCTATATACAGAGTCTCCGCAGTGAATCTCAGACTCACCTGTCTATATACAGAGTCTACACAGTGAGTCCCAGACTCACCTGTCTATATACAGAGTCTTCACAGTGAGTCCCAGACTCACCTGTCTATATACAGAGTCCCCACAGTGAGTACCAGACTCACCTTTCTATATACAGAGTTCCCACAGTGAGTCCCAGACACACCTGTCTATATACAGAGTCTCCACAGTGAATCCCATACTTACCTGTCTATAAACAGAGACCCCACAGTGAGTCCCAGACTCACCTGTCTATATACAGAGTCTCCAAAGTGAGTCCCAGACTCACCTGCCTATAAACAGAGTCTCCACAGTGAGTCCCAGACTCACCTGTCTATGAGCAGAGTCTCCATAGTGAGTCCCAGAGACACCTGTCTATATACAGAATCTCCACAGTGAGTCCCAGACTAACCTGTCTATATACAGAGTCTCCACAGTGAGTCCCAGACTAACCTGTCTATATACAAAGTCTCCACAGTGAGTCCCAGACTCACCTGTCTATATACAGAGTCTCCACAGTGATTCCGAGACTCACCTGTCTATATACAGAATCACCACAGTGAGTCCCAGACTCACCTGTTTATAAGCAGAGTCGCCACAGTGAATCCCAGACTCACCTGACTATATAAAGAGTTTCCACAGTGAGTCCCAGACTCACCTGTCTATAAACAGAATCTCCACAGTGAGTCTCAGACACATCTGTCTATATACAGAATCTCTACAGTGAGTCCCAGACTCACCTGTCTCTATACAGAGTCCCCACAGTGAGTCCCAGACTCACCTGTCAATATACAGAGTCCCTGAATTGAGTCCCAGACACACCTGTCTATATACAGAGTCTCCACAGTGAATCCCAGACTTACCTGTCTATATACAGAGACCCCACAGTTAGAATCAGACTCACCTGTCTATATACAGAGTTCCCACAGTGAGTCCCAGACTCACCTGTCTATGAGCAGAGTCTCCACAGTGAGTCCCAGAGACACCTGTCTATATACAGATTCTCCACAGTGAGTCCCAGACTCACATGTCTACTAACCAAGTCTCCACAACGATTCCCAGATTCACCTGTCTATATACAGAGTCACCACAGTGAGTCCCAGACTCACCTGTCGACTAACCGAGTCTCCACAATGATTCCCAGATTCACCTTTCTATATACAGACTCTCCACAGTGAGTCCCATACTCACCTATTGACTAACCGAATCTCCACAATGATTCCCAGATTCACCTGTCTATATACAGAGTCTCCACAGTGAGTCCCAGACTCACCTGTCTGTATACAGAGTCTCCACAATGATTCCTACACTCACCTGTCTATATACAGAGTCTCCGCAGTGATTCCCGGACTCACCTGTCTATATACAGAGTCTCCACAGTGAGTCCCAGATTCACCTGTCTATATACAGAGTCTCCGCAGTGAATCACAGACTCACCTGTCTATATACAGAGTCTCCACAGTGAGTCCCAGACTCACCTGTCTATATACAGAGTCTTCACAGTGAGTCCCAGACTCACCTGTCTATATACAGAGTCTCCGCAGTGAGTCCCAGACTCACCTGTCTATATACAGAGTCCCCACAGTGAGTCCCAGACTCACCTGTCAATATACAGAGTCGCTGCATTGAGTACCAGACACACCTGTCTATATACAAAGTCACCACAGTGAGTCCCAGACTCACCTTTCTATATACAGAATCTCCACAGTGAGTCCCAGACTAACCTGTCGACTAACCGAGTCTCCACAATGATTCCCAGATTCACCTTTCCATATACAGAGTCTCCACAGTGAGTCCCATACTCACCTGTCGACTAACCGAGTCTCCACAATGATTCCCAGATTCACCATTCTATATACAGAGTCTCCACAGTGAGTCCCAGACTCACCTGTCTGTATACAGAGTCTCCACAGTGAGTCCCAGACTCACCAGTCTGTATACAGAGTCTCCACAGTGAGTCCCAGACACACCTGTCTGTATACAGAGTCTCCACAGTGAGTCCCAGACTTGCCTGTCTATATACAGAGTCTCCACAGTGACTCCCAGACTCACCTGTCTATATACAGATTCTCCACAGTGAGTCCCAGACATACCTGTCTATATACAGAGTGCCACAGTGAGTCCCAGATTCACCTGTCTGTATACAGAGTCTCGACAGTGATTCCTACACTCACCTCTCTATATACAGTCTCCGCAGTGAGTCCCAGACTCACCTGTCAATGTACAGAGTCCCTGCATTGAGTCCCAGACACACCTGTCTATATACAGAGTCTCCACAGTGAGTCCCAGACTTGCCTGTCTATATACAGAGTCTCCACAGTGACTCCCAGACTCACCTGTCTATATACAGATTCTCCACAGTGAGTCCCAGACATACCTGTCTATATACAGAGTGCCCACAGTGAGTCCCAGACTCACCTGTCTGTATACAGAGTCTCGACAGTGATTCCAACACTCACCTCTCTATATACAGAGTCTCCGCAGTGAGTCCCAGACTCACCTGTCTATATACAGAGTCCCCACAGTGAGTCCCAGACTCACCTGTCAATGTACAGAGTCCCTGCATTGAGTCCCAGACACACCTGTCTATATACAGAGTCTCCACAGTGAATCCCAGACTTACCTGTCTCTATACAGAGACCCCACAGTGAGACTCAGACTCACCTGTCTATATACAGAGTCACAAAAGTGAGTCCCAGACACACCTGTCTATATACAGAGTTCCCACAGTGAGTCCCAGACACACCTGTCTATACACAGAGTCTCCACATTGAATCCCAGACTTACCTGTCTATATACAGAGAATCCACAGTGAGACCCAGACTCACCTGTCTATATACAGAGTCTCCAAAGTGACTCCCAGTCTCACCTGCCTATAAACAGAGTCTCCACAGTCAGTCCCAGACTCACCTGTCTATGAGCAGAGTCTCCATAGTGAGTCCCAGAGACACTTGTCTATATACAGAGTCTCCACAGTGAGTCCCAGACTCACCTGTCTATATACAGAGTCCCCACAGTGAGTCCCAGACTCACCTTTCTATATACAGAGTTCCCACAGTGAGTCCCAGACACACCTGTCTATATACAGAGTCTCCACAGTGAATCCCATACTTACCTGTCTATAAACAGAGACCCCACAGTGAGACCCAGACTCACCTGTCTATATACAGAGTCTCCAAAGTGAGTCCCAGACTCACCTGCCTATAAACAGAGTCTCCACAGTGAGTCCCAGACTCACCTGTCTATGAGCAGAGTCTCCATAGTGAGTCCCAGAGACACCTGTCTATATACAGAGTCTCCACAGAGATTCCTAGACTCACCTGTCTATATACAGAATCACCACAGTGAGTCCCAGACTCACCTGTTTGTAAGCAGAGTCGCCACAGTGAATCCCAGACTCACCTGACTATATAAAGAGTTTCCACAGTGAGTCCCAGACTCACCTGTCTATAAACAGAATCTCCACAGTGAGTCTCAGACACATCTGTCTATATACAGAGTCTCGACAGTGATTCCTACACTCACCTCTCTATATACAGAGTCTCCGCAGTGAGTCCCAGACTCACCTGTCTATATACAGAGTCCCCACAGTGAGTCCCAGACTCACCTGTCAATGTACAGAGTCCCTGCATTGAGTCCCAGACTCACCTGTCTATATACAGAGTCACAAAAGTGAGTCCCAGACTCACCTGTCTATATACAGAGTTCCCACAGTGAGTCCCAGACACACCTGTCTATACACAGAGTCTCCACATTGAATCCCAGACTTACCTGTCTATATACAGAGAATCCACAGTGAGACCCAGACTCACCTGTCTATATACAGAGTCTCCAAAGTGACTCCCAGTCTCACCTGCCTATAAACAGAGTCTCCACAGTCAGTCCCAGACTCACCTGTCTATGAGCAGAGTCTCCACAGTGAGTCCCAGACTCACCTGTCTATATACAGAGTCTCCACAGTGATTCCTAATCTCACCTGTCCGTATACAGAGTCACCACAGTGATTCCGAGACTCACCTGTCTATATACAGAATCACCACAGTGAGTCCCAGAGTCACCTGTTTATAAGCAGAGTCGCCACAGTGAATCCCAGACTCACCTGACTATATAAAGAGTTTCCACAGTGAGTCCCAGACTCACATGTCTATATACAGAATCTCCACAGTGAGTCTCAGACACACCTGTCTCTATACAGAATCTCTACAGTGAGTCCCAGACTCACCTGTCTATATACAGAGGCTCCACAGTTATTCCCAGACTCACCTGTCTGTATACAGAGTCTCCACAGTGAGACCCAGACTCACCTGTCTATAAACAGAGTCTCCACAGTGAGTCCCAGACTCACCTGTCTATGAGCAGAGTCTCCATAGTGAGTCCCAGAGACACCTGTCTATATACAGAGTCTCCACAGTGAGTCCCAGACTTACCTGTTTATATACAGATTCTCCACAGTGAGTCCCAGACTCACCTGTCTACGAACCAAGTCTCCACAATGATTCCCAGATTCACCTGTCTATTTCCAGAGTCACCACAGTGAGTCCCAGACTCACCTGTCTATATACAGAGTCTCCACAGTGAGTCCCATACTCACCTGTCGACTAACCGAATCTCCACAATGATTCCCAGATTCACCTTTCTGTATACAGAGTCTCCACAGTGAGTCCCAGACTCACCTGTCTGTATACAGAGTCTCCACAGTGAGTCCCAGACACACCTGTCTGTATACAGAGTCTCCACAGTGATTCCCAGACTCGCCTGTCTATATACAGAGTCTCCACAGTGAGTCCCAGACACACCTGTCTATATACAGAGTCCCTGCATTGAGTCCCTGACACACCTGTCTATATACAGATTCTCCACAGTGAGTCCCAGACATACCTGTCTGTATACAGAGTCTCCACAGTGAGTCCCAGACT
Organism: Squalus acanthias; assembly: GCA_030390025.1. Classification (NCBI taxonomy): domain Eukaryota; kingdom Metazoa; phylum Chordata; class Chondrichthyes; order Squaliformes; family Squalidae; genus Squalus; species Squalus acanthias. The sequence goes on along the minus strand of JASTWF010000211.1, from coordinate 208,000 downwards.
CACCTGTCTGTATAGAGTCTCCACAGTGATTCCTACACTCACCTGTCTATATACAGAGTCTCCACAGTGAGTCCCAGATTCACCTGTCTATATACAGAGTCTCCACAGTTAGTCCCAGATTCACCTGTCCATATACAGACTCTCCGCAGTGAGTCCCAGACTCACCTCTCTATATGCAGAGTCTCCACAGTGAGTCCCAGGCTCACCTGTCTTTATACAGAGTCTTCACAGTGATTCCTAGACTCACCTGTCTGTATACAGAGTCTCCACAGTGAGTCCCAGACTCACCTGTCTGTATACAGAGTCTTCACAGTGATTCCTAGACTCACCTGTCTGTATACAGAGTCTCCGCAGTTAGTCCCAGACTCACCTGTCTATATACAGAGTCTCCACAGTGAGTCCCAGACTCACCTGTCTATATACAGAGTCTCCGCAGTGTGAGCCAGACTCACCTGTTCAAACACACGGGCCGATTTTCCACAGCTACTTTAGGTGCCAAAGAACCTCCAAGGTGGCAAAGATGTGGTCTTGAGCTGCAATGCCAGTTTAGCACACCTTAAGTGCAAGAGGCCTTCTTGGTAAAGGAGTTGAAGACGAACTGCCACCCGGAGTATGATTATGGTGCTGATTGACAATTAAATTGCCAGCTAGCGACCATTAAAGAGGCTGCCCGTAATCTTTGTGGCTAACGCTTCAATTAACTACCTTTCCTAATAGCGACTAGCTGAACTGGAGTAAACAAATTGTTGCTGAGGATTTCGAGCACTACTTAAAGCTATGCTCAGCTTTCCCTGTTCACTTGCTGCTAGAGATCGACTGACTCCACTGAGTTTGAAGAGAACTTTTGAGACCCATCGGGAGACTTTCTAGGACACTTAATCAAGACTTCACCAAGCCTTTTATAGTCCCACTGCCGCCGCTGAAACTCCCGCCGCGCCCGTGTTATGCTCCTCTTGCTCCATGTGGGAATTCAGGGATGCTGCCAGTGTCCCTGGGGACCATGTGTGCGAGAAATGCATCCAGCTGCAGCTACTTGTAGACCGCATTGCGGCGCTCGAGCTGCGGGTGGATGAGTTTTGGAGCATACGCGATGCTGAGAGGGTCGTGGATAGTACGTTTAGCGAGTTGGTCACGCCGCAGGGTAGGGCTGCACAGGCAGAAGGGAAATGGGTGACCATCAGGCGGAGCAGCAGAGGCAGGCTGGAAGTACAGGTGTCCCCTGCGGTCATCCCCCTTTCAAACAGGTATACCGATTTGGATACTGTTGATGAGGATGACTCACTAGGGGAGAGCGGCAGCAGCCGACTTCCTGGCACCAGGGTTGCTTCTGCTGCTCAGAAAGGGAGGAAAAAGAGTGGGAGAGCAATAGTGGTAGGGGATTCTATCATAAGGGGAACAGATAGGCGTTTCTGTGTCCATAAACGTGACTCCAGGATGGTTTGTTGCCTCCCTGGGGCCAGGGTCATGGATGTCACTGAGCGGCTATTGGGCATTCTTAAGGGGGAGTGTGAGCAGGCAGAGGTCACATTGGGACCAACGACATAGGTAGGAAGGGGGATGAGATCCTGCATCAAGAATTTATGGAGCTAGGCAGCAGATTAAAAAGCAGGACCTCAAAGGTTGTAATCTCTGGATTACTCCCAGTGCCACATGCTAGTGAGTATAGGAATAGGAGGATAGAACAGATGAATGCGTGGCTAAAGAGTTGGTGCAGGAGGGAGGGTTTTAGTTTCCTGGATCACTGGGCCTGCTTCTGGGGAAGGTGGGACTTGTACAAGTCGGACGGTTTGCACCTGAACCAGAGCGGGACAAATATCCTTGCGGGGAGGTTTGCTAGCACTGTTGGGAGGGGTTTAAACTAACTTGGCAGGGGGATGGGATACAGAGTGAAGCTACAATAGGGGGTGATGTACAGTCAAATATAGAGAAAAAAACAAGTCAGCTTGGAAGACAGGGCAAACATGTAAGAGCAAGGCTGGAAGGCATCTATTTTAATGCAAGGAGTCTAGCGAATAAGGTGGATGAACTGAAGGTGTTGATAAACACATGGGAGTATGATATTGTTGCTATCACGGAGACATGGTTGAGGGAGGGGCAAGACTGGCAGCTCAATATTCCGGGGTACAGAATCTTCAGGCGAGACAGAGGGGGAGGTATAAGAGGAGGGGGTGTCGCAATATTAATTAAGGAATCAATTACTGCCATAAGGAGGGATGATATATTAGCAGGTTCCTCCAATGAGGCTATATGGGTGGAGCTTAAAAACAAAAAGGGGGCAAGCACTTTGCTGGGAGCGTACTATAGGCCCCCAAACAGTCAGGGAGAGATAGAGGAACAGATATGCAGGCAAATCTCAGAGAAATGTGCAAATAATAGGGTTGTTGAGGCTGCCGCGAAACACGAATGGAGGCTGAATCCATATGTGGAAAACAAGAAACTTTAATTCACTGCATGGCATACAAAATGGCTGAGAAAGCTGCTCCCAGAATTCTCTGGAAAAACCCTGAAGCCCCGCCCACTCCTGTCTTAAAGGTAAGGTGCCTTAAAGGGAAGGTTCACCGATATATTGTCCACAGACGGAAAAGTGGGTTATACCCGTTTAGGTGGCGATCCGCCACACAGCTCCCCCCAGAATCCGCTTAGGAGGTGTGGACGAGACGGTGCGGTGGTCTGATGGGCGGGCCGGAGCGGCTATTGTAGGACGCCGGTGGATGTGGAACGGCCGGGCGTGGAGCAGCCGGGTGAACCGGCTTGAGGGCAGGTCGGCCGCGTGGAGGTGGACGAGCTACAGGGACCTGCTCACCGGGCTCCGAGTGTGCTGGCTTGAGTCGGTCAACCGACACTTTTTTGGTCCTGTCGCCCACTTGCAGGGTGAAAAATTTGTCCCCAGCCTGTAGCACCTTGTACGGCCCGTCGTACGGGGGTTGAAGGGGTCCGCAGTGGGCGTCGTGCCAGACGAAAACAAACCGTGCCTGGTGCAGTCTTAGTGGGACGTGTGAGGTGGATTCGCCGTGTCGAGCAATGGGCACCGGGGCGAACTGCAGCGCCGGTGAGGCGAAGTCGTGGCGTTGCTGGTCGGCTGACCAGGGTGTCGTGGCGGTGGGAAGGAACTCGCCGGGTACGCGCAGCGGCTGACCGTACACGAGCTCTGCTGCCGATGCGTGGAGGTCTTCTTTAACCGCGGTGCGCAGGCCGAGGAGGACCCATGGAAGTCAGTTGGTCCAGGCGCCATCCTGGAGGCTGGCTCGAAGAGATGCCTTCAAGGATCTGTGGAACTGCTCACACAGTCCGTTGGCTTGGGGGTGGTATGCTGTGGTGCGGTGAATGGTCACCCCGAGATTGCGTGCAACGGCGGTCCAGAGTTCAGAGGTAAATTGCGGACCTCTGTCCGACGTCATGTCGGAGGGGACGCCGAACCGTGTGACCCAGGTGCTGACGAAGGCTCTGGCGATGTCGGCGGTGGTGGTAGAGGTCAGTGGAATTGCCTCAGGCCAGCGTGTGGTGCAGTCAACGATGGTCAGCAAGTGCGTGTGGCCTTGCGACGGCGGCAGGGGCCCGACGATGTCCACGTGGATGTGGTCGAATCTCCGCGAGGGGATGATAAACTCGAGGGGTGCTTTCGTGTGTTGCTGTACCTTGGCCCATTGGCAGGCTAGGCAGGAGTTGGCCCAAGTACGCACATCCTTGCGAAGGCCGCGCCAGACGAAGCGGTTGGCTAACAATTTGATGGATGCGCGGGCGCTGGGGTGGGAGAGGTTGTGGAGAATGCGCAAATAGAGGTAAATGAATACGATTTGATTGGGATTGCAGAAACATGGCTCCAGGGTGGCCAAGGCTGGGAACTCAACATCCAGGGTTATTCAATATTTAGGAAAGATAGGCAAAAAAGAAAGGGAGGTGGGGTAGCATTGCTGGTTAAAGAGGGGATTAACACAATTGAAAGGAAGGATATTAGCTCTGATGATGCGGAATCTGTATGGGTAGAACTGAGAAATAACAAGGGGCAGAAAACGTTAGTGGGAGTGGTATATAGACCTCCAAACAGTAATACGGAGGTTGGGGACGGCATTAAAAGGGAAATTAGAGAAGCATGCAGTAAGGGCACAGCAGTCATCATGGGTGACTTTAATTTACATATAGATTGGGCTAACCAAATTAGTAAAAATACTGTGGAGGAGGAATTCCTAGAATGTTTACGAGATGGTTTTCTGGAACAATATGTCGAGGAACCAACCAGAGATCAGGCCATCTTAGACTGGGTATTATGCAACGAGAAAGGATTAATTAGCAATCTTGTTGTACGAGGCCCCTTGGGTCAGAGTGATCATAATATGATAGAATTCTTCATTAGGATGGAGAGTGAAGTAGTTGAATCAGAGACTAGGGTCCTGAATTTAAATAAAGGAAACTACGATGGTATGAGGCGCGAATTGGGTAGGATTGATTGGGGAATGTCACTCAAGGGGTTGACGGTGGATAGGCAATGGCAAACATTCAAAGACTGCATGGATGAACTACAGAATTTGTACATCCCAGTGTGGCATAAGAATAAAACAAAAAGGGTGACTCAACCGTGGCTAACAAGGGAAATTAGGGATAGCATAAGATCCAAGGAGAGGGCATATAAATTGGCCAGAAAAAGCGGTAGCCCTGAGGATTGGGAGCAGTTTAGGATTCAACAAAGGAGGACAAAGGGATTAATTAAGAAGGGGAAAATAGAATATGAAAGTAAGCTTGCTGGGAACATAAAAATTGACTGTAAGAGCTTTTATGGATATGTGAAGAGAAAAAGATTAGTGAAATCAAGTGTAGGTCCCTTGCAGTCAGAAGCGGGGGAAGTTATAATGGGGAACAAAGAAATGGCAGCCCAATTAAATGCATATTTTGGTTCTGTCTTCACAAAGGAGGACACAAATAACCTCCCAGAGATGTTGGAGAACATACGGTCTGATGAAAGGGAGGAACTGAAAGAAATCAGTATTTGCAGGGAAATGGTGTTAGGGAAATTGTCGGTATTGAAGGCCGATAAATACCCAGGGCCTGATAATCTACATCCTAGGGTACTTAAGGAAGTGGCCCTAGAAATAGTAGATGCATTGCTGATCATCTTCCAACATTCGATGGAATCTGGAACTGTACCCATGGATTGGAGGGTAGCTAATGTTACCCCACTATTCAAAAAGGGTGGTAGAGAGAAAGCGGGGAATTACAGACCGGTAAGCCTGACATCGGTAGTGGGGAAAATGCTAGAGTCCATTATAAAGGATGTAATAGCTGAGCATTTGAAAAACAGTGACAGGATCGGACAAAGTCAACATGGATTTACAAAAGGTAAATCGTGCTTGACTAATCTACTGGAATTTTTTGAGGATGTTACTGGGAAAATAGATAAGGGAGAACCAGTAGATGTGGTGTATTTGGACTTTCAAAAGGCTTTCGATAAGGTCCCGCATAAGAGATTAGCGGGTAAAGTTAAGGCACATGGGATTGGGGGCAAGGTATTGACTTGGATAGAGAACTGGTTGGCGGACAGAAAGCAGAGAGTAGGAATTAATAGGTCTTTTTCCGAGTGGCAAGCAGTGACTAGTGGGGTACCGCAGGGATCGGTCCTTGGACCCCAGCTATTCACAATATACATTAATGATCTAGATAAGGGAATTAAATGTAATATCTCCAAGTTTGCAGATGACACAAAGCTGGGTGGGAGTGTGTGCAGCGAGGAGAATAGCGAGAAACTCCAGGATGATCTGGACAGGTTGGGTGAGTGGGCAGAAGCGTGGCAGATGCAATATAACGTGGATAAGTGCGAGGTTATCCACTTTGGTGTCAAAAACAGAAAGGCAGACTATTATCTGAATGGCAATAGATTGGGAGAAGGGGAAGTGCAACGAGACCTGGGTGTCCTTGTGCACCAGTCGCTGAAAGTAAGCATGCAGGTGCAGCAGGTGGTGAAGAAGCCAAATGGTATGTTGGCCTTCATAGCGAAAGGGTTTGAGTATAGGAACAGGGATGTCCTGCTGCAGTTGTACAGGGCCTTGGTGAGACCACACCTTGAGTACTGTGTGCAGTTTTGGTCGCCTTATCTGAGGAAGGATGTTCTTGCCATGGAAGGAGTTCAGCGAAGATTCACAAGGCTGATACCTGGGATGGCAGGAATGACATATGAGGAGAGATTGGGTCGATTGGGCTTATACTCACTGGAGTATAGAAGAATGAGAGGGGATCTCATCGAAACATATAAAATTCTGACAGGTCTGGACAAACTAGATGCAGGAAGAATGTTCCCGATGGTCGGAGAGTCCAGAACCAGGGGTCATAATCTATGGATAACGGGTAAACCATTTAGGACAGAAATGAGGAAGAATTTCTTCACCCAGAGAGTGGTGAACCTGTGGAATTCTCTACCACAGAAGGTAGTTGAGGTGAAGTCATTAAATATATTCAAGGATGAGTTAGATATATTTCTTAAAGCTAAAGGTATCAAGGGATATGGGGAGAAGGCAGGTACAGGGTACTGAGTTTAGATGATCAGCCATGATCTCATCGAATGGCGGAGCAGGCTCGAGGGGCCGAATGGCCTACTCCTGCTCCTATCTTCTATGTTTCTATGTTTCTATGAATACCCGGCGGCGCCAGGACGCTGGGACGACGGGCCGAGGTTGACATAGGCATATGTCGCACTTGACCGTGACTGCGGTCGGGCCACAGGCGACTTCGGCCAGGCGTAGCCCTGGTAGGTTGGTGGGTGCGGAGAGCAGATCAGGGTCGGTGATCTGGTCTGCTGCGAGTTGAGCGTAGTCGACTGCTAGCTGTGCAGCATGGATGGCGGGGCGGGAGAGGCAGTCGGCTACCACATTGTCTCGGCCGAGACGTGTTGGATGTCCATGGTGAACTCGGACACTGCCGCGAGCTGGCGCTGCTGCCTGGCGGACCAGGGGTCGGTTGTCCTTGCCATTGCGAATGTCAGGGGCTTGTGGTCGACAAACGCCGTGAAGGGGTGGCCCTCAAGCAAAAACCGGAAATGGCGGACCGCCAGGAACAGCGCGAGGAGCTCGTGGTCGAAGGTGCTGTACTTGACCTCCGGGGGGCGTAGTTGGCGGCTGAAGAAGGCAAGTGGTTGCCAGGCGCCGTCGACCCACTGCTCATACACGGCGCCGACCGCGTGGTCGGAGGCGTCCGTGGTGAGCGCTACCCTGGCATTGGGCCGTGGGTGCGCGAGCAGGCTGGCGTTGGCGAGCGCGGTCTTGGTGGAGTCGAAGGCGGCTGATGCGTCTGCCGTCCATTTGACTGCCATCTTGCCGCTCCTGCCCCGGAGGGTTTCATACAGGGGCCTCATGAGGGACGCCGCTTTGGGGATGAAGCGGTTATAGAAGTTTACCATCCCGAGGAACTCCTGGAGGCGGGGCAGGGAAATTGTTGGACGGCCTGCACCTTGGTGGGCAGGGCAATGGCCCCAGCATGGGTGATGTGGTGGCCGAGGAAGTCGATTTTGTCCAGGCCGAACTGGCATTTGGCTGGGCTGAGGATGAGCCCGTGGTCGCTGAGGCGCCCAAACAGGATGCAAAGGTGTTCGAGGTGTTCCTGCTTGGAGGAACTGGCTACCAGGATGTCGTCCAGGTAGACGAACAGGAACTTCAGGTCCCGAAGGACCGAGTCCATGAGCCGTTGGAATGCCTGGGCCGCGTTTTTGAGGCCGAAGGGCATCCGCAGGAACTCGAACAGGCCGAAGGGGGTGATTACGGCCGTCTTGGGGACGTCCGCGGGGTGGACGGGGACTTGGTGGTAGCCGCGCACCAGGTCGACCTTGGAAAATACTGAGCGGCCGGCCAGTCTAGCCGAGAAGTCCTGAATGTGCGGCACGGGGTACCGATCAGGGGTGGTGGCGTCATTGAGGCGGCGGTAATCCCCGCAGGGGCACCAACCTCCGCCTGGTTTGGGGGCGATGTGGAGTGGGGAGGCCCAAGGACTGTTGGAGCGGCGGATGATGCCGAGCTGTTCCATGGTGGCAAACTCGGTCCGCGCGATCTCCAGTTTGGCCGGGTCCAGCCTGCGGGCGTGGGCGTACACTGGGGGACCTATGGTGGGGATGAAGTGTTCCACCCCGTGTTTGGCGGCCTCCACGGAGAAGGTCGGATTGGTAAGGGCCGGGAATTCGGCCAGGAGTGCCGAGTAGTCATCCGTGGTCCGGGCGTGGCACTGTGACGCCATGTCGGCGGGTTGACGGGGGGCCATGGCGCCCAGGATGGGGGACATGGTGTTCATGTCCACGAGGCGGTGACGAGGGATGTCTACCAGTAGGCCGTGGGCGCACAGGAAATCTGCGCCGATGAGGGGGGAGAGCACCTTGGCAGTGATGAACTCCCATCGGTAGCGGTGACCAGCGAGGTCGAAGGTGACTGTCCGGGCGCCATACGTCCGGATTTCCGAGCCGTTAGCAGCAGCCAGCGCCGGTCCTCGTTCGCCCTTTTGGATGTCGAGGGAGGAGGCCGGGATGATGCTGTGCTGAGGTCCAGTGTCGCACAGGAACCGGGGGCTGGAACGGGGGCGGACTTGAAAGAGCAGGGAGGTGTGCACCGTTGTGCCCTGGCGCCGAACCGTGCGTGGTAGTAACAGTGGCCCGGGTTAGTGGGGCGTGAAGGCCCCGTGGGCCTGGTGACAGGCCCTTGTGGCCGCGTGCTGGATGGTGAGGGTCGCGCCCAGGCATTGACTGCCAGGTCCGGAGTGACGTCGCGGCTGGAGTGAGCAGACAGCAGCTTGTTGGCCTCATCGGCCAGGGCTTCTAGGTTCGTGAGGCTGGATGCCACGATCGCTGGGCGGATGCTGAGAGGGAGCTGGCGGATGCACAGCGTGCGGAAGAGGGATCCGGGTGGGCTCTCGTCGGTGAGGGAGAGCATGTGGGAGAGGAGGTCTGACGGTGAGGCATCACCGAGGCTTGGAAGGTCGAGGAGGTGGCAGTTTCGCTGATATGCCGAGGCTGTAAATTTTTTAAGGAGCGCTGTCCTGAGATGTGCGTACTTGCCTTCCTCTGGTGGGTTCTGCAGCGTTGTCCAAACCTTGGAAACTGCGGCGCTACCGAGTGATGTGACGAGATAGTCGTACTTCGTCCCATCTGTGGTGATATTTCGCAGCCGGAAGCAAGATTCAGCTTGGAGAAACCAGGCTTCGGGCTGGTTTTCCCAAAACTCCGGCAGTTTCACGGAAACTGCGTTCATGTCCGCCATTGCAGTGCTCGGAATACGTTCTGAGCGTCAGGGTCACCAATGCTGAGGCTGCCGCGAAACACGAATGGAGGCTGAATCCATATGTGGAAAACAAGAAACTTTAATTCACTGCATGGCACACAAAATGGCTGAGAAAGCTGCTCCCAGAATTCTCTGGAAAAACCCTGAAGCCCCGACCACTCCTGTCTTAAAGGTAAGGTGCCTTAAAGGGAAGGTTCACCGATATATTGTCCACAGACGGAAAAGTGGGTTATGCCCGTTTAGGTGGCGCTCCGCCACAGGGTAATAATAATGGGGGATTTCAACTTCCCCAATATTAACTGGGATAGTCAAAGTGTGAAAGGCATAGAGGGTTCAAAATTCTTAAAGTGCATCCAGGAGAGCTTTTTGAGCCAATATGTAGAAAGTCCTACAAGAGAGGGGGCGGTACTGGACCTAATTCTAGGGAATGTGGCCGGCCAAGTGGAAGAAGTGCTAGTAGGTGAGCACTTTGGTGACAGTGACCACAATACGGTGAGATTTAAGGTGGTCATGGAAAAGGACAGGGATGGGCCGGAAATAAAGGTTCTAAATTGGGGGAAGGCCGATTTTAATAGGATAAGGCAGGATCTGGCCAAAATGGACTGGGATCAGCTGCTTGTAGGAAAATCCGCATCGGAGCAATGGGATTCTTTCAGAAGGGAGATTGAGATCATACAATGGCAGCATGTTCCCGTAAAGGTCAAGGGTGGTTCCAAAAACCCCAGGGAACCTTGGATGTCGGGGGATATACGAGAATGGATCAGGAAAAAAAGGAGGGCTTTTGGCAGATACAAAATGCTAAAGACGGAGGAAGCCCTAGAGGAGTACAAAAAGTGCAGGGGGATACTTGAAAAAGAAATTAGAGATCAAGGAGGGGACATCAAATAACACTGGCGAGCAAAATAAAGGAAAATCCTAAGATGTTTTATAAGTATATTAAGGGTAAAAGGATAACTAGGGAAAAAATAGGGCCTATTACGGACAAAAGTGGCAATCTGTGTGTGGAGCCGGAAGATGTAGGTGGGGTTCTAAATGAATTTTTTGCATCTGTTTTCACTATGGAGAAGGACGATGCAGACATAAAATTAGGGCAGGGGTCTGTGATATACTCGAACATTTTACCATCGAGAGGGAGGAGGTATTGGCAGTTTTAGCAGGTCTAAAAATGGATAAATCCCCAGGTCCGGACGAAATGTATCCCAGGCTGCTGTGTGAGGCAAAGGAGGAGATTGCGGGGGCTCTAACACATATATTCAGAACCTCTCTGGCCACAGGGGATGTGCCAGAGGACTGGAGAACCGCTAATGTAGTACCATTATTCAAGAAAGGGAGTAGGGAAAAACCGGGGAACTACAGGCCAGTGAGCCTAACATCAGTGGTAGGAAAATTATTGGAAAAAATTCTGAGGGACAAAATTAGTCTCCACTTGGAGAGGCAAGGATTAATCAGGGTTAGCCAACATGGCTTTGTCAAGGGAAGATCATGTCTGACTAATTTGATTGAATTTTTTGAGGGGTGACTAGGTGTGTGGATGAGGGTAACGCAGTGGATGTGGTATACATGGATTTCAGTAAGGCCTTCGATAAAGTCCCGCACAGGAGACTGGTCAAGAAGGTAAGAGCCCATGGAATCCAGGGTGCCTTGGCACATTGGATACAAAACTGGCTCAGTGGCAGAAGGCAGAGGGTGATGGTCGAAGGTTGTTTTTGTGACTGCAAGCCTGTGGCCAGTGGGGTACCACAGGGATCGGTGCTGGGTCCCTTGCTGTTTGTGGTCTACATTAACGACTTGGATATGAATGTAAAAGGTATGATCAGTAAGTTCGCGGATGATACAAAAATTGGTAGCGTGGTAAATAGTGAGGAGGGTAGCCTCAGTCTGCAGGACGATATAGATGGGTTGGTCAGATGGGCGTAACAGTGGCAAATGGAATTTAATCCGGAAAAGTGCGAGGTGATGCGCTTTGGAGGGACTAACAAGGCAAGGGAATACACAATGAATGGTAAGACCCTAGGCAAGACGGAGGGTCAGAGGGATCTTGGTGTGCAAGTACACAGATCCCTGAAGGCGGCGGAACAGGTGGATAAGGTGGTAAAAAAGGCATATGGGATACTTGCATTCATTAGCCGAGGCATAGAATATAAGAGCAAGGAGGTTATGATGGAGCTGTATAAAACACTGGTTAGGCCACATCTGGAATACTGTGTGCAGTTCTGGTCGCCACACTACAGGAAGGATGTGATCGCTTTGGAGAGGGTGCAGAGGAGATTCACCAGAATGTTACCCGGGCTGGAGTGCTTCAGCTATGAAGAGAGATTGGGCAGATTGGGTTTGTTTTCCTTGGAGCAGAGGAGGCTGAGAGGGGACATGATTGAGGTGTACAAAATTATGAGGGGCATAGATAGGATGGAAACTAAGGAGCTTTTTCCCTTAGTAGAGGGGTCTATAACAAGGGGGCATAGATTCAAGGTAAAGGGCGGGAGGTTTAGAAGGGAATTGAGAAAGAACTTTTTCACTCAGAGGGTGGTTGGAGTCTGGAACTCACTGCCTGAAAGGGTTGTGGAGGCAGGAACCCTCACAACATTCAAGAAGCATTTGGATGAGCACTTGAAATGCCATAGCATACAAGGCTACGGACCAAATGCTGGAATATGGGATTAGATTAGACAGGGCTTGATGGCCGGCATGGACACGATGGGCTGAAGGGCCTCTATCCGTGCTGTATAACTCTATGGGGGAGAAATTCAGTATCGCCCCATTTGGGGCGCAATTATCGGCCGGGCGCAAAGATTAGCGCCTGGCGCTAATTATCGCCACCGACTGCAAACTTGACTTTTATCGCCCCTGGAGGTGATTGCAGCGCTATATCAGGCGCTTCACACCTGTCTTAAGGCGCAAAGGCCGAGAAGTGAGGCGCTACCTCAGAGCATTGGCGAAGCTCATGTAATGTCAGTCAGCAATGGAACACACACACAATGGCATGGGCCAGTTCTTAAAGGGGATGGTTAATCTTGCTTTCCATCCACATCCTGCTCATTGCAGCCTTGAATCTCGGCCTGGAGAGACCTGCACATCAAATGTGCTGGAAAGAACAATGGAGAGTACCAGGCAAAGAGCTCAGAATGCAGCCCCCACAGTCTCTGCTAAATCGATACAAGGAATGGCAAATCAAAATGAACCTGCAAAGTGCTGCTCAGTACCCAAAACTCCTTCACACAACGTTGAATCTCTCCAGAAGTCTCTCCCTCTCTCTCTCAGAATGCGTAGTTCAAAAATGGCACCAACAATAAAAGGCAGGAAGCGGTCACCTTTAAATAGCGCTCCCCCTTTCCCTTCATGACTGCAGAACGCTCCCCTCAACCTGTCGTTGCTAGCGTCAGGCGGTAACGCAGGGGGCGCCACTCAATATCCGCTCCGGGGCGATACCGGGGCGTTGCGCACTCGAGTGACGTCATGATCTGCCCGCGCAGGAGATCGTGGCGGTAGTGTTTAGCGCCGCCGCAAAATGTCTAGTTAATTTCGCGAGCGCCGCAAACTTCGCTGCGCCTGGGCGCTAGATGCTTTGCGCCCCATTAGCGCCCTCTTAAGGCGCTAACGGGAGGCGCAACCAACTGAATTTTTCCCCCTATGACTCTATGGGGGAAAAATTAGGTCGCGCCCCATTTGGGGCGCAAATATCGTCTGGACGCAAAAATTAGCGCCTGGCGCTAATTATCGCCACTGACTGGAAACTTCACTTTTACCGCCCCGGGAGGTGAGTGGAGCGCTAAATCAGGCGCTGCACACCTGTCTTAAGGCGCAAAGGCCGAGCAGTGAGGCGCTAACTCAGCGCGCGAGCGCAGCGCAGGTGCTGCCAGTTAGCGAGGGAACACAGACACACTGGCGCCGGCCAGTTCTTAAAGCGGGGGGGCCAACTTGCTCCCCAGCCACACCCTGCTCATTGCAGCCTTGAATCTCGGCCTGGAGAGACCTGTGAATCCATTTTGCTGCCAAGGATGGAGAGGGTGAGAGAACGAGCTCAGCGCTTCACCAAGCGGGCCTTGGATGCTCTGGTTGGCGCGGTGGAGCGCAGAAGATGTATACTCTTCCCTGAGAGTGGCAGGAGGCCTTTGCCACACGAGTACAGAAGAGTTTGGAGGGAGGTGGCTCAGAGCGTCTCCTCCAGGAGCATGGTGCCCAGGACCTATGTTCAATGCCGCAAAAAGTTCAACGACCTCACTCGGGTCGTCAGGGTGAGTGGCTTTTTCTCAATACCTCTCCATCCCTCCATCTCAACCTCACTCTATGGCCAGAGGGTCTTAAAACCCCAATGCACAACACTCATCCAACACCTATGGCCCTTTCATGAAACACACACACACATTCCACACTTTGCATACAGTAAGGGCTATTCACCTATGGGAGGCACATCAGGCAAGACCATGGCTGCATACAGTAAGGGCTGTTCACCTACGGGAGGCACATCAGGCCAGACCATGGCTGCATACAGTAAGGGCTATTCACCTATGGGAGGCACATCAGGCAAGACCATGGCTGCATACAGTAAGGGCTATTCACCTATGGGAGGCACATCAGGCAAGACCATGGCGGCATACAGTAAGGGCTTTTCACCTATGGGAGGCACATCAGGCAAGACCATGGCTGTATATTTACTCAGATGCTGTCCTTTTACTTGCAGGCCAAGCTGGCGTATAATAGGAGACAGCAGCAACGGACAGGTGGAGGGCGGCCTCAGCTGCAACCCCTCAGCGATCTTGAGGAGCGCGTCCACAGGATTGTGGCAAGCCGGGTGATCGGTCCCGTCGCCACTGGAGACGCCGACCCCGTTCTGGACAGCAATGGTAAGGTCATCACCTTTTTGTCCTCTGTCCTTCCTCTTGTCCCTCACAACACAAGCCTTTGACATTTTCAATCCAACTTGCTAACTCGCTGCACTTATTCCTCCCTTACTGCCACCCTGTCCTCACGCTAAAGCCACTCTTGTACCTCCCTGCTTTCAGATGGTGATTCACCAGCTGAGGAGACGGGCCCTGAAGCTGCCAGTGGGAGTGAAGCTGCAGCCGAGGAGGAAGAGGAAGCCGGAGCATCAGTGCCACCCTCTCCCGAGGAAGCCCATGCCCACACTGGGAACACGCCTTCCCTGGAGGGGAGCAGGGGGGAAGGGTCAGATGAGGGTGAAGCTCCAGGACCCAGCGGGCTGCAGCAACGCCATGGGGGTAGGGAAGAACGGGGGCCTTCTCCCCAGAGGGAGAGTATGCCAGCGACTCCTACTGCAATGGACGCAGAGGAGGAGCGGCTGATCGCAGAAATGAACACCCAGGCGGTGGGCATGCACACTGAGCTCATGGGTGCAGTGGGAAGGGTGCCCGAATGCATTGAGTCACTGGCAAGGAGTGTGGAGCACTTCGCTGTAGCACAGGCGGATGCCACACTAACGCTTAGTGCTGCAATTCAGTCACTGACTGCCGTGATCCCATCTCTGACTGCTCTCATGCAGACTCAGATTGAGGCCACGCGAGCACTGACTGCTGCCAACCTCGATGGTTCGTTCACATGTCCCCGGGGCTCTCACCGCGCCGCAGCAGGCCAGCAATCTGTGCTCCAGCAGATTGCTCCGGATGCTGAAGTGCTGCCCCGTGGGAGTGCCAGTGTGTCGGTCGAGCAGGGAGTTGCTGTCCTCTCTCACGATGACAGCATTCCTGCTGCCAACACTGTCACTTCTCCACTGCACTTGCCACCGCCTGCAGGACAGACTGCTGCCGCCCATGCAGAGTTGGTGCAGTCTGCAGCCGGGCCCTCCAGGCCCAGAACTGGTCGAGGCCGTCCTTTAGGGGCATCTGCAGTGTCAGGGTCTGACAATCTGCAGCCTTCCACCAGCCTTGCTGCAGCCACTGAGGTCCCATTACGGAGGAGCAGTAGGGTTAGAAGGGGGGAAGTGCGCAAGGGAAGGAGATCACCCTCGAAGGGCAAAAAGTAGGAGGTGTGACAAAATGCTGGTCATTTTTTTATTAAAGGCCGAGGTTCGTGGTCCAACTTTTGTCTAGTGTTTTGGACATTATCTCCAGGTTGTGAGAACCAGTTATGTTAATGACTGTTTTTTTGTGTTTATTTCTATGAGTTTGTCATGAGGAAATGACACACACAGAGTTTGTAAAATAAATAAGTTTTTGTATTCAAAATATACATGTTTGGTGTTTGGAATCATTGGTGCCTTGGCCGGCTTAGGGGTTGCGTGTGTAGAATTCGCAATATATCGCGATTTTATTAATAAGGAGAAAACACAGAGTTTCGTTCAAACAGCTTTTATTTCAGCAGAATGCTGCCAGGTTTCTCAAAGTAGACACAAGCAGCCTGTAAAATGGCCGCCGCACCTCGTGACAGAACATTCTAGACTTTTCGACAGGCAGACAAGATGGCGTTCCAATAAACATTTGTGCAAGATCGATTAAGATTCAGCACAGTGAAGATAATACACGAGACATCATGGGTTTGCAGTATACACATAAATACTGAAATCGGTCTCCCAGGTACGAATGAAAGCTATTGTACCGAGTAATCAAGGGCCCATCCAAAAGACATTAATATGTAAAATCCCAACGACTCTACGATGAGAGAGCCGTTAGCAGGTAGTTATACAAAACACTTGGAAGCCCCAAAACCCCTCCAGGGAGAACACCGACCGATTTAACAATGGGAGAAATATTAACAGGTACTCAGACAGTTACGAGTAGCCCCGAAACCCATTAAGAACGGAGATCACCCATACAAGACATTTGAGCGCCAGACCCTAACAAAAGAAAGGACATTAAGGTTGGGCGGGAAACGGAAGATTTTGTACTATAATTACAAGCTCCAACCGTCCATCTCTCTCTTAGTCTCTTATTCTCTTATCCGATCGACTCGTAACCTCGTGGCTGCTCCTGTGTTTTGACTCGTAGTCTGGTTCCTGCTTGCCTGGTGCCTCTTTGAAAAAGACTGTTGAACTTTCTGATCCGTTCGGATCTACCTCGTGTCGCGTAACGAAGACCTATGTTGGTAACTGGCAGCGGAACCAAAGGCCCGAGATGAGATGAGATGAGATGAGATGAGATGAGAAGAGAGGAAGACCATACTCATCGCCACGGTCAGTAAATCCCGACCGCGCCTGTAGGTCGAATAGCCAAGTTTTCCTTGCCAGGAAGACTTCTTTGAACTTGCAAGAACGGTTCATCATCGATGATATTGACTGAGCTGTGAAACCTGCTCGGAAGAGTACCTGTTAAACCAACCAACACAGATCTTCATCACAGCAGACGGTCCAGCCTGCTAGCCGGAGCAGAAGCAAGTAAACAAGTGGGACCAGGAGATCTCCTGACCGACACGTGGGTGCTGCGGTGAAAAACATCCGATCAGCTATTCGGAATTTCTCCGAGTTATCACGAGTGGTGAGCATGAGTCTCGAAATCCTACGAATCTAGTTAGGACAGATATTGATAGGGGAGGGTTTAAGTATTAAGGATACTTGTAATGTGTGCCCCTATTTACGGTGTGTCGTTCGTTCCTCGTTTCCCTAGGATCAGCTATATAACTGCTTGTAAGATTGTACTGTCATTAATCTGTGCTTATGACATGTATTTCATAATCTTAAATATCATGCAATAAAGATTTTCCATTTCGTACCATTCAACCGAGTCTACATGAGTTTCATCTCCATTACTGCTCTCGCATCTAAGTCCAGTGTCTAGAACCGTAAGGGCGAGTGATTCGAACCACTCACAGGTGTGTCTAGTGCTCCCAGACTGGCTGGAGACCAGAACAGGCAACAAGGCCTAAACCCGCACTGACATACAGGCTGCACAGAGCCGCGTGAATCTCACAGGCTGCGAGACACGCAGGGCCAGAATCCCTTACAGAAAATGGCGACCGCGGCAGGACACTGGCAGCAAGAGGGTAGTGTGTTAGACTTTGGAATGACTGTACGAAATGTTATGCAGGAAAAGATAGCAGATTATGTGTTCGGAAAGGTTAATCTAACTAAGAAATGGATAAGTGAATTGTTAGCGGATAAAAGCCCGCTAGAGGCCGCCGAAAGGTGGACAGATAGTAAAGAACATAAAAAGACACTCGAGAAAGCAGTCTGGCTTATGTGTTACAAAAGGCAGGTCCAGATTTCAAACCAGACCATTACAGCGCTAACAGCTCGAATCAGTCATTTAGAGGGAGAAATGGATGAGAAGGTTTCTGGAGGGGAAATGCTCATTAGGAATTTAAGTGCGTTGCACCAAGAACGCCAGGAAATCTCCAGTCACCATAAAACAAGGATAGATTACCTCGAGTGCCAGGTCACCGAGGCAAAGTTAAATGAGAGCAGGTTAAAGGAAAGATGTGCCCGCCAAGCTGCCCAGATAAGAACTCAGGAAGAGAGCTTAACGGGGGTTAGGGCGGCATATAAGTTGGCCCTTGAGGATAAGTTTCAGGGAGCCGATCATAGCGCCTGCCAAAAAGAGATAGAGCACCTCAAAAAGGCCGTAAACAAAGCGCACGGCATGGTGTGCCTTATCAGTCCGTCAGCACACCAGCCGCTAGTAAGTGAGAAGTTTAAGAAATCCCCACCAAGTAAAGCAGAGGAAGTAGTAGCCACTGCGCCCTCCGCGCCACCCAGCTATTCGGAAACCTGGGTTAGGGAGGAAGCAATGGAAGAAACGAAAGAGCCCATTGAGAAAGAAGTGGGAAAGGGACCGTTGTATCCAGTAACGGGTATTAAAAGGGGCCCAAACAGAAACGGTGGGGAAGAACCAGGGGATCTCCTCGGACAGCTTGTGTTGCCTCACAGCTCACACCAGCTGAGAGCTATGATAAGTCACGTACGGAAGCTGACCGAGTCAGACAACCCTTCCGTACATTTCAGAGAAGTTGAGCAAGCCGCAGCCATTAACGGCTGCGATGATGGGGAAACAGCAAAAATGCTGCTGTTCTCATTAGACAGCTCGGTCCTTCAGTGTCTCTCAGGCGAGAGCAAGAGGGGAACCAAGACTTATGAGGAATTAAAGAATGAGGTCCTGGAAGTGTTGGGGGCGAACGATGAAGGTCCGTTTGCTAGAGTGGGACAGACAGTGCAGATGGAGGGAGAACCCCCGAAGGTTTTTGCCGACAGGCTGTGGCCAGTATATGAGCGCAGCTGTCTAGGTGCGCCCGAGCGCGAAGATGTGGAAGGCGCCGGTTTAGCTCATTGGCTTAGGTGCATAATAGCCAACAGTTTACCAGCCGTCAGAGAGCAGGCAAAAGCATGGTTTGATCCCAATGACCCCAACATTACGGAAGAGTCGGTCTTGAATCGACTCACGTTAGGATATCGCAATATAAGGGGTATGGCAACACGTCCCCTTAAGGGAAAAGTACATGAGGTACGACCCGCAGCCCCGTATCAAAGAGAGTGGCATCAGGAGGGTAATCGCGCCCCACAGGCAAGTAATGCTTGTTACGGGTGTGGGAAGACAGGGCACTGGAGCAAGCATTGCAGGAACCCTTGGAAAGATTCCAAGGATAAAAATCCCGCGGTCCGAGCCCAGGCGCCTGTCCCGGCTAGGGAAGCTAATGCACCCACCCCTCCCGACGACCTCGAAGTAGTGTTAGGAGCCATGCGCAATCTATTGAGTGCACATGGAAAGGTGGCGGTCGCAACCGGCCCCGTAGGTGCCGCAGGACCGTCTAATAGTACCCAATGACTAGAGCCCACGCAGCCTGCCTACCTGTGTCCTTTTAAAAGACACGCACAGGAGGGGGTCTGCGGTGAGGAGGCCAGGTTAAAAGATCAGGCCTTGCGGGAGGAGAACGCCCGCTTAATCGGGAAAATAGATGGGCTGGAAGGGCAGCTTAGAGAGCAGACCCTGCGGGAGGAGAACGCCCGATCAATGGGAAAGTTAGACGTGCTCAGGCTAGAAGGGCAGCTTAGAGAGATAAAAGCAGCCTACAAGGTAGCCAGAAGCAGGGATTTAAACCAGTGCAAACTGTACAAGCCAGGTGCGCAAGGGAAAACTACAGGGGTAAACCCCGCCAGTGGGGAAGCACAGCCCCAGGTAGGACCACAAGGCACACAGGCAGGCAAAGCAGCTTGCATCAGGGGAGGGGACATCCTGGAAGATCATGAAGCATTTTTCTGGAGTTGGGAGTCAGATGAGGGAGAATTCAGGGAACTCGAGTCAGATGAGGATAGTGATGAAGACGAGTGGTTTTGGAGGAACGGTCCCGTTTTAGATATAGGGAGAATACGGGCTGCAGATAGAGATCCACACAGGGTGGACACACAAGCTGCAGGTCCCGAAGACAGGAGGGAGGAGCTAGGGGAGGCGGGGCCAGCCGCTGTGGGAGCACAGGGAGTGACGGTGAGGACCCCAGAGACAGAGCCGCCCGCTTTGAACGTCCCGTCCTCGGGGGAGGCAGAGATCACGAGTGAAGGGCCGCCTGCTGGGCCGAGCAGGGTGGAGCCACAAACTGCGAGCCCCGAGGTTAGGGAGGCGGAGTCAGCGGAGGCGGAGCCAGCGACTGTGGTGGAACCCCAGGTCGTCCCGATGGAAGTCTCGGAACCTGGTCCGTCAGTCACGGAACCCCCGCCCATGGCAACTCCCCGTAGGTCAAGTAGAGAACCCCAGCCCAGGAGGATGTGGTCATGTCCCCAGACTGCCCCAAGGCGTAGACTTAAGGTTAAGGCAACCCAGATACAGCCCGGCCCCATCGCAGCAGCAACAGGCTGCGGCAGATCAGAGGAAGGAATCAGTGCAACAACAGGCTGCGGCAGATCAAAGGGAAGGGTCAGTGCCCTCCCACCGTCGGGAAGAGCTCGCAGCAGCCTTCTCAGAATTTAAAGGGGCCGCCCTGAGAACGGGCGGCACTGTATAGTAATAGTTTTAAGTTTTAAGTTCATAGTTCAAGGTTAAGTTTATAGTTTTAATAAGGTCAAGATTGTAGTGTTTTTAACAGAAAACGATAAAATGATGGGAGCTTTAAAAATAGGTTTAGTTAAAGTTTATTCAGCGAACGTTGAAGTTTACGTGAGGCGAGGTCAGAGACCCGCTCACCCTTCACAAAAGCCAGAGACTCTTGCGAGGCTGGCTACCTCATTCTATCTGATCACAGGAACCAAGGAAGGATGGAACGAATTCTAGTATTGCTCGCGGCAATCAGATGTGGATTGGCCTATCGAGGCCGCACCAAGGATGTCGTGGTGTTCGGATGTTCCGGGGACACGGCCCCATCGCGGTGGATGGGACCGGAAGACGGGAGGCAGAGGAGACCAGCACCTATTTCCACAAGGGAAGGTGGCCAGGATGGCTGGGAACGAACTCAACGGAGTATTCTAGCACATCGGGGTTTGCCTACAAAGAGACTTCTTTAATGTGCCCCAAAGTAAGGATCATCGCACCCAGGATCAGCGTCACCGTCGGCAAACGGATTTGTTTGACTTGTAGTGGGAATGTCCCATTGAGCCGATGGTGGTGGCTGCGAAAGCTGAGCAAAACTATGAGGAACTCTTCGGTCGAGTGGGAACGACTGGGTAATAATACCCATCGGACTATTACGGGGACAAACGGACAAGTGAAAGTCTGTTGGGACAAATGGTGGGAACCGGACGAGGGAATTTATGTATGTATGTGGGGGTCAAAGTACGTTTGCCCCAAAGGCATCTCCATATTTTTCATTAATCAATGGCAGGATAACGGACAGGGGATGAGGTGGGATGCGAGCACCAGGGGGTGCGGAGCCCCATTCTCCCCGATCCCAGTAAATGCCACTGAGCTCATTACGCGCCCACGCAAAGCCCCGCCCACGATTCCGGTGGTTCTAGCTGAGGAAGAAGGGTGCCCTAAAACTAGTAAGGGACCCGGGAATGGTTTGGTACTGGTCCCCACAGACCAGATACTATTTCAGGGGGTACATTACGCGGTGGCCTCGGTGATTTTAAATCTCACCGAGGTGCGGTTACCAGAGTGGTGCCCAAAAAGACGGAACAGTTGTATCAGGTCCTGTTGACCAAGATGTTCAGACAATTTTACGAATTCGATTTCGCGGAAATTGATAAAACAAGTTTGTACACAGCACCACAGGAAGTTTTGGATCAAGTAGGGAGGCAAAGAAGGGGTTTGGTGAACGATGCGTTCACTGCTTTTAACACGGGTACATCTGTGGTCAACGCTCTAGACAGTGTGGAGCTGCAGACCCAGATTAATGGTTTAAGGACACAATTAAAAGACATTCTAACAGATGAGAATAAAGTGGTAGGGTCGGGTCTACACGAGGACCAAGCCATGACTCTCCATTTAAAGGAAATTATAGCAGAGTTGGAGAAACATGCAAAGACGGTAAATGCCCTGATTAGGGAAGATCGGAATGCATCCGATCAAGCTGCGCAGAACGAGGTGTGCGTGCTTTACGGGGCGTGGTTACTGGGCGAGGGCCGCAGTAATTTGGAGGATTTAAAACAAGGTTTGGTCCTGTCCTGGATAAGTAACAAACACCTGCGGGCGCTCCACCCTTTTCAGAACGCATTAAGTCCGTGTCAGCTCAGGCTAGCTTCAGAAGCTTACCCAGTCCCCGTGGACTGCGGACGATCAAACCATACTATTATGGGAATAGTATTACGCATGCCGGTTTTGGGCGACACAGCAAAGCCCGCCCCGGTGTATCGGGTAGAGAACATTGGTGTCATTCAGGGGGGAGCCCACATTCGTTATGCAGCGGTTCCACCTTACGTCATCCGCTGGGAGCAAACGATGACAGGTACAGATCTCTCTGGTTGTCGTGGCAGGGGAGCACACATAATACTGTGCCTCCAGCACTTGAATGCCTTTTTAACACCACAGTGCGGGTTCAGAACGACTGGCGCCAAGTCCATGAATTGCACCATGGAGGCAATGGCACAAGATCATGTGCCTCCGCAGGTAGCATACATCGGGGGTGGAACATATTGTGTTACCACTGCAGCGCAACACTACCAGCATGGAAACCGTAGCCGGTGTCCGGTGAGTGACAGCAGTTTCTGTTTTAAACCCAGGGCGGAAGTTCAAGTAGCACAACAGCGAATCATCCCAATCCCTGAACCATCCACTGTTCATCTCACAGTAAAAGAGAATTTCACCGACTTGCAGCGATTCGTCGCGCATTTTGGATACCAAGCTTTTAAAAGCCGTCGCGGTATCACAGAAACATTTTTACACATTAGAACAGAAAACTGTCGAAATAGGAACAGACATTCTGGATATAGTGATTCCACCGTGGTGGAATCTGTTCACCAATATTGAAGTGCCTTCATGGATCAGAATAGCCTCCCACATTTTAGTCGTATGTCAAGTGTTTATTGTAGTGTACCTATTGGTCGTACATTGTAAAAGAGACAAACGCCTCACCAAGCATGAAAACACGGGAGAGTGGCGAGAACGTTACGTGCGCGTGCACGATGAAAGCACCGTGTAATCGGAAAATGGCGTCATTCCCGCTCGCCACGTGCGCCGCGGAAGTTTGTACTCGA
Source organism: Squalus acanthias (assembly GCA_030390025.1). NCBI lineage: Eukaryota > Metazoa > Chordata > Chondrichthyes > Squaliformes > Squalidae > Squalus > Squalus acanthias. The sequence goes on along the minus strand of JASTWF010000211.1, from coordinate 185,257 downwards.
TCATGATTTTCAAAGATTGTAAATACGTTTGGGAACTCGACATGTTTTAAGAGTTGGTGTTGATTATTTTGGTGATGGTGTTACAGTTAGAATTGATTGTTTTGGTTTTGAGTTTTGTTTTTCCTTTCCCTGAATAAAAGATGAATATACAGGTGATACAAGAGGCATCGGCCTGGTTACGCCGGGAAGGAAAACAAGTGGTGTAAGTTTAAGGGCAAATAAAGGCCCACGGTGATATAAAATGTAATTTTCTTGGGAAATAAGGACGACACAGAGACCCTAGCTAGGTTAAAATTATGGGATTAATTTGCTGGATTCGGAGAGAAATCGAGATCATATTGCTCACCACTATGATTTTTGATACGATAAGCGGAGTTATTCGCATCAACAGGAGGGACTGTAGAATTCGCAATATATCGCGATTTTATTAATAAGGAGAAAACACAGAGTTTCGTTCAAACAGCTTTTATTTCAGCAGAATGCTGCCAGGTTTCTCAAAGTAGACACAAGCAGCCTGTAAAATGGCCGCCGCACCTCGTGACAGAACATTCTAGACTTTTCGACAGGCAGACAAGATGGCGTTCCAATAAACATTTGTGCAAGATCGATTAAGATTCAGCACAGTGAAGATAATACACGAGACATCATGGGTTTGCAGTATACACATAAATACTGAAATCGGTCTCCCAGGTACGAATGAAAGCTATTGTACCGAGTAATCAAGGGCCCATCCAAAAGACATTAATATGTAAAATCCCAACGACTCTACGATGAGAGAGCCGTTAGCAGGTAGTTATACAAAACACTTGGAAGCCCCAAAACCCCTCCAGGGAGAACACCGACCGATTTAACAATGGGAGAAATATTAACAGGTACTCAGACAGTTACGAGTAGCCCCGAAACCCATTAAGAACGGAGATCACCCATACAAGACATTTGAGCGCCAGACCCTAACAAAAGAAAGGACATTAAGGTTGGGCGGGAAACGGAAGATTTTGTACTATAATTACAAGCTCCAACCGTCCATCTCTCTCTTAGTCTCTTATTCTCTTATCCGATCGACTCGTAACCTCGTGGCTGCTCCTGTGTTTTGACTCGTAGTCTGGTTCCTGCTTGCCTGGTGCCTCTTTGAAAAAGACTGTTGAACTTTCTGATCCGTTCGGATCTACCTCGTGTCGCGTAACGAAGACCTATGTTGGTAACTGGCAGCGGAACCAAAGGCCCGAGATGAGATGAGATGAGATGAGATGAGATGAGAAGAGAGGAAGACCATACTCATCGCCACGGTCAGTAAATCCCGACCGCGCCTGTAGGTCGAATAGCCAAGTTTTCCTTGCCAGGAAGACTTCTTTGAACTTGCAAGAACGGTTCATCATCGATGATATTGACTGAGCTGTGAAACCTGCTCGGAAGAGTACCTGTTAAACCAACCAACACAGATCTTCATCACAGCAGACGGTCCAGCCTGCTAGCCGGAGCAGAAGCAAGTAAACAAGTGGGACCAGGAGATCTCCTGACCGACACGTGGGTGCTGCGGTGAAAAACATCCGATCAGCTATTCGGAATTTCTCCGAGTTATCACGAGTGGTGAGCATGAGTCTCGAAATCCTACGAATCTAGTTAGGACAGATATTGATAGGGGAGGGTTTAAGTATTAAGGATACTTGTAATGTGTGCCCCTATTTACGGTGTGTCGTTCGTTCCTCGTTTCCCTAGGATCAGCTATATAACTGCTTGTAAGATTGTACTGTCATTAATCTGTGCTTATGACATGTATTTCATAATCTTAAATATCATGCAATAAAGATTTTCCATTTCGTACCATTCAACCGAGTCTACATGAGTTTCATCTCCATTACTGCTCTCGCATCTAAGTCCAGTGTCTAGAACCGTAAGGGCGAGTGATTCGAACCACTCACAGGTGTGTCTAGTGCTCCCAGACTGGCTGGAGACCAGAACAGGCAACAAGGCCTAAACCCGCACTGACATACAGGCTGCACAGAGCCGCGTGAATCTCACAGGCTGCGAGACACGCAGGGCCAGAATCCCTTACACGTGCTGGGTTCATTGATGTTGTTAGCAATGGCAGAAGCCATTTCCACAGCAGGGGCCCTCGAAGCGGCTTGCTATCAGTCGTTGACGGACGGCCCTTGCAGTTTCACCATTGTGGGCCGCCCTCCCGCCTTGGTGCTGCTGATGATCATCCTCCTCGTCCTCTTCCTCCTCTTCCTCCTCCTCCTCTGGTGGTGCTCCAAGGCCTGGTGGCATTGGCTGGGTCCTGACGATTGCCATGTTATGCAACATGCAGCACACAACTACGAAGTTGGATACTCGCTCAGGCGAGTACTGCAGGGCTCCTCCAGAATGGTCGAGACAGCGGAACCGTTGCTTCAGCACGCCGATTGTGCGCTCAATGATGTTCCTGGTAGCTTGATGGCTCTCGTTGTACCGCAGCTCAGCAGGGGTGTTGGGCGTACGGAGCGGTGTCATCAGCCAGGTGCTCAATGGATACCCCTTGTCCCCGAGAAGCCAACCAACTGGCTGATGCGGTGCCTCGAAAAGTTCTGCCACAGTAGTCTGGCGCAGGATGAAAGCATCGTGGCAGCTGCCAGGATAGTGGGCATTGACAGCGAGTATCAGCTGTCTGTGGTCACAGACCAACTGAACATTCAAGGAATGGAACCCCTTTCTGTTCCGGAATTCCTCGGCATTCTCATGTGGAGCACGCAAAGCCACATGCGTGCAGTCAATGGCGCCCTGCACCATGGGGAAGCCCGCTATCCTCGCAAAGCCCAGATCGCGGTCACGCTGCTTGTCTGGGGTCATGGGGAAAGAGATGAACTCTCGTCTCCTTTTAAAGAGGGCATTTGTGACCTGCCGGATGCAGCAATGCACCGCGAACTGGGAGATATTGGCGAGGTCCCCAGCAGCAGCTTGAAATGAGCCAGTAGCATAGAAGTTGAGAGCCACTGTGACCTTCACTGCCACCGACAGAGACGTCCTGGACCTCAGTTGAGGCTGCAGATCTGGCTGCAGCAGGTGGCAGAGCTCAGTGACCACCTCCTTGCTGAATCGCAGCCTTCGCAAACACAGCTCCTCAGACATATGAATGTAGGAGAGCTGTTCACGATATACCCTGGGAGGGTAAGCTCTCCTGTACATACGCCTGTTGGCCCTCCTCCGTCTGGCCATCATTGCCACTCTCTCTCTGCGTCTCTGTGTCCTCCGATTCAGCTGGAGCAGGACGACGCCCCCAATCAGTGCAGCCCCCATAGTCTCTTTGCAAGCAAAGTTATGAAGGACAGCAACCAAAGTACCAGCGAAGCTAGGATCAGTAGGCAAAACTACCTCACACAGCGTTGACTCAATGCAGAAGTCTCTCTTTCTCTCTCTCCGAATCTCTCTCTCTCTCTCAGAACGAGTGGTGCAAAAATGTCAACCACAGAAAAAGACAGGAAGAGGCCCCCTTTAAATAGCGCCCCCCCCCAGCCCCACAGCGATTGATAGCGTTCCAGTCTTCCGGTTGTTGGATGCGCCAGGCGGTAAGGCAGGGGGCGCCACTCAATTTCTGCTCCGGGGCGCCACAAGGGCGTTGCACCATGGAATGACGTCACAATCTGCGCGCGCAGGTGGTCGCAGCGGTAAAGTTTAGCGCCGCCGCACAATGTCTAGTTAAGTTCCCGAGCGGCGCAAACATCGCTGCGCCTGGGCGCTAGCGGCTTTGCGCCCCATTAGCGCCCTCTTGAGGCGCTAACGGGAGGCGCAACCAACTGAATTTTTACCCCTATGACTCTCAGCAGGGGGTCTTATCCACACAGCGTTTCAGAGAGCACTACTCCTACATTCCAAGACCAGTGCTGTACCAAGGAGGTCGTCTCAGAGATCTGTGGCCTCGTGGAAGGAAGATTCAGACATTGCAGCACAGCCAGAACTGCCTTGCCTATAGCAGTCAAGGTCACAGTGGCACTTCATTTTATGTTAATGAACCCTTCCAAGCTGCCACAGATGACATAAGTCACATATCAAAATCTTCCGTGGCTCCTGCATAAGGGAGGTCTCTGCAGCTCTATACGCTCTGAGGAATGACTTATATAATTCCCTATTGCCAGAGAAGACCAGAGGCAGAGTTCTCTAGGATTCGACAGGATTGCGGGATTCCCCATGGTCCAGGGAGTCACTGACTGCTCACATGTGGCCATGTGAGCCCCATTTAAACTTGGAGGTTTACAAACCTGATTGAGTTTTTTGAAGAGGTGACTGAAGTAGTGGACAGGGGAATGTCGATGGATGTTATTTATATGGACTTCCAGAAGGCATTTGATAAAGTCCCTCAGAAGAGACGGTTATCTGAGGTAGAAGCCAGGTCGATGGCCCGCACCTGGTTGCGATGCTCCCTGTAAACTGCTTTTGACAGGCCTGCTCCACCTTCACATGCTTTATCTTCTACGATTTAGGATGAATCAGGAAATCCATGATCTGCACTCAATCTTTTCAACCCCTCCCCCATGAAGACCACAATAAAAAAGACCACCAATTGCACCACGACACCATTACCGTAATCAATCTTTATCTACAGCAAACGCAAACAAAGAAAACATGACACAGCCAACAGCTCTTACAAATATGAAACTATTGGCCCTGGTGCTTACGCTCAGCAGCTCTCTAGTGGTGCTCTTGCCTACTCTGGTGCTTCTGCGACATGCAACCCGAGTGGCAGCAGCAAGCGAGGTGAATGGCTGCTGAGAATCTGAAGAGGGCAGTTCAGATGGTGGAGTGGCGGGAGGGAGCAGGAATGCTGGCATCCGGAGAGAGGCCAGTAAGTCCTGCTCCATGATTCCCACGCCACTACCTCGGGGCATCTGTTCAGCCAGCCCAGTGATCCGGTGGAGGACAGATCTCTGGTCATCGGAGATGCCCTGCAAGCCTCTTTCAACCGAGGAGCCCAGAGCCACCATGGCAGCTGCCTGAGCTTCCAGGGAAGATGCAACTACTGCAATGGGCGCTGTTTGGGCCTTCATTGCAGCCCTTTGTTGTTCCATGGAAGCTGCAATGACCAGTGGAAGCTGCAAGCTCAGTCATCAGACACTGCCTGAAATCAGGCTCCACAGGTCACTGGCTGGAATTGGTCAGCCCCTCCAAGCTGGACGGGATGGGTTCAAGGCTCTGCTTCAAGCCAGGGGCCAAGCTGGAGGCGGGCGCCTCCATCCCCCTAACCACATCCCATAAGCTTTCAGGCAGGCTCTCCATTGCACCAAGCATTTGGTTTGTCGCACCCATCAGCCTTCTTCTGAAGCTTGGCCCTATGAGCTCCTCATCTGACTCCTCTACAGCAGAGCTAGTGTGCCACCTTGCCCCCCGGAAAGGTGGCACCTGTTGTGTCCCTTCCACCCGGTGTGGCTGCTGCCCACTAGTGCCCAGTGCATCCCACTGTGAGGGACATATTCTACCCTAGCCTCTAGGTTACGCGTGGTGCCGGTCTCTGAGCTGGTGCCTGTGACAGTGGTAGCAATTGACACAATGCCATCTTCCTCACTCTCTTCCTCTTCCTCCAGGGGACAAGGTGGCTCTTCCTCATCTTCCAGTTCCTCCTGGGGGGGGGATCTTGCTCCTGGGATCTTGCAATGATAAAGCTGTAAGGGTTAGCGTGGAGCACGTGTGGCCACTATAAGAGGATGTGTGTGACTATGTGGAGCTTGTTAGTGAGGATGGCTTTGGGGGATTCGGGATCAGGAACAGTCGTGGATCTGTAAGGAAGCTGGAGTGACCACATACCCCTGGGCGTGATGTCCCCTGCTCTGCCTGTGGCCACGGCATCTGCCACTCCCCTCCCGATCACCACCAGCACTACCTCCTCAATGGGGGGTGATCTCATGGGGTTGTGCTTCCCCTCCCCTGGTCAGGTCCTGCTGGCGCCTGTTTTTGGGCTATCTTGTCCTGGAAGAGAAAGAGTGGTGATTGTGAATGAGTGTATTGGCAGGTGTGGTTGTGTGGTTGTGTGTATGTGATGCCTCACATGGTTGAAGAGCTGTGAGATGTGTCTGAGGTGTGAGTAGGGTCGGTGAAGGATGCATTATTGTGGGTTGTGTGGCTTTCAGTGTGGAGTTAGATGTGGATGCAGTGTGTTGAGCTTGTGATGCTGGTGGTGGTGCAGTTATTGAGAAGTGTGTCAGGGAGATGGGATCTTACCTTGACCACTCATGTCAAATCATTAAATTTCTTGCTGCACTGGAGCCATGGGGGGCAGGGCTCCTGGCTGTCACCTCCCAGGCGATCTCCTCCCCCATCTGGTGTATTAGTTGCCTCTCTGGCCTCCTCTCCCCAACCCCCGTGGGTACAGGACATCCCTCCGCCTCCGAACCTCCTCCACCAGGGCCCCCAGTGCTGAGTCCGAGAACCTGTGCGCCCTCTCACTCGGTCCCTGAGCCATCCTGAAACATGCCGTTGTGCGTCAACCAGCGCACTCCGCACCTTCAGTGGAAGTGGGTGAGTGCAGGCTACATATACCGCTCCATGAAAATTGAGTCTAATCAGTGCTTGAGTGCTGAACCTGCAGGTGTCGGTTTCAGTGCCTGCAGGCATGTCTAAATCATGATAATCATCAATTAGCTTGAATATTGCGTGCTAAATCTGGACTTAAAAACAGGCTTTTCTTCTGAGCACAGCACCCATTTAGCACCTGTTTTCACTCTTTCACCAAAATAACCCCCACAGAGTCCCTAAAGTGAGTGTTTCCCAAGCCCAAGTAATGTGGTTAGTGGCCAGTGTCCTCGGACCTGTGGGAGTTGGCAGCTTCAGGAGAGGAAGGAAGAGAATTCAAGGAAAAAACATTTTGGCAGCAATAGACTGTGATACAGGCTGTGAGCTTCCACCAGATCGCCTGCAGCAGAGTATGATTTCCGCCCACCCTCGTCCCCAGCTGGATTCCCCTTCACACGTGCTGGGGACAGCATCATTTGCAGGGCTGGGATGGGCCACAGACCCCTTCAAGGTCACAGCAGTGGTACATTCCCCACTCCCCCCGAAGTGCTCCCACTTGTAGGTGGAGCTATCCACAGTCGCTCCACCTCAGAAAATAATTACCTAACTGCAGCTCCAAAAGGAGCCATTTTTCTGCCAGGCAACGGAATCAGTCCTGTCACAGTTCGTACCATTCACACAAGGTTATTTTAATTCCATGTGCCCAGCAGGGGGCTTAGCTAAATGAACAGTGTAGTTGTTTCAAGCTCCCAATTGGTCCCCTTGAGCCTTTCCGTAAATAGATGGGTTATTGGATACAGTTGGCCCACGTGATCTATTCTTCCTAAATATCAATCCAACCTTCCACCCAGTATTTCTTTTAACAGTTATTTATAAACAGCTGAGTGTTTCCTACAAGAATACAGAGCTCCCTTCAGTAGAAATGATTAATGTGGCTATTCAGTTATCCTAATATAGACTGGGCAAAAAAACTTGTAAGAGGCAAAGTGGGGGAACTTTCTTCATCGTATGCTTCAACACCTTTGAGGATGTATGCAATGCTGGATCCAGTCCTGAGGAATGAAGTGATGCAAGTAGTAGAGAGAATGAGCAGGAGAGTGGGATTAGACAGGGTGGGATATTAAAGGGTGCGGGGAGTGCGCAGGAGAGTGGGATTAGACTGGGTGGGATATTAAAGGGTATGGGAGAGAGCAGGAGAGTGGGATTAGACTGGGTGGGATATTAAAGGGTATGGGGAGAGAGCAGGAGAGTGGGATTAGACTGGGTGGGATATTAAAGGGTATGGGGAGAGAGCAGGAGAGTGGGATTAGACTGGGTGGGATATTAAAGGGTATGGGGAGAGAGCAGGAGAGTGGGATTAGACTGGGTGGGATATTAAAGGGTATGGGGAGAGAGCAGGAGAGTCGGATTAGACTGGGTGGGATATTAAAGGGTATGGGGAGTGAGTGGGAGAGTGGGATTAGACTGGATGAGATATTAAAGGGTATGGGGAGTGAGCAGGAGAGTAGGATTAGACTGGGTGGGATATTAAAGGGTATGGGGAGAGAGCAGGAGAGTGGGATTAGTCTGGGTGGGATATTAAAGTGTATGGGGAGAGAGCAGGAGAGTGGGATTAGACTGGGTGGGATATTAAAGGGTATGGGGAGAGAGCAGGAGAGTGGGATTAGACTGGGTGGGATATTAAAGGGTGCGGGGAGTGAGCGGGAGAGTGGGATTAGACTGGATGAGATATTAAAGGGTATGGGGAGTGAGCAGGAGAGTGGGATTAGTCTGGGTGGGATATTAAAGGGTATGGGGAGTGAGCAGGAGAGTGAGATTAGACTGGGTGGGATATTAAAATGTATGGGGAGAGAGTAGGAGAGTGGGATTAGTCTGGGTGGGATATTAAAGGGTATGGGGAGTGAGCAGGAGAGTGGGATTAGACTGGGTGGGATATTAAAGTGTATGGGGAGTGAGCAGGAGAGTGGGATTAGACTGGGTGGGATATTAAAGGGTATGGGGAGAGAGAGGGAGAATGGGAGTAGACTGGGTGGGATAGTAAAGGGTATGGGGAGAGAGAGGGAGAATGGGAGTAGACTGGGTGGGATATTAAAGGGTATGGGGAGTGAGCAGGAGAGTGGGATTAGACTGGGTGGGATATTAAATGGTGCGGGGAGTGAGCAGGAGAGTGGGATTAGACTCGGTGGGTATTAAAGGGTGTGGGGAGTGAGCAGGAGAGTGGGATTAGACTGTGCCAGATATTAAAGGGTATGGGGAGTGAGCAGGAGAGTGGGATTAGACTGGGTGGGATATTAAAGGGTATGGGGAGTGAGCAGGAGAGTGGGATTAGACTGGGTGGGATATTAAAGGGTATGGGGAGTGAGCAGGAGAGTGGGTTTGTAAAGGAATAGCCATAATAAGGAAAAATGCACCATCCTAAGAACAGAATTCTGACTTTATTAAAACATGAGAAACTGGGTTTAAAAATCTAAAAGCCTCAACGACACAAGCTGTAAACAGAAATACAGGCTTCTGAGATAAGATGAAGTGTTAACACAAAACTGTAAACACCATACAAGCTTTTGAAATGGGAATTGGTTGTCGATACTAACACAATGGCCCTATTGAAGAAGAAAAGGGTTGCTTCCAGAAAGTCTGCAGTTTGGGAGAAACACAATACCATTACCCAGTTTAAAGTGTTATAAACTAACACTTCGAACAGTTAGGAGACACTTAGGGCTGGATTTTCATTGACCCGTGCAGGCGGGTTTGGAGGTGTGTGGGGGGTTAAAATTGCGAAAACTGGCGGGCGGGCACAAGTCCGCCTCCATCCCACCTCCACGCAATTTTCATTAAATCGTGTCTGCTGGTCCCGACTCCGTCCCACCTTTAAGAGGCGGGATAGGCTGTTAAGGCCCTTAACAGGCACTAAATTGCCTCTATAATGCCATTTTGAAAGGCCTTTGTGATTTTAACCCTTGTTTTACGTGAAGCACGCCTGTTCTGAAACACGATTGTGAAACCTGGCGGGAGCACATTTCGGAAGCTGACTATCAGCTGCAGGTCCACTATTACAATGGAGAAGTAGTAGTAAGAAAAATATCTGGGATCTCTCTCTCATGTCCATCCAGGTCCTCTCACAGCAAAGGCCAGGCAGTCTCTGAAGACATTCAATGCAGCAGCAATGATGACATCATCAGAGGCGACTTTCAGACTCAAAACACTAATTGGGTCATGGGTTCCCACATGCTGGAACTCAATTGCCCAATTAGGTGAAAATTGCATCAATCTCCCACATCCAATTACAGTCGGGTGGATAACATGAAATGTGGATAACACGACCCCAACCCGCCCCAGTATCAAAATCCAGCCCTAAGTCTGCTAATAACCAGCTGAGGTGATTTAAGAATTGAATTGAAGACCTTCGTAAGAATGGCATCAAATAGATACATCTATTATAAACATTTTTTATGATAAAATTTGAACACCTACACAGCAGACAGGATTCTGCAAGTTAACAGCTGAACTGACAGTAAGATTAGAAAGAAGTCAACAGAAAGAATGACTAGAGCTTACATCAGCAGAAAACTTCAAAGGATATACCACTGAGAAAGAGTATAAAATATAGAACTTTCAAATAGGAAGTCAGAAGTCGCTGAAAGGGGCAAGCGATTCTCTCACTCTTCAGAGGCAGGCTCTGTAAGTTTTTAACTCTTTGAGTCTCGGGGATCAAAAGGTACCTTTATTTGATTTTGGTGGATATCCTGGATTAGAAATAAGTACGAAATGTAAAAATGTAACGAATTTAAGATTTGAGAATAAGGATCTCTGAGAATAAGAATTGTAAGCTTTTTGTATTTTAAGTTGCGATTGAATCACCAGCTGTTAGCTGCATGTCGGTTCTTTAATAAATCTATATATTTTATAGAATTGTCTCACATATTATTTCTGTATCAAACTCGCAAACTCAATCTCTGTACACTCTTTTGTGAGGAGTTGCAGAATTCTGGGGGGGGTTTCTGGACCCTAATAATATCCGGAAGGTTACAGTCTAGCTAAACTTATTAAAAGTGCTATCTGGAGGATGGTAACATCTTCAAGTTGTTCCTTTCCTTTAGGGAGAGATAGCCTGGACCTTTAGTACCAATTAAGCGTCTTATAGAATTCGGCTATCTCTAACTTTAGTTGAAGGTGAACGTCTGGGGAATACGCCTGATCCGGGGTAGCCCGAAAAGGGCTAGGACTAGTAATTATCCCTTCAGGATTAGACTGGGTGGGATATTAAAGGGTATGGGGAGTGAGCAGGTTAGTGGGATTAGACTGGATGGGATATTAAAGGCTATGGGGAGTGCGTAGGAGATTGGGATTAGACTGGGTGGGATATTAAAAGGTATGGGGATAGAGCTGGAGAGTGGGATTAGGCTGGTTGGGTAGCAAAGTGTTTGGGGAGTGAGTAGGAGAGTGGGATTAGACTGGGTGGGATATTAAAGGGTATGGGGAGTTAGCAGGAGAGTGGGATTAGACTGAGTGGGATATTAAAGGATATGGGGAGAGAGCTGGAGAGTGGGATTAGGCTGGTTGGGTAGTAAAGTGTTTGGGGAGTGAGTAGGAGAGTGGGATTAGACTGGGTGGGATATTAAAGGGTATGGGGAGTTAGCAGGAGAGTGGGATTAGACTGAGTGGGATATTAAAGGGTATGGGGAGAGAGCTGGAGAGTGGGATTAGACTGGGCCGGATATTAAAGGGTATGGGGAGAGAGCTGGAGAGTGGGATTGTAAAGGAATAGCCATAATTAGGAAAAATACACCATCTTATGAACAGAATTCTGACTTTATTAAAACATGAGAAACTCGGGTTAAAAATCTAAAAGCCTCAACAACACAAGCTGTAAACAGAAATACAGGCTTCTGAGAAATGATGAAGTGTTAACACAAAGCTGTAAACACCATACAAGCTTTTGAAATGGGAATTGGTTGTCGCTACTAACACAATGGGCCTATTGAAGAAGCAAAGGGTTTCTTCCAGAAAGTCTGCAGTTTGGGAGAAACACAATACCCATTACCCAGTTTAAAGTGTTATAAACTAACACTTTGAACAGAAACACAGAACATTAAAGAAGCATATGCCTTTGTAAAAGTAACATCAAATGAAAGACAGGAGACATAAGTTTGTAATACAACCAATTGAGATGGCTAGGAAAACAAACAAGTACTCGGTTGAAGTGGTTTTGATTTACATATTGTAAAAGGTACAAACAGAAGACTTTGTAAATATTACATCAATAGATGCACCAAGTAATCACATGGTTTTTGTATTGAACTTGGAACAGTTAGGAGACACTAAGTCTGCTTATAACTAGCTGAGGTGATTTAAGAATTGAATTGAAGACCTTCGTAAGAATGGCATCAATAGATACATCTGTTATAAACATTTTTTATGATAAAATTTGAACACCTACACAGCAGACAGCATTCTGCAAGTTAACAGCTGAACTGACAGTAAGATTAGAAAGAAGTCAACAGAAAGAATGACTAGAGCTTACATCAGCAGAAAGCTTCAAAGGATATACCACTGAGAAGAGTATAAAATATAGAACTTTCAAATAGGAAGTCAGAAGTCGCTGAAAGGGGCAAGCGATTCTCTCACTCTTCAGAGGCAGGCTCTGTAAGTTTTTAACTCTTTGAGTCTCGGGGATCAAAAGGTACTTTTATTTGATTTTGGTGGATATCCTGGATTAGAAATAAGTACGAAATGTAAAAATGTAACGAATTTAAGATTTGAGAATAAGGATCTCTGAGAATAAGAATTGTAAGCTATTTGTGTTAGCTGCATGTCGGTTCTTTAATAAATCTATATATTTTATAGAATTGTCTCACATATTATTTCTGTATCAAACTCGCAAACTCAATCTCTGTACACTCTTTTGTGAGGAGTTGCAGAATTCTGGGGGGGTTTTCTGGACCCTCATAATATCCGGAAGGTTATAGTCGAGTTAAACTTATTAAAAGTGCTATCTGGAGGATGGTAACATCTTCAAGTTGTTCCTTTCCTTTAGGGAGAGATAGCCTGGACCTTTAGAACCCATTAAGCGTCTTATAGAATTCGGCTATCTCTAACTTTAGTTGAAGGTGAACGTCTGGGGAATACGCCTGATCCGGGGTAGCCCGAAAAGGGCTAGGACTAGTAATTATCCCTTCAGGATTAGACTGGGTGGGATATTAAAGGGTATGGGGAGTGAGTAGGAGAGTGGGATTAGACTGGGTGGGATATTAAAGGGTATGGGGAGTGAGTAAGAGAGTGGGGTTAGACTGGGTGTGATATTAAAGGGTATGGGGAGTGAGCAGGAGAGTGGGATTAGACTGGGTGGGATATTAAAGGGTATGGGGAGAGAGCAGGAGAGTGGGATTAGACTGGGAGGGATATTAAAGGGTCTGGGGTGAGAGCAGGAGAGTGGGAGTAGACTGGATGAGATATTAAAGGGTATGGGGAGAGAGCGGGAGAGTGGGAGTAGATTAGGTGGGATAGCATAAGAACATTAGAATTAGGAGCAGGAGTCGGCCATTCATCCCTTCGAGCCTGCTCCGCCATTCATTGAGATCATGGCTGATCCTCTGCCTCAACTCCATTCACCGGCCCTATCGCCATATCCCTTGATGCCTTTACTAGTCAGAAATCTATCGACTTCTGTTTTGAATATACCCAATGACTGAGCCTCCACAGCCCTCTGGGGTAGAGAATTCCAAAGATTCACCACCCTCTGTGTTAAGAAATTTCTTCTCATCTCAGTCCTGAATGGCCTACCCTTTATCCTGAGGCTGTGGCCCCTGGTTCTAGACTCCCTAGCCAAGGGAAACATTCTCCCAGCATCCACCCTATCAAGCCCTGTAATAACTTTGTATGCTTCAATGAGATCCCGTCTCATTCTTCTAAACTCCAGTGAGTATAAGCCCAATCGACCCAATCTCTCCTCATACGCCATACCTGCCATCCCGGGTATCAGCCTGGTGAATCTTCGCTGCACTCCCTCCATGACAAGAACATCCTTCCTCGATTTAGGAAATACTCTGCCTTTCTGTTTTTTCTACCAAAGTGGATAACTTCACATTTATCCAAATTATATTCCATCTGCCATGTTCTCGCCCACTCACTGAGCCTGTCGAGATCCCCTTGAAGCCTTTTCATATCCTCTTCACAACTGACACTGCCACCTAACTTTGTATCATCAGCAAATTTGGAAATGTTACATTTAGTCCCCTCATCCAAATCATTGATATAGATTGTGAATAGCTGGGGCCCAAGCACCAATCCTTGCGGTACCCCATTAGTCACAGCCTGCCATCCTGAAAAAGACCCGTTTATCCCTACTCTTTGTTTTCTGTCTGTTAACCAATTCTCAATCCATGCTAGTATATTACCCCCAATTCTATGTGCCCTAATTTTGTTCACCAACCTCTTGTATGGGACCTTATCGAAGGCCTACTGAAAATCCAGGTACACCACATCTACCAGTTCCCCTTTGTCTACTCCACTATTTACATCCTCAAAGAACTCCAATATGTTTGGCAAACAGGATTTCCCTTTCATAAATCCATGTTGACTCTGCCCAATCTTACTATTAGTTTCTAAGTGCCCAGTTATTGCATCCTTTATAATAGATTCCAGCATTTTCCCAACTACTGATGTGAGGCTAACAGGTCTGTAGTTCCCCATTTTCTCTCTCCCTCCTTTCTTAAATAGCGGGTTTCCTGGGCGGGATAGTAAAGGGTATGGGGAGAGAGAGGGAGAATGGGATTAGACTGGGTGGGATATTAAAGAGTATGGGGGAGAGAGCAGGAAAATTTAAGTAGACTGGGTGGGATATTAAAGGGTATGGGGAGAGAGCAGGAGAGTGGGATTAGACTGGGCGGGATGTTAAAGGATATGGGGAGAGAGCAGGAGAGTGGGATTAGACTGGGCAGAATATTAAAGGGTATTGTGAGAGAGCAGGAGAGTGGGATTAGACTGGGCATAATATTAAAGGGTATTGGGAGAGAGCAGGAGAGTGGGATTAGACTGAGCAGGATATTAAAGGGTATTGGGAGAGAGCGGTAGAGTGGGATTAGACTGGGCAGGATATTAAAAGGTATTGGGAGAGAACGGGAGAGTGGGATTAGACTTGGCAGGATATTAAAGGGTATTGGGAGAGAGCAGGAGAGTGGGATTAGACTTTGCAGGATATTAAAGGGTATTGGGAGAGAGCGGGAGAGTGGGATTAGACTGGGCAGAATATTAAAGGATATTGGGAGAGAGCAGGAGAGTGGGATTAGACTGGGCAGAATATTAAAGCGTATTGGGAGAGAGCAGGAGAGTGGGATTAGACTGGGCAGATTATTAAAGGGTATTGGGAGAGAGATGGAAGTGGGATTAGACTGGGCAGGATATTAAAGGGTATTGGGAGAGAGCGGGAAGTGGGTTTAGACTGGGCAGGATATTAAAGGGTATTGGGAGAGAGCAGGAGAGTGGGATTAGACTGGGTGGGATGTTAAAAGCTATGTGGAGAGAGCAGGATAGAGGCATTAGACTCGGTGGGATATTAAAGGGTACAGGGAGTGAGGGGAGAGTGGGAGTGGACTGGGTGTAATTGTAAAGGGAATGGGGAGAGAGCAGGAGAGTGGGAGTAGACTTGGTGGGATATTATAGGGTACTATAGATCAAACATGTGCCCTTAAATAAAAAAGGTGGGACTAACAAATCTAGAGCCCCCTGGGTGTCTCGAGACATACAGGGTAGGATAAAGAAAAACAGGGAGACGTTTGACAGATACCGAGGGCTAAATATTCCAGAATCTTTAGAGGAGTACAGAAAGTGCAGGGGTGCAATTAAAAATGATATTAGGAAAGCAAAGAGGGAGCATGAAAAATTCTTGACAAGTAAAATCAAGGAAAACCCAAAGTGTTTTATAAATCTATTAAGAGTAAGAGGATAACTAAAGAAAGGGTAGGGCCTATTAGAGATCATGAGGGTATTAATGTATGTGTGGAGGCGGGAGACGTTGGTAGGGTTCTTAATGAATACTTTGCGTCTGTTTTCACAAAGGAGAGGGGCGAAACAGACATTGCTATCAGGGAGGAGGAGTGTGAAATATTAGATGAAATAAACATAGTGAGAGAGGAAGTATTAAGGGATTTAGCAGCTTTAAAAGTGGATAAATCCCCAGGCCCGGATGAAATGTATCCCAGGCTGTTAAGCGAAGCAAAAGAGGAAATAGCAGAGGCCCTGACCATCATTTTCCAATCCTCTCTGGCTTCTGGTGTGGTGCTGGAGGACTGGAGGACTGCTAATGTGGTACCCTTGTTTAAAAAAGGAGAAAAGGATAGACTGAGTAATTACAGGCCAGTCAGCCTAACCTCGGTGGTGGGAAAATTATTGGAAAGAATTCTGAAGGACAGGATAAATCTTCATTTAGAAAGACACGGATTAATCAAGGATAGTCAGCACGGATTTGTTAAGGGAAGGTCGTGTCTGCCAAACTTGATTGAATTTTTTGAGGAGGTAACAAGGAGGGTAGATGAGGGTAGTGTGTTTGATGTAGTGTATATGGACTTTAACAAGGCTTTTGATGAGGTTCCACATGGCCAACTGGTCATGAAGTTAAAAGCCCATGGGATCCAGGGCAAAGTGTCAAGTTGGATTCAAAACTGGCTCGGAGACAGGAAGCAGAGGGTAATGGTTGATGGGTGTTTTTGTGACTGAAAGGCTGTTTCCAGTGGGGTTCCGCAGGGCTCAGTACTAGGTCCCTTGCTTTTTGTGGTATATATCAACGATCTTGACTTGAATATAGGGGGTATGATTAAGAAGTTTGCAGATGATACTAAAATCGGCTGATGGTTGATACTGAAGAAGGAAGCTGTAGACTGCAGGAAGATATCAATAAATTGGTCAGGTGAGCAGAACAGTGGCAAATGGAATTCAATCTGGAGAAGTGTGAGGTAATGCATTTGGGGAGGGCTAACAAGGAAAGGGAATACACATTAAATGGTAGGACACTGAGCAGTGTAGAGGAACAAAGCGACCTTGGAGTGTATGTCCACAGATCCCTGAAGGTAGCAGGCCAGGTAGATAAGGTGGTTAAGAAGGCATACGGAATGCTTGCCTTTCTTAGCCGTGGCATAGAATACAAGAGCAGGGGGATTATGCTTCAACTGTATAAAACACTAGTTAGGCCTCAGTTCTGGTCACCACATTACAGGAAAGATGTGATTGCACTAGGGAGGGTACAGAGGAGATTTACAAGGATGTTGCTGGGAGTAGAGAATCTTAGCTATGAGGAAAGACTGGATAGGCTGGGTCTGTTTTCCTTGGAACAGAGGAGGCTGAGGGGAGACCTTACTGAGGTGTATAAAATTATGAGGGGCATAGTTAAAGTGGATAGAAAGGACCTATTTCCCTTAGCAGTGGGTCAAAAACCAGGGGGCACAGATTTAAAGTAATTGGTGGAAGGTTTAGAGGGGATTTGAGGGGAAATTTCTTCACCCAGAGGGCTGTGGGGGTCTGGAACTTACTGCCTGAAAGGGTGGTAAAGCAGGAAAGTTTGAGTAGACTGGGCGGGATATTAAAGGGTATGGGGAGAGAGCAGGAGATTGGGATTAGACTGGGCAGGATATTAAAGGGTATGGGGAGAGAGCAGGAGAATGGGATTAGACTGTGCAGGATATTAAAGGGTATGGGGAGAGAGCAGGAGAGTGGGATTAGACTGTGCAGGATATTAAAGGGTATGGGGAGAGAGCAGGAGAGTGGGATTAGACTGGGCAGGATATTAAAGGGTATGGGGAGAGAGCAGGAGAGTGGGATTAGACTGTGCAGGATATTAAAGGGTATGGGGAGAGAGCAGGAGAGTGGGATTAGACTGTGCAGGATATTAAAGGGTATGGGGAGAGAGCAGGAGAGTGGGATTAGACTGGGCAGGATATTAAAGGGTATTGGGAGAGAGCAGGAGAGTGGGATGAGACTGGGCAGGATATTAAAGGGTATTGGGAGAAAGCGGGGAGTGGGATTAGACTGGGTGGGATATTACAGGGTATGGGGAGTAAACAGGGTAGTGAGATAAGACTGTTTTTATAAAATGTATTCATTCATGAGATGTGGGCGTCGCTGGCAAGGCCAGCATATTTATTGCCCATCCCTAATTGCCCTCAAGAAGGTGTTGGTGAGCCGCCTTCTTGAACAGCTGCTGTCCGTGTGGTGAAGGTACTCGCATAGCACTGTTAGGGAGGGAGTCCCAGGATTATGACCCAGCGACGATGATGGTATGGCAATATATTTTCATGTCAGGATGGTTTGTGACTTGGAGGGGAGCTTGGAGGTGGTGGCGTTAACATAAGAACATAAGACATTGGAGCAGGAGTAGGCCATACAGCCCCTCGAGCCTGCTCCACCATTCAATAAGATCATGGCTCAACTCCACTTTCCTGCACTATCCCCATATCCCTTGATTCCCTTAATATCCAAAAATCTATTGATCTCTGTCTTGAATATATGCAACGACTGAGCCTCCACAGCCCTCTGGGGTAGAGAATTCCAAAGATTCACCACACTCTGAGTGAAGAAATTTCTCCTCATCTCAGTCCTAAATGGCCGACCCCTTATTCTGAGACTGTGACCCCTGGTTCGCGACTCCCAAGCCAGGGGAAACATCCTCCCTGCATCTACCCTGTCAAGCCAGGTAAGAATCTTGTATGTTTCAATGAGATCACCTCTCATTCTTCTCGACTCTAGAGAATATAGGCCTAGTCTACTCAATCTCTCCTCATAGAACAATCCCCCCATCCCAGGAATCAGTCTGGTGAACCTTCGTTGCACTCCCTCTATGGCAAGTATATCCTTCCTTTGGTAAGGAGATCAAAACTGTACACAATACTCCAGGTGTGGTCTCACCAGGGCCCTATATAATTGCAGTAAGACATCTTTACTCTTATACTCAAATCCTCCTGTAATAAAGGCCAACATACCGTTCGCTTTCCTAATTGCTTGCTGTACCTGCATGTTAACTTTCAGTGATTCGTGTACAAGGACACCCAGGTCCCTCTGAACACCAACATTTCCCAATCTCTCACCATTTAAAAAATACTCTCATGTGCCTGCTGCCCTTGTCCTTCTCGGTGGTAGCGGTCGCGGGTTTGGGAGGTGCTGTCAAAGAAGTCTTGGCGAGTTACTGCAGTGCAACTTGTAGATGGTACACACTGCAGCCACGGTACGCCGGTGGTGGAGAGAGTGAATGGTGAAGGTGGTGGATGGGGTGCCAATCAAACGGGCTGCTTTGTCCTGGATGGTGTCGAGCTTCTTGGGGGAGAAATTCGGTATCGCCCTGTTTGGGACGCAATTATCGGCCGGGTGCAAAGTTTCGTGCCTGGCGCTAATTATCGCCTCCAACTGCAAACTTGGCTTTTATCACCCCTGGAGGTGATTGGAGCGCTAAATCAGGCGCTGCACACCTGTCTTAAGGCGCAAAGGCCGAGGAGCGAGGCGCTAACTCAGAGCGCGGGCGCAGCGCAGGTGATGTCAGTTAGCGATGGAACACAGACGCCGACCAGTTCTTAAAGGAGAGGGTCGATCTTGCTCGCCAGCCACAACCTGCTCAATGGAGCCTTGAATCTCAGCCTGGAGAGACCTGTGACTACATTTTCCAGCCAAGGACTATGGAGAGGGTGAGAGAACGAGCTCAGCGCTTCAGCAAGTTGGCCTTGGAGGCTCTGGTTGGCGCGGTGGAGCGCAGAAGAGCTATACTCTACCCTGAGAGTGGCAGGAGGCCTTTGCCGCGCGACTACAGAAGAGTCTGGAGGGAGGTGGCTCAGAGCGTCTCCTCCAGAAGCATGGTACCCAGGACCCATACTCAATGTCGCAAAAAGTTCAACGACCTCACTCGGGTCGTCAGGGTGAGTGGCTGTTTTTCAATACCGCTCCATCCCTCCATTTCAACCTCACTCTGTGGCCAGCGGGTCTTAAAACCCCGATGCCCAACACTCATCCAACACCTATGGCCATCTCATAAAACACACACGCACATTCCACACCTTGCATACAGTAAGGGCTATTCAACTATGGGAGGCACATCAGGCAAGACCATGGCTGTATATTTACTCAGATGCCATCCTTTTTCTTGCAGGCCAAGCTATCTCATAATAGGAGACAGCAGCAACAGACGGGTGGAGGGCCACCTCAGCTGCAACCCCTCAGCGATCTGGAGGCTCGTGTCCAGAGGATTGTGGCAATCCAGGTGATCGGTCCCGTCGCCCCTGGAGAGGCTGTCCCCGTTCGGGACAGCAATGGTAAGGTCATCAGCTTTCTCACCTCTCTCATTCCACTTGTCCCTCACAACACCAGCCTTTGACACTTTCAATCCAACTTACTAAATCGCTCCACTCCTTCCTCCCTTACTGCCCCCCTGTCCTCACGCAGAAGCCACTCTTGTACCTCCCTGCTTTCAGATGGTGATTCACCAGCTGAGAGACAGGCCCTCAGGCTGCCAGTGGGAGCGAAGCCGCAGGCGAGGAGGAAGAGGAAGCCGGAGCCTCAGCGCCACCCTCTCCCGAGGGAGCCCATGCCCACACTGGGACCATGTCTTCCCTGGAGGGGAGCAGGGGGGAAGGGTCTGATGAGGGTGAAGCTCCGGGACCCAGCGGGCTGCAGCAATGCGATGGGGGTAGGGAAGCTCGGGGGCTTCTCCCCGGAGGGAGTGTATGCCAGCGAGTCCTGCTGCACTGGATGCAGAGGAGGAACGGCTCATCGCTGAAATGAACACCCAGGCAGTGGACATGCATACTCAGCTCATGGGTGCAGTGGGAAGGGTGCCCGAAAGCATTGATGCACTGGCAAGGAGTGTGGAGCACTAGGCCGTAGCACAGGCGGATGCCACACAACTGCTTAGTGCTGCAATTCAGCCACTGGCTGCTGTGATCCAATCTCAGACTGTTCTCATGCAGTCTCTGATTGAGGCAACGCAAGCACTGACTGCTGCCATCATCGCTGGTTCGGACAGATTTCCCTGGGGCTTTCACGGTGCTGCAGTAGGCCAGCAATCTGTGCCCCAGCAGATTGCTCCGGATGCTGAGGTGCTGCCCCGTGGGAGTGCCAGTGTGTCGGTCGAGCAGGGAGTTGCTGTCCTCTCTCAAGATGACAGCATTCCTGCTGCCACCACTGTCACTTCCCCATTGCACTTGCCACCGCCTGTAGCCCAGACTGCTGCCGCCCATGCAGAGTTGGTGCAGTCTGCAGCCGGGCCCTCCAGGCACAGAGCTGGTCGAGGCCGTCCTTCAAGGGCATCTGCAGTCGAGGATCTGACATTGAGCAGCCTTGCTGCAGCCACTGGGGCCCCATTACGGAGGAGCAGTAGGGTGGGAAGGGGGAAGTGCGCAAGGGAAGGAGATCACCCTCGAAGGGCAAACAGTAGGAGGTCTGACGAAATGTTGGGAATTTTTTTATTAAAGGCCGAGGTTCGTGTTTAAACTTTTGTTCAGTGTTTTGGACATTATCTCCAGATTGTGAGAACCAGTTATGTTAATTAGTGATTTTTTGTGTTTGTTTCTATTAGTTTGTCATAAAGAAATGACACACAGAGTTTGTAAAATAAAAAAGTTTTTGTATTGAAAATGTACATGTTTGGCCTTTGGAATCATTGCAGCTTTGGCCGGCTATAGGGGTTGCGGGTTGCTTTCCATCATGTTGTTGTTCTCCATGCCAGAAACTATTTCCTGAGTCGGGGCCTAGAAGCGGCTTGTTGTCAGTCGTTGACGGATGGCCCTTGCAGTTTCAACATTGTGGGCCTCCCTCCCGCCTTGGTGCTGCTGCTGATCATCCTCCTCCTCTTCCTCCTCCTCCGGTGGTGCACCAAGGTCTGGTGGCATTGGCTGGGTCCTGAGGATTGCCAGGTTATGGAGCATGCAGCACACAACTATGAAGAGGGAGACTTGCTCAGGCGAGTACTGCAGGGCTCCTCCTGAGTGGTCCAGACAGCGGAACCGTTGCTTGAGCACGCCGATCATCTGCTCAATGATGCTCCTGGTGGCAAGATGGCTCTCATTGTACCGCAGCTCAGCAGGGGTGTTGGGGTTACGGAGTGGTGTCATCAGCCAGGTGCAGAGTGGATAACCCTTGTCCCCAAGGAACCAACCAATTGGCTGATGCGCTGCCTGGAAAAGGTCTGGCACAGCAGTCTGGCGTAGGATGAAAGCATCGTGGCTGCTGCCAGGATAGCGGGCATTGACAGCGAGTATCAGCTGTCTGTGGTCACAGACCAACTGGACGTTTAAGGAGTGGAACCCCTTGCGGTTTCGGAAAACCTCTGCATTCTCCTGCGGTGCCCGCAATGCCACATGCGTGCAGTCAATGGCGCCCTGCACCATGGGGAAGCCCGCTATCCTCGCAAAGCCCAATGTGCGTTCATGCTGTTTGGCCCGGGTCATCGGGAAAGAGATGTACTGGCGTCTCCTTTTATAGAGGGCATTTGTGACCTGATGGATACAGCAATAGACCGCAAACTGGGAGATATTGGCGATGTCCCCAGTAGCTGCTTGAAAGGAGCCGCTGGCATAAAAATTCAGAGCCACAGTTACCTTCACTGCCACCGACAGAGACGTCCTGGTCCTCAGTTGAGGCTGCAGATCTGGCTGCAGCAGATGGCAGAGCTCAGTGATCACCTCCTTGCTGAAGCGCAGCCTGCGCAAACACTGCTCCTCAGACAAATGAATGTAGGAGAAATGTTCCCGGAATACCCTGGGAGGGTAAGGTCTCCTGTGCAGAGGCCTGTTGGCCCTCCTCCCTCTGGCCCTCCACTTTCTCTATGCGTCTCCGATTCTGCAGGTGCAGGACGACGCCCCGAATCAGTGCAGCCCCCAAAGTCTCTTGACAATCAAAGTAATGAAGGTCAAATCCAAAAGACCCTGCAAAGTGATGCTCAGTAGCCAAAACTACTTCACACAGCGTTGACTGTATGCAGAAGTCTCTCTCTCTCTCTCTCTCTCTCTCTCAGAATCTCTCTCTCTGTCAGAATGAGTGGTACAAAAATGTCTACCTCAGAAAAAGGTAGGAAGAGAGCGTCTTTAAATAGCACCCCCCAGCCCCTCACCGACTGGGAAACGTTCCAGTCTCCCTGTCGTTGCTTGCAGCAGGCGGGAAAAAGAGGGGCGCCACTCAATATCCGGTCCGGGGCGCGTCCGGAGCATTGCACGCTCGACTGACGTCACAATCTGCAGGCGCAGGAGATCGGGGTGGTAGACTTCTGCGCCACCGCAAAAACTCTAGTCAATTTCGCGAGTGGCGCAAACATCGCCGCGTCTGGGCACTAGTCACTTTGCGCCCCATTAGCGTCCTCTTAGGGCGCTAACGGAAGGCGCAAAGCAACCGAATTTTTCCCCCAGTGTTGTTGGAGCTTGACTCATCCAGGCAAGTGGAGAGTATTCCATCACACTCCTGACATGCCTTGTAGATGGTGGAAAGGCTTTGGGGAGTCAGGAGGTGAGACACTCGCCACAGAATACCCAACCTCTGACCTGCTCTTGTAGCCACAGTATTTATGTGGTTGGTCCAGTTAAGTTTCTGGTCAATGGTGACCCCCAGGATATTGATGGTGGGGGATTCAACGATGGAAATGCCATTGAATGTCAAGGGGAGGTAGATAAACTTTCTCTTGTTGGAGATGATCATTGCCTGGCACTTGTGTGGCGCGAATGTTACTTGCCAATTATGGGCCCAAGCCTGGATGTTGTCTAGGCCTTGCTGCATGCGGGCACGGACTGCTTCATTATCTGAGAAATTACGAATGGAACTGAACACTGCAATCATCAGCAAACATCCCCACTTCTGACCTTATGATAGAAGATTGGTCATTGATGAAGCAGCTGAAGATGGTTGGGCCTAGGTCACTGCCCTGAGGAACTCATGCAGCGATGTCCTGGGGCTGAGGTGATTGATGTCCAACAACCACACCATCTACCATTGTACAATAGCAAAATACTGCGGATGCTGGTAATCTGAAATAACAACAGAAAATGCTGGAAACACTCAGCAGGCCAGGCAGCATCAAGGAGAGAGAAACAGAGTTAAGGCGGCAGCTGTTGATGATTCTGCCATCCCCATTTGCAACATTTAATCTCTCCTGAGTTCAATCCGAGCATAGACTGTGTCTTTAATTCCTTCCTCCCCTCCCCCTCCCCTCTCCCTGCCTCTGCACCTGCTTATAACCTGTTACATCTCCAACTTCGACCAGTTTTAACGAAGAGTCCCAGACCTGAAACGTTAACTCTGTTTCTCTCTCCACGGATGCTGCCTGGCCTGCTGAGTATTTCCAGCATTTTCTGTTGTTATTTCATCTTCCTTTGTGCTAGGTATGACTCCAGCCAGTGGAGAGTTCTCCCCCATGATTCCCATTGACTTCAGTTTTACTCGGGCTCCTTGATGCCACACTCGGTTAAATGCTGCCTCGATGTTAAGGGCAGTCACTCTCACCTCACCTCTGGAATCCAGCTCCTTTGTCCATGTTTGGACCAAGGCTGTAATGAGGTCGGGAGCTGAGGTTGTCTTGGCGGTTGTCTTGGCGGAACCCAAACTGGGCATCAGTGAGCAGGTTATTGGTGAGTAAGTGCCGCTTGATAGCACTGTCGATGACACCTTCCATCACTTTGCTGATGATTGAGATTAGGCTGATGGGGCGGTAATTGGCCGGATTGGATTTGTCCTGCTTTTTGTGGACAGGACATACCTGGGCAGTTTTCCACATTGTCGGGTAGATGCCAATGTTGTAGCTGTATTGGAACAGCTTGGCTAGAGGCGCAGCTAGTTCTGGAGCACAAGTCTTCAGCACGATAGTCGGGATGTTGTCGGGGCTCATAGCCTTTGCGCTCAACCGTTTCTTGATATCACGTGGAGTGAATCAAATTGGCTGGAGTTTGGCTTCTGAGGTGGTGGGGACCTCAGGAGGAGGCCGATATGGATCATCCACTCGGCCCTTCTGGCTGAAGATGGTTGCAAACGCTTCAGCCTTGTCTTTCGCACTCACGTGCTGGGCTCCACCATCATTGAGGATGGGGATATTCATGGTGCCTCCTCCTCCCGTTAGTTGTTTAATTGCCCACCAACATTCACGACTCGATATGGTAGGACTGCAGAGCTTTGATCTGACGTTGGTTGTGGGATCGCTTAGCCCTGTCTATAGCATGCTGCTTCCGCCTTTTAAGATGCATGTAGTCCTGTGTTGCAGCTTCCCCAGGTTGGCACCTCATTTTTAGGTACGGCTGGTGCTGCTCCTGGCATGCTCTTCTACACTCGTTATTGAACCAGGGTTGGTCCCCTGGCTTGATGAGGTGACAGATTGTGGAGGAATATAATTCTGCTGTTGCTGATGGCCCACAGCGTCTCATGGATGCCCAGTTTTGAGCTGCTCGATCTGTTCTGAATCTATCCCATTTAGCACGGTGGTAGTGCCACACAACACGATGGAGGGTGTCCTCAGTGTGAAGACGGGACTTTGTCTCCACAAGGACTGTGCGGTGGTCACTGCTACCAATATTGTCATGGACAGATACATCTGTGAGAGGTAGATTGGTGAGGACGAGGTCAAGTAGGTTTTTCCCCTTGTGTTGGTTTTCTCACCACCTGCTGCAGGCCAGGTCTGGCAGCGATGTCCTTCAGGTACGGGGGGTGAGCAGGAGCGTGGGATTACACTGGTGGGATATTAAAATGTATGGGGAGTGAGGAGAGTTTGATTTGACTAGGTGGGATTTTTAGGGTCTGGGGAGAGAGCAGGGGAGTGGGTTTAGTCTAGGTTGGATATTGAAGGGTACCGGGAGTGAGGGAAGTGTGGAATGAGTCTGGGTCACTCATATTATGAAAAACACCAGCACAGGTTTACAAAAGCAAAATACTGCGGATGCTGGAAATCTGAAATAAAAACAGAAAATGCTGGAAACACTCAGCAGGTCAGGCAGCATCTGTGGAGAGAGAAACAGAGTTAACGTTTCAGGTCGCTGACCCTTCGTCAGAACTGGAAAAAGCTGGAGATCGAACAGGTTTTTAAGCAAGTGTAGGGGCAGGGAAAGGGGGAGAGGAGGAAAGAACAAAAGGGAAGGTCTGTGATAGGATGGAAGGCAGGAGAGATTAAGAGACTAAGAGAGATTAAGAGATGGTGCAAGGCAAAAGGAGATGGTAATGGGACAAGTTAAGAAACAAAAGATGGCTCTAGATGAAGTGTAAATGGCACTGGCAGAATGATCGACAGCTGCCATGTGGGAGAGAAAAATAAATAAATTAATAAATAAATAGGAAAACAAAGATAGGGGCAGAGGTTATGGTCTGAAATTGTTGAACTCAATGTTGAGTCCAGAAGGCTGTAAAGTGCCTGATCGAAAGATGAGGTGCTGTTCCTCGAGCTTACGTTGAGCTTCATTGGAACAGTGTAAGAGGCCGAGGACGGAGAGGTGGAGTGGAGCGGAGAATTAAAGTGACAGGCTCGGGGAAGCTCGGGGTCACCCTTATGGACTGAACGGAGGTGTTCCGCAAAGCGGTCACCCAATCTGTGTTTGGTCTCCCCAATGTGGAGGAGACCGCATCGTGAGCAGCGAATACAGTATACTAAATTGCAAGAAGTACAAGTAAATCACTGTTTCACCTGGAAGGAGTGTTTGGGGCCCTGGACAGTGGGAAGGAAGAAGGTAAAAGGGCAGGTGTTGCATCTCCTGCACTTGCACGGGAAGGTGCCGGGTGAAGGGGAAGGGGTGTTGGGGGTGATAGATGAGTGGACTAGGGTGTCGCGGAGAGAGCAGTCCCTTCGGAATGCTGAAAGGGGAGGTGAGGGGAAGATGTGTTTGGTGATGGGATCATGCTGGAGGGGGCGGAAATGGCGGAAGATGATCCGTTGAATGTGGAGGCTGGTGGGGTGAAAGGTGAGGACAAGAGGAACCCTATCGTGGTTCTGGGAGGGAGGGGAAGGGGTGAGAGCAGAAGTGCGGGAGATAGAACGGACACGGTCGAGGGCTGTGTCATCCGCTGTAGAGGGGAATCCTCGGTTGAGGAAAAAGGAAGACATGTCGGAAGCACTGGTATGGAAGGTGGCATCGTCAGAGCAGATGTGGCGGAGACGGAGAAACTGGGAGAATGGAATAGAGTCCTTACAGGAGGCGGGGTGGAAGTGTAGTCCAGGTAGCTGTGGGAGTCAGTGGGCTTGTAGTGAATATTTGTCAATAACCTATCCCTAGAGATGGAGACAGAGAAGTCGAGGAAGAGAAGAGTCAGAGATGGACCATGTGAAGGTGAGGGAAGGGTGGAAATTGGAAGCAAAGTGAATGAAATTTTCTAGTTCAGGGCGAGAGCAGGAAACAGCACCGATACTGTCATCAATGTACCGGAAAAAGAGGTGAGGGAGGGGACCCGAGTAGGACTGGAACAAAGAATGTTCCACATATCCCATGTAAAGGCAGGCATAGCTGGGACCCATGCGGGTTTCCATAGCAACACCTTTAATTTGGAGGAAGTGAGTGGAGTCAAAGGAGAAGTTGTTCAATATGAGAACAAATTCAGCCAGGCGGAGGAGGGTGGTGGTGGATGGGGACTGGTTGGGCCTCTGTTCAAGGAAGAAGCGGAGCGCCCTCAGGTCATCCTGGTGGGGGATGGAGGTGTAGAGGGATTGTACGTCCATGGTGAAAAGGAGGCGGTTGGGGCCAGGAAACTGGAAACTGTTAAAGTGGCGGAGGGCGTCAGAAGAGTTGCGGATGTAGGTGGGAAGAGACTGGACAAGGGGAGAAAAAACAGAGTCGAGATAGGAAGAGATAAGTTCCGTGGAGCAAGAACAGGCTGAAACGATGGGTCTACCAGGGCAGTCCTGTTTGTGGATCTTGGGAAGGAGGTAGAAGCGGGCTGTGCGGGGTTGGGGAACTATGAGGTTGGCGGCTGTGGGGGAAGATCTCCAGAGGAGATGAGGTCAGTGACGGTCTTGGAAACGGTGGCTTGATGTTCAGTAGTGGGGTCATGGTCCAGGTGGAGGTAGGAGGAGGTGTCAGAGAGTTGGCGTTCAGCCTCCGCTAGGTAGAGGTCGGTTCACCAAACAACAACAGCATCACCCTTGTCAGCAGGTTTAATGACAATGCTGGGGTTGGATCTGAGAGAATGGAGTGCTGCAAGTTCAGAGGGAGGTAGGTTGGAGTGAGTGAGGGGAGCAGAGAAATGGAGACGGCCGATGTCACGCCGGCAGTTTGCAATGAAAAGATCTAGAGAGGGTAAGAGGCCAGAGGGAGCGGTCCAGGTAGAACGGGAATTCTGAAAGCGGGAGAAAGGGTCAGCCGTGTGGGGGAAAGACTCCTGGCCAAAGAAGTGGGCACGGAGGTGAAGGCGGCAGAAAAAGAGCTCAGCATCGTGCCGAGCTCGAAATTCATTGAGGTGGGGACGTAAGGGGATGAAGCTCAGGCCTTTGCTAAGGACTGATCGTTCGGGGTCAGAAAGGGGAAGGTCAGAGGGGATAGTGAAAACGCAGCAGGGGTTGAGATTGGGAGAAGGGATGGGGTCAGAGGAAAGTGAAGGGGAAGAAGGTGTTGGTGTCCAAGAGTTGTTGAAGCTTGCGATCCTTGAAAGGAAGAAAAAAAGTTTTTTGTTAATGAGGCGAAGGATGAAATGGAACTGCGGACCAGGACAGCTTTGAGATAGAGTGAGTCGGTGCTGCTGAAGAGAGAGGTCGAGAGTGTTCATGTGGCGGCGCATGGCATTCAGCGTGGATCTCGGGATACAGCGAGAGCAGTGGTTCGAGGAACGCTGAACATCTTAACCAGCACAGGTTTGATGGGCCGAATAACCATTTTCTGTGCCGGAACTTTCCGTGATGATGCACTAACGTTACAATTAGGCAGGAAAGCTCCTGAGATCTGTTAAAAAACCAATCCGCTGGAACTGAGTGTAACTGAAACTAAAAAGCAGTCGTGGTGGAGGGGTTAGAGACAAGCACCGAGTCACTGGTAATAACAACAGTTTGCTGCTTGTCATTTTCTCACCAGGACTTAATTCATCATTTATTTCCTCAAATTCATGCAGAAAATATTCTTCTGCCGATCAATAACTGCCAAGGTGCTCATTCCTGAGACCAATTGAGAATAATAATGTTGTGAGTCAGCTTGAAGCTGATGCACACACAGGAAGTGGTTTAATAGCAACGGTTAGACTGGAACTCACTCAGCTTCCTCTTTCCTACTCACACTGTCACAGACTCAGGCCTGAAGTTAGTGTCTGTTCGAGCAAACCATCAATGGACACAGCAATGGAAACCCTGAGCTTCCTCTTATCGCAATAACTGACTGGGATTGATCCGTGTGGCTGGGGCAGACATTGGGTAAGTGGAGCACTTCGAGTGAAATGCAACGTATCACCAGAAGGTGAGAGGCCTACCCTGTTCAAACTATCAGAAGGTTCGAGGCCTCCATCTCTTGTTTGTTGAATAAGTACATAATGGGAGACACTGCAGGGAAAGGTTGTTTGAAGGTCACCTCTCTGGTCCCCTAACTCTCTTTTTACAGTATCTGGCCTCATTCTGATTGTTTCTAACCTCTGTCTCTGCTCCACTTGACAAAATTCCTCCTAATATCTGTTTGGAAACCATTGATGTCTCTGGTCCGACTTTCCTGGATTAGATAATAATCCGGGTTCATAGAATCATAGTGGGAATTCGAACCGGGAAGAGCCGTGGCTTTGGGTGCGGGTGAAGGGTTAACTGTGAGTGGGTCAGGAAGCCGGCTCCCACCCAGTAACGTTAGAGTGGTTGCACGGGGAGTGGCGGGTTGCTTATTAACATGCTAATTGCTCAATTGGACCAATATTTCAACAGTTTTAAATTTAACGTCACATCCACGGGCTTCCCGGGCTTCCTGGAACTCACCAGTGAAAGCACGGTGAGAACACAGCGGCAACTGAGGGGCTGAATCAAACTCATGGAAATACTGCAGTAAATACTCCGCACTCTCAGCTACTGTCATACCTACTGGTGGGAAAGGCTTTGTACTTTTGGTGAGAGGTTACTTTCTACACTTTGGAGGTTTTCTCAATCAGGTCAGGAGGGGTGGCACGATGGCTGCATTGGATTGGACCTCGGACGAGGAGCTTAGTGACATCACCAGTACCAGCAGCAGCCTGTTGTTCAGAGACCTGTAGCTGGACAGCAGAGAGAGGATCAACAGAGGGGGGCAGGAGCGGAGAGGGGGAGGAGCGGAGAGGGAGCGGAGAGGGGGAGGAGCAGAGAGGGGGAGGAGAGGGGGAGGAGCGGAGAGGGGGAGGAGCGGAGAGGGAGCGGAGAGGGGGAGGAGCAGAGAGGGGGAGGAGAGGGGGAGGAGCGGAGAGGGGGAGGAGCGGAGAGGGAGCGGAGAGGGGGAGGAGAGGGGGAGGAGCGGAGAGGAGCGGAGAGGGCGGAGAGGGAGAGGGAGAGGGAGCGGAGAGGAGAGGGAGCGGAGAGGGGGAGGAGCAGAGAGGGGGAGGAGCAGAGAGGGGGAGGAGAGGGGGAAGAGCGGAGGGAGCGGAGAGGGGGAGGAGCGGAGAGGGGGCGGAGAGGGGGAGGAGCGGAGAGGGGGAGGAGCGGAGAGGGGGAGTAGCGGAGAGGGGGAGGAGCGGAGAGAGGAGAGGGGGAGGAGAGGGGGAGGAGCAGAGAGGGAGCGGAGAGGGGGAGGAGCGGAGTGGGAGCGGAGAGGGGGAGGAGCAGAGAGGGGGAGGAGAGGGGGAGGAGCGGAGAGGGGGAGGAGCGGAGAGGGAGCGGAGAGGGGGAGGAGCGGAGAGGGAGTGGAAAGGGGGAGGAGTGGAGAGGGGGAGGAGAGGGGGAGGAGCGGAGGGAGCGGAGAGGGGGAGGAGCGGAGAGGGGGAGGAGAGGGGGTGGAGCGGAGAGGGGGAGGAGAGGGGGAGGAGCGGAGAGGGGGAGGAGCGGAGAGGGAGTGGAGAGGGGGAGGAGTGGAGAGGGGGAGGAGAGGGGGAGGAGAGGGGGAGGAGCGGAGGGAGCGGAGAGGGGGAGGAGCGGAGAGGGAGGGGGAGGAGCGGAGAGGGGGAGGAGAGGGGGAGGAGAGGAGGGAGCGGAGAGGGGGAGGAGCGGAGAGGGGGAGGAGAGGGGGTGGAGCGGAGAGGGGGAGGAGAGGGGGAGGAGCGGAGAGGGGGAGGAGCGGAGAGGGAGTGGAGAGGGGGAGGAGTGGAGAGGGGGAGGAGAGGGGGAGGAGAGGGGGAGGAGCGGAGGGAGCGGAGAGGGGGAGGAGCGGAGAGGGAGCGGAGAGGGGGAGGAGTGGAGAGGGGGAGGAGAGGGGGAGGAGCGGAGGGAGCGGAGAGGGGGAGGAGCGGAGAGGGGGAGGAGAGGGGGAGGAGCGGAGGGAGCGGAGAGGGGGAGGAGCGGAGAGGGGGAGGAGAGGGGGTGGAGCGGAGAGGGGGAGGAGAGGGGAGGAGCGGAGAGGGGGAGGAGCGGAGAGGGAGCGGAGAGGGGAGGAGGGAGAGGGGGAGGAGAGGGGGAGGAGCGGAGGGAGCGGAGAGGGGGAGGAGCGGAGAGGGAGCGGAGAGGGGGAGGAGCGGAGAGGGGGAGGAGAGGGGGGAGGGGGGAGGGGTGGAGGGAGCGTAGAGGGGGAGGAGCGGAGAGGGGGAGGAGAGGGGGAGGAGCGGAGAGGGGGAGGAGAGGGGGAGGAGCGGAGAGGGGGAGGAGAGGGGAGGAGCGGAGAGGGGGAGGAGCGGAGAGGGGGAGGAGAGGGGGAGGAGTGGAGAGGGGGAGGAGCGGAGAGGGGGAGGAGAGGGGGAGGAGCAGAGAGGGAGCGGAGAGGGGGAGGAGCGGAGAGGGAGCGGAGAGGGGGAGGAGCGGAGAGGGAGCGGAAAGGGGGAGAGGCAGAGAGGGGGAGGAGAGGGGGAGGGGAGGAGAGGGGGAGGAGCGGAGAGGGTGAGGAGCGGAGAGGGAGCGGAGAGGGGGAGGAGCGGAGAGGGGGAGGAGAGGGGGAGGAGCGGAGGGAGCGGAGAGGGGGAGGAGAGGGGGAGGAGCGGAGGGAGCGGAGAGGGGGAGGAGCGGAGAGGGGGAGGAGAGGGGGTGGAGCGGAGAGGGGGAGGAGAGGGGGAGGAGAGGGGGAGGAGCGGAGAGGGGGAGGAGCGGAGAGGGGGAGGAGAGGGGGATGAGCGGAGAGGGGGAGGAGCGGAGAGGGGGAGGAGCGGAGAGGGAGCGGAGAGGGGGAGGAGCGGAGCGGGGGAGGAGCGGAGAGGGGGGAGGAGCGGAGAGGGGGAGGAGCGGAGAGGGAGCGGAGAGGGGGAGGAGCGGAGAGGGGGAGGAGCGGAGAGGGGGAGGAGCGGAGAGGGGGAGGAGCGGGGAGGAGCGGAGAGGGGGAGGAGCGGAGAGGGGGAGGAGAGGGGAGGGGGAGGAGAGGGGGAGGAGCGGAGAGGGGGAGGAGCGGAGAGGGGGAGGAGCGGAGAGGGGGAGAAGAGGGGGAGGAGCGGAGAGGGGGAGGAGCGGAGAGGGGGAGGAGAGGGGGAGGAGCGGAGTGTGGGAGGAGAGGGGGAGGAGCGGAGAGGGGGAGGAGAGGGGTAGGAGCGGAAAGGGGGAGGAGAGGGGGAGGAGCGGAGAGGGGAGGGGGAGGAGCGGTGAGGGGGAGGAGCGGAGAGGGGGAGGGGGGGAGGAGCGGAAAGGGGGAGGAGTGAGAGGAGAGGAGAGGGGGAGGAGCGGAGGGGGAGAAGAGAGGGAGGAGCAGAGAGGGGAGGAGAGGGGGAGGAGCGGAGAGGGGGAGGAGAGGGGGAGGGGCGGAGAGGGGGAGGAGCGGAGTGTGGGAGGAGAGGGGGAGGAGCGGAGAGGGGGAGGAGAGGGGTAGGAGCGGAAAGGGGGAGGAGAGGGGGAGGAGCGGAGAGGGGAGGGGGAGGAGCGGTGAGGGGGAGGAGCGGAGAGGGGGAGGGGGGGAGGAGCGGAAAGGGGGAGGAGTGGAGAGGAGGAGGAGAGGGGGAGGAGCGGAGGGGGAGAAGAGAGGGAGGAGCAGAGAGGGGAGGAGAGGGGGAGGAGCGGAGAGGGGGAGGAGAGGGGGAGGGGCAGAGAGGGGGAGGAGCGGAGAGGGGGAGGAGCGGAGAGGGGTGCAGCAGAGGGGTGCAGCTCAGGAGGCACTACCCACGGCACAGGGTGTACAGGTGGAGGCTGAGTTTCCTTGACATGTCGGAACAGCAGTGTCTCAGGGGGCTGAGGTTGTTGCGTCAGGTGGTGACAGACATCTGCAGCCTTCTAGAAGAAGACCTGCTCCCTGCTGGACCTGGTGGCCACACTTTACCAGTGGCTGTGAAAGTCACCACCACCCTCAACGTTTTTGCCTCCGAATCCTTCCAGGGCGCTGCCGGAGACATATCCCGGATCTCCCAGTCGGCGGCCCACAAATGCATAAGACCAGTGACTGATGGCTTGTTTGCCAGGGCCGGCAATTATCTCCACTTTTCCTGCGATGATGCCAGCCAGAATGAGCGGGCGCTTGGGTTTGCGGCTCTGGCTGGCTTCCCACAGGTGCAGGGGGTCATCAACATGCCAATTAAGGCACCCCAGGTCACCCGGGGGATTGGTCAGCCGCGAGGACTTCCACTCCATCAATGTGCAGCTGGTGTGCAACCACAGTAAAATATTTCTGCAGGTGTGCGCAAGATTCCTGGGCAGCTGCTGTGATGCTGTCATCCTGCGGCAGTCTAAGTTCCCTGATGTCTTTGGACCTGGAAGCAGACTTAAGGGGTGGCTGCTATGAGACAAAGGATACCCACTGCAAACTTGGCTTGTGACATCTGTCAGAAACCCAACCAATGAAGCCCAACAGCGCTACAGTGAGTGCCATATGACCCCCAGATGTGTGATCGAACAATCCATCGGCTGAAGATGTGCTTCAGCCAGGCTGTGGTGCGCTGTGCTCTGCACAACATTGCGCAGCACTGAGGTTTGGACCTGCAGGAGGAACCGGGCACAGAGCACAGATCACCTCTGGGTGATTCCGAGGAGGAGGAGGAGGAGGAAGATGAAAAGGGCAATGCACCAACTGCTCACCTTGCTGCCCGGGATGCCAGGGATGCCCTTATTAATGCAAGGTTCACTTAGGTTGCACCAGCAGACCCCTGTCAGAACCACGTGCAACGGTCACTCTTCCCATCCACGCCGACCACCCCACCCAATGCCACTGACACAAAGCAGCCCTACAAACAGCCCAAAGCCCCTGCACCTCTCCCCATTGCTGCCCGTCAGTTCATGTCTTCCCATTCACCATCAAGGAAGTTAAAAGGCGAGTTACCTCCCAGCAAACAAGAATGGGCAAGATGGAAAAGTGGCGCAAAAGAATGTGTGTACTCTTGTGTAACTACAAAGCTTTACTCTTCCTTGTCCTACCGCACCTAAGTGGGGCAGTCCCTGTGGCTTTAGCAGAGGTGCTCAGACCCCTGCTCTGACTGCTGAGATGCTCTAAGCTGATGGCCTCTGGGTTTTGGAGCCTTTGAGGACCCCAAAGACTGCTCCACCTGCACCTGTGCAGGGGCAGACTTGGCTATCAGGACATTGCTGGGAGGTCCCCATCTCCGACGGCTAGGCATGCCAAGACGCCACAGATTGGGTAATGGCTGAGGGGGTTAGCAATGGGTGAGAAGTGGGTGTGCTTTGTGTGGAATTCCCACTTCCATGACCCCTTTCGCCATCATCCCTCTCCTGGGCCAGCACCATATCACTCCCGCCACTCTGCTGGAGAGCAGACTGGTGCAGATCAGTGACACGCTGTAAGGCCAAGACTGAGGTGTCTGTCATCCTATTTAAGGTGGCAGACATTTTGGCATCCAGAGTCTGACGGCCGTGGTTGAGGCTTACAGCGACTCATTTGATTGGAGCGTTTGATGTTCCACAGAGGTGACCATTCCATCCATGCCCTGTGACATCAACCCACTCCTGCTTGAGGCAGACTCCTCCATTCTGTCTGCAATCGTGGTCAGTGTGCGTGGAAGGCCTGTCAGTACCTCGCACATTCTCTGCTGCCCCTCAGTGATTCTCCTTTTCATCGACGGCCCCTGGGGTACAGCATCTGTGTCCAGCTCAGCAGAGCTTGGAGAGGGCTGTGATCTCCGACGCGGACTCTCCACTGCTGTCCCTGCCACCACCATCTCCTCTTGTTCACTTGTGAAGTGTGAGTCACCAGGTGAAAACCTAACTATCTGCCTATATGGTCCCACAGAAGTTCGGATATCTGCATGGGTGCATGGTAAGCATGAGTCCTGTGACTGTGCATCCTCAGAGTGATTCAGCTGCTCTCAGGAATCGTTGTCTGCGTGAAGGCCCTGGCGGAAAGAAAAGATATGAATTAGTACTGGCAAGCTAAGTATGTTGTAACATATCATTATGAAGATGATCATATTTCACTCGCTGTTGAAATCAAGTCAACATGACTGAGTGTTGTATGATAATTTTGTCACTGATATTTAATTGTGTCACCAGATAGCTGGGAGGTCCCCATCTCTGACGGCCAGGCACGCCAAGATGCCACAGATCTCCAGCGCTTCCTCCTCTGTGGTTGTTAGCTGTGAGATCTGTGGAGGACCATCTCCCATTCTCTCACTCTCCCTGGTGTACTGTGCTCTCCTCTCCTGCAACGGGGGAAAGAACAGATCTATGAGTGAGTGTAATGGCCTGTGTTCACCCGATGGGTGCAGTGCATTTGGTGAGGGTGACTATCAGGCTGAGGCATGAAATGTATAAGGACCAGGGTGATTGGAGTGGTAGATGGATAGATGGGGATGTGAGGGAGTGGCTGGGAAAGAGTATCTCTCTGCGGCTTCTCACTGCCCCCAGCAGTGCACCAATTGATTGAAGCGGGCCACAGCCTTGGAGCGTCCCAGATCCATCTTGTCTTCTCTCATTTCCAGCTCTAACTTCTCCAAATTCGATCTTCGTTTGGCTCTTTAAATACTGGAGTTGAGATCACACCATGCGGGCCCTCACCATGCCCGCTGGCGCGTATTCGACGCCAATCCCGGAAGTAAAATGATAATGAGCTGGCTGCGTTAAAATGCCACTGACAGATGCTTACCTTTATTAGCCGTGGCATAGAATACAAGAGCAGGGAGGTTATGCTTCAACTGTATAAAGCACTAGTTAGGCCTCAGCTAGAGTATTGCGTGTAGTTCTGGTCACTACATTACAGGAAAGATGTGATTGCACTAGAGAGGGTACAGAGGAGATTTACAAGGATGTTGCTGGGAGTAGAGAATCTTAGCTATGAGGAAAGACTGGATAGGCTGGGTCTGTTTTCCTTGGAACAGAGGAGGCTGAGGGGAGACCTTATTGAGGTGTATAAAATTATGAGGGGCGCAGATAAAGTGGATAGAAAGGACCTATTTCCCTTAGCATTGGGGTCAAAAACCAGGGGGCACAGATTTAAAGTAATTGGTGGATGGTTTAGAGGGAATTTGAGGGGAAATTTCTTCACCCAGAGGGTTGTGGGGGTCTGGAACTCACTGCCTGAAATGGTGGTAGAGGCAGGAACCCTAACCACATTTAAAAAGTACTTGGATGTGCACTTGGGATGCTGTAACCTGCAGGGCTACGGGCCAAGAGCTGGGAAGTGGGATTAGGCTGGATAGCTCTTTGTTGGCCGGCGTGGACACGATGGGCCGAAATAGCCTCCTTCCGTGCTGTAACTTTCTATGATTCTATGGGGGAAAAATTCAGCTGCTTGCGCCTCCCGTTAGCGCCTTAAGAGGGCGCTAATGGGGCGTAAAGCAGCTAACGCCCGGGCGCAGCGCCGCCCACGCCTCCCGAAAAATTCAGCGGGAGGTTAGCGGCGGCGGCAGCCGGTAGCGCCCTGTGGCGCTGCGCCGCCGGCGATGACGTCATCGCCGTGCGCAGCACCCCACTCGCGCCCCGGCCGTGATCTTCAGTCGCGCCCCCTGATTTACCGCCAGACGCTATGTCCGACGGGTTCAGGGAGGCGTACGTGCGGCCGGGGCGGCGATATTTAAAGGGGAGGTGGCAGGCGGCCATTTTTGTTGCTGGCCGCCTGCCAGCACCTGCCCCCGTTGCTGTCCCCGGCCCCCGTGAAGCCCCCCCACCGTGAAGTGCCGGCTGCGCTCCAAGAGCCCGGCACTTCTCTTGAGTGCCGGGCTCTTTTGCCGGCACTCCCGATCCCTGGGGGCCCAGCTGGGCCCCGGTTCGCGCTGCGCAGGGTCCCTCCCCTTTAAGAAGGGGAGGAAGGCCTGCAATACCGCGGCGCGACGTGCCGCAGCGCGTGGCGCTGCGGCACGTAGCGCCAGGATATTCCCTCGCAGCGCCCCAAGAGGGATGCGGGGTGCTTCCAGTGGCGCCCCGCTTCCCTCTTGGGGCGCAACCACTGAAGTTCCGGCGCGGGGCCGCTAATTTTTTCGGGGCGCTAAAAGTCGCGCCCCGGCGAGGTTAGCGCCCCAAACGGGGCGCGACTCAATTTTTACCCCATATGATTCTAAGATGCGCTGAACTTACTTCCGGGTTTCCATCTGATATCGGAACCCCTGCTGCAAACATGCCTCCAGTTAATAACGGGGCCGCAAAATCACCCAGCACAGAAGGAAGCCATTCGACCCATTGTGCCTGTGCCGGCTCTTTGAAAGAGCTATTCAATTAGTCCCACTCCCCCGGCTCTTTCCCCATAGCCCTGCAATTACTTCCTTTTTAAGAAATTATCCAATTCTCTTTTGAAAGCTATTACTGAATCTGCTTCCACAACCCTTTCAGGCAGCGCGTTCCAGATCACAACAACTTGCTGCGTAAAACAACTCTCCACCTCTCCCCCCTGATTCTTTTGCCAATGATCTTCAATCTGTGTCCTCTGGTTACTGACCCTCCTGCCCCTGGAAATCGTTCTCTCGATCTTTTCTGTGGTTACTGAAGATGGTTGAGTGGACGGTGAAAGTAAAGATGCCAATCTCATTTACAGGACCTCACTCTGCTAATTCAAACCGACTTGCAAAAACTGGCACTGTTTCGTTGCAAAGGGGTTGGAATCTTGCTACAATTGTACAGGGCCTTGGTGAGACCACACCTGGAGTACTGTGCACAGTTTTGGTCTCCTTATCTAAGGAAGGATATACTTGCCTTGGAGGCGGTGCAACGAAGGTTCACTAGATTGATTCCTGGGATGAGACGATTGTCCTATGATGAGAGATTGTGTAGAATGGGCCTATACTCTCTGGAGTTTAGAAGAATGAGAGGTGATCTCATTGAAACATACAAGATTCTGAAGGGGATTGACAGGGTAGATGCTGAGAGATTGTTTCCCCTGGCTGGAGTGTCTAGAACTAGGGGGCATAGTCTCACGATAAGGGGTCGGCCATTTAAGACTGAGATGAGGAGGAATTTCTTCACTGAGGGTTGCGAATCTTTGTAATTCTCTGCCTCAGAGGACTGTGGATGCTGAGTCTTTGAGTATATTCAAGGCTGAGGTAGATAGATTTTTGGACTCTAGGGGACTGAAGGGATATAGAGATCGGGCGGGAAGCTGGAGTTGAGGTTGATGATCAGCCATGGTCTTATTGAATGGCGGAGCAGGCTCGAGGGGCCGTGGGGTGGAGCAGGCTCGAGGGGCCGTATGGTGGAGCAGGCTCGAGGGGCCGTATGGCGGAGCAGGCTCGAGGGGCCGTATGGTGGAGCAGGCTCGAGGTGCCATATGGTGGAGCAGGCTCGAGGGGCCGTATGGCGGAGCAGGCTCGAGCGGCCGTATGGTGGAGCAGGCTCGAGGGGCCGTATGGTGGAGCAGGCTCGAGGGGCCGTATGGCGGAGCAGGCTCGAGGGGCCGTATGGCGGAGCAGGCTCGAGGGGCCGTATGGTGGAGCAGGCTCGAGGGGCCGTATGGTGGAGCAGGCTCGAGGGGCCGTATGGCGGAGCAGGCTCGAGGGGCCGTATGGCGGAGCAGGCTCGAGGGGCCGTATGGCGGAGCAGGCTCGAGGGGCCGTATGGTGGAGCAGGCTCGAGGGGCCGTATGGTGGAGCAGGCTCGAGGGGCCGTGGGGCGGAGCAGGCTCGAGGGGCCGTGTGGCCGACTCCTGCTCCTATTTCTTATGTTCTTATGTTCTTAGAACCGAGGAGATTATGGGGCGATTTAATAGAGGAGCTAAAAAGATGAATGGACGGGGCAGAAACAGACTCTTTTTAGTGATTATGGGGTTCATTTGTACAATTTGCCATTGCTGATGTTATGAGACAATTGCTGATATCAAATCTCCTCTCTGCTATTTCCGCGTAGATGTCAGCCTGTTCATTGTAGATCAGGTATCGCCCCGTTACGATGAAGTGTTTGCCCACCATCTTCACCGGTAATTATCTCCACACTTCTATAGACTCATTGATCCTCCATTTCTCCTGACTGGAGAGGTCTGAGCTGCTCTAATCTCACCTCATCCCCTTTACACTCGCGGTCCATCTCGCTGCTCTTCTCTGACCAGGAAGTCTACACGTTTCCTGTGGTGACTGAAGAAATTGCGCGTGAAACTCTGGTATGAACGGGTCTGTATGAAACCTTTAGTTGGCTGTTTTAGTGATGGTGTTTCAGCCTGTTTATTTTAACTGGTCCAATGCCTTCAGACTGGAGGGAAGTATACAGTGGTGTTCCCCAGGGGTCAGTATTAGAACCGCTGCTCTTTTTAATATATATTAATGACCTGGATTTGAGTCGACAGGGCATAATTTCAAAGTTAACTGGTGACACGAAACTCAGAAATGTAGTAAACAGTGAGGGGGATAGTAACAGACTTCAGGAGGATATAGACAGACCGGTGAAATGGGCAGACACATGGCAGATGAAATTTAACACAGAGAAGTGTGAAGCGATACATTTTGTTAGGAAGAATGAGGAGAGGCAATATAAACTAAATAGTACAATTATTTTGAACATTACATAAGTGACTTCACTTGAAAGTACTTTATTGGCTGTAAAGTGCTTTGGGACATCCTGAGGTTGTGAAAGGCGCTATAGAAATGCAACACTTTGTTTTTAAAAAAGGAGTGTAGGAAGAGAGACCCGGGGGGTGTACGTACACAAACCTGTGAAGGTGGCAGGACAAGTTGCGAAGGCTGTTACAAAAGCACATGGAATCCCGGGCTTTACAAGCAGAGGCTTCGAGTTCTGCTGAACCTTTATAAATTACTGGTTAGGCCCCAGGCGGGAAGTTAAAATGTTAAAAATCTAAACCAGGAACCCAACCCTCCTTCAACCCACCCGCTTCCGGTTTTAATGCAGGCGGAATGAGGGGCGGGCAACCAATTCACTCCCAGGAGACGGGTCGGTCATTGAAACTTTTTAAGGAGGTTGCATGCCTTCATTTTAACAAGCGTTCTATTTTTAACCACAGTCGGATGGGCTTCCCGGGCCACGGGTAACCCAGCAGGTAAAGGGAGGCGAGAGGGGTTGGAGCCATGAGGTAAGTGTCTTTACAGCACAGCCTGTGGGCCAGGAGGGGCAGGAGTATTTCCTCCAGGCCCAACAAGCAAACCCTGTAAACAACCCCTCACCTCCACGATCTGTCCCGACACCCACCCCGCAATCATCGATCCCCCGCCGTGATCACCAAACCCCCTCCGATCTCTCCTCGAGGCCCCCCATCTCTGTCCCCAATCTCCGAATCCCCTCCGATCTCTCCTCGAGGCCCCCCATCTCTGTCCCCAATCTCCGAACCCCCTGCGCTCTCTCCTCGAGGCCCCCCATCTCTGTCCCCAATCTCCGAACCCCCTCCGATCTCTCCTCGAGGCCCCCCATCTCTGTCCCCAATCTCCGAATCCCCTCCAATCTCTCCTCGAGGCCCCCCATCTCTGTCCTCAATCTCCAAATCCCCTCCGATCTCTCCCCGAGGGCCCCCCATCTCTGTCCCCAATCTCCGAACCCCCTCCGATCTCTCCCCGAGGGCCCCCCATCTCTGTCCCCAATCTCCGAATCCCCTCCAATCTCTCCTCGAGGCCCCCCATCTCTGTCCCCAATCTCCGAATCCTCTCCGATCTCTCCCCGAGGGCCCCCCATCTCTGTCCCCAATCTCCGAACCCCCTCCGATCTCTCCCCGAGGGCCCCCCATCTCTGTCCCCAATCTCCGAACCCCCTCCGATCTCTCCCCGAGGGCCCCCCATCTCTGTCCCCAATCTCTGAATCCCCTCCGATCTCTCCTCGAGGCCCCTCATCTCTGTCCCCAATCTCCGAACCCCCTGCGATCTCTCCCCGACCCCCCTGATCTTCCATCCCACCCCACCCTCAACCCCCCAATCACGCTCTACCCCCCCGCGATCTCTACCCCAGCACCAGGAAACCCACC
This sequence comes from Squalus acanthias, assembly GCA_030390025.1. Taxonomy (NCBI): domain Eukaryota; kingdom Metazoa; phylum Chordata; class Chondrichthyes; order Squaliformes; family Squalidae; genus Squalus; species Squalus acanthias. The sequence continues at coordinate 144,542 of JASTWF010000211.1, read as the reverse complement.
TGCCCCTGGCCTGCGGCCTCCTCTGCAGCGTCCCCTGCCCGACAGGGAGCCAAGCCTGTCAATCCGGGCGGGGAACCTACTCAAAAACAACATGCACAGCGTGGAGTTAAAACCCCACAGCGTTCGAGGAAACCAACCATAAATCTTCACCCCCTCCGAAGCCTGGCCCCAGTAAATATCGGGACCATTGTGTCCAATCCTGGGCACCACCCTTTAGGAAGGAGGTCAGGGCCTTAGAGAAGGTGCAGGGGGAATTTTCTAGAATGGTGCCTGGGATGAGGAACTTCAGTTAATTGGATAGACTGCGATTGTTCTCCTTGGAGCAGAGAAGGCTAAGAGGAGATTTGATAGAGGTGTTAGAAATTATGGAGGATTTTGATAGAGTAAATAAAGAGAAACTGTTTCTAATGGCTGAAGGTTCAGTAATCAGAGGACATGGATTTAGCTGATAGGCAAAAGAACCAGAGGCGAGATGAGGAGATATTGGGCCAGAGATTCGGCTCCCTGGCTTCCCGTGGGTGCAAGGATCGCGCGCGCACCTACCTACCGCGCCTGCCGTTGACCTCTGGGCCCACGGGGACTTCAGCTCCTGGGCCTCCTGCAACTGCCGGCGCGCAGTGCTTGTGTATCCCAGGGGCGTAGTTAGTGCGATGCGTCCCCTGGGATCACATGGGCCATGGAGAGCCAATGGCAGCAGACCATCTTTCATTCATAGATTTGACAGGAAGACCTGTCCAATCTATGAAAACAGATCGGCCCCAAAACATCCCTAAAACTACAAATAAATTTTTTTAAAAACATTACATTTTTAAAATAACTATAAATTACATTAATTAACTATTTTAAACAAAAATTTAAATTTTTGAAAAAATTATTTACATTTTTTAACTTACCTTTCTTTAAAGTAATTAAAAAAGATAAATCTGTGAAAAAAATGTTTAAATTTTAATAAAATCAACACTTACCTTGTTAAAAGAAGGCCTTGCGCATCCTTTTTAAAAGTGTATCTTCTCCATGCTTACCTTCACGGAGGAATCTGTAAAAACAAATCCGAAGTGCGAGGCGAACGCGCTGGCCCTCCGGCGTGCGCGTTCGACCTCTGAACCCCTTTCCTCAGGGGAACGGAATTGCTGGTTTCCCGCGCATGCGCAGTGCATGCAAGAAACCAGCACTTTCGTTCCGTCCACGGGTGAGTACACAGTGCGTATTCACCCGACAACAGCCGAATTTCTGCCCCATTGTTTTTACGCAGCGAGTTGTTATGATCTGGAACGCGCTGCCTGAAAGGGCGGAGGAGGCAGAGTCAGTAATAACTTTCAAGAGGGAATTGGATAAATAATTGAAGTGGAGAAATAGGGGAAAGAGCAGGAGGAGTGGGACTAATTGGAGAGCTCTTTTAAAGAGCCGGCACAGGCACGATGGGCCGAATGACCTCGTTCTTTGCTGTAAGATTCTATGATTCCATGTACTAAATAATCCTTTCCTGTCCCCTCTCCTCCCGCCCCGATCTATGGGCTGCTGCTCTCCAGAAGCCGCCGAAGTGCCATCCTACGCAGCTGGGTTTGAAGAGTGAGGCCGAGGCGTTCCACCATGTCTCCATCATTCAGCAGATTTGGGTGGGGCTGGGAGGTGTAAAGCTGCTCAGGGAAGCTCGTCTCTGGGAGTATAACCACGGGGTCAGAGATCCCCCCACACCCGGGGGCTCGAGTTAGTGTGAGGTTGGTGAGGGAATCCCAGGCTCCAGTGTCGTAGGGCACCTGGACAATACGTGAGCTCGACTTAGCTCAGCGTCTGTGTGTGGGTGAAAGTCCGGCCCCAACGCAAGTGTAGCATCATAACAGAGTGTCAGAGGTTATTGCACCATCGGACGGACAGTACTGAGAGAGCGCTGCACTGTCAGAGGGGCAGTACTGAGGGAGTGCTGCACTGTCAGAGGGTCAGTACTGAGGGAGTGCTGCACTGTCAGAGGGGCAGTACTGAGAGAGCGCTGCACTGTCAGAGGGTCAGTACTGAGGGAGTGCTGCACTGTCAGAGGGGCAGTACTGAGAGAGCGCTGCACTGTCGGAGGGGCAGTACTGAGGGAGCGCCGCACTGTCGGAGGGGCAGTACTGAGGGAGCGCCGCACTGTCGGAGGGGCAGTACTGAGGGAGCACTGCACTGTCGGAGGGGCAGTACTGAGGGAGCGCTGCAATGTCGGAGGGGCAGTACTGAGGGAGCGCTGCAATGTCGGAGGGGCAGTACTGAGGGAGCGCTGCACTGTTGGAGGGGTAGTATTGAGGGAGCGCTGCACTGTTGGAGGGGTAGTATTGAGGGAGCGCTGCACTGTTGGAGGGGCAGTACTGAGGGAGCGCTGCACTGTTGGAGGGGTAGTATTGAGGGAGCGCTGCACTGTTGGAGGGGCAGTACTGAGAGAGCGCTGCACTGTTGGAGGGGCAGTATTGAGGGAGCACTGCACTGTTGGAGGGGCAGTACTGAGGGAGCGCTGCACTGTTGGAGGGGTAGTATTGAGGGAGCGCTGCACTGTTGGAGGGGCAGTACTGAGGGAGCGCTGCACTGTTGGAGGGGCAGTACTGAGGGAGCGCTGCACTGTCGGAGGGGCAGTATTGAGGGAGTGCTGCACTGTCGGAGGGGCAGTACTGAGGGAGCGCTGCACTGTCGGAGGGGCAGTATTGAGGGAGCGCTGCACTGTCGGAGGGGCAGTACTGAGGGTGTGCTGCACTGTTGGAGGGGCAGTACTGAGGGAGCGCTGCACTGTCGGCGTAGTACTGAGGGAGCGCTGCACTGTCGGAGGGGCAGTATTGAGGGAGCGCTGCACTGTCGGAGGGGCAGTATTGAGGGAGTGCTGCACTGTCGGAGGGGCAGTACTGAGGGAGCGCTGCACTGTCGGCGTAGTACTGAGGGAGCGCTGCACTGTCGGAGGGGCAGTATTGAGGGAGTGCTGCACTGTCGGAGGGGCAATTCTGATGGAACGCTGCACTGTCGGAGGAGCAGTATTGAGGGCGCACAGTGCTGTAAAATTGCTGTCTTTTGGATGAGACGTTAAACCGTTGCCCTGTCTGCCCTCTCTGGCGGACATAAAAGATCTCACGGACACTATTTGAAGAGGAGCAGGGGAGTTTACCTGGTGTCCTGGCCAATATTCATCCCTCAATCAACATCACTAAAACTGATTATCTCGTCATTATCTCATGCTGTTTGTGGTAGCTTGCTGTGTGCAAATTGGCTGCTGCATTTCTTACATTCCAACAGTGACAGCTCTTCAATACTACTTCATTGGGTGTGAAGCACTGTGGGATGTTCCGAGCTTATGAAAGGCACTGTGGAAATGGGAGCGCTTTCTTTACTGCCCCCTTTTCTAACCCCTTTACCCAATGTCGTTCTGCAGTGAGTGACTGGATGGAGTTTTCATCTCCTCAAAGCCCATCTTCCTGGGAGAGCAGCAGCTGCAGAAAGCGCAGAGCCTGGGCCCAGAGCAGAGAGCAGTGGCAGACCCTGGAGGAGAATCTCACCGACACAACCTCCAGTCCAGGTAAGAACCTGTGTGATCCCTGGATCGTGTGGTGGAGCAGTGTGCTCCGGGATCACTCTCTCGGTTGACATTTATTTCAGGGAGTGAGCTTGCACTGGGATTTTCCCGTTCCCCACCGTCACTCGTGCTGATCTTCACCAGTTTTCCAGGATTTCTCCGGTTCTTCCACTAAGTTTATGGCAGCAGATCGGAACCCTCCCTGTTCTGGACATTCAATCCCTGGCAGTGTCCCTTACCAGGAAATTCTGCTTTTCCTTGGGGATATATCGGGAATACTGAAGTGGAGGGTCAGACATTGGTCAAGAGCCGGTTCTCTGGGTTTCTGCCCCTTGCCCACTGTCACAAGAGGGAACTCCAGAACACCTCGCGTGTCCTGAAAAGGTACACCTGCAGCAAGTGCTGCCAACTGCTTGTGCTCGAGCTGAGAATTTCTGAGCTTGAAGGGCGGCTGGCATCACTACAGCACACACGGGAAACTCAGAGCTTTGTGGATAGCACGTTTCAGGAAGTGGTCACCCCGCAGCTACGGAGAGTTCAGGAAGAGAGGGAATTGGTGACCAGCAGGTAGACCAGGCGGTACAGGCAGGCAGTGCAGGAATCCTCTTGGAGTGTGGCACTCACAAATCCTCCCTCAGTGTTGAATAACAGCGAGGGCGATGACAGCTCGGGGGAGTGCAGTCAGAAGCAAATCCACGGCACCATGGGAGACTTGGCTGCCCAACATGGGCAAGTGTAGAAATGCAGTTGTTGTAGGGGATTCGATAGTCAGGGGATAGACAGGCATTTCTGCAGCCACAGGTGTGAGTCCCACATGGTGAGTTGCCTCCCTGGTGCCAGGGTAAAGGACATTCTGTGAGCGGTAGGGGAACAGCCAGAAGTCATGGTCCATGTTGGAACCAATGACATAGGTAGGAAAAGGGTTGAAGACTGCTTCTACAAGTGAGAATGAATTTTGTCCTTGACAATGTTCTCTCGGAGTTTTCCCACCACTGATGTTTGACTGACTGGCCTGTAGTTGCCAGATTTATCCCTCTCCCCCTTTTTAAATAGGGATCTAACATTTACAATCCTCCAGTCCTCTGACACCACTCCCACATCCAAGGAGGATTGAAAGATTGTGGTCAGAGCTTCTGCTGTCCCTCAGCAACCTAGGATGTATCCCCTCTGGACCAGGTGGCTTGTTAACTCTGGCTGATGCCATCCTATTCAGCACCTCCTTTCTTTCTATTTTTATCCTACTCCCCCCTCCTCTACAGTGACGTAACTTCATCTCCTTCTTTTGCGAAGATTGTGCAAAGTACTCATTCAGTACCTCAGTCTTGCCCTCTGCTACAGGCAGATTTCCTTCTTTTTTCCTGGTAAAACTCTTCGGCCTCACCATTGCTTTAACTATCCTCTTACCTCTTATATGTTTGCATAAAATTATTGTATTTACAGCACAGAAACAGGCCATTCGGCCCAACAAGTCCATGCTGGTGTTTATGTTCCACACGAGCCACCTCCCACCCCTCTTCAGCTCACCCTATCCCTTTCTCTCTCATGTGTTTTTCTAGATTCCCCTTAAATGCATCTATGCTATTTGCTCAACTACTCCTTGTAGTGAGTTCCACATTCTCACCACTCTCTGGGTAAAGAAGTTTCTCCTGAATTCCCTATTGGATTTATTAGTGACTATCTTATATTTATGGCCCCTAGTTCTGGTCTCAACCACAAGGGGAAACATCTTCTCTACGTCTACCCTGTCAAAACCTTTCATAATTTTAAAGACCTCAGGTCACCCCTCAGTCTTCTTTTTCGAGAGAAAAGAGCCCCAGCCTGTTCATTTTTTCCTGCTAGTTATAACCTCTCAGATCTGGTATCATTCTAGCTAATCTTTTTCCACCTTCTCCAGTGGAGACTAGAACTGTTCACAGTACTCCAAGTGTGGTCTAACCAAGGTTCGATACAAGTTCAACATAACTTTTCTGCTTTTCAATTCTTTCCCTCTAGAAATGTACCCTGTGTTTTGTTTGCTTTTTTATGGCTTTATCAACCTGGGTCACTACTTTTAGTGATGTGTGTATCTGTACCCCCAATCACTCGTTTCCTCGACATCATTTAGATACTTATTATCCAAGGGGTATGTGGCCTCCTTATTCTTCCTACCTAAATGTACGACTTCACACTTAACTATATTGAAGTAGCGTAGAGGAACAAAGAGACCTTGGAGTGCATGTCCACAGATCCCTGAAGGTAGCAGGCCAGGTAGATAAGGTGGTTAAGAAGGCATACGGAATGCTTGCCTTTATTAGCCGTGGCATAGAATATAAGAGCAGGGGGGTTATGCTTCAACTGTATAAAACACTAGTTAGGCCTCAGCTAGAGTACTGCGTGCAGTTCTGGTCACCACATTACAGGAAAGATGTGATTGCACTAGAGAGGGTACAGAGGAGATTTACAAGGATGTTGCTGGGAGTAGAGAATCTTAGCTATGAGGAAAGACTGGATAGGCTGGGTCTGTTTTCCTTGGAACAGAGGAGGCTGAGGGGAGACCTTATTGAGGTGTATAAAATTATGAGGGGCATAGATAAAGTGGATAGAAGGACCTATTTCCCTTAGCAGAGGGGTCAAAAATCAGGGGGCACAGATTTAAACTAATTGGTGGAAGGTTTAGAGGGGATTTGAGGGGAAATTTCTTCATCCAGAGGGTTGTGGGGGTCTGGAACTTACTGCCTGAAAGGGTGGTAGAGGCAGGAATCCTAACCACATTTTAAAAAGTACTTGGATGTGCACTTGGGATGCTGTAACCTGCAGGGCTACGGACCAAGTGCTGGGAAGTGGGATTACGCTGGATAGCTCTTTGTTGGCCGGCGCGGACACGATGGGCCGAAATGGCTTCCTTCCGTGCTGTAACTTTCTATGATTCTATGTACAGGGCATTGGTGAGACCACACCTGGAGCACTGCGTACAGTTTTGGTCTCCTTATTTAAGGAAGGATATACTTGCATTGGAGGCAGTTCAGAGAAGGTTCATGAGGTTGATTCCGGAGATGAAGGGGTTGTCTTATGAAGAAAGGTTGAGCAGGTTGGGCCTATACTCATTGGCGTTTAGAAGAATGAGAGGGGATCTTATTGAAACATATAAGATTCTGAGGGGGCTCGACAGGGTAGATGCAGAGAGGATGTTTCCCCTCATGGGGGAATCTAGAACTAGGGGGCATAATTTCAGAATAAGGGGTCGCCCATTTAAAACTGAAATGAGGAGGAATTTCTTCTCTCAGAGGGTCGTGAATCTTTGGAATTCTCTTCCCCAGAGAGCTGTGGAGGCTGGGTCTTTGAATATATTTAAGGTGGAGATAGACAGATTTTTGAATGGTAAGGGAGTCCAGGGATATGGGGAGCGGGCAGGGAAGTGGAGTTGAGGCCAAGATCAGATCAGCCATGATCTTATTAAATGGCGGAGCAGGCTTGAGGGGCCAAATGACTTACTCCTGCTCCTATTTCTTATGTTCTTATGTTTTTACCTTGGTCTGACCTTTACTCGCATCTCCTGTTTCTTTTATCTTCAGACTTACGTTATTTTCACCAGATCCCTCCCCCCCACCCCCACATCTTACTCTTTATCCTTTCCGCTAGGAGTCGGGTTCCAGTCCGGTGCAGGTGGAGCCTGTCCCAGCGGTACAGCTCCCTCCTGTCCCAGAACTGGTGCCAATGTTCCATGAACTGGAACCTCTCCTTCCCACACCAGTATTTGAGCCACGCATTCACCTTCCTGATCCACCTATCCCTTTGCCAATTTGCACATGTACAAGATTATCCCGCGAGGCTGTGTGGACCCGTGAGGTCCTGTTTTTTTAAAATTTAGTTCCTAATTTCTGATATTCCCTTGCAGAACCTCCTCCCTGCTCTTCCCGATATCACTGGTCGCAACATAAACCACGACAACTGGATCTTCCCCCTCCCTTTCCAAGCTCCTCTCCAGTTAGAGAATCATAGAATCACAGAGCAGTACAGCACAGAAGGAGGCCATTCGGCCCATTGAGTCTGTGCCGGCTCTTTTGAAGAGCAATCCAGTTAGTCCCACTCCCCCGCTCTTTCCCCATATCCCTGCAATTTTTTCTCATTCATGTATTTATCCAATTCCTTTTTGAAGCCTACTATTGAATCTGTATCCACCGCCCTATCAGGCAGCTCATTCCAAATCCTAACCACTCGTTGTGTAAAAAAGTTTTTCCTCATGTTGCCTCTGGTTCTTTTGCCAATCACCTTAAATCTGTGCCCTCTGGTTATCAATCCTTCAGCCACTGGAAACAGTTTATTTTTCTTTACTCTATCTAAACCCTTCATGATTTTGAACACCTCTATCAAATCTCCTCTTAGCCTTCTCTGCTCTAAGGAGAAGAACCCCAGCTTCTCCAGTCTATACATCTAACTGTAATCCCTCATCCCTGGAACCATTCTAGTAAATCTCTCCTGTACCCTCCCCAAAGTCTTCACGTCCTTCCTAAAGTGTGGTGCGCAGGATTGGACCCAATACTCCAGCTGGGACTGAACTAGAGTTTTATAAAGGTTTAGCATAACTTCCTGGCTTTTGTACTCTAGGCTTCTATTTGTAAAGCCCAGGATCCCCTATGCTTTATTAACCGCTTTGTTAACCTGTCCTGCCACCTTCAAAGATTAGCACACATTTGTAAGGGGTTTCGCCTGGCTCTGTGCTTAGCCGGGGTGCTAGTGCGGGGTTAGGCCTTGTTGCCTGTTCTGGTCTCCAGCCAGCCTGGTAACACTAGACACCTGTGAGTGCTTCGACCCACTCGCCCTTACGGTTCTGACACTGGACTTAGGTGCGAGAGCAATAATGCAGAGAAAACTCAGGTAGACCCGGTTGAATAGTGCGAAATGGAAAATCTTTATTGCATATTATTCAAGATTACGAAATACATGTCATAAGCACAGATTAATGACAGTACAAACTTACATACATTTATGCAACTAGGTTTAGGGAAACGAGGAGCGCACGACACATCGTAAAAGGGGACACACATTATAATTATCCTTAAAACAAAAAACCATTCCCTATCAATACCTGTCCTAATCTAGATCTGTAGGATCGAGACTCATGCTCACCACTCGTGATAACTCGGAGAATTCCGAAACGCTGCTCGGATGTTTTCACCACAACACCTGACTATTCACGTGTTGATCAGGGGTCTCTGTACCCCACTTGTTTACTCGCTTTGCTCCGGCTAGCAGGCTGGACCGTCTTCTGTCATGAAGATCTGTGTTGACCTCGGAGTTCGGATACCACTCGAAAAAAGAGTCTTCCTGTGCCCTACACCGGTTGTCGGTAGAACTCGAAGAAAAGTCTTCCAGGGCCAGTTGTGGAGTAGCCGATAGAATTCGAAGAAGTGGTTAATCGATTTTCGGGCGCGGTCGGGGTTTACTGACCGCGGCGGCACGTGTAGTCATCTTCTTCTCTTCTCATCTCATCTCATCTCATCTCCTCTCGGGCCTTCGGTTCCAACACCGTTTACCGACTTCTCGGGATGGTGCGCCCGATTACCGGCCTTCGCAGACCAGCTCTCCACAGATCTTCGCGGCAAGCCACGAGGTTGACTCCCGGAAAATCAGCGGATCAGAGAATAAGAGTCAAGAGTTCTCTAGCGAGTCAAAGGAATAAGAGAAAGATGGATGTATGGACACTACAGTTATAGTACTGTAATTCCTTATCTCCCGCCCAATCTTAATGTCCATCTTTTGTCATGTTTTGGCGCTCAAACTTCTTGTATGGGGTGGTACTTGTCGTTAATGGGTTTCGGTGATACTTGTAACTGTCTGAGTACCCGTTAATATTTCTCCCCTTGTGGAACCGGCTAAGAGTCTCCCTGGAGGGGTTTTGGGGGCCTCCGAATTCTTGCTGTGTGTACCCGCGAACGGCTCTCTCATCGTAGAGCCGTGGGGAATTTGCGTATCAATGTCTTTTGGATAGGCCCTTAATTGTCCAGTACAATAGCTCTCATTTGCGCATGGAAAAACCCGATTCCAGCACTTATATTCCTTGTTTGGGTGTTAAAATGCAAAACGATCTCGTCTTGTCTCATCTCAATATGCTGAGTCCTGTCCGATTTTGCTGAAATGTTTATTGAAACGCCATCTTGTCTGCCTGCTGAAAAGTCTAGAAACTTCTGCCACGAGGCGTGGTGGCCATTTTACAGGCTGCTTGTGTCCGTTTTGAAACCTGACAGCATTTTGCTGAAATAAAGCTGTATTTACGAAACTGTATGTCTCTTTCTCATTATTTTGAAATCGCGATAATTTGCGAATTCTACAGTCCCTCCTGTTGATGCGAATAACTCCGCTTATCGTATCAATTAAAAGTGGTGGTGAGCAAATATTATCTCGATTCTCCATATCCAAATACTCCCTTAACTTAAACTATCTAGGGTCTCTGTGTCGTCTTTATTTCCCAGGAAAAAAATTACATTTTATAAAACTGTGGGCAGTATCTGCCTTTAACTTACACCGCGTGTTTGTCCTCCATGTGTAACAGGCCGATGCCTCTTGCACCACCTGTATATACATAGATACATAGATACATAGAAGATAGGAGCAGGAGTAGGCCATCCGGCCCTTCGAGCCTGCTCCGCCATTTAATGAGATCATGGCTGATCCTCCAATTCAGTATCCCGTCCCCGCCTTCTCTCCGTAACCCTTAACCCCTTTTGCCTGTAGAAATATATCTAATTCCCTCTTAAATATATTTACTGAGCTGGCATACACTGCCCTCTGTGGCAATGAGTTCCACAGGTTCACCACCCTCTGAGTGAAGAAATTCCCCCTCATTTCTGTCCTAAATGGTTTAGCCCTTATCCTTAAATTATGTCCTCTAGTTCTGTTCTCACCCGCCAAGGGAAACATTCCTTCTGCATCTAGTCTGTCTAGACCTGTCAGAATTTTATAAACTTCGATGAGGTCCCCTCTCAATCTTCTAAACTCCAGTGTGTACATCCCTAAACTACATAGTCTCTCCTCATAGGTCAATCCCGCTATTCCTGGTATCAGCCTGGTGAATCGACGCTGCACCCACTCCATGGCAAGAACATCTTTCCTCAGATGAGGCGACCAAAACTGTACACAGTACTCGAGGTGTGGTCTCACCAGTGCCCTGTACAGCTGCAGCAAGGTATCCCTGTTCCTGTATTCCAACCCTTTTGCTATGAAGGCCAGCATACCGTTTGCCTTCTTGACCGCCTGTTGCACCTGCATGCTCGCCTTCAGTGACTGGTGTACAAGAACACCCAGGTCTCTCTGTATTTCCCCCTCTCCCAATTTATTGCCATTTAAATAATAATTTGCCCTCCCGTTCCTGCACCCAAGGTGGATAACTTCGCACTTGTCCACATTATAGTGCATCTGCCATTTATCCGCCCAATCACCCAGTCTGTCCAAATCGCTCTGGAGCTTCCTGGTCTCCTCCTCTGAGCCCACCCCCCCTCCTAGTTTAGTGTCGTTTGCAAATTTGGAAATGCTGCATCCGACTCCCTGATCCAGGTCATTAATGTAAATTGTGAACAGCTGGGGACCCAGGACAGATCCCTGCGGTACCCCACTTGTTACTGCCTGCCATTCAGAAAATGAGCCGTTTATTCCAACTCTCTGTTTTCTATCTGACAGCCAGTTCTCTATCCACGTCAATACTTTCCCCTTTATCCCATGAGCTTCAATTTTCCATGCTAATCTTTTATGTGGGACCTTGTCGAAGGCCTTTTGGAAGTCCAGGTACACCACATCTACTGGCTCTCCCCCATCTATTTTACCAGTTACTCCCTCAAAAAATTCCAATAGATTAGTCAAGCACGATTTACCCTTTGTAAATCCATGTTGACTCTGTCCTATCCTGTCCCCATTTGCTAAGTGCTCCGCTATTTCATCCTTAATGATGGACTCCAGCATTTTGCCCACAACTGATGTAAGGCTTACAGGTCTGTAATTACCTGCTTTTTCCCTACCCCCCTTTTTGAATAGTGGGGTAACGTTAGCTACCCTCCAATCCATGGGCACTGTTCCCGAGTCTAATGAATTCTGAAAAATCATACTTAGTGCATCCGCTATCTCTAGGGCCACCTCCTTCAGTACCCTAGGATGCATGTTATCAGGCCCTGGGGATTTGTCCGCCTTCAATCCCTTTAGCTTCCTTAACACCATATCCTTAGAGATATTGATTTGCGTCAGTTCCTCCTTTGCCAATGTCCCTATTTTTCCCGATATCCCAGGGAGGTTTTTTGTGTCTTCCTTCGTAAAGACTGACCCAAAGTATGCATTTAGTTGGTCTGCCATTTCCTTATTTCCCGTTATATATTCCCCCGTATCTGACTGCAATGGACCAACTTTGGTTTTCACCAGTCTTTTCCTCTTGATATACTTATAAAAGCTTTTGGAGTTAGTTTTTATATTTTCCGCCAGCTTGCTTTCGTAAGCTATTTTGCCCCTCTTGATTAAGCCCTTTGTCCTCCTTTGCTCTATCTTAAACTGTTCCCAATCTTCCGCTCTGGCGCTTTTTTTGGCTATTTTATACGCCCTATCTTTGGATTTTATGCTGTCTCTAATTTCCCCTGTTATCCACGGTTGAGTCACCTTTTTAGATTTCCTTTTATGCCAGATTGGTATAAACAATTTTTGCAATTTTGTCATTCTATCTTTAAATGCTTGCCATTGTTTATCTACCTCCAGTCCTCCCAGGAACGTTGTCCAATCAGACCTACTCAGTTCCCGTCTAATGGCATCATAATTCCCTTTGTTTAAATTCAGGACCTTAGTCTCTGAGTCAATTTCTTCGCTCTCCATTTCGAGTGAGAAATCGATCATGTTATGATCGCTCTGACCCAAGGGTCCCCGTACAACAAGATTACTAATTAGTCCCTTCTCATTGCACAGTACCCAGTCTAATATGCATGTGTTCTTTTTTTTTATTCAAGGAAAAGAAAAATCAAACAACCATAATTCAACAACACCAAATCAAAACAATCAAAACAACTCTTAAACATATAGGGGTAAAAATCCAGTTGGTTGCGCCTCCCGTTAGCGCCTTAGCTAATGGGGCGCAAAGCCGCTAACGCCCGGGCGCAGCGATGTTTGCGCCGCTCGAGAACTTAACTTGAGATTGTGCGGCGGCGCTAAAACTTACCGCTGCGACCACCTGCGCGCGCAGATTGTGACGTCATTTCATGGTGCAACGCCCTTGTGGCGCCCCGGAGCGGAAATTGAGTGGCGCCCCCTGCCTTACCGCCTGGCGCTTCCAACGACCGGAAGACTGGAATGCTATCAATCGCTGTGGGGCTGGGGGGGGCGCTATTTAAAGGGGGCCTCTGATGTCTTTTATTGTTGGTGGCATTTTTGAACTACGCATTCTGAGAGAGAGAGGGAGAGACTTCTGGAGAGATTCAACGTTGTGTGAAGGAGTTTTGGGTACAGAGCAGCACTTTGCAGGTTCATTTTGATTTGCCATTCCTTGTATCGATTTAGCAGAGACTGTGGGAGCTGCACTCTGAGCTCTTTGCCTGGTACTCTCCATTGTTCTTTCCAGCACATTTGATGTGCAAGTCTCTCCAGGCCGAGATTCAAGGCTGCAATGAACAGGATGTGGATGGAAAGCAAGATTAACCATCCCCTTTAAGAACTGGCCCGTGCCATTGTGTGTGTGTTCCATTGCTGACTGACATTACATGAGCTTCGCCAGCGCTCTGAGTTAGCGCCTCACTCCTCGGCCTTTGCGCCTTAAGACAGGTGTGCAGCACCTGCTTTAGCGCTCCACTCACCTCCCGGGGCGGTAAAAGTGAAGTTTCCAGTCAGTGCCGATAATTAGCGCCAGGCGCTAATATTTGCGTCCAGACGATATTTGCGCCCCAAATGGGGCGCGACCTAATTTCTACCCCATAGAGTTCCAAACTTAATTACAGGTTCTAAGAAAAAATAACAATCAGTAAACAAATTCGAGACACACATGGAAAAACTGGAGTGACGTCACTCTGGTCGTTTACGCGGCGCTTTCTTCGTGCACGCGCACCTAACGCTCTCGCCACTCTCCCGTGTTTTCCTGTTTGGTGAGGCGCTTGCCCTCTTGCAGTGCACGACCAATAGGTACACTACAATTATTACCTGGCATACAACTAAAATGTGGGAGGCTATTCTAATCAAGGAAGGCACTTCAATGTTGGTGAACAGATCCCACCACGGTGGGATTACGATGTCTAGGATCTCTGACCCTATCTCGACGGTCTTTTGCTCAAGGGTATAAAAATGTTTCTGCGAAACCGCTACGGCTTTCAAAAGTTTGGTGAGGTGTTCAGGGAGAGGGGGAATGAGGTATCCGAAATGCACGACGAATCGCTGCAAGTCGGTAAAATTCTCCTTTACTGTTAGATGAACAGTGGATGGTTCAGGGATCGGGACAATTCGCTGCTGTGCCACTTGAACTTCAGCCCTGGGTTTAAAACAGAAGCTGCTGTCACTCACCGGACACCGGCTGCGGTTTCCATGTTGGTAGTGTTGCGCTGCAGTGGTAACACAATATGTTCCACCCCCGATGTATGCTACCTGCGGAGGCACATGATCTTGTGCCATTGCCTCCATGGTGCAATTCATGGGCTTGGCGCCAGCCGTTCTGAACCCGCACTGTGGTGCTAAAAAGGCATTCAAGTGCTGGGGACACAAGATTATGTGTGCTCCCCGGCCACGACAACCAGAGAGATCTGTACCTGTCATCGTTTGCTCCCAGCGGATGACGTAAGGTGGGACCGCTGCGTAGCGAATGTGGGCTCCCCCCTGAATGACACCAATGTTCTCTACCCGATACACCGGGGCGGGCTTTGCTGTGTCGCCCAAAACCGGCATACGTAAAACTATACCCATAATGGTATGGTTTGACCGTCCGCAGTCCACGGGGACTGGGTATGCTTCTGAAGCTAGCCTGAGCTGGCACGGGCTTAATGCGTTCTGAAAAGGGTGGAGCGCCTGCAGGTGTTTGTTACTTATCCAGGACGGGACCAAACCTTGTTTTAAATCCTCCAAACCACTGCGGCCCTCGCCCAGCAACCGCGCCCCGCAAAGCACGCACACCTCATTCTGCGCAGCCTGATCGGACGCATTCCGATCTTCCCTAATCAGGGCATTTACCGTACGCGCATGTTTCTCCAGCTCAGCTATAATTTCCTTTAAGTGTAGTGTCATGGCCTGGTCCTCGTGTAATTCGGACCCCACTACCTTATTTTCGTCTGTAAGAATATTCTTTAATTGTGTTTTTAAACCATTGATCTGGGTCTGCAGCTCCACGTTGTCTAGAGCGTTGACCACAGATGTTCCTGTATTAAAAGCGGTGAACATATCGTTCACAATACCCCTTCTTTGTCTCCCCACCTGATCCAAAACTTCGTGTGGTGTGGTGTACAGCTTGTCTTGTCAATCTCTGCAAAATCAAACTCGTAGAATTGTCTAAACATATTGGTCAACAGGACCTGGTACAATTGTTCCGTCTCTTTGGGGCACCACTCTGGCAACCGCACCTCGGTGAGATTTAAAATCACCGAAGCCACCGCGTAATGTACCCCCTGAAATAGTATCTAGAAACATAGAAACATAGAAACTAGAAGCAGGAGTAGGTCATTCGGCCCGTCGAGCCTGCTCCACCATTCAATACGATCATGGCTGATCATCCAAATCCAGTACCCTGTCCCTGCTTTCTCACAGAATCCCCATCGAGCCTGCACCGACACAGATCCCACCCTATCCCCGTAACCCCACGTATTTAATTCCCCCTAACATATCCCTTCCTATCCTATCCCCGTAACCCCACATATTTAATCCCCCCCTAACACTAAGGGTCAATTTATCATAGCCAAATCAACCTAACCCGCACATTTTTGGACTGTGGGAGGAAACCGGAGCACCCGGAGGAAACCCACGCAGACACGGGGAGAATGTGCAAACTCCACACAGACAGTCACCCGAGGTCAGATTCGAACCCGGGTCCCTGGCGCTGTGAGGCACCAGTGCTAACCACTATGTCACCGTGTTGCCCATCTGGTCTGTTGGGACCAGTACCAAACCATTCCCGGGTCCCTTACTGGTTTTAGGGCACCCGTCTTTCTGAGCCAGAACCACCGGAATCGTGGGCGGGGCCTTGCGTGGGCACGTAATGAGTTCAGTGGCGTTTACCGGGATCGGAGAGTATGGGGCCCCGCACCCCCTGGTGCTTACATCCCACCTCATCCCCTGCCCGTTATCCTGCCACTGATTCACAAAAAATATGGATATGCCTTTGGGGCAAACGTGCTTCGACCCCCACATACATACATAGATTCCCTCATCCGGTTCCCACCATTTGTCCCAACAGACTCTCAATTGTCCGTTAGTCCCCGTAATTGTCCGATGGGTATTATTACCCAATCGCTCCCATTCAACCGAAGAATTCCTCATATTTCTGCTCAGCTTTCGTAGCCACCACCATCGGCTCAATGGGACATTCCCATTACAAGTCAAACAAATCCGTTTGCCGACGGTGACGCTGACTCTGGGTGCGATGATCCTCACTTTGGGGCACATTAAAGAAGTCTCTTTGTAGGCAAAACCCGTTGTGCTGGAGTATTCAGTTGAATTCGTTCCCAGCCATCCTGGCCACCTTCCTTTGTGGAAATAGGTGGCGGTCTCCTCAGCCTCTCGTCTCCCGGTCCCATCCACCGCGATGGGGGCCGTGTCCCCGGAGCAACCAAATACAACGACATCCTTGGTGCGGCCTCGATAGACCAATCCACATCCAAATGCCGCGAGCACTACCAGAATCCGTTCCATCCTTCCTTGGTTCCTGTGATCAGATAGAATGAGGTAGCCAGCCTCCCAAGAGTTTCTGGCTTTTGTGAAGGGTGAGCGTGTCCCCTGACCTCGCCTCACGTAAGAAGACATGTGCACTGGATAGATCTTTTAACTAAATCTAATCTAAACTCCCATCATTTATACCATTTTCTGTTAAAATTGAACTACAAACTTAACCTGATTTAAAACTATAAACTCAAACTTATAAACTTATAAACTTATCCTAAACTTAAACTGTACAGCGCCGCCCGTTCCCAGGGTGGCCTACTCAAATTCTGTGAAGGCGGCCACGAGCTTTTCCCACCGGTGGGAGGGCACCGACCCCTTCCTTTGATCTACCGCAGCCTGTCTCTGCTGCGCTGTGACTGGGCTCTCCCTGGGCTGCCTTAGCCTTGAACCTACGCTTTGGACACTCTGGGGACTTGACCATATCTTCCTGGGCTGGGGTGTCCGACTTGACCTACGGGGAGCTACCGGGGGCAGGAACTCCAGGACCGACGGCCCGGGTTTCGAGACTTCCACCGTTGCGACCTGTGGTCCCACCACAGCCGCTGGCTCCGCCTCCCCTGACTCCGCCTCCCTGAACTCGGGATCTGCAGCCTCTGGCACCGCCCTACTTGGCCCAGTAGGCGGCCCTTCACTCGCAGTCCCTACCTCCCTCGAGGGCAAGACTTCCACGGCGGACGGACTGGGTTCTGAGGCTTCCATCGCCACGTCCTGTGGTCCCACCACAGTCGCTGGCTCCGCCTCTCCTAGCTCCGCCCCCCGGAGTTCGGGACCTGCAGCTTCTGTCTCCACCCTGTGTGGATCTCCATCTGCAGTCCCTATCTTCCCTTTACCTGAATCGGGGGCGACCCTTTCGTCCTCCGATTCCAGCTCCTCTTCGCTTGTGTCACTATCTTGGTCGAGCTCCTCGAACTCTTCCTCATCTGACTCCCAACCCCAATAAAGGATCCTACATTTTGCTAGGATGTCCTCTCCCCTGATGCAGGCTGCTTTGCCTGCCTGTGTGCCCTGTGGCCCTACCCGGGGCTGCGAGTCCCCACTCGCAGGTTTGGCCCCTGTGGTTGGCCCTTGCGCACCCGGCTTATACAGTTTGCACTGATTTACGTGGAACCACTTAGTGCGCCGAGGTACTTTTACGGCGTATACCATGGGACTCGCCTTATCTACAATGCTGTAGGGTCCCATATACAGTGGTTCCAGACTCCCTACTCTGGCATAGTTTCTGACCATGACCTGGTCTCCTACTTCCCACTCCTGCTTCTTGCGGGGTTCCAGCAACAGGCGATTGCCCTGATGCTGCCTTCCCATGTTCCCAGCCGCCCGCTCATAAACCTGCTTCAGGCGCTCCAAGAGGGTCTGGACGAACTTGTCCCTGCTTACCTCTTGGAGCTGACCCTCAGTGAGCACCGGCGCTAGCACATGGGTGGGGGTTCACATGATCCTTCCAGTCATCACCTCGTGTGGGGAATACCCCGTACCTTTTGACTGACTGGCCCGGATCCCCATGAGGACTAGAGGCAGAACCTCCGCCCATTTTTGGGGCGAGTTCATAGTCTCTTTCCTCAATTTCTCCTTCAGGGTCCGGTTCATGCGTTCAACAATCCCGGATGACTGGGGATTGTGCGCTACGTGCCACTTCCCTTCAATGTCCAAAAGCATGAGGGTGTTCTGCATCACCTGACCGGTGAAGTGACTCCCTTGGTCTGACTCCACGAAACGGGGGAGTCCCCACCGCGAGAACACTTCCCGGACCAAGATTTTTGCAGTACCCAGCGCCGTAGCTGTTTTACAGGGGAAGGCTTCTACCCATTTGGAAAACACATCCACCAAGACGAGGCAGTATTTGTAGCCTCCCTGGGTGGTGGGCAGGGGCCCTATATAGTCGATCTGTATCGACTGCCATGGTCCCTCCACCCTCCTGATGTGCCCCATGGGCACTTTCCTTTTCTGGGGGTCTGGGTTGTTTGCAGCGCACACGAGACAGCTAGCACAGAACTCGCGGACCTGCTCCCTGAGTCCCGGCCACCATCCCGCCTGCTCTACCCGTTGCCAGGTAACCTCGGGCCCGGGGTGCCCTGCCCCCGGCCCCTCATGAGCCAACTGGAGGAATTCCCTCCTGTGCTGCTGCGGCACAACCCACTGCTCCTCGCGGAACAGCAGGCCTTCTTTAACGGAGAGGGTTGCCGTACTGTACGGACCCTCTACCTGCTTGCCCTCAGCAATGGTTCTGAGAACTGCTTTTAGGGCGGGATCCTGGTTCTGGATGGTCTTAAGGTCTAGGGGCAATGCTACCCTGGTGTTCCCGGGATTCCCGTCCCTGCCTTGGATCGCTGCCACGGGTCCGGGTCCATAGGGGTCCCAGAAAATGCCATTACGGGCACCCTCCCTGGCTAGCGCATCCGCCTGCTGGTTGCCCTCCCCACGGGGCTCTGTGGAGGAGTGAGCCTTCACCTTATGGATGAAAATCTCCCCTTCCTCCCCTACTGCTGCTAGGATCTTTTCCAGCAAGGGCTTCACCGTTAAAGGTTGCCCGTCCGCGGAGGTGTATCCACGGCGGGACCAAATGGCCAGGTATTCCGTACACGAATTGCATGTGAACATACTGTCCGAGCAAATCGTGTATGGGGTTGGGAAAGTTTCTGGGTGGGTAACGACATATGCCACCGCAGACAGCTCAGCTTGCTGCGCGCTCATGGTGCTGGGGAGCTTAATCGCCAGGGCAAGGTTTGCCGCAGGGTCATAAACTCCACACCCTGTGAGTCGTTCGCCAGCGGACACTGTGCTGGAACCATCAACATAAATCTCGCGACCTGTGGGATGTATCCCGGTCCGCAAACCTATGTTGACTTCCCACACCCCTTCCACCGAACACTGGTGGGCTGTACCGGGGTATACCAAA
The DNA here is from genome assembly GCA_030390025.1 of Squalus acanthias. Classification (NCBI taxonomy): domain Eukaryota; kingdom Metazoa; phylum Chordata; class Chondrichthyes; order Squaliformes; family Squalidae; genus Squalus; species Squalus acanthias. The sequence continues at coordinate 125,268 of JASTWF010000211.1, read as the reverse complement.
TTGGCCGCAAGCCTGGGCTCGCAAAGACCTTTAACTCTAGGATCCATCTGGGAAAGGAGAAGGGTCCAGCGTGCAATTCGAGCGCTGCTTACGGTCCCATCCTTAATCCTCCCATCTAGAAGCATCTTAGTTGGTGTGTGATGGGTGAGGAGAGTGATGGGAGAGAGCCCTGCGAAGATCGCTGATCTTTTCACAGCCCAATGCGTGGCTAAAAGATGCCTTTGGCAATTGGAGAAACTCCTCTCCACATCCGTTAACACCCTGGACGAATAGACAACCGGCCTCAGCTTGCCGTGACGCTCTTGGAGCAGCACAGCGCTCAAGCTGTCTCCGCTGGCAGCTACCTCCAGGAAAAATTCCTTCCCCCCATCTATGGCCCCTAAAGCTGGCGCGGTCTGCAAATTCCTTTTTAACTTTTCGAAGGCTGCCTGGCAGCCCTCGTCCCAAGACCACTCCACTCCCTTATGGAGGAGTCGGAGCAGCGGCGCCGCTGTGGCCGCATAGTCTTCGCTAAAATCCCTGCAGTAACCGGTCAGTCCCAAAAAGGACCTCACACCCCTTATGGTGTTGGGAATCAGTAACTCTTGCACCGACTCCCTCCTAGCCTTATCTATGGCTCTTTCCCCAGCGCGAATGGTCAGCCCCAGGAATTTTACTTCCTGCTGACCGATACTTGCATTCTTAGGGTTCACTTTAAAACCCTTTCTCGCTAGCAGCTCCAATAACTCGGCCAGCAGTGGTCCATGCTCCTCCCTTGAGTCCGTAAATAGGAGCAAATCATCCACGTACTGCACTATCTGATTGGGCTGGCTAAAATCCTTTAAACTTCCTGCCATACACTGATGGAAAATACTGGGGCTGTTGTGGAAACCCTGTGGCAAACAGTTCCATGTGTACTGTTGTCCTTTGAAAGTAAAGGCAAACTTGTACTGGTCTTCTCGCCGCAGCGGGATGGACCAAAAACCGTTCGAGATATCCAGCACCGTGAATGTAGTCGCGGACGCTGGGATACTCCCTATTAGGTCAGCAACTGCTGCTACCATGGGCGCGCAGGCGGGAATGTTACTATTGAGGACTCTGTAGTCCACCGTGGCCCTCCACGAATTATCCGGCTTCCTAACCGGCCATAATGGGGAGTTCACGTGTGTGGCTATCGGCCTCAACATGCCCTGCTGCACCAAGGAGGACATTGCTGTCTCCATATCGGGTTCTGCTTCTTTGGGGAAGTTATACTGCTTTTGGGGCCGGGTCATGGGGTCCCCATCTACGCTGACCTCAAACCCGGTAACCCTCCCACAATCGTGCTTGTGGGTTGCAAACGCGTGCATATTATCTGACACGTACATTTGCATGTCCGTTGGGACATCCGCGACCATAAGCCCGAGGTCGTAGCCTCCGGATGGCTTCATGGTACACAGGACCCCTTTACCTTCCTTCCCCGGGATTACCACTACCTTGCCTTTTCCACCCTTTGCTCCCCAGAGACAGTGATTCCTAAGGTCCACGAGGATCCCGTGCTCCGATAGGAGATCTGATCCGAGGATGCCTCTCCCACCCCCCTCTTGCCATTTCATCAGTATGCACTTCCACGTGGTGTGGAGTGCTCCTAAATGAATGGAGAGCGGAATGGAGAACGCGCCAGCCTGCTCTTTTCCCGTGAACCCCGCTAATGTGTATGGGACCTTGGTAGACAGTGGTGAGTCAAAGGGACTATCCGTATGAATCACGGTGCATGAAGCTCCCGTGTCCAACAAATAACTACCCTTCTGCTTCTCTACCTTCATCTCCACCAGTGGTCGCTTCCACGCATCATAGCTGAGCGGACACAGGTAGACGGGCTGTGCGGGCTCTAGTCATTGGGCACTGTTGGACGGGGCTGCGGCATCTGCGGGGCCGGTAGCGACTGCCACCCTTCCTTGTGAAATCATGAGGGTCCGCATGGCTCCCAACATCGATTCTATCGCATCGGGATGGATAGGCACACCAGCTCCCTTATCAGGGGCAGGCGCCTGGGCTCGGGCTGCGGGATTTTTATCCCTGGACTCCTTCCAAGGGTTCCTGCAGTTCTTGCGCCAGTGCCCTGTCTTTCCGCACCCGAAACAAGCATTACTGGCTTGTGGGACGCGATTTCCCTCCTGATGCCACTCCTTTTGAGCCGGGGTGCTGGGCCGTGCCTCATGCACCTTTCCCTTAAGGGGACGCGCTCCCGTACTCCTAGTATTACAGTACCCTACTGTGAGTCGATTTAGGACCGACTCCTCTGTTGTGGCGGGGTTAGTGGGATCAAACTACGCTTTGGCCTGCTCCCTGATGGCTGGCAAACTGTTGGCTACTACATACCTGAGCCAATGAGTTAAACCGACACCGTCCAGATCGTCGCGCGTTGGCGCACCTGGGCAGCTACGCTGGTATACTGGCCACAGCCTGTCGGCGAAAACCTTCGGGGGTTCTCCCTCCATCTGCACTGTCTGTCCCAATCGAACGAACGGACCTTCATCGTCCGCTCCCAACACTTCCAGGACCTCATCCCTCAATTCCCCATAGGTATGATCTCCCCTTTTGCTCGCGTCTGAGAGACACTGTAGGACCGAGCTGTCTAATGAGAACAGCAGCATTTTTGCCTTTTCCCCATCGTCGCAGCCGTTAATGGCTGCGGTCTGCTGTACCTCCCTGAAATGTACGGAAGGGTCGTCTGACTCGGACAGCTTCCGTACGTGACTGATCATAGCCCTCAGCTGGTGTGCATTGTGCGGCAACACAAGCTGGCTGAGGAGATTCCCCGCTTCCCCACCGTCTCCGTTCGGGCCCCTCTTGAGACCCGTGACCGGACACAACGGTCCCGGCTTCACTACTACCTCTGGGGGCTGTACTACCTCGGGGACCTCTTCCTCTCCTTCTACCACTTCCTCCCTTCCTCCCTTACCCAGGTTGCCGAATAGCTGGGCGGCGCGGAGGGTGCAGTGGCAAATACCTCCTCTGCCTTGTTTGGTAGGGATTTTTGGAATTCCCCACCCACCGGCGGCTGGTGTGCTGACGGCTGATAAGGCACATCATGCCGTGCGCTTTATTCAGGGCCTCTTTAAGGTTCCCTATCTTTCTTTGGCAGACGCTGTGATCGGCCCCCTCATGTTTATCCTCAAGGGCCATCTTATATGCCGCCCTAACTCCCTTTAAGCTCTCTTCTTGGGCTTTTATTTGAGCAGCTAGGCGGGCACATCGTTCCCTGATTCTACCCTCATTTAACTTGGCCTCAGTGACCTGGCACTCGAGGTAATCTATTTTAGCGTCATGGTGGTTGGCTACTATCTGGCGTTCTTGATGCAACGCATTTAAAGACGCGATGAGCTGCTGCCCCCCCGCGACCTTTTCCTCCATCTCCACCACCAAACCCGTGATCTGAGCTGCCTGCACTACGATGACCTGGTCCGAAAGCTGGACTTGCCTTTTATAACACATCAGCCAGACCGCTTTCTCTACCGATTTTCTGTGTTCTTTACTGCCTGTCCACCTGATGGCTGCGTCTAGCGGACGCTTATCCACCAGCAGGTCACTTATCCATCTCTTAGTCAAATTAACTTTTCCAAAAATATAATCTGCTATTCTCTCTTCCATAACATTTCGCCCATTCATACCAGGGTCTAACACATTATTTTCTCGCTGCCAGTGTCCCTTCGTGGTCGCCATTGTCTGTAAGGGGTTTCGCCTGGCTCTGTGCTTAGCCTGGGTGCTAGTGCGGGGTTAGGCCTTGTTGCCTGTTCTGGTCTCCAGCCAGCCTGGTGACACTAGACACCTGTGAGTGGTTCGACCCACTCGCCCTTACGGTTCTGACACTGGACTTAGGTGCGAGAGCAATAATGCAGAGAAAACTCAGGTAGACCCGGTTGAATAGTGCGAAATGGAAAATCTTTATTGCATATTATTCAAGATTACGAAATACATGTCATAAGCACAGATTAATGACAGTACAAACTTACATACATTTATGCAACTAGGTTTAGGGAAACGAGGAGCGCACGACACATCGTAAAAGGGGGAAACACATTATAATTATCCTTAAAACAAAAAACCCTCCCCTATCAATACCTGTCCTAATCTAGATCTGTAGGATCGAGACTCATGCTCACCACTCGTGATAACTCGGAGAATTCCGAAACGCTGCTCGGATGTTTTCACCACAACACCTGACTATTCACATGTTGATCAGGGGTCTCTGTACCCCACTTGTTTACTCGCTTTGCTCCGGCTAGCAGGCTGGACCGTCTGCTGTCATGAAGATCTGTGTTGACCTCGGAGTTCGGATACCACTCGAAAAAAGAGTCTTCCTGTGCCCTACACCGGTTGTCGGTAGAACTCGAAGAAAAGTCTTCCAGGGCCAGTTGTGGAGTAGCCGATAGAATTCGAAGAAGTGGTTAATTGATTTTCGGGCGCGGTCGGGGTTTACTGACCGCGGCGGCACGTGTAGTCATCTTCTTCTCTTCTCATCTCATCTCATCTCATCTCCTCTCGGGCCTTCGGTTCCAACACCGTTTACCGACTTCTCGGGATGGTGCGCCCGATTACCGGCCTTCGCAGACCAGCTCTCCACAGATCTTCGCGGCAAGCCACGAGGTTGACTCCCGGAAAATCAGCAGATCAGAGAATAAGAGTCAAGAGTTCTCTAGCGAGTCAAAGGAATAAGAGAAAGATGGACGTATGGACACTACAGTTATAGTACTGTAATTCCTTATCTCCCGCCCAATCTTAATGTCCATCTTTTGTCATGTTTTGGCGCTCAAACTTCTTGTATGGGGTGGTACTTGTCGTTAATGGGTTTCGGTGATACTTGTAACTGTCTGAGTACCCGTTAATATTTCTCCCCTTGTGGAACCGGCTAAGAGTCTACCTGGAGGGGTTTTGGGGGCCTCCGAATTCTTGCTGTGAGTACCCGCGAACGGCTCTCTCATCGTAGAGCCGTGGGGAATTTGCGTATCAATGTCTTTTGGATGGGCCCTTAATTGTCCAGTACAATAGCTCTCATTTGCGCATGGAAAACCCGATTCCAGCACTTATATTCCTTGTTTGGGTGTTAAAATGCAAAACGATCTCGTCTTGTCTCATCTCAATATGCTGAGTCCTGTCCGATCTTGCTGAAATGTTTATTGAAACGCCATCTTGTCTGCCTGCTGAAAAGTCTAGAAACTGCTGCCACGAGGCGTGGCGGCCATTTTACAGGCTGCTTGTGTCCGTTTTGAAACCTGACAGCATTTTGCTGAAATAAAGCTGTGTTTACGAAACTGTATGTCTCTTTCTCATTATTTTGAAATCGCGATAATTTGCGAATTCTACACATTCATTCTCGGACTGGCAACCAGTAGCAAGTGGTGTTCCGCAAGGGTCGGTGCTGGGTCCCCAACTCTTTACAATCTATATTAACGATTTGGAGGAGGGGACCGAGTGTAACATATCAAAGTTTGCAGATGATACAAAGATGGGAGGGAAAGTAGAAAGTGAGGAGGACATAAAAAACCTACAAGGGGATATAGACAGGCTGGGTGAGTGGGCGGAGATTTGGCAGATGCAATACAATATTGGAAAATGTGAGGTTATGCACTTTGGCATGAAAAATCAGAGAGCAAGTTATTATCTTAATGGCGAGAAACTGGAAAGTACTGCAGTACAAAGGGATCTGGGGGTCCTAGTGCAAGAAAATCAAAAAGTTAGTATGCAGGTGCAGCAGGTGATCAAGAAGGCCAATGGAATGTTGGCTTTTATTGCTAGGGGGATAGATTATAAAAACAGGGAGGTATTGCTGCAGTTATATAAGGTATTGGTGAGACCGCACCTGGAATACTGCATACAGTTTTGGTGTCCATACTTAAGAAAAGACATACTTGCTCTCGAGGCAGTACAAAGAAGGTTCACTCGGTTAATCCCGGGGATGAGGGGGTGGACATATGAGGAGAGGTTGAGTAGATTGGGACTCTACTCATTGGAGTTCAGAAGAATGAGAGGCGATCTTATTGAAACATATAAGATTGTGAAGGGGCTTGATCGGGTGGATGCGGTAAGGATGTTCCCAAGGATGGGTGAAACTAGAACTAGGGGGCATAATCTTAGAATAAGTGGCTGCTCTTTCAGAACTGAGATGAGGAGATAACTTCTTCACTCAGAGGGTAGTAGGTCTGTGGAATTTGCTGCCCCAGGAAGCTGTGGAAGCTACATCATTAAATAAATTTAAAACAGAAATAGATAGTTTCCTAGAGGTAAAGGGAATTAGGGGTTACGGTGAGCGGGCAGGAAATTGGACATGAGGCTGAGTTCGGATCGGTCAGGGCCCTGTGGGTGGCGGAGCGGGCCCAGGGGCTGAGTGGCCGGGTCCTGCTCCTACTTCTTGTGTTCTTTAGATTTGAGGTTAGGATCAGATCAGCCATGATCTTATTGAATGGCGGAGCAGGCTCGAGGGGCCGATTGGCCTACTCCTGCTCCTATTTCTTATGTTCTTATGTTCTTAAACACCCCCAGATCTCTCTCTTCTTGCACCCCCTTCAAAATTGTACCATTGAGCTTGTATTGTCTCTCCTCATTCTTCCCACCAAAATGTATCACCTCACACTTTCATCTGCCATCTGTCCGCCCATTCCACCAGCCTGTCTGTGTCCTCTCAAAGTCTATTACTATCTTCCTCACTGTTTACTACACTTCCAAGTTTTGTCTCATCTGCAAATTTCGATATTGTGCCCTATACCCCCAGGTCCAAGTCATTAATTTAGATAAAAACAGCAGTGGTCCTAGTACTGAACCCTGGGGAACTCCACTGTATACCTCCCTCCAGTCCAAAAAACAGCCATTCACCAGAACTCTCTGTTTTCTATCCCTTAGCCAATTTTGTATCCGTGTTGCTACTGTCCCTTTTATCCCAGGGGCTTCAATTTTGCTGACAAGTTGCTCCAAGATATTCTTTACCCTGGCATCAGATAGGAACACACTCTCTGGGACTCTCGGTCGTAGTTGCAGAGGACGCTGTCTATCCCCCTAATTATCGAATCCTCTATGACTACAACCTTGATGGCCAGCGCGGACACGATGGGCCAAAGGGCCTCTTTCTGTGCTGTATAAATCTATATTAATGACCTAGATGAAGGGACCGAGTGCAATGTATCCAAGTTTGCTGACGATACAAAGTCAGGTGAGAAAGTAAGCAGTGAGGAGGACACAAAGAGCCTGTAAAAGGGAGAAAGACAGGTTAAGTGATTTGGGTGTCCTCCTACAAGAAGCAGAGAGTTAGCATGCAGGTACAGCAAGCAATTAGGAAGGCAAATGGCATGTTAGCATTTATTGCAAGGGGGTTGGAGTACAACAGTAAGGAAGCCTTGCTACAATTGTACAGGGCCTTGGTGAGACAACACCTGGAGTACTGTGCACAGTTTTGGTCTCCTTATATAAGATAGGATATACTGGCCTTAGAGGGGGTGCAACGAAAGTTCACTACATTGATTCCTGGGATGAGAGGGTTGTCCTATGAGGAGCGATTGAGTAGATTGGGCCTATACTCTCTGGAGTTTAGAAGAATGAGAGGTGATCTCATTGAAGCATATCGGAGGCAGTATCAGCGGAGGCAGGACAGAAAGGAGAGAGCGGAGGAACAGTGCGACCTAATCAGAGCCACCAGTGGAGGCGGGACAGAAAGGAGAGAGCGGAGGAACAGTGCGACCTAATCAGAGCCACCAGTGGAGGCGGGACAGAAAGGAGAGAGCGGAGGAACAGTGCGACCTAATCAGAGCCACCAGTGGAGGCGGGACCTTCCACAATTTCCAAAAAAACCAAGGTGTGACATCACAGGACAGCAGGTAGGTGATTGGTTGGTGAGTATTAAGGTTTTTTTCTCTCTAAACTAGGACATTGGTCCAAACTTGGAGCGAGAAACTATAACATACTGTGTTAACTTTATAGCTTAGCTAGTTAAACTAATTAATATAACTATAAATAATCATTGAATAAAGACTTTAACTAATTAAATAAATAAAATAAGGCTAGACTAAGATATGGCAGGGCAGGTTGTGTGTCTGGACTGCAGTATGTGGGAGTTTGTGGACGGCAAGACTGTCCCGAGCGAACACGCCTGCAGGAGATGTCTCCGCCTCGAATCTCTCCGGCTCAGAGTCATTGAGCTGGAGCGCGAGTTGGAGACACTGCGACACACAAGGGAGGGAGAGGAATTTCTGGACAGTTTTATCCAGAATACAGTCACACCCCAGAGGAAAGCACAGGTTCAGAAAAGGGAGGGTGCGAGTGTTAGGGAGACGGGTAGCGGGGATTTAGGAGAGGTTGAGAAGGAGGTCCAGCAGACACTGGTCCTATCCAACAGGTACGATGTACTCGCTACCTGTGAGGACAAACAGAAAGGCTGCAGGGAGGACAGCCACAATGCAGACCAAGGCACCATGGCTCAGAAGGCTGTCCAAGGGCGGGGAAGAGCAGAATAGAAATGTGGTAGTGATAGGGGACTCTATAATTAGGGACATAGATAGTGTCCTCTGCAGCCAAGAACGAGAATCCCGAAGGGTATGTTGCTAGGGTAAGGGATATCTCACGGCGGCTGGAGAGGAACTTGGAAAGGGAGTGTGGAAATCCAGTTGTCATGGTCCATGTTGGAACAAATTACATGGGTAGGATCAGGGAGGAGGACCTGCTGAAAGAGTATCAGGAGTTAGGATCTAAATTAAAAAGCAGGACCTCGAGGGTAATAATCTTTGGATTATTGCCTGAGCCACCTGCAAATTATGTGGAGATGCCGGTGTTGGACTGGGGTGGACAAATGTGAGAAGTCGCACAACACCAGGTTATAGTCCAACAGCTTTATTTGAAATCACAAGCTTTCGGAGCACTGCTCCTTCGTCAGGTGAAGAGAAGAGATGTATATAGGCACAGCATATATAGTCAGAGAACACTGCCAGATGATTACAGTTAATCTTTCTAACTGCCCTTTATCACACCTCGGCAGAGAGATAATCACGGCAATCAAAGGTGTGGATGGTGTCCAACCAGGTCAGTCAGGAAAACATTACATCAAAGACAATGTGGCAGATGCTGGGGTCTGTATGGAAAACAAAAAACTTTTTTTGCTGGAAATCACAGCAGGTCCGGCCGCATCTGTGTAGAGAGAACAAGCCAACGACGACTCGAGTCTGGGTGACTCTACGTCAGGTGGGGTTACATGTAGCGTGACATGAACCCAAGATCCCGGTTGAGGCCGTCCTCATGGCTGCTGAACTTGGCTATCAGTTTCTGCTCGATGATTTTGCGTTGTCGTGTGTCTCGAAGGCCGCCTTGGAGAACGCATACCCGAAGATCCGAGGCTGAAGGTCCTTGACTGCTGAAGTGTTCCCCGACTGGGAGGGAACACTCCTGCCTGGCGATTGTTGCGCGGTGTCCGTTCATACGTTGTCGCAGTGTCTGCATGGTCTTGCCGATGTACCATGCACCGGGGCATCCTTTCCTGCAACGTATCAGGTAGACAACGTTGGCTGAGTCACATGAGTATGTATCATGTACCTGGTGGGTGGAGACAGAGATGCTCGGGGAGTGTGAGCGGGGGACAGGGATGCTCGGGGAGAGTGAGCAGGGGACAGGGATGCTCGGGGAGAGTGAGCGGGGGACAGGGATGCTCGGGGAGAGTGAGCGGGGGACAGGGATGCTCGGGGAGAGTGAGCGGGGGACAGGGATGCTCGGGGAGAGTGAGCGGGGGACAGGGATGCTCGGGGAGAGTGAGCGGGGGACAGGGATGCTCGGGGAGAGTGAGCGGGGGACAGGGATGCTCGGGGAGTGTGAGCAGGGATGCTCGGGGAGAGTGAGCGGGGGACAGGGATGCTCGGGGAGAGTGAGCAGGGGACAGGGATGCTCGGGGAGTGTGAGCAGGGATGCTCGGGGAGAGTGAGCGGGGGACAGGGATGCTCGGGGAGAGTGAGCGGGGGACAGGGATGCTCGGGGAGTGTGAGCGGGGGACAGGGATGCTCGGGGAGTGTGAGCAGGGATGCTCGGGGAGTGTGAGCAGGGGACAGGGATGCTCGGGGAGAGTGAGCAGGGATGCTCGGGGAGAGTGAGCAGGGATGCTCGGGGAGAGTGAGCGGGGGACAGGGATGCTCGGGGAGTGTGAGCAGGGGACAGGGATGCTCGGGGAGAGTGAGCAGGGATGCTCGGGGAGAGTGAGCAGGGATGCTCGGGGAGAGTGAGCGGGGGACAGGGATGCTCGGGGAGTGTGAGCAGGGATGCTCGGGGAGAGTGAGTGGGGGACAGGGATGCTCGGGGAGAGTGAGCAGGGATGCTCGGGGAGAGTGAGCGGGGGACAGGGATGCTCGGGGAGAGTGAGCAGGGATGCTCGGGGAGAGTGAGCAGGGGACAGGGATGCTCGGGGAGTGTGAGCGGTGGACAGGGATGCTCAGTGTTGTATTCTCTCTCTCTCTGATGGCCGTGTGTTTCCTGTTTGTTTCCACAGGAAGTCCTGCTGATAAAATAACGAGCTGGCTGGAGGATTGTGGGTGAGATGATTACACAGCTATTTCTGCTCCTGTGGCTGAGCTTTTTGTTTTTGTGGGTTGATGTGCCGTCACACAGTCAGCCCCCTCACATTGACACCGTCTGCCATATTGAGAGTGGGACTCTTTCCTTGTTCCCCCACTGCAAGAATTGGCAGTAAGGACTGGGAGAGGTGGTTGGCATTTTTGAGGTCTGGGGGAAACCTCCAACAGACGGAGAGACAGACCAGACCGCTCTGTGTCGACACATGCTGCAGCTGTCATCTCTGTGGGCAGCAATTTCCGTCTCAGTTAGCAGCTGATACGTTCAAGCTCTACCCAGTATTGCCCCTCCGACAGTGCAGCGCTCCCTCAGTACCGCCCCTCCGACAGTGCAGCGCTCCCTCAGTACTGCCCCTCCGACAGTGCGGCGCTCCCTCAGTACTGCCCCTCCGACAGTGCAGCGCTCCCTCAGTACTGCCCCTCCGACAGTGCGGCGCTCCATCAGTACTGCCCCTCCGACAGTGCAGAGCTCCCTCAGTAATGCCCCTCCGAAAGTGCAGCGCTCCCTCAGTACTGACCCTCCGACACTGCAGAGCTCCCTCAGTACTGCCCATCCGAAAGTGCAGCGCTCCCTCAGTACTGCCCCTCTGACAGGGCAGCGCTCCCTCAGTCCTGCTCCTCCGACAGGGCAGCGCTCCCTCAGTACTGCCCCTCCGACAGTGCAGCACTCCCTCAGTACTGCCCCTCCAACAGTGCGGCACTCCCTCAGTACTGCCCCTCCAACAGTGCAGCGCTCCCTCAGTACTGACCCTCCGACAGTGCGGCACTCCCTCAGTACTGCCCCTCCGACAGTGCGGCACTCCCTCAGTACTGCCCCTCCAACAGTGCAGCGCTCCCTCAGTCCTGCCCCTCCGACAGTGCAGCGCTCCTTCAGTAATGCCCCTCCGACAGTGCAGCACTCCCTCAGTACAGCCCCTCCGACAGTGCAGCATTCCCCCGTACTGCCCCTCTGACAGTGCAGCACTCCCTCAGTGCTGCCCCTCCGAAAGTGCAGCGCTCCCTCAGTACTGCCCCTCCGACAGTGCAGCATTCCCCCGTACTGCCCCTCTGACAGTGCAGCGCTCCCTCAGTACTGCCCCTCCGACAGTGCAGCACTCCCTCAGTGCTGCCCCTCCGAAAGTGCAGCGCTCCCTCAGTACTGCCCATTGATAGTGCAGCGGTCCCTCAGTACTGTCTTTCCGACAGTGCAGCACTCTGTCAGTACTGCCCCTCTGACAGTGCAGCACTCCCTCAATGCTGCCCCTCTGACAGTGCAGCACTCCCTCAGTACTGCCCCTCCAACAGTGCAGCGCTCCCTCAGTCCTGCCCCTCCGACAATGTAGCGCTCCCTCAGTAATGCCCCTCCGACAGTGCAGCGCTCACTCAGTACTGTCCTTCCGACAGTGCAGCGCTCCGTCAGTACTGCCCATCTGACAGTGCAGCAGTCCCTCAGAACTGCCTCTCCGATACTGCAGTGGTCCAACAGTAATGCCCGCCCGACAGCGCAGCGCTCCCTCAGTACTGCCCCTCTGACAGTGCAGCGCTCCCTCAGTATTGCCCCTCTGACAGTGCAGCGCTTCCTCAGTACAACCCTCCCACAGTGCGGCACTCCCTCAGTACTACCACTCCGACAGTGCGGAACTCCCTCAGTTCTGCCCCTCCGACAGTACAGCGCTCACTCAGTACTGCCCCTCCGTAAGTGCGGCGCTCCCTCAGTACTGCCCCTCCGAAAGTACAGCGCTCCCTCATTACTGCCCCTCCGACAGTGCAGCGGTCCCTCAGTACTGCCTTTCCGACAGTGCAGCACTCCCTCAGTACTGCCCTTCCGACAGTGCAGCACTCCCTCAGTTCTGCCTTTCCGACAGTGCAGCACTCCCTCAGTACTGCCGTTCCGACAGTGCAGCGCTCCCTCAGCACTGCCCCTTCAACAGTGCAGCGCTCCCCAGTACTGCAACTCCGACAGTGCAGCGCTCCCTCAGTACAGACCCTCCGACAGTGCAGCGCTCCCTCACTTCTTCCTCTCCGACAGTGCAGCGATCCCTCAGTACTGCCCATTGATAGTGCAGCGGTCCCTCAGTACTGCCTTTCCGACAGTGCAGCGCTCCGTCAGTACTGCCCCTCCGACAGTGCAGCGCTCCCTCAGTACTGCCATTCTGACAGTGCAGCACTCCCTCAGTAGTGCCATTCTGACAGTGCAGCACTCCCTCAGTGCTGCCCCACTGACAGTGCAGCACTCCCTCAGTACTGCATCTCCAATATTGCAGTGGTCCAACAGTAATGCCCACCCGACAGCGCAGCGGTTCCTCAGTACAGCCCCTCCGACAGTACAGCGCTCACTCAGTACTGCCCCTCCGTAAGTGCGGCGCTCCCTCAGTACTGCCCCTCCGACAATACAGCTCTCCCTCAGTACTGCCCCTCCAACAGTACAGCGCTCCCTCAGTACTGCCCCCCGACAGTGCAGCGCTCCCTCAGTACTGCCCTTCCGACAGTGCAGCACTCCCACAGTGCTGCCTTTCCGACAGTGCAGCACTCCCTCAGTACTGCCCTTCTGACAGTGCAGCACTCCCTCATTACTGCCCTTCCGACAGTGCAGCGCTCCCTCAGCACTGCCCCTCCGACAGTGCAGCGGTCCCTCAGTACTGCCCCTCCGACCATGTAGCGCTCCCTCAGTACTGCCCCATGACAGTGCAGCGCACCCACTGTACTGACCCTCCGACACTGCAGAGCTCCCTCAGTACTGCCCATCCGAAAGTGCAGCGCTCCCTCAGTACTGCCCCTCTGACAGGGCAGCGCTCCCTCAGTCCTGCTCCTCCGACAGGGCAGCGCTCCCTCAGTACTGCCCCTCCGACAGTGCAGCACTCCCTCAGTACTGCCCCTCCAACAGTGCGGCACTCCCTCAGTACTGCCCCTCCAACAGTGCAGCGCTCCCTCAGTACTGACCCTCCGACAGTGCGGCACTCCCTCAGTACTGCCCCTCCGACAGTGCGGCACTCCCTCAGTACTGCCCCTCCAACAGTGCAGCGCTCCCTCAGTCCTGCCCCTCCGACAGTGCAGCGCTCCTTCAGTAATGCCCCTCCGACAGTGCAGCACTCCCTCAGTACAGCCCCTCCGACAGTGCAGCATTCCCCCGTACTGCCCCTCTGACAGTGCAGCACTCCCTCAGTGCTGCCCCTCCGAAAGTGCAGCGCTCCCTCAGTACTGCCCCTCCGACAGTGCAGCATTCCCCCGTACTGCCCCTCTGACAGTGCAGCGCTCCCTCAGTACTGCCCCTCCGACAGTGCAGCACTCCCTCAGTGCTGCCCCTCCGAAAGTGCAGCGCTCCCTCAGTACTGCCCATTGATAGTGCAGCGGTCCCTCAGTACTGCCTTTCCGACAGTGCAGCACTCTGTCAGTACTGCCCCTCTGACAGTGCAGCACTCCCTCAATGCTGCCCCTCTGACAGTGCAGCACTCCCTCAGTACTGCCCCTCCAACAGTGCAGCGCTCCCTCAGTCCTGCCCCTCCGACAATGTAGCGCTCCCTCAGTAATGCCCCTCCGACAGTGCAGCGCTCACTCAGTACTGTCCTTCCGACAGTGCAGCGCTCCGTCAGTACTGCCCATCTGACAGTGCAGCAGTCCCTCAGAACTGCCTCTCCGATACTGCAGTGGTCCAACAGTAATGCCCGCCCGACAGCGCAGCGCTCCCTCAGTACTGCCCCTCTGACAGTGCAGCGCTCCCTCAGTATTGCCCCTCTGACAGTGCAGCGCTTCCTCAGTACAACCCTCCCACAGTGCGGCACTCCCTCAGTACTACCACTCCGACAGTGCGGAACTCCCTCAGTTCTGCCCCTCCGACAGTACAGCGCTCACTCAGTACTACCCCTCCGTAAGTGCGGCGCTCCCTCAGTACTGCCCCTCCGAAAGTACAGCGCTCCCTCATTACTGCCCCTCCGACAGTGCAGCGGTCCCTCAGTACTGCCTTTCCGACAGTGCAGCACTCCCTCAGTACTGCCCTTCCGACAGTGCAGCACTCCCTCAGTTCTGCCTTTCCGACAGTGCAGCACTCCCTCAGTACTGCCGTTCCGACAGTGCAGCGCTCCCTCAGCACTGCCCCTTCAACAGTGCAGCGCTCCCCAGTACTGCAACTCCGACAGTGCAGCGCTCCCTCAGTACAGACCCTCCGACAGTGCAGCGCTCCCTCACTTCTTCCTCTCCGACAGTGCAGCGATCCCTCAGTACTGCCCATTGATAGTGCAGCGGTCCCTCAGTACTGCCTTTCCGACAGTGCAGCGCTCCGTCAGTACTGCCCCTCCGACAGTGCAGCGCTCCCTCAGTACTGCCATTCTGACAGTGCAGCACTCCCTCAGTAGTGCCATTCTGACAGTGCAGCACTCCCTCAGTGCTGCCCCACTGACAGTGCAGCACTCCCTCAGTACTGCATCTCCAATATTGCAGTGGTCCAACAGTAATGCCCACCCGACAGCGCAGCGGTTCCTCAGTACAGCCCCTCCGACAGTACAGCGCTCACTCAGTACTGCCCCTCCGTAAGTGCGGCGCTCCCTCAGTACTGCCCCTCCGACAATACAGCTCTCCCTCAGTACTGCCCCTCCAACAGTACAGCGCTCCCTCAGTACTGCCCCCCGACAGTGCAGCGCTCCCTCAGTACTGCCCTTCCGACAGTGCAGCACTCCCACAGTGCTGCCTTTCCGACAGTGCAGCACTCCCTCAGTACTGCCCTTCCGACAGTGCAGCACTCCCTCATTACTGCCCTTCCGACAGTGCAGCGCTCCCTCAGCACTGCCCCTCCGACAGTGCAGCGGTCCCTCAGTACTGCCCCTCCGACCATGTAGCGCTCCCTCAGTACTGCCCCATGACAGTGCAGCGCACCCACAGTACTGCCCCTCCGACAGTGCAGCGCTCCCTCAGTACTGCCCCTCCGACAGTGCAGACCTCCCACAGTCCTGCCACTCCGACATGCAGCGCTCGTTCAGTACTGCCCCTCCGACAGTGCAGCACTCCCTCAGTACTGCCCCTCCGACAGTGCAGCTCTCCCTCAGTAGTCCCCCTCCAACAGTGAAGCGCTCCCTTAGTACTGCCCCACCGACAGTGCAGCGCTCCATCAGTACTGCACCTCCGACAGTGCAGCACTCCCTCAGTAATGGACCTCCGACAGTGCAGCCCTCCCTCAGTACTGCACCTCCGACAGTGCAGCGCACCCACAGTTATGCTCCTCCGACAATGCAGCGTTCCCTCAGTACTGCCTCTCCGACAGTGCAGCGCACCCACAGTACTGTCCCTCCGACAGTGCAGCGCTCCCTCAGTACTGGCCCTTCGACACTGCAGCGCTCCCTCTGTACTGACCCTCCGATAGTGCAGCGTTCCATCAGTATTGCCCCTCTGACAGTGCAGTGTTCCCTCAGTACTGCCCCTCCGACAGTGCATCGCTCACGTAGTACTGCCCCTCCAACAGTGCAGCGCTCCCTCAGTACTGCCCCTCCGACAGTGCAGCGCTCCCTCAGTACTGCCCCTCGACAGTGCAGCACACCCTCAGTACTGCCCATCCGACTGTGCAGGTTTCCGTCAGTACTACCCCTCCGACAGAGCAGCGCTCCCTCAGTACCGTACCTCTGACAGTGCAGCACTCCCTCAGTACTTCCACTCCGACAGTGCAGCACTCCCTCAGTACTGACCCTCCGACAGTGCAGCGCTCCCTCAGTACTGCCCATTGATAATGCAGCGGTCCCTCAGAACTGCCTTTCCGACAGTGCAGCACTCTGTCAGTACTGCCCCTCTGACAGTGCAGCACTCCCACAATGCTGCCCCTCTGACAGTGCAGCACTCCCTCAGTACTGCCGCTCCGACAGTGCAGCACTCCTCAGTACTGCCGCTCCGACAGTGCGGCGCTCCCTCAGTACTGCACCCCCGACAGTGCAGCGCTCCCTCAGTACTGCCCCTCCTACACTGCAGCGCTCCCTCAGTACTGCCCCTCTGACAGTGCAGCCCTACCTCAGTACCGTCTCTCCGACAGTCCAGCACTCCCGCAGTACTGCCCCTCCGACAGTGCAGCGCTCCCTCAGCACTGCCCCTCCGACAGTGCAGCACTCCCTCAGTACAGACCCTCCGACAGTGCAGCGCTCCCTCAGTACTGCCCCTCGACAGTGCAGCACTCCCTCAGTACTGCCTCTCCGACAGTGCAGCACTCCCTCAGTACTGACCCTCCGACAGTGCAGCACTCCCTCAGTACTGCCTCTCCGACAGTGCAGCACTCCCTCAGTACTGACCCTCCGACAGTGCGGCGCTCTCTCAGTACTGCCGATTGATAGTGCAGCGGTCCCTCAGTACTGCCTTTCCGACAGTGCAGCACTCTGTCAGTACTGCCCCTCTGACAGTGCAGCACTCCCTCAATGCTGCCCCTCTGACAGTGCAGCACTCCCTCAGTACTGCCCCTCTGACAGTGCAGCACTCCCTCAGTGCTGCCCCTCTGACAGTGCAGCACTCCCTTAGTACTGCCGCTCCGACAGTGCAGCACTCCTCAGTACTGCTGCTCCGACAGTGCAGCGCTCCCTCAGTACAGACCCTCCGACAGTGCAGCGCTCCCTCACTTCTTCCTCTCCGACAGTGCAGCGATCCCTCAGTAGTGCCATTCTGACAGTGCAGCACTCCCCCAGTGCTGCCGCATTGACAGTGCAGCACTCCCTCAGTACTGCCATTCTGACAGTGCAGCACTCCCTCAGTAGTGCCATTCTGAAAGTGCAGCACTCCCTCAGTGCTGCCCCACTGACAGTGCAGCACTCCCTCAGTACTGCCATTCTGACAGTGAAGCACTCCCTCAGTACTGCATCTCCAATATTGCAGTGGTCCAACAGTAATGCCCGCCCGACAGCGCAGCGGTTCCTCAGTACAGCCCCTCCCACAGTGCGGCACTCCCTCAGTACTACCACTCCGACAGTGCGGAACTCCCTCAGTACTGACCCTCCGACAGTGCAGCACTCCCTCAGTACTTACCCTCCAACAGAGCAGCACTCCCTCAGTAATGCCACTCCGACAGTGCAGCGCTCCATCAGTACTGCCACTTCGAAAGTGCAGCACTCCCTCTGGACTGCCCTCTGACAGTGCAGCACTCCCTCAGGACAGCCCCTCCAACAGTGCAGAACTCCCTCAGTAATGCCACTCCGACAGTGCAGCGCTCCATCAGTACTGCAACTCCGACAGTGCAGCGCTCCCTCAGTACAGACCCTCCGACAGTGCAGTGCTCCCTCAGTTCTGCCCCGCCGACAGTGCAGCACTACCCTCAGGACAGCCCCTCCAACAGTGCAGCGCTCCGTCAGTACTGCCCCTCTGACAGTGCAGTGCGCCCTCAGTACTGCCCTTCTGACTGTGCAGCGCTCCCTCAGTACTGCCCCTCCGACAGTGCAGTGCTCCCTCATTACTGCCCCTCCGACAGTGCAGTGCTCCCTCAGTACTGCCCCTCCGACAGTGCAGCGCTCGCTCAGTACTGCCGCTCCTACACTGCAGCGCTCCCTCAGTACTGCCCGTCCGACAGTGCAGCACTCCCTCAGTACATCCCTTCCGACTGTGCGGCGCTCCATCAGTACAGCCACTCCGACAGTGCAGCACTCCCTCAGTACTGCCCCTCCGACAGTGCAGCACTCCCTCAGTACTGCCCCTCTGACACTGCAGCACTCCCTCAGTACTGCCCCTCTGACTGTGCAGTTTTCCGTCAGTACTGCCCCTCCGACAGAGCAGCGCTCCCTCAGTACCGTACCTCTGACAGTGCAGTACTCCCTCAGTACTTCCACTCCGACAGTGCAGCACTCCCTCAGTCCAGCCCCTCCGACAGTGCAGCACTCCCTCAGTATTGCCCCTCCGACATTGCAGGGCTCCCTCAGCACTGCCCTCCGACAGTGCGGCGCTCCCTCAGTTTAGTCCCTCTGACATTGCAGAATTACCTCAGTACTCCCCCTCCGACTGTGCAGCACTCGTTCAGTGTAGCCCCTCGGACAGTGCAGTGCTCCATCAGTACTGCCCCTCTGACAGTGCAGCGCTCCCCCAGTACTGCAACTCCGACAGTGCGGCGCTCCCTCAGCACTGCCCCTTCAACAGTGCAGCGCTCCCCCAGTACTGCAACTCTGCCAATGCAGCGCTCCATCAGTACAGACCCTCCGACAGTGCAGCGCTCCCTCAGTTCTGCCCCTCTGACAGTGCAGCACTCCCTCAGTACTGCCCCTCCTACAGTGCAGCACTTCCTCAGTACTGCCGCTCCGACAGTGCAGCGCGCCCTCAGTACTGCCCCTCCGACAGTGCAGCGCTCCCTCAGTACTGCCCCTCCGACAGTGCAGCACTCCCTCAGTTCTGCCCCTCCGACAGTTCAGCCCTCCCTCAGTACCGTACCGCCGACAGTGCAGCACTCCCTCAGTACTGCACCTCATACAGTTCAGCCCTCCCTCAGTACTCCCACTCCGACAGCGCAGCGCTCCCTCAGTACTGCCCCTCCGACAGTGCAGCGCTCCCTCAGCATGTCCCTCCAACAGTGCAGCGGTCCCTCAGTACAGCCCCTCCGACAGTGCAGCGCTCCCTCAGTACTGCCCATCCGACTGTGCAGTTTTCCGTCAGTATTGCCCCTCCGACAGTGCAGCGCTCCATCAGTACTGCCCCTCCTACATTGCAGCGCTCCCTCCGTACTCCAACTCGGTCAGTGCAGCATTCCCCCGTACTGCCCCACTGACAGTGCAACACTCCCTCAGTGCTGCCCCTCCGACAGTGCAGCGCTCACTCAGTACTGCCCGTTCGACAGTGTAGCGCTCCCTCAGTACTGCCCCTCCGACAGTGCGGCGCTTCCTCAGTACTGCCCCCCCGACAGTGCAGCACTCCCTCAGTACTGCCCCTCTGACAGTGCAGCACTCCCTCAGTACTGGCCCTCCGACAGTGCGGCGCTCCCTCAGTACTGCCCCTCCGACAGTACAGCGCTCCCTCAGTACAGCCCCTCCGACAGTGCAGCGCTCCCTCAGTACTGCCCATCCGACTGTGCAGTTTTCCGTCAGTATTGCCCCTCCGACAGTGCAGCACTCCTCAGTACTGCCGCTCCGACAGTGCGGCGCTCCCTCAGTACTGCCCCCCAACAGTGCAGCGTTCCCTCAGTACTGCCCCTCCTACACTGCAGCGCTCCCTCAGTACTGCCCCTCCGACAGTTCAGCCCTACCTCAGTACCGTCTCTCCGACAGTCCAGCACTCCCGCAGTACTGCCCCTCCGGCAGTGCAGCGCTCCCTCAGCACTGCCCCTCCGACAGTGCAGCACTCCCTCAGTACAGCCCCTCCGACAGTGCAGCGCTCCCTCAGTTATGTCCCACCGACAGTGCAGCGCTCCCTCAGTACTCCCCCTCCAACAGTGCAGCGCTCCCTCAGTACTGCCCCTCGGACAGTGCAGAGCTCCCTCAGTACAGCCCCTCCAACAGTGCAGCGCTCCCTCAGTACTGCCCCTCGGACAGTGCAGCGCTCCCTCAGTACTCCCCATCCAACAGTGCAGCAGTCCCTCAGTACTGCCTCTCCGATAGTGCAGTGGTCCAACAGTACTCCCCCTCCGACAGTGCAGCGCTCCCTCAGTACTGCCCCTCTGACTGTGCAGCGCTCCCTCAGTACTGCCCCTCCGACAGTACAGCGCTCACTCGGTAAAGCCCATCCAACAGTGCAACACTCCCTCAGTATTGCCCCTCTGACAGTGCAGCGCTTCCTCAGTACAACCCTCCCACACTGCGGCACTCCCTCAGTACTACCACTCCGACAGTGCAGAACTCCCTCACTTCTGCCCCTCCGACAGTACAGCGCTCCCTCAGTACTGCCCCTCCGACAGTACAGCGCTCACTCAATACTGCCCCTCCGTAAGTGCGGCGCTCCCTCAGTACTGCCCCTCCGACAGTACAGCGCTCCCTCAGTACTGCCCCTCCGACAGTACAGCGCTCCCTCAGTACTGCCCCTCCGACAGTGCAGCGGTCCCTCAGTACTGCCTTTCCGACAGTGCAGCGGTCCCTCAGTACTGCCTTTCCGACAGTGCAGCACTCCCTCAGTTCTGCCTTTCCGACAGTGCAGCACTCCCTCAATACTGCCCTTCCGACAGTGCAGCGCTCCCTCAGCACTGCCCCTTCAACAGTGCAGCGCTCCCCCAGTACTGCAACTCCGACAGTGCAGCGCTCCCTCAGTACAGACCCTCCGACAGTGCAGCGCTCCCTCACTTCTTCCTCTCCGACTGTGCAGCGATCCCTCAGTACTGCCCATTGATAGTGCAGCGGTCCCTCAGTACTGCCTTTCCGACAGTGCAGCGCTCCGTCAGTACTGCCCCTCCGACAGTGCAGCGCTCCCTCAGTAGTGCCATTCTGACAGTGCAGCGCTCCCTCAGTGCTGCCCCACTGACAGTGCAGCAGTCCCTCAGTACTGCCTCTCCGATATTGCAGTGGTCCAACAGTAATGCCCGCCCGACAGCGCAGCAGTTCCCCAGTACAGCCCCTCCCACAGTGCGGCACTCCCTCAGTACCACCACTCCGACAGTGCGGAACTACCTCAGTACTGACCCTCCGACAGTGCAGCACTCCCTCAGTACTTACCCTCCAACAGAGCAGCACTCCCTCAGTAATGCCACTCCGACAGTGCAGCGCTCCATCAGTACTGCCACTTCGAAAGTGCAGCACTCCCTTTGTACTGCCCTCTGACAGTGCAGCACTCCCTCAGGACAGACTCTCCGACAGTGCAGCACTCCCTCAGTACTGTCCCATTGACAGTGCAGCAGTGCCTCAGTACTGACCCTCCGACAGTGCAGCGCTCCCTCAGTACTGCCCCTCCGACAGTGCAGCGCTCCCTCAGTACTGCCCCTCCGACAGTGCAGCGCTCCCTCAGTACTGCCCCTCCTACACTGCAGCACTCCCTCAGCACTGTCCCTCCAACAGTGCAGCTCTCCCTCAGTACTGCCCCTCCTACAGTGCAGCATTCCCTCAGTACTGCCCATCCGACAGTGCAGCACTCCCTCAGTACTGCCCCTCCGACATTGCAGCGCTCCCTCAGCACTGCCCTCCAACAGTGCGGCGCTCCCTCAGTTTAGTCTCACCTACATTGCAGCATTACCTCAGTACTCCCCCTCCGACTGTGCAGCACTTGTTCAGTGTAGCCCCTCTGACAGTGCGGCGCTCCCTCAGTACTGCCCCTCGGACAGTGCAGCGCTCCCCCAGTACTGCAACTCTGACAGTGCAGCGCTCCCTCAGCACTGCCCCTTCAACAGTGCAGCGCTCCCCCAGTCCTGCAACTCTGACAATGCAGCGATCCATCAGTACAGACCCTCCGACAGTGCAGCGCTCCCTCATTTCTGCCCCTCTGACAGTGCAGCACTCCCTCAGTACTGCCCATCCGACTGTGCAGTTTTCCGTCAGTATTGCCCCTCCGACAGTGCTGCGCTCCATCAGTACTGCCCCTCCTACATTGCAGCACTCCCTCAGTACTGCCCCTCCGACAGTGCAGCTCTCCCTCAGTAGTCCCCCTCCAACAGTGAAGCGCTCCCTTAGTACTGCCCCACCGACAGTGCAGCGCTCCATCAGTACTGCACCTCCGACAGTGCAGCACTCCCTCAGTAATGGACCTCCGACAGTGCAGCCCTCCCTCAGTACTGCACCTCCGACAGTGCAGCGCACCCACAGTTATGCTCCTCCGACAATGCAGCGTTCCCTCAGTACTGCCTCTCCGACAGTGCAGCGCACCCACAGTACTGTCCCTCCGACAGTGCAGCGCTCCCTCAGTACTGGCCCTTCGACACTGCAGCGCTCCCTCTGTACTGACCCTCCGATAGTGCAGCGTTCCATCAGTATTGCCCCTCTGACAGTGCAGTGTTCCCTCAGTACTGCCCCTCCGACAGTGCATCGCTCACGTAGTACTGCCCCTCCAACAGTGCAGCGCTCCCTCAGTACTGCCCCTCCGACAGTGCAGCGCTCCCTCAGTACTGCCCCTCGACAGTGCAGCACACCCTCAGTACTGCCCATCCGACTGTGCAGGTTTCCGTCAGTACTACCCCTCCGACAGAGCAGCGCTCCCTCAGTACCGTACCTCTGACAGTGCAGCACTCCCTCAGTACTTCCACTCCGACAGTGCAGCACTCCCTCAGTACTGACCCTCCGACAGTGCAGCGCTCCCTCAGTACTGCCCATTGATAATGCAGCGGTCCCTCAGAACTGCCTTTCCGACAGTGCAGCACTCTGTCAGTACTGCCCCTCTGACAGTGCAGCACTCCCACAATGCTGCCCCTCTGACAGTGCAGCACTCCCTCAGTGCTGCCCCTCTGACAGTGCAGCACTCCCTCAGTACTGCCGCTCCGACAGTGCAGCACTCCTCAGTACTGCCGCTCCGACAGTGCGGCGCTCCCTCAGTACTGCACCCCCGACAGTGCAGCGCTCCCTCAGTACTGCCCCTCCTACACTGCAGCGCTCCCTCAGTACTGCCCCTCTGACAGTGCAGCCCTACCTCAGTACCGTCTCTCCGACAGTCCAGCACTCCCGCAGTACTGCCCCTCCGACAGTGCAGCGCTCCCTCAGCACTGCCCCTCCGACAGTGCAGCACTCCCTCAGTACAGACCCTCCGACAGTGCAGCGCTCCCTCAGTACTGCCCCTCGACAGTGCAGCACTCCCTCAGTACTGCCTCTCCGACAGTGCAGCACTCCCTCAGTACTGACCCTCCGACAGTGCAGCACTCCCTCAGTACTGCCTCACCGACAGTGCAGCACTCCCTCAGTACTGACCCTCCGACAGTGCGGCGCTCCCTCAGTACTGCCGATTGATAGTGCAGCGGTCCCTCAGTACTGCCTTTCCGACAGTGCAGCACTCTGTCAGTACTGCCCCTCTGACAGTGCAGCACTCCCTCAATGCTGCCCCTCTGACAGTGCAGCACTCCCTCAGTACTGCCCCTCTGACAGTGCAGCACTCCCTCAGTGCTGCCCCTCTGACAGTGCAGCACTCCCTCAGTACTGCCGCTCCGACAGTGCAGCACTCCTCAGTACTGCTGCTCCGACAGTGCAGCGCTCCCTCAGTACAGACCCTCCGACAGTGCAGCGCTCCCTCACTTCTTCCTCTCCGACAGTGCAGCGCTCCCTCACTTCTTCCTCTCCGACAGTGCAGCGATCCCTCAGTAGTGCCATTCTGACAGTGCAGCACTCCCCCAGTGCTGCCGCATTGACAGTGCAGCACTCCCTCAGTACTGCCATTCTGACAGTGCAGCACTCCCTCAGTAGTGCCATTCTGAAAGTGCAGCACTCCCTCAGTGCTGCCCCACTGACAGTGCAGCACTCCCTCAGTACTGCCATTCTGACAGTGAAGCACTCCCTCAGTACTGCATCTCCAATATTGCAGTGGTCCAACAGTAATGCCCGCCCGACAGCGCAGCGGTTCCTCAGTACAGCCCCTCCCACAGTGCGGCACTCCCTCAGTACTACCACTCCGACAGTGCAGAACTCCCTCAGTACTGACCCTCCGACAGTGCAGCACTCCCTCAGTACTTACCCTCCAACAGAGCAGCACTCCCTCAGTAATGCCACTCCGACAGTGCAGCGCTCCATCAGTACTGCCACTTCGAAAGTGCAGCACTCCCTCTGGACTGCCCTCTGACAGTGCAGCACTCCCTCAGGACAGCCCCTCCAACAGTGCAGAACTCCCTCAGTAATGCCACTCCGACAGTGCAGCGCTCCATCAGTACTGCAACTCCGACAGTGCAGCGCTCCCTCAGTACAGACCCTCCGACAGTGCAGTGCTCCCTCAGTTCTGCCCCGCCGACAGTGCAGCACTACCCTCAGGACAGCCCCTCCAACAGTGCAGCGCTCCGTCAGTACTGCCCCTCTGACAGTGCAGTGCGCCCTCAGTACTGCCCTTCTGACTGTGCAGCGCTCCCTCAGTACTGCCCCTCCGACAGTGCAGCGCTCCCTCATTACTGCCCCTCCGACAGTGCAGTGCTCCCTCAGTACTGCCCCTCCGACAGTGCAGCGCTCGCTCAGTACTGCCGCTCCTACACTGCAGCGCTCCCTCAGTACTGCCCGTCCGACAGTGCAGCACTCCCTCAGTACATCCCTTCCGACTGTGCGGCGCTCCATCAGTACAGCCACTCCGACAGTGCAGCACTCCCTCAGTACTGCCCCTCCGACAGTGCAGCACTCCCTCAGTACTGCCCCTCTGACACTGCAGCACTCCCTCAGTACTGCCCCTCTGACTGTGCAGTTTTCCGTCAGTACTGCCCCTCCGACAGAGCAGCGCTCCCTCAGTACCGTACCTCTGACAGTGCAGTACTCCCTCAGTACTTCCACTCCGACAGTGCAGCACTCCCTCAGTCCAGCCCCTCCGACAGTGCAGCACTCCCTCAGTATTGCCCCTCCGACATTGCAGGGCTCCCTCAGCACTGCCCTCCGACAGTGCGGCGCTCCCTCAGTTTAGTCCCTCTGACATTGCAGAATTACCTCAGTACTCCCCCTCCGACTGTGCAGCACTCGTTCAGTGTAGCCCCTCGGACAGTGCAGTGCTCCATCAGTACTGCCCCTCTGACAGTGCAGCGCTCCCCCAGTACTGCAACTCCGACAGTGCGGCGCTCCCTCAGCACTGCCCCTTCAACAGTGCAGCGCTCCCCCAGTACTGCAACTCTGCCAATGCAGCGCTCCATCAGTACAGACCCTCCGACAGTGCAGCGCTCCCTCAGTTCTGCCCCTCTGACAGTGCAGCACTCCCTCAGTACTGCCCCTCCTACAGTGCAGCACTTCCTCAGTACTGCCGCTCCGACAGTGCAGCGCGCCCTCAGTACTGCCCCTCCGACAGTGCAGCGCTCCCTCAGTACTGCCCCTCCGACAGTGCAGCACTCCCTCAGTTCTGCCCCTCCGACAGTTCAGCCCTCCCTCAGTACCGTACCGCCGACAGTGCAGCACTCCCTCAGTACTGCACCTCATACAGTTCAGCCCTCCCTCAGTACTCCCACTCCGACAGCGCAGCGCTCCCTCAGTACTGCCCCTCCGACAGTGCAGCGCTCCCTCAGCATGTCCCTCCAACAGTGCAGCGGTCCCTCAGTACAGCCCCTCCGACAGTGCAGCGCTCCCTCAGTACTGCCCATCCGACTGTGCAGTTTTCCGTCAGTATTGCCCCTCCGACAGTGCAGCGCTCCATCAGTACTGCCCCTCCTACATTGCAGCGCTCCCTCCGTACTCCAACTCGGTCAGTGCAGCATTCCCCCGTACTGCCCCACTGACAGTGCAACACTCCCTCAGTGCTGCCCCTCCGACAGTGCAGCGCTCACTCAGTACTGCCCGTTCGACAGTGTAGCGCTCCCTCAGTACTGCCCCTCCGACAGTGCGGCGCTTCCTCAGTACTGCCCCCCCGACAGTGCAGCACTCCCTCAGTACTGCCCCTCTGACAGTGCAGCACTCCCTCAGTACTGGCCCTCCGACAGTGCGGCGCTCCCTCAGTACTGCCCCTCCGACAGTACAGCGCTCCCTCAGTACAGCCCCTCCGACAGTGCAGCGCTCCCTCAGTACTGCCCATCCGACTGTGCAGTTTTCCGTCAGTATTGCCCCTCCGACAGTGCAGCACTCCTCAGTACTGCCGCTCCGACAGTGCGGCGCTCCCTCAGTACTGCCCCCCAACAGTGCAGCGTTCCCTCAGTACTGCCCCTCCTACACTGCAGCGCTCCCTCAGTACTGCCCCTCCGACAGTTCAGCCCTACCTCAGTACCGTCTCTCCGACAGTCCAGCACTCCCGCAGTACTGCCCCTCCGGCAGTGCAGCGCTCCCTCAGCACTGCCCCTCCGACAGTGCAGCACTCCCTCAGTACAGCCCCTCCGACAGTGCAGCGCTCCCTCAGTTATGTCCCACCGACAGTGCAGCGCTCCCTCAGTACTCCCCCTCCAACAGTGCAGCGCTCCCTCAGTACTGCCCCTCGGACAGTGCAGAGCTCCCTCAGTACAGCCCCTCCAACAGTGCAGCGCTCCCTCAGTACTGCCCCTCGGACAGTGCAGCGCTCCCTCAGTACTCCCCATCCAACAGTGCAGCAGTCCCTCAGTACTGCCTCTCCGATAGTGCAGTGGTCCAACAGTACTCCCCCTCCGACAGTGCAGCGCTCCCTCAGTACTGCCCCTCTGACTGTGCAGCGCTCCCTCAGTACTGCCCCTCCGACAGTACAGCGCTCACTCGGTAAAGCCCATCCAACAGTGCAACACTCCCTCAGTATTGCCCCTCTGACAGTGCAGCGCTTCCTCAGTACAACCCTCCCACACTGCGGCACTCCCTCAGTACTACCACTCCGACAGTGCAGAACTCCCTCACTTCTGCCCCTCCGACAGTACAGCGCTCCCTCAGTACTGCCCCTCCGACAGTACAGCGCTCACTCAATACTGCCCCTCCGTAAGTGCGGCGCTCCCTCAGTACTGCCCCTCCGACAGTGCAGCGGTCCCTCAGTACTGCCTTTCCGACAGTGCAGCGGTCCCTCAGTACTGCCTTTCCGACAGTGCAGCACTCCCTCAGTTCTGCCTTTCCGACAGTGCAGCACTCCCTCAATACTGCCCTTCCGACAGTGCAGCGCTCCCTCAGCACTGCCCCTTCAACAGTGCAGCGCTCCCCCAGTACTGCAACTCCGACAGTGCAGCGCTCCCTCAGTACAGACCCTCCGACAGTGCAGCGCTCCCTCACTTCTTCCTCTCCGACTGTGCAGCGATCCCTCAGTACTGCCCATTGATAGTGCAGCGGTCCCTCAGTACTGCCTTTCCGACAGTGCAGCGCTCCGTCAGTACTGCCCCTCCGACAGTGCAGCGCTCCCTCAGTAGTGCCATTCTGACAGTGCAGCGCTCCCTCAGTGCTGCCCCACTGACAGTGCAGCAGTCCCTCAGTACTGCCTCTCCGATATTGCAGTGGTCCAACAGTAATGCCCGCCCGACAGCGCAGCGGTTCCCCAGTACAGCCCCTCCCACAGTGCGGCACTCACTCAGTACCACCACTCCGACAGTGCGGAACTACCTCAGTACAGCCCCTCCGACAGTGCAGCGCTCCCTCAGTTATGTCCCACCGACAGTGCAGCGCTCCCTCAGTACTCCCCCTCCAACAGTGCAGCGCTCCCTCAGTACTGCCCCTCGGACAGTGCAGAGCTCCCTCAGTACAGCCCCTCCAACAGTGCAGCGCTCCCTCAGTACTGCCCCTCGGACAGTGCAGCGCTCCCTCAGTACTCCCCATCCAACAGTGCAGCAGTCCCTCAGTACTGCCTCTCCGATAGTGCAGTGGTCCAACAGTACTCCCCCTCCGACAGTGCAGCGCTCCCTCAGTACTGCCCCTCTGACTGTGCAGCGCTCCCTCAGTACTGCCCCTCCGACAGTACAGCGCTCACTCGGTAAAGCCCATCCAACAGTGCAACACTCCCTCAGTATTGCCCCTCTGACAGTGCAGCGCTTCCTCAGTACAACCCTCCCACACTGCGGCACTCCCTCAGTACTACCACTCCGACAGTGCAGAACTCCCTCACTTCTGCCCCTCCGACAGTACAGCGCTCCCTCAGTACTGCCCCTCCGACAGTACAGCGCTCACTCAATACTGCCCCTCCGTAAGTGTGGCGCTCCCTCAGTACTGCCCCTCCGACAGTACAGCGCTCCCTCAGTACTGCCCCTCCGACAGTACAGCGCTCCCTCAGTACTGCCCCTCCGACAGTGCAGCGGTCCCTCAGTACTGCCTTTCCGACAGTGCAGCGGTCCCTCAGTACTGCCTTTCCGACAGTGCAGCACTCCCTCAGTTCTGCCTTTCCGACAGTGCAGCACTCCCTCAATACTGCCCTTCCGACAGTGCAGCGCTCCCTCAGCACTGCCCCTTCAACAGTGCAGCGCTCCCCCAGTACTGCAACTCCGACAGTGCAGCGCTCCCTCAGTACAGACCCTCCGACAGTGCAGCGCTCCCTCACTTCTTCCTCTCCGACTGTGCAGCGATCCCTCAGTACTGCCCATTGATAGTGCAGCGGTCCCTCAGTACTGCCTTTCCGACAGTGCAGCGCTCCGTCAGTACTGCCCCTCCGACAGTGCAGCGCTCCCTCAGTAGTGCCATTCTGACAGTGCAGCGCTCCCTCAGTGCTGCCCCACTGACAGTGCAGCAGTCCCTCAGTACTGCCTCTCCGATATTGCAGTGGTCCAACAGTAATGCCCGCCCGACAGCGCAGCAGTTCCCCAGTACAGCCCCTCCCACAGTGCGGCACTCCCTCAGTACCACCACTCCGACAGTGCGGAACTACCTCAGTACTGACCCTCCGACAGTGCAGCACTCCCTCAGTACTTACCCTCCAACAGAGCAGCACTCCCTCAGTAATGCCACTCCGACAGTGCAGCGCTCCATCAGTACTGCCACTTCGAAAGTGCAGCACTCCCTTTGTACTGCCCTCTGACAGTGCAGCACTCCCTCAGGACAGACTCTCCGACAGTGCAGCACTCCCTCAGTACTGTCCCATTGACAGTGCAGCAGTGCCTCAGTACTGACCCTCCGACAGTGCAGCGCTCCCTCAGTACTGCCCCTCCGACAGTGCAGCGCTCCCTCAGTACTGCCCCTCCGACAGTGCAGCGCTCCCTCAGTACTGCCCCTCCTACACTGCAGCACTCCCTCAGCACTGTCCCTCCAACAGTGCAGCTCTCCCTCAGTACTGCCCCTCCTACAGTGCAGCATTCCCTCAGTACTGCCCATCCGACAGTGCAGTGCTCCCTCAGTACTGTCCCTCTGACAGTGCAGCACTCCCTCAGTACTGCCCCTCCGACATTGCAGCGCTCCCTCAGCACTGCCCTCCAACAGTGCGGCGCTCCCTCAGTTTAGTCTCACCTACATTGCAGCATTACCTCAGTACTCCCCCTCCGACTGTGCAGCACTTGTTCAGTGTAGCCCCTCTGACAGTGCGGCGCTCCCTCAGTACTGCCCCTCGGACAGTGCAGCGCTCCCCCAGTACTGCAACTCTGACAGTGCAGCGCTCCCTCAGCACTGCCCCTTCAACAGTGCAGCGCTCCCCCAGTACTGCAACTCTGACAATGCAGCGATCCATCAGTACAGACCCTCCGACAGTGCAGCGCTCCCTCATTTCTGCCCCTCTGACAGTGCAGCACTCCCTCAGTACTGCCCATCCGACTGTGCAGTTTTCCGTCAGTATTGCCCCTCCGACAGTGCTGCGCTCCATCAGTACTGCCCCTCCTACATTGCAGCGCTCCCTCAGTACTGACCCTCCGACAGTGCAGCATTCCCTCAGTACATCCCTTCCGACTGTGCGGCGCTCCATCAGTACAGCCCCTCCGACAGTGCAGCATTCCCTCAGTACTGACCCTCTGACATTGCAGCGCTCCCTCAGTACTTCCACTCCGACAGTGCAGCGCTCCCTCAGTACTGCTCCTCCGACAGTGCAGCGCTCTGTCAGTACTGCCCCTCCGACATTGCAGCTCTCTCTCAGCATTGCCCCTCCACAGTGCAGCACCCCCTCAGTACTGCCCCGCCAATAGTGCAGCGCTCCCTTAGCACTGCCCTTCCGACTGTGCAGCGCTCCCTCAGTTATGCTCCTCCGACATTGCAGCGCTCACTCAGTACTATCTCTCCGACAGTGCAGCGCCCCCTCAGTACTGCCCCTCCGACAGTGCAGCACTCCTTCAGTACTGGCTCTCCGACAGCGCAGCGCTCCCTCAGCACTGCCTCTCCAACAGTGCGGCACGCCCTCAGTACTGCACCTCCGACAGTGCAGCGCTCCCTCAGTACTCCCCCTCGGACAGTGCAGCGCTCCCTCAGCACTGCCCCTCCGACAGTGCAGCGCACACACAGTACTGCCCCCCCGACAGTGCAGCGCTCCCTCAGTACTGCCCATCTGACAGTGCATCGCTCCCTCAGTACTGAACCTCCGACAGTGCAGCGCTCCATTAGTATTGCCCCTCGACAGCACAGCGCTCCCTCAGTACTGCCCCTCCTACAGTGCAGCGGACCCTCAGTACTGCCCCTCGACAGTGCAGTGCTCCCTCAGTACTGTACCTCCGACAGTACAGCGCTACCTCAGTATTGCCCCTCCGACAGTGGAAAGCTCCCTCAATACTGCCCCTCCTACAGTGTACTGCTCCCTCAGTACTGTACCTCCGACAGTGGAAAGCTCCCTCAGTACTGCCCCTCCTACAGTGTACTGCTCCCTCAGTACTGTACCTCCGACAGTGCAGCGCACCCACAGTACTGCCCCTCCGACAGTGCAGCGCTCCCTCAGTACTGCACCTCCGACAGTGCAGCGCACCCACAGTTATGCTCCTCCGACATTGCAGCGTTCCCTCAGTACTGCCTCTCCAACAGTGCTACGCTCCCTCAGTACTGCACCTCCGACAGTGCAGCACACCCACAGTACTGCCCCTCCGACAGTGCAGCGCTCCCTCAGTACTGGCCCTTCGACACTGCAGCGCTCCCTCAGTACTGACCCTCCGATAGTGCAGCGTTCCGTCAGTATTGCCCCTCTGACAGTGCAGTGTTCCCTCAGTACTGCCCCTCCGACAGTGCATCGCTCACGTAGTACTGCCCCTCCGACAGTGCAGCACTCCCTCAGTACTGCCCCTCCGACAGTGCAGCGCTCCCTCAGTACTGCCCCTCAACAGTGCAGCACTCCCTCAGTACTGCCCCTCCGACAGTGCAGTGCTCCCTCAGTACTGCCCCTTGACACTGCAGCACTCCCTCAGTACTGACCCTCATACAGTGCAGCGTTCCCTCAGTACTGCCCATCCGACTGTACAGTTTTCCGTCAGTACTGCCCCTCCGACAGAAAAGCGCTCCCTCAGTCCTGCCCCTCCGACAGTGCAGCACTCCCTCAGCACTGCCCCTTCAACAGTGCAGCGCTCCCCCAGTACTGCAACTCTGACAATGCAGCGCTCCATCAGTACAGACCCTCCGACAGTGCAGCACTCCCTCAATTCTGCCCCTCCGACAGTGCCGCGCTCCCTCAGTACTGCCCCTCCTACAGTGCCGCTCTCCCTCAGTACTGCCCCTCCTACAGTGCAGCACTCCCTCAGTACTGCCCCTCCGACAGTTCAGCCCTCCCTCAGTACTGCACCTCATACAGTTCAGCCCTCCCTCAGTACTCCCACTCCGACAGCGCAGCGCTCCCTCAGTACTGCCCCTCCGACAGTGCAGCGCTCCCTCAGCACTGTCCCTCCAAAAGTGCAGCGGTCCCTCAGTACAGCCCCTCCGACAGTGCAGCGCTCCCTCAGTACTGCCCATCCGACTGTGCAGTTTTCCGTCAGTATTGCCCCTCCGGCAGTGCAGCACTCCCTCAGTACTGCCCCTCCGACAGTTCAGCCCTCCCTCAGTACCGTACCTCCGACAGTGCAGCACTCCCTCAGTACTGCACCTCATACAGTTCAGCCCTCCCTCAGTACTCCCACTCCGACAGCGCAGCGCTCCCTCAGTACTGCCCCTCCGACAGTGCAGCGCTCCCTCAGCACTGCCCATCCGACTGTACAGTTTTACGTCAGTATTGGCCCTCCGACAGTGCAGCACTCCCTCAGTGCTGCCCCTCCGACAGTGCGGCGCTCACTCAGTACTGCCCGTCCGACAGTGCAGCGCTCCCTCAGTACTGCCCCTCCGACAGTGCAGCGCTCCCTCAGTACTGCTGCCCCGACAGTGCAGCGCTCTTTCTGTACTGACCCTCCGACAGTGCAGCACTCCCTCAGTACATCCCTTCCGACTGTGCGGCGCTCCATCAGTACAGCCCCTCCGACAGTGCAGCACTCCCTCAGTACTGCCCCTCCGACAGTGCAGCACTCCCTCAGTACTGCCCCTCTGACACTGCAGCACTCCCTCAGTACTGCCCCTCTGACAGTGCAGCACTCCCTCAGTACTGACCCTCCGACAGTGCAGCATTCCCTCAGTACATCCCTTCCGACTGTGCGGCGCTCCATCAGTACAGCCCCTCCGACAGTGCAGCACTCCCTCAGTACAGCCCCTCCGACAGTGCAACATTCCCTCAGTACTGCCCCTCTGACAGTGCACCGCTCCCTCAGCTCTGCCCCTCCGACAGTGCAGCGGTCCCTCAGTTATGCTCTTCCGACATTGCAGCGCTCACTCAGTACTATCTCTCCGACAGTGCAGCGCCCCCTCAGTACTGCCCCTCTGACAGTGCAGCACTCCCTCAGTACTGACCCTCTGACAGTGCAGCGCCCCCTCAGTACTGACCCTCTGACAGTGCAGCGCCCCCTCAGTACTGACCCTCTGACAGTGCAGCCCTCCCTCAGTACTGCCCCTCTGACAGTGCAGCACTCCCTCAGTACTGCCACTCCGACAGTGCAGCCCTCCCTCAGTGCTGCCACTCCGACAGTTCAGCGCACCCTCAGTCCTGCCCCTCCAACAGTACAGCGCTCCCTCAGTACTGCCCCTCCGACACTGCAGCGCTCCCTCAGTACTGCCCCTCCAACAGTGCATCACTCCCTCAGTACTGCCCCTCTGGCAGTGCAGCACTCCCTCAGTACTGCCCCTCTGACACTGCAGCGCTCCCTCAGTACTGACCCTCCGATAGTGCAGCGCTCCCTCAGTACTGCCCCTCCGACAGTGGAGCGCTCCCTCAGTACTGCACCTCCGACAGTGCCGCACTCCCTCAGTAATGGACCTCCGACAGTGCAGCCCTCCCTCAGTACTGCCCCTCCGACAGTGCAGCGCTCCCTCAGTACTGCCCCTCCGACAGTGCATCACACCCTCAGTACTGCCCCTCCGACAGTGCAGCACTCATTCATTACTGCACCTCCGACATTGCAGCATTCCCTCAGTACTGCCCCTCAGAGAGTGCAGCGCTCCCTCAGTTATGCTCCTCCAACAGTGCAGCGCCCCCTCAGTACTGCCGCTCCGACAGTGCAGCGCTCCCTCAGTACTGCCGCTCCGACAGTGCAGCGCTCCCTCAGCACTGCCTCTCCAACAGTGCAGCGTTCTCTATGTACTGCCACCCAACAGTGCCTCGCACACACAGTACTGCCCCCCCCGATAGTGCAGCACTCCCTCAGTACTGCCCCCCCGACAGTGCAGCGCTCCTTCAGTACTGCCCATCTGACAGTGCATCGCTCCCTCAGTACTGAACCTCCGACAGTGCAGCACTCCGTTAGTATTGCCCCTCGACACGCAGCGCTCCCTCAGTACTGCCCCTCCTACAGTGCGGCGCACCCTCAGTACTGCCCCTCAACAGTGCAGTGCCCCCTCAGTACTGTACCTCCGACAGTGCAGCGCTACCTCAGTACTGCCCCTCCTACAGTGCGGCGCACCCTCAGTACTGCCCCTCGACAGTGCAGTGCTCCCTCAGTACTGACCCTCTGACAGTGCAGCGCTCCCTCAGTACAGCCACTCCGACAGTGCAGCCCTCCCTCAGTGCTGCCACTCCGACAGTTCAGCGCACCCTCAGTCCTGCCCCTCCAACAGTACAGCGCTCCATCAATACTGCCCCTCCGACACTGCAGCGCTCCCTCAGTACTGCCCCTCCGACAGTGCATCACTCCCTCAGTACAGCCCCTCTGGCAGTGCAGCACTCCCTCAGTACTGCCCCTCTGACACTGCTGCGCTCCCTCAGTACTGACCCTCCGATAGTGCAGCGCTCCCTCAGTACTGCCCCTCCGACACTGCAGCGCTCCCTCAGTACTGCCCCTCCGACAGTGCATCACTCCCTCAGTACTGCCCCTCTGGCAGTGCAGCACTCCCTCAGTACTGCCCCTCTGACACTACAGCGCTCCCTCAGTACTGACCCTCCGATAGTGCAGCGCTCCCTCAGTACTGCCCCTCCGACAGTGCAGCGTTCCGTCAGTAATGCCCCTCCGACACTGCAGCCCCTATTCATTATTGCACCTCCGACATTGCAGCAATCCCTCAGTACGGCCCCACAGACAGTTCAGCAATCGCTCATTACAGCCCCTCCGATAATGCAGCACTCCCTCTGTACTGCCTCGCTGACAGTGCGGCGCTCCCTCAGTACTGCCCCTCCGACAGCGCAGCACTCCCTCAGTACTGCCCCTTCGACACTGCAGCACTCCCTCAGTACTGACCCTCCGATAGTGCAGCGTTCCGTCAGTATTGCCCCTCTGACAGTGCAGTGTTCCCTCAGTACTGCCCCTCCCACAGTGCAGCGCTCCCTCAGTACTGCACCTCCGACAGTGCAGTGTTCCCTCAGTACTGCCCCTCCGACAGTGCAGCGCTCCCTCAGTACTGCCCCTCCAACAGAGCAGCACTCCCTCAGCACTTCCCCTGACAGTGCAACGTTCCGTCAGTATTGCCCCTCCGACAGTGTAGCACTCCCTCAGGACTGCCCTTCTGATAGAGCAGCAATCCCTCAGTCCTGCCCCTCTGACAGTGCAGCACTCCCTCAGTCCTGCCCCTCTGACAGTGCAGCGCTCCCTCAGTACTGCCCCTCCTACAGTGCACCGCTCCCTCAGTCCTGTACCTCCGACAGTGCAGCGCTCCCTCAGTACTGACCTTCCGACAGTGCATCACTCCCTCAGTACTGCCCCTCTGGCAGTGCAGCACTCCCTCAGTACTGCCCCTCTGACACTGCTGCGCTCCCTCAGTACTGACCCTCCGATAGTGCAGCGCTCCCTCAGTACTGCCCCTCCGACACTGCAGCGCTCCCTCAGTACTGCCCCTCCGACAGTGCATCACTCCCTCAGTACTGCCCCTCTGGCAGTGCAGCACTCCCTCAGTACTGCCCCTCTGACACTGCAGCGCTCCCTCAGTACTGACCCTCCGATAGTGCAGCGCTCCCTCAGTACTGCCCCTCCGACAGTGCAGCGTTCCGTCAGTAATGCCTCTCCGACACTGCAGCCCCTATTCATTATTGCACCTCCGACATTGCAGCAATCCCTCAGTACAGCCCCACAGACAGTTCAGCACTCGCTCATTACAGCCCCTCCGACAATGCAGCACTCCCTCTGTACTGCCTCGCTGACAGTGCGGCGCTCCCTCAGTACTGCCCCTCCGACAGCGCAGCACTCCCTCAGTACTGCCCCTTCGACACTGCAGCACTCCCTCAGTACTGACCCTCCGATAGTGCAGCGTTCCGTCAGTATTGCCTCTCTGACAGTGCAGTGTTCCCTCAGTACTGCCCCTCCCACAGTGCAGCGCTCCCTCAGTACTGCACCTCCGACAGTGCAGCACTCCCTCAGTACTGCCCCTCCGACAGTGCAGCGCTCCCTCAGTACTGCCCCTCCAACAGAGCAGCACTCCCTCAGCACTTCCCCTGACAGTGCAGCGCTCCCTCAGTACTGCACCTCCGACAGTGCAGCACTCCCTCAGTACTGCCCCTCCGACAGTGCAGCCCTCCCTCAGTACTGCCCCTCTGACAGTGCAGCCCTCCCTCAGTACTGCCCCTCTGACAGTGCAGCACTCCCTCAGTAGTTCCCGTCCGACAGCGCAACACTCCCTCAGTCCTGCCCCTCCGACACTGCAGCACTCCCTCAGTACTGACCCTCCGATAGTGCAGCGCTCCTTCAGTACAGCCCCTCCGACAGTGCAGCATTCCGTCAATAATGCCCCTCCGACACTGCAGCCCCTATTCATTATTCCACCTCCGACATTGCAGCATTCCCTCAGTACTGCCCCACAGACAGTTCAGCACTCCCTCATCACTGCCTCGCTGACAGGGCAGCACTCGCTCAGTATTGCCCCTCCAATAGAGCAGCACTCCCTCAGCACTTCCCCTGACAGTGCAACGCTCCGTCAGTATTGCCCCTCCGACAGAGTAGCACTCCCTCAGGACTGCCCTTCTGATAGAGCAGCAATCCCTCAGTCCTGCCCCTCTGACAGTGCAGCACTCCCTCAGTCCTGCCCCTCCTACAGTGCACCGCTCCCTCAGTCCTGTACCTCCGACAGTGCAGCGCTCCCTCAGTACTGACCTTCCGACAGTGCAGCGCTCCCTCAGTACTGACCTTCCAAATGTGCAGCGCTCCCTCAGTACTGCCCCTCTGACACTGCTGCGCTCCCTCAGTACTGACCCTCCGATAGTGCAGCGCTCCCTCAGTACTGCCCCTCTGACACTGCAGCGCTCCCTCAGTACTGCCCCTCCGATAGTGCAGCGCTCCCTCAGTACTGCCCCTCCGACAGTGCAGCGTTCCGTCAGTAATGCCTCTCCGACACTGCAGCCCCTATTCATTATTGCACCTCCGACATTGCAGCAATCCCTCAGTACGGCCCCACAGACAGTTCAGCACTCGCTCATTACAGCCCCTCCGACAATGCAGCACTCCCTCAGTACTGCCCCTCCGACAGCGCAGCACTCCCTCAGTACTGCCCCTTCGACAGCGCAGCACTCCCTCAGTACTGACCCTCCGATAGTGCAGCGTTCCGTCAGTATTGCCCCTCTGACAGTGTAGTGTTCCCTCAGTACTGCCCCTCCCACAGTGCAGCGCTCCCTCAGTACTGCCCCTCCAACAGAGCAGCACTCCCTCAGCACTTCCCCTGACAGTGCAACGTTCCGTCAGTATTGCCCCTCCGACAGTGTAGCACTCCCTCAGGACTGCCCCTCCGATAGAGCATCAATCCCTCAGTCCTGCCCCTCTGACAGTGCAGCACTCCCTCAGTCCTGCCCCTCTGACAGTGCAGCGCTTCCCTCAGTACTGCCCCTCCTACAGTGCAGCGCTCCCTCAGTACTGACCCTCTGACAGTGCAGCGCTCCCTCAGTACTGACCCTCCGACAGTGCAGCATTCCCTCAGTACTGCCTCGCTGACAGTGCAGCGCTCCCTTAGTACTGCACCTCCGACAGTGCACTGCTTCCTCAGTACTGTACCTACGACAGTGCAGCGCTCCCTCAGTCCTGCCCCTCTGACAGTGCAGCGCTCCCTCAGTACTGCACCTCCGACAGTGCAGCGCCCCCTCAGTCCTGCTCCTCTAACAGTGCAGCGCCCCCTCAGTACTGACCCTCTGACAGTGCAGCCCTCCCTCAGTACTGCCCCTCTGACAGTGCAGCCCTCCCTCAGTACTGCCCCTCTGACAGTGCAGCACTCCCTCAGTAGTTCCCGTCCGACAGCGCAACACTCCCTCAGTCCTGCCCCTCCGACACTGCAGCACTCCCTCAGTACTGACCCTCCGATAGTGCAGCGCTCCTTCAGTACAGCCCCTCCGACAGTGCAGCATTCCGTCAATAATGCCCCTCCGACACTGCAGCCCCTATTCATTATTCCACCTCCGACATTGCAGCATTCCCTCAGTACTGCCCCACAGACAGTTCAGCACTCCCTCATCACTGCCTCGCTGACAGGGCAGCACTCGCTCAGTATTGCCCCTCCAATAGAGCAGCACTCCCTCAGCACTTCCCCTGACAGTGCAACGCTCCGTCAGTATTGCCCCTCCGACAGAGTAGCACTCCCTCAGGACTGCCCTTCTGATAGAGCAGCAATCCCTCAGTCCTGCCCCTCTGACAGTGCAGCACTCCCTCAGTCCTGCCCCTCTGACAGTGCAGCGCTCCCTCAGTACTGCCCCTCCTACAGTGCACCGCTCCCTCAGTCCTGTACCTCCGACAGTGCAGCGCTCCCTCAGTACTGACCTTCCAAATGTGCAGCGCTCCCTCAGTACTGCCCTTCTGACTGTGCAGTGCTCCCTCAGTACTCCCCCTCGGAAAGTGCAGCATTCCCTCAGTACTGCCTCGCTGACAGTGCAGCGCTCCCTTAGTACTACACCTCCGATAGTGCCGCGCTCCCTCATCACTACATCTCCGACAGTGCAGCGCAACCACAGTACTGCCCCTCTGACAGTGCAGCGCTCCCTCATCACTGCCCCTCCAACAGTGCAGCGCTCCCTCAGTACTATACCTCCAAAGGTGCAACGCTCCCTCAGAACTGACCCTCCGACAGTGCAGTGCTACCTCAGTACTGCCACTCCGACAGTGCAGCGCTGCCTCAGTACAGACCCTCCCATAGTGCAGCGCTCCCTCAGTAATGCCCCTCTGACAGTGCAGCCCCTATTCATTATTGCACCTCCAACAGTGCAGCACTCCCTTTGTACTGCTCCTCCAACAGTGCAGCACTCTCTCTGTACTGCCTCACTGATAGTGCAGCGCTCCCTCAGTACTGCACCTCCGACAGTGCAGCGCTCCCTCAGTACTGCCCCTCCGACAGTGCAGCGCTCCCTCAGTACTGCACCTCCGACAGTGCAGCGCTCCCTCAGTACTACCCCTCTGACAGTGTAGCGCTCCCTCAGTAATGCCCCTCCGACAGTGCAGCACTCCCTCAGTACTGCACCTCTGACAGTGCAGCGCTCCCTCAGTACTGCCCCTCTGACAGTGCAGCGCTCCCTCAGTACTGCCCCTCCGACAGTGCAGCGCTCTCTCAGTACTGCCCCTCCGACAGTGCAGTGCTCCCTCAGTACTGCCCCTCCGACAGTGCAGTGCTCCCTCAGTACTGCCCCTCCAACAGTGCAGCGCTCCCTCAGTACTGCCCCTCCGACGGTGCAGCGCTCTCTCAGTACTGCCCCTCTGATTGTGCATCGTTCCCTCAGTACTGCCCCTCCGACAGTGCAGTGCTCCCTCAGTACTGCCCCTCCTACAGTGCAGCGCTACCTCAGTACTGCCTCTCTGACAGTGCAGCCCTCCCTCAGTACTGCCCCTCCGACAGTCCCGCACTTCCTCAGTAACGCCCTTCCGAAAGAGCAGCACTCCCTCAGTAACGCCCCTCCTACACTGCACCGCTCCCTCAGTACTGTACCTCCGACATTGCAGCGCTCCCTCAGTACTGCCCTTCTGACAGTGCAACGCTCAATCACTACTCCCCTTCGGACAGTACAGCATTCCCTCAGCACTGCCTCTCTGACAGTGCAGCCCTCCCTCAGTACTGCCATTCCGATGGTACAGCGCCCCCTCAGTACTGCCCCTCCGACAGTCCTGCACTTCCTCAGTACCGCCCCTCTGAAAGAGCAGCATCCCTCAGTACTGCCCCTCCAACAGTGCATCTCTCCCTCAATACTGCCCCTCCGACAGTGCAGTGCTCCCTCAGTACTGCCCTTCTGACAGTGCAGCACTCCCTCAGTACTGCCCCACCGACAGTGTGGCGCTCCCTCAGTACTGCCCATCTGACAGTGCAGCGCTCCCTCAGTACTGCCCCTCCGACAGTGCATCGTTCCGTCAGTAATGCACTTCCGACAGTGCAGTCTTCCCTCAGTACTGCCCCTCCGACAGTGCAGCGCTCCCTCAGTACTGATCCTCGGACAGTGCAGCGTTCCCTCAGTACTGCACCTCCAACAGTCCTGCACTTCCTCAGTACCGCCCCTCCAACAGAGCAGCACTTCCTCAGTACTGCCCCGCTGACATTGCAGCACTCCCTCAGTACTGCCCCTCCGACAGTGAGCACTCCCTCTGCACTGCCCCACTGACAGTGCAGCGCTCCCTCCGTACTGCCTCTCCGACAGTGCAGCGCTCCCTCAAAACTGCTCCTCCGACAGTGCAGCATTCCCTCAGTCCTGCCCCTCTGACAGTGCGGCACTCCCTCAGTACCGCCCCTCTGACAGTGCAACACTCCCTCAGTACTGGACCTCCGACAGTGCAGCGCTCCCTCAGTACTGATCCTCGGACAGTGCAGCGTTCCCTCAGTACTGCCCCTCTGACAGTGTAGCGCTTCCTCAGTACTGCCCCTGCGACAGTGCAGCGCTCCCTCAGTACTGCCCCTGCGACAGTGCGGCGCTCCCTCAGTACTGCCCCTGCGACAGTGCGGCGCTCCCTCAGTACTGCCCCTGCGACAGTGCGGCGCTCCCTCAGTACTGCCCCTGCGACAGTGCAGCGCTCCCTCAGTACTGATCCTCGGACAGTGCAGCGTTCCCTCAGTACTGCCCCTGCGACAGTGCAGCGCTCCCTCAGTACTGATCCTCGGACAGTGCAGCACTCCCTCAGTACTGCCCCTCCGACAGTGCAGCGCTCCCACAGTACTGCCCCTCCGACAGTGCAGCGTTCCCTCAGTACTGCCCCCCGACAGTGCGGCGCTCTCTGTACTGATCTTCTAGACTGGGCCTTGAACCCAGAATCTCCTGAATGAGATGGGAAGGAGGGAGGGAGCCCTGTGCTGGGCAGCAGACACTTCCCTCACTGGAGAGGAAGTTGGATATTTGATCGCATTGCTGGTAGTTTCTGGTTATCTCTGCCCCATTTAGACATTAAACTCAGAGTGACCACTGAGCCAGACACCCCTGGGAATTTGTACAATCGTAGCTTTAATCTAACAACTGCCGTGGGCCTCTTGCAGAGCTCGTGGTCCACACCAGTTCTCTCAATATTTCCGCGATTGGGTTGGTCTCTTTCTTTCTCTATTGGACTCGATTCCCACTTCTGAAAGAACGTGTGACAGGGTCCTACCATTTCCGAGCCTCCTTTCCCTTACAAACGCTTGTCCTCGATCAATCTAAGTTTCAAACACCATTTTTTAATTCCACAAAACACAAAGCAAGGTCACACAGTACGTCTTTCAGCTCTTCAACGCCCAGCCTCTCTCAACCCTTACTTCTGCTGAACCTCACCTGGCTGGGGAAGGTCACCTCCCCGTCCAGGTGCAATTATCTTTAAAGGGGAGGTTCTTAAAGGGGCCATTCCCTGACATACTGGCCCTCAATCAGCCTGCTACAAGACCTTTACCATAACTTCCTTGCCATTGTACTCTATGTCTGTTTATAAAGCCAAGGATCCCGTGTGCCTTTTTTAACAGCCTTCTCAATTTGTCCTGCCACCTTCAGTGATTTGTGTACAATCATCCCCAGGTTCCTGCACCCCCTTTAAAATTGTACCATTTAGTTTATATTGTCTCTCCTCATTCTTCCTACCAAAATGAATCACTTCACACTGCTCTGTGTTAAATTGCATCTGCCCATTTCACCCGTCTGTTTATTTCCCCAGTCTGTCTATGTCCTCCTGAAGTCTGTTACTATAGTTACTCTTTCTCACTGTTTACTACATTTCCAAGTTTTGTATCATCTGCAAACTTTGAAATTATGCCCTGTATACCCAAGTCCAGGTCATTAATATATATTAAAAGGAGCAGTGGTCCCAATACTGACCCCTGGGGAATACCACTGTATACTTCCCTCTAGTCTGAAAAACAACCGTTCACCACTACTCTGGATCGACCTGAAACATTAACTCTGTTTCTCTCTCCACAGATGCTGCCTGACCTGCTGAGTATTCCCAGCATTTTCTGGTTTTATGTTCACCACTACTCTCTCCTTTCTATCCCTTAGCCAATTTTGTTACCACATTGTCAAATAGACTTTAATTTTGTTAACAAGTCTGTTTGTGCTACTTTGTCAAACGCCTTTTGAAATTCCATCTGCACAACATCAACCACACTGCCCTCACCCACCTTCTCCATTACTTCATCAAACAATTCAATCAACTTAGTCAAACACGATTTGCCTTTAATAAATTTGCGCTGACTTTCATTTATTAATCCATATTTTTCCAAGTGACAATTAATTTTGTCCTGGATTATTGTCTCTAAACATTTCACCACCACCGATATTAGACTGGTGGGCCTGTCCTTGGGAACAGGTGATCGAATGTGACTTTCACCAACATCTTCTCTTCTTTTTACAGATCCCGTCAGGCGAGCCTGCAGGAAGAGATCAACCCAGCCACGTTAAACGGTACAACCCGTCCCGTGTAGACTAACCCAGAACAAAAGGGCTGTTCATCAGCTGAGTACAGGGGGTAGATACTCCATCAGTAGCTGCTGTCACTCCTAGATCAGTATCTGTCACTCCTAGATCAGTATCTGTCACTCCTAGATCAGTATCTGTCACTCCTAGATCAGTATCTGTCACTCCTAGATCAGTATCTGTCACTCCTAGATCAGTATCTGTCACTCCTAGATCAGTATCTGTCACTCCCGGATCAGTATCTGTCACTCCTAGATCAGTATCTGTCACTCCCGGATCAGTATCTGTCACTCCCGGATCAGTATCTGTCACTCCCGGATCAGTATCTGTCACTCCCGGATCAGTATCTGTCACTCCCGGATCAGTATCTGTCACTCCTAGATCAGTATCTGTCACTCCCGGATCAGTATCTGTCACTCCAGGATCAGTATCTGTCACTCCCGGATCAGTATCTGTCACTCCCGGATTAGTATCTGTCACTCCCGGATCAGTATCTGTCACTCCTGGATCAGTATCTGTCACTCCCGGATCAGTATCTGTCACTCCCGGATCAGAATCTGTCACTCCCGGATCAGTATCTGTCACTCCTAGATCAGTATCTGTCACTCCTAGATCAGTATCTGTCACTCCCGGATCAGTATCTGTCACTCCTGGATCAGTATCTGTCACTCCCGGATCAGTATCTGTCACTCCCGGATCAGTATCTGTCACTCCTAGATCAGTATCTGTCACTCCCGGATCAGTATCTGTCACTCCCGGATCAGTATCTGTCACTCCTAGATCAGTATCTGTCACTCCCGGATCAGTATCTGTCACTCCCGGATCAGTATCTGTCACTCCTAGATCAGTATCTGTCACTCCCGGATCAGTATCTGTCACTCCCGGATCAGTATCTGTCACTCCTGGATCAGTATCTGTCACTCCCGGATCAGTATCTGTCACTCCTAGATCAGTATCTGTCACTCCCGGATCAGTATCTGTCACTCCTGGATCAGTATCTGTCACTCCCGGATCAGTATCTGTCACTCCCGGATCAGTATCTGTCACTCCTAGATCAGTATCTGTCACTCCCGGATCAGTATCTGTCACTCCCGGATCAGTATCTGTCACTCCTAGATCAGTATCTGTCACTCCCAGATCAGTATCTGTCACTCCCAGATCAGTATCTGTCACTCCTAGATCAGTATCTGTCACTCCCGGATCAGTATCTGTCACTCCCGGATCAGTATCTGTCACTCCTAGATCAGTATCTGTCACTCCCGGATCAGTATCTGTCACTCCTAGATCAGTATCTGTCACTCCCGGATCAGTATCTGTCACTCCCGGATCAGTATCTGTCACTCCTAGATCAGTATCTGTCACTCCCGGATCAGTATCTGTCACTCCCGGATCAGTATCTGTCACTCCCGGATCAGTATCTGTCACTCCCGGATCAGTATCTGTCACTCCTAGATCAGTATCTGTCACTCCTAGATCAGTATCTCACTCCTAGATCAGTATCTGTCACTCCTGGATCAGTATCTCACTCCTAGATCAGTATCTGTCACTCCCAGATCAGTATCTGTCACTCCTAGATCAGTATCTGTCACTCC
Organism: Squalus acanthias; assembly: GCA_030390025.1. NCBI lineage: Eukaryota > Metazoa > Chordata > Chondrichthyes > Squaliformes > Squalidae > Squalus > Squalus acanthias. Next base: position 81,560 of record JASTWF010000211.1, on the reverse strand, counting down.
CAGATCATTATCTGTCACTCCCGGATCAGTATCTGTCACTCCCGGATCAGTATCTCACTCCTGGATCAGTATCTGTCACTCCTGGATCAGTATCTGTCACTCCTAGATCAGTATCTGTCACTCCTAGATCAGTATCTGTCACTCCTGGATCAGTATCTGTCACTCCTGGATCAGTATCTGTCACTCCCGGATCAGTATCTCACTCCTGGATCAGTATCTGTCACTCCTGGATCAGTATCTGTCACTCCTGGATCAGTATCTGCCACTCCCGGATCAGTATCTCACTCCTATATCAGTATCTGTCATTCCTGGATCAGTATCTGTCACTCCTAGATCAGTATCTGTCACTCCTAGATCAGTATCTGTCACTCCTAGATCAGTATCTGTCACACCTAGATCAGTATCTGTCACTCCTAGATCAGTATCTCACTCCCGGATCAGTATCTGTCACTCCCGGATCAGTATCTCACTCCTAGATCAGTATCTGTCACACCTAGATCAGTATCTGTCACTCCTAGATCAGTATCTCACTCCCGGATCAGTATCTGTCACTCCCGGATCAGTATCTCACTCCTAGATCAGTATCTGTCACTCCTGGATCAGTATCTGTCACTCCTACATCAGTATCTGTCACGCCTAGATCAGTATCTGTCACTCCTAGATCAGTATCTGTCACTCCTAGATCAGTATCTGTCACTCCTAGATCAGTATCTCACTCCCGGAACAGTATCTGTCACTCCTGGATCAGTATCTGTCACTCCTGGATCAGTATCTGTCATTCCTGGATCAGTATCTGTCACTCCTAGATCAGTATCTCACTCCTGGATCAGTATCTGTCACTCCTAGATCAGTATCTGTCACTCCTGGATCAGTATCTGTCACTCCCGGATCAGTATCTGTCACTCCTGGATCAGTATCTGTCACTCCCGGATCAGTATCTGTCACTCCTAGATCAGTATCTGTCACTCCTAGATCAGTATCTGTCACTCCTAGATCAGTATCTCACTCCTAGATCAGTATCTGTCACTCCTAGATCAGTATCTGTCACTCCCGGATCAGTATCTGTCACTCCTAGATCAGTATCTCACTCCTAGATCAGTATCTGTCACTCCTAGATCAGTATCTCACTCTTAGATCAGTATCTGTCACTCCTAGATCAGTATCTGTCACTCCCGGATCAGTATCTCACTCCTAGATCAGTATCTGTCACTCCCGGATCAGTATCTGTTACTCCCGGATCAGTATCTGTCACTCCTAGATCAGTATTTGTCACTCCCAGATCAGTATCTCACTCCCGGATCAGTATCTGCTGTTCCTCCCGGATACAGAGGATAGATACAGGATCAATCTGTTGTTTATTAATATAAATACCTACATAGAATCATAGAAATTTACAGCACAGAAGGAGGCCATTCGGCCCATCATGTCCGTGCCGACCGACAAAGAGCTCTCCAGCCTAATCCCACTTTCCAGCTCTTGGTCCGTAGCCTTGTAGGTTACGGCACTTCAAGTGCATATCCAATTCCTTTTTAAATGTGATGAGGGTTTCTGTCTCTACCACCCTTTCAGGCAGTGAGTTCCAGACCCCCAACACACTCTGGGTGAAAAATTTCTACTCAAATCCCCTCTAAACCATCCCCCAATTACTTTAAATCTGTGCCCCCTGGTTATTGACCCCTCTGCTAAGGGAAGTAGGTCCTTCCTATCCACTCTATCTAGGCCCCTCATAATTTTATACACCTCAATAAGGTCTCGCCTCAGCCTCCTCTATTCCAAGGAAAACAGACCCAGCCTATCCAGTCTTTCCTCATAGTTAAAATTCTCCAGTCCTGGCAACATCCTCGTAAATCTCCTCTGCACCCTCTCCAGTGCAATCACATCCTTCCTGTAATGTGGTGACCAGAACTGCACGCGGTATTCTAGCTACGGCCTAACTAGTGTTTTATCCAGTTCAAGCATAACCTCCCTGCTCTTATATTCTATGCCTCGGCTAATAAAGGCAAGTATCCCGTATGCCTTCTTAACCACCTTATCTATCTGTCCTGCTACCTTCAGGGATCTGTGGACATGCACTCCATCTTCTGCACTTCTCAGTGTCCTACCATTTATAGTGTATTCCCTTGCCTTGTTCGCCCTCCTCAAATGCATTACATAAGAACATAAGAACACAAGAAATAGGAGCAGGAATAGGCCACTTGGCCCCTCGAGCCTGCTCCGCCATTCAATAAGATCATGGCTGATCTTGGGCTCAAAGCCACTTCCCCGCCCGCTCCCCATAACCCTTCACTCCCTTATCTTGCAAAAATCTGTCTATCTCCACCTTAAATGTATTTGATGACCCAGCCTCCACGGCTCTCTGGGGCAGAGAATTCCACAGATTTACGACCCTTTATTCTGAAACTATGCCCCCGAGTTCTAGATTTCCCCACGAGGGGAAACATCCTCTCAGCATCTACCTTGTCGAGCCCCCTCAGCATCTTATGGGGGAAAAATTCAGTATCGCCCCGTTTGGGGCACAATTATCGGCCGGGCGCAAAAATTAGCGCCTGGCGCTAATTATCGCATCCGACTGCAAACTTGACTTTTATCTCCCCTGGAGGTGATTGGAGCGCTAAATCAGGCACTACACGTCTGTCTTAAGGCGCAAAGGCCGAGGAGCGAGGCGCTACCTCAGAGCGCTGGCGAAGCTCATGTGATGTCAGTCAGCAATGGAACACAGACACAATGGCCCCGGCCAGTTCTTAAAGGGGAGGGTTGATCTTGCTTTCCATCCACATCCTGCTCATTGCAACCTTGAATCTCGGCCAGGAGAGGCCTGTACATCAAATCTGCTGGAAAGAACAATGGAGAGGCCCAGGCAAAGAGCTCAGAGTGCAGCCCCCAAAGTCTCTTCTAAATCGATACAAGGAAGGGCAAATCAAAATGAACCTGCAAAGTGCTGCTCAGTACCCAAAATTCCTTCACACAGCGTTGAATCTCTCCAGAAGTCTCTCTCTCTCTCAGAATGCGTGGTTCAAAAATGTCGCCAACAAAAAAAGGCAGGAAGCAGTCGCCTTTAAATAGCATTCCCCCAGTCCCTTCCTGACTGCAAAACACTCCCCTCAAGCTGTCGTTGCTAGCGGCAGGCGGTAAGGCAGGGGGCACCACTCAATATCCGCTCCGGGGCGCTACCGGGGCGTTGCACACTCGACTGATGTCACGATCTGCCGGTGCAGGAAATCGTGGCGGTATTGTTTAGCGCCGCCGCAAAATGTCTAGTTAATTTCGCAAGCGGCGCAAACATTGCCGCGCCCGGGCGCTAGTTGCTTTGCGCCCCATTAACGCCCTCTTAAGGCGCTAACGGGAGGCGCAACCAGATGAATGTTTCAATAAGATCACCTCTCATTCTTCTAAATTCCAATGAGTATAGGCCCAACCTGCTCAATCTTTCTTCATAAGTCAACCCCCTCATCTCAGGAATCAACCGAGTGAATCGTCTCTGAACTGCCTCCAATGCAAGTATATCCTTCCTTAAATAAGGAGACCAAAACTGTACACAGTACTCAAGGTGTGGTCTCACCAATACCCTGTACAGTTGTAGCAGGACTTCCCTGCTTTTATACTCCAACCCCCTTGCAAAAAGGCCAACATTCCATTTGCCTTTTTGATTACTTGCTGTACCTGCATGATAACTTTTTGTGTTTCATGCACAAGGACCCCGAGGTCCCTCTGAACTGTAGCATTTTGTAATTTCTCTCCATTTAAATAATAATTTGTTTTTTTATTTTTCCTGCCAAAGTGGATAACCTCGCACTTTCCCACATTATACTCCATCTGCCAAATGTTTGCCCACTCACTTAGCCTGTCTATATCCCTTTGCAGATTCTTTGAGTCCGCTGCACAACTTGCTTTCCCACCCATCTTTGTATCATCAGCAAACTTGGCTACATTACACTCGGTCCCTTCATCCAAGTCATTAATGTAGATTGTAAATAGTTGAGGCCCCAGCACTGATCCCTGTGGCACCCCACTAGTTACCGTTTGGCAACCGGAAAATGACCCATTTATCCCGACTCTCTGCTTTCTGTTAGTTAGCCAATTCTCTATCCATGCTAATATATTACCCCCAACTCCATGAGCTCTTATCTTATGCAATAACCTTTTATGTGGCACCTTATCGAATGCCTTCTGGAAATTCAAATACACCACATCCACTGGCTCACCCTTATCCACCCTACTCATTACATCCTCAAAGAACTTCAGCAAATTTGTTAAACATGATTTCCCTTTTATAAAACCATGCTGACTCTGCTTGACTGCATTATGATTTTCCAAATGCCCTGCTACTGCTTCCTTAATGAAGGACTTCAGCATTTTCCCAACGACAGATGTTAGGCTAACTGGTCTACAGTTTCCTGCTTTCTGTCTCCCTCCTTTCTTAAATAGGGGTGTTATATTTGCGGTTTTCCAATCCGCTGGGACCTCTCCAGAGTCCAGGGTATTTTGGTATATTACAACCAATGCATCCACTATCTCTGCAGCCACTTCTTTTAAGACCATCTGGTTCAGGGAACTTGTCGTCTTTTAGTCCCATTATTTTACCAAGTACTTTTTCCTTAGTGATAGTGATTGTCTTTAGTTCCCCCCTCCCTGTGGCCCCTTGATTATCCATTATTGGGATGTTGTTAGTGTCTTCTACCGTGAAGACAGATACAAAATATTTGTTCAGAGACTCGGCCATTTCCCCGTTCCCCATTATTAATTCCCCATTCTCATCCTCTAAGGGACCAACGTTTACTTTAGCTGCTCTCTTCCTTTTTATATACCTGTAGAAGCTCTTACTTTCTGTTTTAATATTTCTTGCCAGTTTACTCTCATAATTCATCTTCTCTTTCTTTATTATTTTTTTGGTCATCCTTTGCTGGTTTTTAAAAATTGCCCAATCCTCTGGCCTCTCACCAATCTTGGCAACATTGTATGCCTTCGTTTTCAATTTGATACCATCCTTTACTTCCTTAGTTAGCCACGGATAGTGCTCCCTTCTCTTAAAATCTTTCTTTCTCACTGGAATATATTTTTGTTGAGAGTTATAAAATATCTCCTTAAATATCCTCCACTGCATTTCAACTGTCTTACTTTTTAATTTATTTTTCCAGTCCATTTTAGCCAGTTCTGCCCTCATGCCATTGTAATTGCCTTTGTTTAAGATCAGGACACTGGCTTGAGATACAACTTTCTCACCCTCCAACTGAATTTGAAATTCAACCATGTTATGATCACTCTTTCCTAGAGGATCCTTTACTATGAGATCATTTATTAATTCTGTCTCATTACACAGTACCAGATCCAAGATAGCCTGCTCCCTGGTTGGTTCCATTACAGACTGTTCTAAAAAACCATCCCGGATACATTCTATGAACTCCTCCTCAAGGCTACCATGGCCAATTTGGTTTGTCCAATTAATATGGAGATTAAAATCACCCATGATTATTACCGTACCTTTTTTACAGGCCTCCATTATTTGTTGATTTATACTCTGTCCAACTGTTCGGGGGCCTGTAGACTACGCCCACCAGAGACTTTTTCCCCTTATTATTTTTTATCTCCACCCAAACCGATTCTACATCTTGGTCATCTCAGCCAATATCCCTTCTCACCACTGCACTGATCCCATCCTTTACCAACAAAGCCACCCCACCTACCTTTCCTTTCTGTCTGTCCTTCCGAATTCTCAAATACCCTGGAATATTCAGTTCCCAGCCCTGGTCACCTTGCAACCATGTCTCTGTAATGGCGATCAGATCATTCCCATTTGTATCTATTTGTGCCGTCAACTCATCTATCTTGTTACGAATGCTGCGTGCATTCAGATATCGAGCTTTTAACTTTGTCTTTTTACCATTTCTCCTTGTTTTGGCCCCATTTTCTGATGCACTCTTACTTTTAAACATTCAGCCCCTTCCTGTCACACTCTGGTTATTATTTCCCCCATCTCTATCCTGCCCTATTGCTTTCTCATTTCTCATTGACTTTTTAAATTCCCGCTCATCTAGATCCTCCCCCACACTATTTAGTTTAAAGCCCTCTCTACAGCCCTAGATATTCGGTTCGCCAGGACTCTAGCCCCAGCATGGTTCAAGTGAAGCCCGTCCAAACAGAACAGCTCCCTCTTATCCCAGTACTGGTGTCAGTGCCCCACAAATTGAAACCCATTTCTCCCACACCAGTCTTTGAGACACTCATTCAATTCTCTCATCTTATTTACTCTATGCAAATTCGCTCGTGGCTCAGGTAGTAATCCAGAGATTATTACCTTTGTGGTTCTGCTTTTTAATTTAGCCCCTAGCTGCTCATACTCCCTCAGCAGAACCTCTTTCTTTGTCCTACCTGTGTCATTGGTACCTACGTGGACCATGACAACTGGATCTTCCCCCTTCCACTCCAAGTTTCTCTCCAGCCCAGAGGAGATGTCGTTAACCCTGGCACCAGGCAGGCAACATACTTGCTCTGAACCCTTACTGTCTCCTCCTTGTAGGGAAATGGTGTTAGGGAAATTGAAGGGATTGAAGGCTGATAAATCCCCAGGGCCTGATAATCTACATCCTAGGGTACTTAAGGAAATGGCCCTAGAAATAGTAGATGCATTGCTGATCATCTTCCAACATTCGATGGAATCTGGAACAGTACCCATGGATTGGAGGGTAGCTAATGTTACCCCACTATTCAAAAAGGTGGTAGAGAGAAAACGGGGAATTATAGACCGGTAAGCCTGATATCGGTAGTGGGGAAAATGCTAGAGTCCATTATAAAAGATGTAATAGCGGAGCACTTGGAAAACAGTGACAGGATCGGACAAAGGCAACATGGATTTACAAAAGGTAAATCGTGCTTGACTAATCTACTGGAATTTTTTGAGGATGTAACTGGTAAAATAGATAAGGGAGAACCAGTGGATGTGGTGTATTTGGACTTCCAAAAGGCTTTTGATAAGGTCCCGCATAAGAGATTAGTGTGTAAAGTTAAGGCACATGGGATTGGGGGCAAGGCATTGACTTGGATAGAGAACTGGTTGGCAGACAGAAAGCAAAGAGTTGGAATAAACGGGTCTTTTTCCGAGTGGCAGGCAGTGACTAGTGGGGTACCGCAGGGATCGGTCCTTGGACCCCAGCTATTCACAATATATATTAATGATCTAGACAAGGGAACTAGATGTAATATCTCCATGTTTGCAGATGACACAAAGCTGGGTGGGCGTGTGTGCTGCGAGGAGGATGCCTAGAAACTCCAGGATGATTTGGACAGGTTGGGTGATTGGGCAGAAGCGTGGCAGATGCAATATAACGTGGATAAGTGCGAGGTTATCCACTTTGGTGTCAAAAACAGAAAGGCAGATTATTATCTGAATGGCAATAGATTGGGAGAAGGGGAAGTGCAACGAGACCTGGGTGTCCTTGTGCACCAGTCGCTGAAGGTAAGCATGCAGGTGCAGCAGGCAGTTAAGAAGGCAAATGATATGCTGGCCTTCATAGCGAGAGGGTTTGAGTACAGGAACAAGGAGGTCTTGCTGCAGTTGTACAGGGCCTTGGTGAGACCACACCTTGAGTATTGTGTGCAGTTTTGGTTGCCTTATCTGAGGAAGGATGTTCTTGCCATGGAGGGAGTGCAGCGAAGATTCACAAGGCCTGGGATGGCAGGAATGACGTATGAAGAGAGATTGGGTCGATTGGGCTTATACTCGCTGGAATTTAGAAGAATTAGAGGGGATCTCATTGAAACTTAAAAAATTCTGACAGGACAGGACAAACTAGATATAGGAAGGATGTTCCCGATGGTCGGGGAGTCCAGAACCAGGGGTCACAGTCTAAGGATAAGGGGTAAGCCATTTAGGACAGAAATGAGGAGGAATTTCTTCACCCGGAGAGTGGTGAACCTGTGGAATTCTCTGCCACAGAAGGCAGTAGAGGCCAATTCATTAAATAGATTCAAGAAGGAGTTGGATATATTTCTTAATGCTAAAGGGATCAAGGGATATGGGGAGAAAGCAGGTACAGGGTACTGAATTTGGATGATCAGCCATGATCTCATTGAATGGCGGAGCAGGCTAGAGGGGCCGAATGGCCTACTCCTGCTCCTATCTTCTATGTTTCTATGATTCTATGCCTCCCACTGCTCTGATACTGATTTACCGCCAAGTAGCTGTTTCCAGTTCACTTTAGTTAAATCCAATCTCAGCTTAGTAAAATTAGCTTTTCCCCAATTGAGAACTTTTATTCCTGGTCTATCCTTGTCCTTTTCCATAACTACGCTAAATCTAACTGAATTATGATCACTACCACCAATATGCTCTCCCACTGATACCCTTTCCACCTGCCCAGTTTCGTTCCCTAAAACTAGGTCCAGAACCGCCCCCGCGCTTGTTGGGCTTGCTACGTACTGGCTAAAAAAGTTCTCCTGAATGCATTTTAAGAATTCTGCTCCCTCTATGCCTTTCGCACTAATTTTATCTCAGTTAATATTGGGGAAGTTGAAATTCCCTACTATTACTGCTCTATTTTTGCACATCTCAGAAATGTATCTACATATTTGCTCTTCTATCTCCCTCTGACTGTTTGGGGGTCTATAGTACACTCCCAGCAGTGTGATTGCCCCTTTTTTGTTTTTCAGTTCAACCCATATGGCCTCATTTGATGATCCTTCTAAGATATCCTCCCTCCTCACAGCTGTAATTGATTCTTTAATCAATATTGCGACCCCCCCTCCTTTTTTATCCCCCTCTCTATCTCGTCTGAAAACCCTGTAACCAGGAATGTTGAGCTGCCGTTCCTGCCCTTCTTTCAGCCATGTCTCAGTAATAGCTATAATATCATACTCCCACGTGTCTATCTGTGCCCTCAGCTCATCAGCTTTATTCCCCAGACTCTTTGCGTTGAATGTATATGAGCTCCTGCTCTCTGTATTTTGAATATTGATGAGGTTGTGATACATTTAACAGAGGATGTTTTCCGTAAAGCCCTTCCCTCTGCTACAGCTGCTGTCTCTGTAAGTGCTGATTATATCCCGTGTCTTGACCCCTCCACTGTCTCTGATTTGTCACGCTGCTTGTCCGACATCCAGTACTGGATGAGCAGAAATTTCTTCCAACTAAATATTGGGAAGACTGAAGCCACTGTCTTCGGTCCCGGCCTCAAACTTCGTTCCCTGACCACCGTTTCCATCTCTCTCCCTGGCAACTGTCTGAAGCTGAGCCAGACCGTTTGCAACCTTGGTGCTGTGTTTGTGGGACAAGTCAAGGTCTGTCCGCCTATGTGTCCGTGGCACCAGCAATTGCTGCACTTCCTCCTGTGGCTCCGAGTCACTCTGTATAAAGGGTCATTCTTTACTAATGTAAAACAGCCCAGAGCCTTTTATTTTACCCTCAATGTGATGCCCATTTATCCGAGATGAGTTTCCGACCATATAACCACGCCATCACCAAGACCGCTATTTCCACCTCCGGACATCGCCCGACTCCAACCCTGCCTAAGCTCACCTGCTGCTGAAACCCTTTGCTACCTCTAGACTTGACTATTTCAACGCTCTCCTAGCTGACCTCCCATCTTCCACCCTACATAAACTTGAGCTCATCCAAAACTCGGCTGCCCGTATCCTAACTCACACCAAGTCCCGTTCACCCATCACCCCTGAGCTTGCTGACCTACACTGGCTCACTGTGCGACAATGGTTTGGATTTTCTCAGCCCCGAGGAGGCGGGTATGGAGGTGGGACTGCCGGTAAAGTTGCCGAAAGTGGGGGCGGATGGCAAACCCACCCCCATCCCGCCTGCGTGCCCTTTTGCCAGGAGGCGGGAAGATGTGGTGCTTCGGGTCCCGTCTCCTGGAGGCAGGAAAGGGGTTAAATCCTTTTAACTACCGTCTTTCAACTCAGTTTTAAAATCCTCATCCTTGTGTTCAAACCTCTCCATGGCCTCACCCCTCCCTATCTCTGTAACCTCCTCCAATCCTATAAACCCCCCCTGAGATCTCTGCGCTCCTCCAATTCTGGCCTCTTGCGCATCCCCGATTTTAATCGCTCCACCATTGGTGGCCATGCCTTCTGCTGCCTGGGCCCTAAGCTCTGGAATTCCCTGCCTAAACCTCTCCACCTCGCTACCTTTCTCCCCTCTCTTATAACGCTCCTTAACACTTACATCTTTGACCAAGCTTTCGGTCCTCTGTCCTGAGAGCTCCTCCTGTGAACTCCCTTGCTCTTCTTCAAAATAATGCCATGGGATCTTTTACGTCCACCTGAGAGGGCAGACGGAGCCTCGGTTTAACGTCTCATCCGAAAGACAATGCAGCACTCCCTCAGCACTGCACTGGAGTGTCAGCCTAGCTTTATGGGCTCAAGTCCCTGGAGTGGTACGTTAGGGCAACACGGTGGCATAGTGGTTAGCACTGGTGCCTCACAGCGCCAGGGACCCGGATTCGAATCTGGCCTCGGGTGACTGTCTGTGTGGAGTTTGCACATTCTCCCCGTGTCTGCGTGGGTTTCCTCCGGTTGCTCCGGTTTCCTCCCACAGTCCAAAAATGTGCGGGTTAGGTTGATTTGGCTATGACAAATTGACCCTTAGTGTTAGGGGGGGATTAAATATGTGGGGTTACGGGGATAGGATGGGATATGTTAGGGGGAATTAAATGCGTGGGGTTACGGGGATAGGGTGGGATATGTGTCGGTGCAGGCTTAATGGGGATTCTGTGTGAGGAAGCAGGGACAGGGTACTGGATTTGGATGATCAGCCATGATCGTATTGAATGGTGGAGCAGGCTCGACGGGCCGAATGGCCTACTCCTGCTCCTAGTTTCTATGTTTCTATGTTTTTAAAGGTGCTACATAAATGCAAGTTGTTGTTGTGTCTATTGATGGTTTCCCTGGTTTTCCTACAGATGCCCTTGGTGTGAGTTTTGAGGATGACCTGAGTCTGGGAGCTGAGGGTAAGTCAGCACTTTCCTTTAAACTGGAGAAACTAACGTGTAGAATCATCAAATGTTACAGAACAGCAGGAGGCCATTCGGCCCATCGTGTCTGTGCTGGCTCTTTGAAAGAGCTTTCCAATTAGTCGCACTCCACTGCTCTTAACCCTTAGCCATGCAAATTTTTCCACTTCAAGTGTTTATCCAATTCCCTTTTGAAAGTTACTATTGAATCTGCTTCCACCGCCCTTTCAGGCAGCGCATTCCAGATCACAACAACTCGCTGTGTAAAAAGTGTTTTCCTCATCTCCCCTCTGGTTCTTTTGCCAATCACCTTCAATCTGTGTCCTCTGGTTACCGACCCTCCTGCCACTGGAAACAGTTTCTCCTTATTTACTCGATCAAAACCCTTCATGATTTTGAACACCTCTATCAAATCTCTTAACCTTCTCTGCTCTGAGGAGAACAATCCCAGCTTCTCCAGTTCCTCCACATAACTGAAGTCCCTCACAGAATTGTAGAGACTTACAGCACAGAAGGAGGCCATTCGGCCCATCGTGCCTGTGCCGGCTCTTTGAACGAGCAGTCGTGCTCAGTCCCACGTCCCCGCTTTATGTCTGTAATCCTGTAAGTTCCTCAACCTCAAGAACTGTCCAACTCCCTTTAAAATTATTTATGGAATCAGCTTCCACCACCTTTTCAGGTCGCACATTCCAGATCCCGACCACTCTCTGAGTGAAAACATTTCTCCTCATCTCCCCTCTAGATCTTTTGCCAATGATTTTGAATCTGTGACCTCTGGTTATTGATCCACTCACCAGAGGGAATAGTTTTTCTCTCTCTACTCTATCAAAACCTCTCATCATCTTGAAAACCTCTATTAGGTCACCTCTTAACCTTCTCTGTTCCAAGGAGAACAATCCGAACTTTTCCAACCTCTCCTCATAACTGAAGCCCCTCATCCCTGGTAACATCCTGGTAAACTCCTCTGTACCCATTCCAAGGCCTCCACATCTTTCCTGAAGTGTGGGGCCCAGAATTGTCCACAAAACTCCAGCTGAGGCCCAACCAGTGATTTATAAAGTTCTCGCAAGATCGCTTTGCTTTTATATTCTATTCCTCTATTTATAAACCCAAGTAACCCATTCGCTGTTTTAACCACCTTATCAACTTGCCCTGCCATCTTTAAGGATGTGTGTATATGGACACCAATGTCTCTCTGCTCATCTACACTTTTCATAATCGCGCCATTTATAGTATACCATCTTTCCATATTACTCCTCCCAAAGTGCGTCACTTCACACTTCTCCGCATTGAACTCCATCCTGTCTGTCAACCTGAAGCCTATAATTATCCTCATCACTATCTACTACTTTGCCAAATTTCATATCATCTGCATTCTTTACACTCGAGTCATTCACTGGTACTAATCTAGTAAATCACTTCTGCACCCGCTCCAAGGCCTTGACATCCATCTTAAAGTGCGCTGTGACTGTGCCTGGAGGCCGAGGAGATCGGAGGAGAGAGGAGATCCGAGGGGGGGAGGGAGGAGATCGGAGGGGGGGAGAGACGAGATCGGAGGAGAGAGGAGATCGGAGGGGGGGAGAGAGGAGATCGGAGGGGGGGAGAGACGAGATCGGAGGAGCGAGGAGATCGGAGGGGGGGAGGGAGGAGATCGGAGGAGAGAGGAGATCGGAGGGGGGGAGAGAGGAGATCGGAGGAGAGAGGAGATTGGAGGGGGGGAGAGAGGAGATCGGAGGGGGGAGAGACGAGATCGGAGGAGAGAGGAGATCGGAGGGGGGGAGGGAGGAGATCGGGGGGGGGAGGGAGGAAATCGGAGGGGGGGAGAGGGGAGATCGGAGGGGGGGAGAGAGGAGATCGGAGGGGGGGAGGGAGGAGATCGGAGGGGGGGAGGGATGAGATCGGAGGGGGGGAGAGAGGAGATCGGAGGGGGGGAGAGAGGAGATCGGAGGAGAGAGGAGATTGGAGAGGGGGGGAGTGGAGATCGGAAGGGGGAGAGAGGAGATCGGAGGAGAGAGGAGATCGGAGGGGGGAGAGTGGAGATCGGAGGGGGGGAGAGAGGAGATCGGAGGAGAGAGGAGATCGGAGGGGGGGAGAGAGGAGATCGGAGGAGAGAGGAGATCGGAGGGGGGAGAGTGGAGATCGAAGGGGGGGAGAGAGGAGATCGGAGGAGAGAGGAGATCGGAGGGGGGGAGAGAGGAGATCGGAGGAGAGAGGAGATCGGAGGGGGGGAGAGTGGAGATCGGAGGGGGGGAGAGTGGAGATCGGAGGGGGGGAGAGAGAAGATCAGAGGGGGGGAGAGAGGAGATCGGAGGAGAGTGGAGATCGGAGGGGGGGAGAGAGGAGATCGGAGGAGAGAGGAGATCGGAGGGGGGAGAGTGGAGATCGGAGGGGGGGAGAGAGGAGATCGGAGGAGAGTGGAAATCGGAGGGGGGGAGAGAGGAGGTCGGAGGAGAGAGGAGATCGGAGGGGGGGAGAGTGGAGATCGGAGGGGGGGAGAGAGGAGATCAGAGGAGAGAGGAGATCGGAGGGGGGAGAGGGGAGATCGGAGGGGGGGGAGAGGAGATCGGAGGAGAGAGGAGATCGGAGTGGGAAGAGTGGAGATCGGAGGGGGGGAGAGGAGATCGGAGGGGGGAGAAGAGATCGGAGGGGGGAGAGGGGAGATCGGAGGGGGGAGAGGAGATCGGAGGGGGGAGAGGGGAGATCGGAGGGGGGAGAGGAGATCGGAGGGGGGAGAGGGGAGATCGGAGGGTGGAGAGGAGATCGGCGGGGGGGAGAGGAGATCGGAGGGGGGGAGAGGGGAGATCGGAGGGGGGGGAGAGGAGAGCGGAGGGGGGGAGAGGAGATCGGAGGGGGGGAGAGGGGAGATCGGAGGAGAGAGGAGATTGGAGGGGGGAGAGGGGAGATCGGAGGGGGGAAAGGAGATCGGAGGGGGGAGAGGGGAGATCGGAGGGGGGAGAGGAGATCGGCGGGGGGGAGAGGAGAGCGGAGGGGGGGAGAGGGGAGATCGGAGGGGGGGGAGAGGAGATCGGAGGGGGGGAGAGGAGATCGGAGGGGGGGAGAGGGCAGATCGGAGGAGAGAGGAGATCGGAGGGGGGAGAGTGGAGATCGGAGGAGAGAGGAGATCGGAGGGGGGGAGAGAGGAGATCGGAGGGGGGGAGAGAGGAGATCGGAGGGGGGAGAGGAGATCGGAGGAGAGAGGAGATCGGAGGGGGGGAGGGAGGAGATCGGAGGGGGGGAGAGAGGAGATCGGAGGGGGGATTGGAGATCGGAGGGGGGGAGAGAGGAGATCGGAGGGGGGATTGGAGATCGGAGGGGGGAGAGGAGATCGGAGGGGGGGGAGAGGAGATCGGAGGGGGGAGAGGAGATCGGAGGGGGGGAGAGGAGATCGGAGGAGAGAGGAGATCGGAGGGGGGAGAGGGGAGATCGGAGGAGAGAGGAGATCGGAGGGGGGAGAGAGGAGATCGGAGGAGAGAGGAGATCGGAGGGGGGAGAGGGGAGATCGGAGGGGGGTGAGGAGATCGGAGGGGGGGGAGAGGAGATCGGAGGGGGGTGAGGAGATCGGAGGGGGGGGGAGAGGAGATCGGAGGGGGGTGAGGAGATCGGAGGGGGGGGAGAGGAGATTGGAGGAGAGAGGAGATCGGAGGGGGTGAGAGGAGATCGGAGGGGGGAGAGGAGATCGGAGGAGAGAGGAGATCGGAGGAGGGGAGAGAGGAGATCGGAGGGGGGGAGAGTGGAGATCGGAGGGGGGGAGAGTGGAGATCGGGTGGGGGGGAGTGAGGAGATCGGAGGGGGGAGAGAGAGGAGATCGGAGGGGGGAGAGAGAGGAGATCGGAGGAGAGAGGAGATCGGAGGGGGGGAGAGGGGAGATCGGAGGGGGGAGAGTGGAGATCGGAGGGGGGAGAGAGGAGATCGGAGGGGGGAGAGAGGAGATCGGAAGGGGGTGAGGAGATCAGAGGGGGGGAGAGAGGAGATCGGAGGGGGGAGAGAGGAGATCAGAGGGGGGTGAGGAGATCGGAGGGGGGGAGAGGGGAGATCGGAGGGGGGGAGAGACGAGATCGGAGGGGGGAGAGTGGAGATCGGAGGAGAGAGGAGATCGGAGGGGGGAGAGAGGAGATCGGAGGGGGGAGAGGAGATCGGAGGGGGGGAGAGGGGAGATCGGAGAGGGGAGAGAGAGCAGATCGGAGGGGGGGAGAGGGGAGATCGGAGGGGGGGAGAGGGGAGATCGGAGGGGGGAGAGGGGAGATCGGAGGGGGGAGAGGGGAGATCGTAGGGGGGGAGAGGGGAGATCGGAGGGGGGAGAGGAGATCGGAGGAGGGAGAGAGCAGATCGGAGGGGGGGAGAGGGGAGATCGGAGGGGGGGAGAGGGGAGATCGGAGGGGGGGAGAGGGGAGATCGGAGGGGGGGAGAGGGGAGATCGGAGGGGGGAGAGGAGATCGGAGGAGGGAGAGAGCAGATCGGAGGGGGGGAGAGGGGAGATCGGAGGGGGGGAGAGGGGAGATCGGAGGGGGGAGAGGAGATCGGAGGAGGGAGAGGGGAGATCGGAGGGGGGAGAGGGGAGATCGGAGGGGGAAGAGAGAGCAGATCGGAGGGGGCGAGAGGGGAGTTCGGAGAGGGGGAAAGGGGAGATCGGAGGGGGGAGAGGGGAGATCGGAGGGGGGGAGAGGAGATCGGAGGGGGGGAGAGGAGATCGGAGGGGGGGAGAGGGGTGATCGGAGGAGGGAGAGAGGAGATCGGAGGGGGGGAGAGGGGAGATCGGAGGGGGGAGAGGGGAGATCGGAGGAGGGAGAGTGGAGATCGGAGGGGGGGAGAGGTGAGATCGGAGGGGGGGAGAGGAGATCGGAGGGGGGAGAGGAGATCGGGCGTGGGGGGGGAGGATCGGAGGGGGGGAGAGGAGATCAGAGGTTGGGAGAGGGGATCGGAGGGGGAGGGAGGGGATCAGAGGGACGTTGGTGTGATCCTGGCGGAGGGGAGATGTTCGTTTTAGATTGAGTGACTTTCTGCTCTTTCATCCTTAGCCATCCTGTTACAGAGTCCGACACAGCCAATCTTATCACGGTAAGTACAGGCTGCTCCATGCTCCCTGATTTCACACTGTATAGACCAGGTAGAAGACACTGGGGACTCTATACAGCAGGAAGCTTTATCAGGTAGTGCCATTATCACTGGTCAACCAGGGGAGCCCAGGGAATTGGTGTCAGCCACGTTGAGTGGTAGTACTCTCGCCTCAGAGTCTGATAGGTGGTGGGTTCAAGTCCCACTCCAGAGACTCGAGTACAAATTCTAGGTTGGCAATTGCAGGGCAGTACTGAGAGATGCTGGGCAATACTGAGAGATGCTGCACTGTCGGAGGGGCAGTACTGAGGGAGCGCTGCACTGTCGGAGGGGTATTACTGAGGGAGCGCTGCACTGTCGGAGGGGCATTACTGAGGGAGCGCTGCACTGTCGGAGGGGCAGTACTTAGGGAGCACTGCAGTGTTGGAGGGGCAGTACTGAGGGAGTGCTGCACTGTCGGATGGACAGTACTGAGGGAGCGCTGCACTGTCGGAGGGGCAGTACTGAGGGAGTGCTGCACTGTCGGATGGACAGTACTGAGGGAGCGCTGCACTGTCGGAGGGGCAGTACTGAGGGAGTGCTGTACTGTCGGAGGGGCAGTACTGAGGGAGCACTGCAGTGTTGGAGGGGCAGTACTGAGGGAGTGCTGCACTGTCGGATGGACAGTACTGAGGGAGCGCTGCACTGTCGGAGGGGCAGTACTGAGGGAGTGCTGTACTGTCGGAGGGGCAGTACTGAGGGAGCACTGCAGTGTTGGAGGGGCAGTACTGAGGGAGCACTGCACTGTCGGAGGGTCAGTACTGAGGGAGCACTGCAGTGTCGGAGGGTCAGTACTGAGGGATGCTGCACTGTCGGAGGGTCAGTACTGAGGGAGTGCTGCACTGTAGGAGGGGCAGTATTGAGAGAACGCTGCACTGTCGGAGGGGCAGTACTGAGGGAGTGCTGCACTGTAGGTGGGGCAGTACTGAGGGAGCGCTGCACTGTGGAAGGGGCAGTACTGAGAGAGCGCCGCACCGTCGGAGGGGCAGTACTGAGGGAGCGTCGGAGTGGCAGTGCTGAGGGAGCGCCGCACTGTCGGAATGTCAGTACTGAGAGAGCGCCGCCCTGTCCAAGGGGCAGTACTGAGGGAGTGCCGCGCTGTCGGAATTTTCAGCACTGAGGGAGCGCCGCCCTGTCGGAGGGGCAGTACTGAGGGAGCGCCACACTGTCGGAGGGGCCATCTTTCACATGAGACATTAAAACTAGGCCTTGTCTGCTCTCTCAGGTGGATGTAAAAGATCAAATAGTGGCACTATTCGAAGAAGAGCAGGGAAGTTCTCCCCAGTGTCTTGGCCAATATTAATCTTTCAACCAACATCACTATAAAACAGATTATTTGGTCATTATCTCACTGCTGTTGGTGGGAGCGTGCAGATTGGTTGCCAAGTTTCCTACATTACAATAGTGCCTACAACACAAACAGTACTTTATTGGCTGGGAAGCGCTTTGGGATGTTCCAAGGTTGTGAAAGGCGCCTTAGAATTGCGAGTTACTCCTTTGTTAATCATTACAGTGTGGTAATGATGTGTATATTCCTCAGGACTGACATGCAGGATTTGAACCAATCATTTCTCTCCTTTCTGCTAGGACTGAGGACAGTGCAAGGCGTTTAAGGAGCCTCGAACACTCGGACTCCAGGTGTGAAAGGTCAGGAGAACTTCCTTTGTTCAGGAGTAATGGCCACTTACCCAACAGATGGTTGTGGGGTCCCATCACTCAGTGTCATTCACACACTCATGGCTGATGAAGTCATTCTCACAGAGCACTGGGGGCAGGTGGACAGGGCAGTTGAGGGGGTTTATGGGGAAGGGGGTTTAGGGGAAACGGGTTTAGGGGGCAAGGGACACGGGGGAGGAGGTTAGAGGATGGGGTCAACAGGGTTAAGGTACAAACACTTATCCTATCTGTGTGCTAGCACTGACCCTAGAGGGTACCATAGCATCGTGGCTATGTTACTGGTCCAGTAATCTAGAGATCCTAGACTAATGATCCGGGGACATGAATTCAAATCTCACTGCATCAGCTGGGGAATGTTAATTCAGTTAATTAAATAAATCTGGAATAATGAGTTAGTATCAGTAATGGTGACATGAAACTATTGGATTGTCGTAAAAACCCATCTGGTTCACTAATGTCCTTTCTGCTGTCCTTACCTGGCCTGGCCAATATGTGACTCCAGACCTACACCATCATAGAAAGTTGCAGCACGGAAGGAGGCCATTTTGGCCCATCGTGTCCGCGCTGGCCAACAAAGAGCTATCCAGCCTAATCCCAGCTCTAGGTCCGTAGCCCTGCAGGTTACAGCATCCCAAGTGCACATCCAAGTACTTTTTAAATGTGGTTAGGGTTCCTGCCTCTACCACCCTTTCAGGCAGTGAGTTCCAGACCCCCACAACCCTCTGGGTGAAGAAATTTCCCCTCAAATCCCCTCTAAACCTTCCACCAATTACTTTAAATCTGTGCCCCCTGGTTTTTGACCCCTCTGCTAAGGGAAATAGGTCCTTTCTATCCACTTTACCTAGGCCCCTCATAATTTTATACACCTCAATAAGGTCTCCCCTCAGCCTCCTCTGTTCCAAGGAAAACAGACCCAGCCTATCCAGTCTTTCCTCATAGCTAAGATTCTCTACTCCCAGCAACATCCTTGTAAATCTCCTCTGTACCCTCTCTAGTGCAATCACATCTTTCCTGTAATGTGGTGACCAGAACTGCACGCAGTACTCTAGCTGAGGCCTAACTAGTATTTTATACAGTTGAAGCATAACCCCCCTGCTCTTGTATTCTATGATGCGGAGATGCCGGTGTTGGACTGGGGTGGACAAAATTGAGAGGTCGCACAACACCAGGTTATAGTCCAACAGTTTTATTTTAAATCACAAGCTTTCGGAGTTACAACTCCTTCGTCAGGTGAAGTGAGGAGATACAGAATCGTCAAAGCATATATAGATAGAGAACAATGCATGTGTAACTTACAATTGCAGACAACTGAATTCAATCATCCTGACTGTTTATCTGCCGAGGTGTGATAAAGTTAATCAGGTCAGCCAGGAAGGTACCACATCAAAGACATAGCAAGATACAACTGAGACAATGAGGTGGAATCGCATGGGGTCTAACGTGTCAAAAGCTGCCGTCTGTATGTAAAACGATTAACTTTAAAATTTTTACTTTTTTACTGGGAATCACATCTGTGAACAAGCCAACGACGACTCGAGTCCGGATCACGTCATGTATCATGATACTTGACGTGATCCGGACTCGAGTCGTCGTTGGCTTGTTCACAGATGTGATTCCCAGTAAAAAAGTAAAAATTTTAAAGTTAATCGTTTTACATACAGACGGCAGCTTTTGACACGTTAGACCCCATGCGATTCCACCTCATTGTCTCAGTTGTATCTTGCTATGTCTTTGATGTGGTACCTTCCTGGCTGACCTGATTAACTTTATCACACCTCGGCAGATAAACAGTCAGGATGATTGAATTCAGTTGTCTGCAATTGTAAGTTACACATGCATTGTTCTCTATCTATATATGCTTTGACGATTCTGTATCTCCTCACTTCACCTGACGAAGGAGTTGTAACTCCGAAAGCTTGTGATTTAAAATAAAACTGTTGGACTATAACCTGGTGTTGTGCGACCTCTCAATCTTGTATTCTATGCCATGGCTAATAAAGGCAAGCATTCCGTATGCCTTCTTAACCACCTCATCTACTTGGCCTGCTACCTTCAGGGATCTGTGGACATGCACTCCAAGGTCCCTTTGTTCCTCTACACTACTCAGTGTCCTACCATTTAATGTGTATTCCCTTTCCTTGTTAGCCCTCCCCAAATGCATTACCTCACACTTCTCCGGATTGAATTCCATTTGCCACTGTTCTGCCCACCTGACCAATTTATTGATATCTTCCTGCAGTCTACAGCTTCCTTCTTCAGTATCAACCACACAGCCGATTTTAGTATCATCTGCAAACTTCTTAATCATACCCCCTATATTCAAGTCAAGATCATTGATATATACCACAAAAAGCAAGGGACCTAGTACTGAGCCCTGTGGAACCCCACTGGAAACAGCCTTCCAGTCACAAAAACACCCATCAACCATTACCCTCTGCTTCCTGCCTCCGAGCCAGTTTTGAATCCAACTTGACACTTTGCCCTGGATCCCATGGGCTTTTAACTTCGTGACCAGTCTGCCATGTGGAACCTTATCAAAAGCCTAGCTAAAGTCCATCTACACTACATCAAACGCACTGCCCTCATCTACCCTCCTTGTTACCTCCTCAAAAAATTCAATCAAGTTTGTCAGACACGACCTTCCCTTAACAAATCCGTGCTGACTATCCTTGATTAATCCGTGTCTTTCTAAATGAAGATTTATCCTGTCCTTCAGAATTCTTTCCAATAATTTTCCCACCACCGAGGTTAGGCTAACTGGCCTGTAATTACTCGGTCTATCCTTTGCTCCCTTTTTAAAAAAGGGTACCACATTAGCAGTCCTCCAGTCCTTCGGCACCACACCTGAAGCCAGAGAGGATTGGAAAATGATGGTCAGGGCCTCTGCTATTTCCTCTTTTGCTTCGCTTAACAGCCTGGGATACATTTCATCCAGGCCTGGGGATTTATCCACTTTTAAAGCTGCTAGATCCCTCAATACTTCCTCTCTCACTATGTTTATTTCATCTAATATTTCACACTCCTCCCCCCTGATAGCAATGTCTGCTTCGCCCCTCTCCTTTGTGAAAACAGACGCGAAGTATTCATTAAGAACCCTACCGACGTCTCCCGCCTCCACACACAGATTACCCTTATGATCTCTAATAGGCCCTACCCTTTCTTTAGTTATCCTCTTACTCTTAATATATTTATAAAACATCTTTGGGTTTTCCTTGATTTTACTTGCCAAGAATTTTTCATGCTCTCTCTTTGCTTTCCTAATATCCTTTTTAATTACATCCCTGCACTTTCTGTACTCCTCTAAAGATTCTGCAGTATTTAGCCCTCAGTATCAGTCATACGCCTCCCTTTTTTTCTTTATCCTACCCTGTATGTCCCATGACATCCAGGGGGCTATAGATTTGTTAGTCCCACCTTTTTTCTTTAAGGGCACATATTTGGTCTGAACCCTCCGGATCTCCTCCTTGAAAGCCTCCCACTGCTCTGACACTGATTTACCTTCAAGCAGCTGTTTCCAGTCCACTATGGCTAAATCCCCTCTGAGCTTAGCAAAATTTGCCTTTCCCCAATTTAGAACTTTTATTCCTGGTCTATCCTTGTCCTTTTCCATAACTACCTTAAATCTAACTGAATTATGGTCACTACCACCAAAATGCTCCCCCACTGATACGCCTTCTACCTGCCCAGCTTCATTCCCTAAAACTAAGTCCAGAACCACCCCCTCCCTTGTTGGGCTTGCTACATACTGGCTAAAAAAGTTCTCCTGGAGGCATTTTAGGAATTCCGCACCCTCTAGACCCTTCACACTAATTTTATCCCAGTTAATATTAGGGTAGTTGAAATCCCCTACTATTACTGCCCTATAGTTTTTGCACTTCTCAGAAATGTTTCTACATATTTGCTCTTCTATCTCCCTCTCACTGTTTAGGGGTCTGTAGTACACTTAAATGTTGACTCTGAACTGCCCTGTGAATTGGCCGAGCAAGCCACTCAGTTGTACTAAACCACAACAAAACTGTAACTGGTGGGCTTTGGACATGTCAAAGGCACATCCAGCCCAGATACCCTGTAACATCTGGGGACTTGTGCCAAATATGGGAGAGCCGTCCCACAGACTATTCAACCAGCCTGACCTCGTCATACAGTGGTATATAGTCGAGAGGGAGTTGCCCTGGGAGTTCTCAACATTGATTCTGGATCCCATGAAGTCTCATGGCTTCAGGTCAAGCATGGGCAAGGAAACCTCCTGCTGATTACCACCTACCGCCCTCCCTCAGCTGGTGAATCAGTACTCCTCCATGTTGAACACCACTTGGAAGAAGCACTGGGCACAGAATGTACTCTGGGTGGGGGACTTCAATGTCCATCACCAAGAGTGGCTCGGTAGCACCACTACTGACCGAGCTGGCCGAGTCCTGAAGGACATAGCTGCTAGACTGGGTCTGCGGCAAGTGGTGAGAGAACCAACACGAGGGAAAAACCTACTTGACTTCGTCCTCACCAATCTACCTGTCGCAGATGTATCTGTCCATGTCTGTATTGGTAGCAGTGACCACCGCACAGTCATTGTGGAGACAAAGTCCCATCTTCACACTGAGGACACCCTCCATCGTGTTCTGTGGCACTACCACCGTGCTAAATGGGATAGATTCAGAACCGATCTAGCAGCTCAAAACTGGCATCCATGAGGCACTGTAGGCCATCAGCAGCAGCAGAATTGTATTCCACCATAATCTGTAACCTCATGGCCCGGCATATCCCTCACTCTACCATTACGGTCAAGCCAGGGACCAACCCTGGTTCAATAAGGAGTGTAGAAGAGCAAGCCAGGAGCAGCACCAGGCGTACCTAAAAATGAGGTGCCAACCTGGGGAAGCTATAACACATGACTAAATGCATGCTAAAAAGCGGAAGCAGCATGCTATAGACAGCTAAACGATCCCATAACCAACAGATCAGATCAAAGCTCTGCAGTCCTGCCACATCGAGTTGTGAATGGTGGTGGATCATTAAACAACTAACGGGAGGAGGAGGCTCCAAGAATATCCCCATCCTCAATGATAGTGGAGCCCAGCACTTGAGTGCAAAAGACAAGACTGAAGCGTTTGCAACCATCTTCAGCCAGAAGTGCCATGTGGATGATCCATATCGGCCTCCTCTTGAGGTCCCCACCATCACAGAAGCCAATCTTCAGCTAATTCGATTCACGCCACATCATATCAAGAAACGGCTCAGCGCACTGGATACAGCAAAGGCTATGGGCCCCGACAACATCCCAGCTATCGTGCTGAAGACTTGTGCTCCAGAACTAGCCACGCCTCTAGCCAAGCTGTTCCAGTACAGCTACAACAGTGGCATCTATCTGACAATGTGGAAAACTGCCCAGGTATGTCCTGTCCACAAAAAGCAGGACAAATCCAACCTGGCCAATTACCGCCCCATCAGTCTACTCTCAATCATCAGCAAAGTGATGGAAGGTGTCATCGACAGTGCTATCAAGCGGCAATTACGCACCAAAAACCTGCTCACCGATGCTCAGTTTGGGTTATGCCAAGGTTACTCAGCTCCCGACCTCATTACAGCCTTGATCCAAAAATGGACAAAAGAGCTGAATTCCAGAGGTGAGGTGAGAGTGACTGCCCTTGACATCAAGGCAGCATTTGCCCGAGTGTGGCATCAAGGAGCCCGAGTAAAACTGAAGTCAATGGGAATCAGGTGGGAAACTCTCCACTGGCTGGAGTCATACCTAGCACAAAGGAAGATGGTTGTGATTGTTGGAAGCCAATCATCTCAGCCCCAGGACATCGCTGCAGGAGTTCCTCAGGGCAGTGTCCTCGGCCCAACCATCTTCAGCTGCTTCATCAATGACCTTCCCTCCATCATAAGGTCAGAAGTGGGGATGTTCACTGATGATTGCACAGTATTCAGTTCCATGCGCAACACCTCAGATAATGAAGCAGTCCATGCCTGCAAGCAGTAAGACCTGGACGATGTTCAGGCTTGGGCTGGTAAGTGGCAAGTAACATTCGCACCACAGAAGTGCCAGGTAATGATTATCTCCAACAAGCGAGAGTCTAACCACTGCCCCTTGACATTCAATGGCATTACCATCGCCGAATCCCCCACCATCAACATCCTGGAGTCACCATTGACCAGAAACCTAACTGGACCAGCCACATAAATACTGTGGCTACAAGAGCAGGTCAAAGGCTAGGTATTCTGCGGTGAGTGTCTCACCTCCTGACTCCCCAAAGCCTTTCCACCATCTACAAGGCACAAGTCAGGAGTGTGATGGAATACTCTCCACTTGCCTGGATGAGTGCAGCTCCAACAACACTCAAGAAGCTCGACACCATCCAGGACAAAGCAGCCCGCTTGATTGGCACCCCATCCACCACCTTAAACATTCACTCCCTCCACCACCGGCGTACCGTGGCTGCAGTGTGCACCATCTACAAGATGCACTGCAGCAACTCGCCAAGGTTTCTTCGGCAGCACCTCCCAAACCTGCGACCTCTACCACCTAGAAGGACAAGGGCAGCAGGCGCACGGGAACAGCATGACCTGAAAGTTCCCCTCCAAGTCACACACCATCCTGACTTGGAAATATATTGCCGATCCTTCATCGTCACTGGGTCAAAATCCTGGAACACCCTCCCTAACAGCACTGTGGAAGTACCTTCACCACATGGACTGCAGCGGTTCAAGAAGGCGGCTCACCACCACCTTCTCAAGGGCAATTAGGGATGGGCAATAAATGCTGGCCTTGCCAGCGACGCCCACATCCCATAAATGAATAAAAAAGATCCTTGTGCTAACACTAACCCTATCTGTTACCATTCAACAGTTCCCAGGTCACCAAGCGTCAGCAGATGTTTCAGATGGGCAGGAGCAAGGCCTCGACCAGTGTCTCTGACGGCACAGTTGTAACGGTTTCCAGGTAAGAGAATGTTACTCACCATCTCCATGCCATCTTCTATTTATAATGAGTAATGAGCCAGAATTAGTCAACAATCTAACGGTGAGGGAACACTGAGCTAATAGTGACCATAATGTGATGGAATTCGATATTAGGTTTGAGAGGGGGAGGGGGAGCTATGAACCAAGGTTTTAAATTCAGGTAAGGCTGACTGTGGAGGGATGAGGCAGAAATTGACCACAATAGACTGGGCAGAACTGTTAACAGATAAAGCTACAGGTGAACAGTGGGAGGTGTTCAAAGAGGTATTTGGTAGAATATAAGACCTGTACAGACCCCTAAAGGGCAAGAGCTCGACTGTGTAATTAAACAATCCTGGTCAATAACAGAAGTGAGAGATAGTATAAAACTAGAAGAAGGGGCTTATACACAGGCAAAGAGCAGTAAAGATCCCGCGGACTGGGGGATATATAAAGAACAGCGAATGGATACAAAAAAAGTGGTAAGAGCCACAAAAATGGAAATAAGAGGAAAAGTTTGCGAGGGATATCAGGGATAACACTAAAGGACAATGAAATTCGGCACCTTAGCGACGGCTGGTAAGGCCGGTTTCGGAGGAAAATTGGCAGCCGCCTCGCTTTCGCCCACTTTCGGCGCGTCCCGCGGCAGCCGCCATTTTTTGGCGGGTCAGCAGGGCGGCCGTCGCCTGCGCTCACTAGAGAAATGATAATGAAGCAGATCGTGACGTCAGTGAGTGTAACGCTGATTTGACGCACGATCTGCTATTTTGGACGTCGCCGCTCCATTTAACGCCCTCTCCTGATCACAACCAGCTGACCGTGCGTTCAGCAGCAGGAAGGAGCCCCCAGCAATGCTAGTTAAAGAAATCAGCAACAACTTGCAGCTGATGTGTACTTTGATTTATACCGGCTCTGTGTAGGTTTGTGCAACTGTTTGCAGCTTTCCCAGTTATTTGATGTTGGTGAGGTGACCGGGAGTGTTGCTGCAAGTGGAGAATGCCTCGCTTCTCATTTAAAGGCTTCTGCTCACACCACTTGCTCCCAGTCATGGGGGGGTTTACTTTTAGTCCCCCTCTCGCTCGAGTAGTGACAGTGAGATGCAGTGGAGGCAGCGAAGAAGAGGACAAGATGCTCACAGAGGGAGGAGGAGGAGAAGGGGCAGGAGGGCTCTCAGCGGGCGGTCTTACCCACCTCGGGTCTTCCCAGAGCACTTCTCCTACCTGCACTGTATTAGGAGGCGCTGCTTCACCAAGGAGGTGGTTACAGAACTCTGCCACCTCCTGGAACCAGACCTGCAGCCTCAGAGCAGAGCGACCACGGCTCTCCCAGTGGCCCTCAAGGTCACCGTGGCCCTCAATGTTCTCGCCACCAGATCCTTCCAGTCCAGAGCAGGAGACATTGCTAACATCTCCCAGTTCACCGTCCATCACAGCATCCAGGAGGTCACAGAGGCTCTGTGCACCAGGAGAAGTGTCAGCTGTGGCTCAGTGGGTAGCACACTCGCCTCGGAGTCAGAAGGTCGTGGGTTCAAGTCCTACTCCAGGGACTTGGGCACAAAAATCTGGGCTGACATTCCAGTGCAGTGCTGAGGGAGCGCCGCACTGTCGGAAGGGCAGTGTTGAGGGAGTGCTGCACTGTCGGAGGGGCAGTGCTGAGGAGGTGCTGTACTGTCGGAGGTGCCGTCTTTCGGATGAGACGTTAAACCGAAGCCCCGTCTGCTCTCTCCGGTGGACCTAAAAGATCCCACGGCACTATTTTGAAGAAAAGCAGGGGAGTTCTCCCTGGTGTCCTGGGGTCAATATTTATCCCTCAATCAACATAACAAAACAGATTATCAGGTCATTATCACATTGCAGTTTGTGGGAGCTTGCTGTGCGCAAATTGGCTGCCATGTTTCCTACATTACAACAGTGACTACACTTCAAAAGTACTTTATTGGCTGTAAAGTGGTTTGGGACGTCCGGTGGTCGTGAAAGACGCTATAGAAATGCAAGTCTGTCTTTCTTTCTCTTTTCTCTCTAAACAGAGGGAAGCAGTAAGAGTGTGCATGTGGATTTGCCAGGATATCGGGCTTCCCCATGGTGCAGGGTACCATCGACTGCACACACGCGGCTAGTGGGCGCCGCATATCAATCCTGAGAGGTACCACAACCGCAAAGGCTGCCACTCACTCAATGTGCAGTTGGTGTGCGACCATGCCCAGCACATCATGATGGTGAATGCCTGGTATCCTGGCAGCAGTCATGATGCCTTCATCTTGCGCCAGGTCGGTGCGCCAGCAATCTTTCAACCAACTCGTCAACCTGAGGGTGGCTGCTCGGAGACAAGGGCCATCATCCGCTGAACACCTGGCTGATGACTGCCCTCCACAACCTCAGCACTCACATAATGAGAGCCATGCTGCCACCAGGAACCTCATTGAAAAGACCATCGAGGTACCAAAGCCACGGTACATGGCGAATGGGCGTCCCATTGCATGGTGGTCTGCTGCATCCTCCACAACCTGGCCATTGTGAGGGCCCAGCCCTTGCCACCACGGGGTCCGGGACCACAGGAAGAGAAAGAGGAGGAGGATTCAGCAGTAAATCCCCGTTCTGGACGGGCTGTCCGTGAGCGCCTCATCAAACTCCGGTTCTCCTGAATGAAACCCCAGATCCCCGTTTCCCAACACTTCCCCACCTTACCATCCCTCTGTCCCAGAACATCACAGCGTCCTCCTGGGCACAAAGCTGAAATTAGAGCCACCACAAAACAAACATTCCAAACATTATTTATAAATGAACCAATCCAATACTACATAACAAAGTCAACTAATCACCCTTGTGCATTCCCTTAGTGTCTGTCTTTCGTGTTGCTTTTCCTACTCTCGTGCTCTTATGCAGTGCTCCCCCATGGCCGGTGGAAGGCTGCTGACTTTCTGTGGGGGAGACTGCAGATGGTCTTGCAGGACGATCTCGAGCAGCTCTGGGCCGAGAAGACCTGGCTGTAGACTGCACCACTTCGGTATGGGCGGCAGTAGTCTGGGCTGGCTGGCTGACAGGCAGCAGCAGGGGCACTGATAGAGTGGCAGGGCTGGGAGTAGGAATGTAGTCTTCCTGAGAGAGGACAGCAGGTCCTTGCTCCACTGACCTACTGCCACTCCCCCGGGGCGGCACCTCAGCATTCCTAGCCGTCTGTTGGAGCAGAGATTGCTGGACTGCTGTGAGACCCTGCAAGCCCCTTTCCACACTCGTAAACCCAACCATGATGGCAGCAGTCTGAGCTTCCATTGCAGCACTGAGACATTGGGTCACTTCCGCCTGTGCTGCAATGGAAGCTGCGACATCGCCCATCACACGCAGCATCATGGTTGTGTCCACATGATCTTTTACACTGACAACAAGCTCTCTGGCAGGCCTGCCATTGCACCAAGCATTTCTGTGTGCATGCCCATCGCCCTTCTTCTGAAGGTTGCCCCATCGAGGTCATCATCTGAGTCCTCTGCAGCAGAACTCGTGCACGAACTCACCCTCCGGCGAGCTGGCACCCGAGCTACCCTTTCCCCCTGGCCTGGCTGCAACCCACTCGTGCCCGGTGACTCACCACATGCAGATCCTGCCTCTATACTGACCTCTAAAGTCCGCACAGTGCCATTTTCTGAGCTGCTACCTGGGAGTGTCAGATCCCGTGATGGTGCATCTTCTTCTCACTCTCCTCCATAACTTCGGGGACAGGCTGTGCTGGTGGCAGTTCTTGCGTAACTGAAAGGAAAAAAGTACAAGGGTGGGGTTGTGATGAGGGGAAACCAAGATGTGCACAGTTACACCATCAGCAGCTTGTTAGTGAGAAGAGATTCTGCGATGAGGGGGAAATGGGATGTGAGAAGAAGGATTAGGTATGAGCATACCGTCATCATCAATGCTTACAATCTCGCCGCTCGCCACAGCCTCAGTGATCTCGAATGATCTCCAGCACTGTGTCCTCCAGCTCAGTCAAGTTCTGAAGTCGTGCTTCCCCTCTGCCCGTCTGCTGCTGCACAGGGCGGTTGTGAGCCAACTTTGCCTGCAAGAGAAAGAGAAAGAGAAGTGTGTCAGTGAGTGTGGTGCAATGTGTTTGGGTGATGTGTGTCAGTGAGTGTGGTGCAATGTGTTTCGGTGAAGTGTGTCAGTGAGTGTGGTACAATGTGTTTGGGTGATGTGTGTGTCAGTGAGTGTGGTGCAATGTGTTTGGGTGATGTGTGTCAGTGAGTGTGGTGCAATGTGTTTGGGTGAAGTGTGTCAGTGAGTGTGGTGCAATGTGTTTGGGTGAAGTGTGTCAGTGAGTGTGGTGCAATGTGTTTGGGTGATGTGTGTGTCAGTGAGTGTGGTGCAATGTGTTTGGATGATGTGTGTGTCAGTGAGTGTGGTGCAATGTGTTTGGATGATGTGTGTGTCAGTGAGTGTGGTGCAATGTGTTTGGGTGATGTGTGTCAGTGAGTGTGGTGCAATGTGTTTGCGTGATGTGTGTCAGTGAGTGTGGTGCAATGTGTTTGGATGATGTGTGTGTCAGTGAGTGTGGTGCAATGTGTCTGGGTGAAGTGTGTCAGTGAGTGTGGTGCAATGTGTTTGAGTGAAGTGTGTCAGTGAGTGTGGGGCAATGTGTTTGGGTGAAGTGTGTCAGTGAGTGTGGTGCAATGTGTTTGGGTGATGTGTGTCAGTGAGTGTGGTGCAATGTGTTTGGGTGATGTGTGTGTCAGTGAGTGTGGTGCAATGTGTTTGGGTGATGTGTGTGTCAGTGAGTGTGGTGCAATGTGTTTGGGTGATGTGTGTGTCAGTGAGTGTGGTGCAATGTGTTTGGGTGATGTGTGTGTCAGTGAGTGTGGTGTAATGTGTTTGGGTGATGTGTGTGTCAGTGAATGTGGTGCAATGTGTTTGGGTGATGTGTGTGTCAGTGAGTGTGGTGCAATGTGTTTGGGTGAACTGTGTGTCAGTGAGTGTGGTGCAATGTGTTTGGGTGATGTGTCTCATTGAATGTGGTGCAATGTGTTTGGGTGATGTGCGTGTCAGTGAGTGTGGTGCAATGTGTTTGGGTGATGTGTGTGTCAGTGAGTGTGGTGCAATGTGTTTGGGTGATGTGTTTGTCAGTGAGTGTGGTGCAATGTGTTTGGGTGATGTGTGTGTCAGTGAGTGTGGTGCAATGTGTTTGGGTGATGTGTGTGTCAGTGAGTGTGGTGCAATGTGTTTGGGTGATGTGTGTGTCAGTGAATGTGGTGCAATGTGTTTGGGTGATGTGTGTGTCAGTGAGTGTGGTGCAATGTGTTTGGGTGATGTGTGTGTCAGTGAGTGTGGTGCAATGTGTTTGGGTGAAGTGTGTCACTGAGTGTGGTGCAATGTGTTTGGGTGAAGTGTGTCAGTGAGTGTGGTGCAATGTGTTTGGGTGAAGTGTGTCAGTGAGTGTGGTGCAATGTGTTTCGGTGATGTGTGTCAGTGAGTGTGGTGCAATGTGTTTGGGTGAAGTGTGTCAGTGAGTGCGGTGCAATGTGTTTCGGTGAAGTGTGTCAGTGAGTGTGGTGCAATGTGTTTGGGTGATGTGTGTCACTGAGTGTGGTGCAATGTGTTTGGGTGATGTGTGTCAGTGAGTGTGGTGCAATGTGTTTGGGTGAAGTGGTGTCAGTGAGTGTGGTGCAATGTGTTTGGGTGATGTGTGTCAGTGAGTGTGGTGCAATGTGTTTGGGTGATGTGTGTCAGTGAGTGTGGTGCAATGTGTTTGGGTGAAGTGTGTGTCAGTGAGTGTGGTGCAATGTGTTTGGATGATGTGTGTGTCAGTGAGTGTGGTGCAATGTGTTTGGATGATGTGTGTGTCACTGAGTGTGGTGCAATGTGTTTGGTTGATGTGTGTCAGTGAGTGTGGTGCAATGTGTTTGCGTGATGTGTGTCAGTGAGTGTGGTGCAGTGTGTTTGGGTGAAGTGTGTCAGTGAGTGTGGTGCAATGTGTTTGGGTGATGTGTGTGTCAGTGAGTGTGGTGCAATGTGTTGGGTGAAGTGTGTCAGTGAGTGTGGTGCAATGTGTTTGGGTGAAGAGTGTCAGTGAGTGTGGTGCAATGTGTTTGGGTGATGTGTGTTTCACTGAGTGTGGTGCAATGTGTTTGGGTGAAGTGTGTGTCAGTGAATGTGGTGCAATATGTTTGGATGATGTGTGTGTCAGTGAGTGTGGTGCAATGTGTTTGGGTGATGTGTGTCAGTGAGTGTGGTGCAATGTGTTTGGATGATGTGTGTCAGTGAGTGTGGTGCAATGTGTTTGGGTGAAGTGTGTCAGTGAGTGTGGGGCAATGTGTTTGGGTGAAGTGTGTCAGTGAGTGTGGTGCAATGTGTTTGGGTGATGTGTGTCAGTGAGTGTGGTGTAATGTGTTTGGGTGATGTGTGTCAGTGAGTGTGGTGCAATGTGTTTGGGTGATGTGTGTGTCAGTGAGTGTGGTGCAATGTGTTTGGGTGATGTGTGTGTCAGTGAGTGTGGTGCAATGTGTTTGGGTGAAGTGTGTCAGTGAGTGTGGTGCAATGTGTTTGGGTGATGTGTGTGTCAGTGAGTGTGGTGCAATGTGTTTAGGTGATGTGTGTGTCAGTGAGTGTGGTGCAATCTGTTTGGGTGAAGTGTGTCACTGAGTGTGGTGCAATGTGTTTGGGTGAAGAGTGTCAGTGAATGTGGTGCAATGTGTTTGGGTGATGTGTGTGAGTGAGTTCGGTGCAATGTGTTTGGGTGAAGTGTGTGTCAGTGAGTGTGGTGCAATGTGTTTGGGTGATGTGTGTCAGTGAGTGTGGGGCAATGTGTTTGGATGAAGTGTGTCAGTGAGGGTGGTGCAATGTGCTTGGATGATGTGTGTGTCAGTGAGTGTGGTGCAATGTGTTTGGGTGAAGTGTGTCAGTGAGTGTGGTGCAATGTGTTTGGGTGAAGTGTGTCAGTGAGTGTGGTGCAATGTGTTTGGATGAAGAGTGTCAGTGAATGTGGTGCAATGTGTTTGGGTGATGTGTGTCAGTGAGTGTGGTGCAATGTGTTTGGGTGAAGTGTATGTCAGTGAGTGTGGTGCAATGTGTTTGGGTGATGTGTGTCATTAAATGTGGTGCAATGTGTTTGGATGATGTGTGTGTCAGTGAGTGTGGTGCAATGTGTTTGGGTGATGTGTGTGTCAGTGAGTGTGGTGCATTGTGTTTGGGTGATGTGTGTGTCAGTCAGTGTGGTGCAATGTGTTTGGGTGATGTGTGTGTCAGTGAGTGTGGTGCAATGTGTTTGGGTGATGTGTGTGTCAGTGAGTGTGGTGCAATGTGTTTCGGTGATGTGTGTCAGTGAGTGTGGTGCAATGTGTTTGGGTGAAGTGTGTCAGTGAGTGCGGTGCAATGTGTTTCGGTGAAGTGTGTCAGTGAGTGTGGTGCAATGTGTTTGGGTGATGTGTGTCACTGAGTGTGGTGCAATGTGTTTGGGTGATGTGTGTCAGTGAGTGTGGTGCAATGTGTTTGGGTGAAGTGCGTGTCAGTGAGTGTGGTGCAATGTGTTTGGGTGATGTGTGTCAGTGAGTGTGGTGCAATGTGTTTGGGTGAAGTGTGTCAGTGAGTGTGGTGTAATGTGTTTGGGTGAAGTGTGTGTCAGTGAGTGTGGTGCAATGTGTTTGGATGATGTGTGTGTCAGTGAGTGTGGTGCAATGTGTTTGGATGATGTGTGTGTCACTGAGTGTGGTGCAATGTGTTTGGTTGATGTGTGTCAGTGAGTGTGGTGCAATGTGTTTGCGTGATGTGTGTCAGTGAGTGTGGTGCAGTGTGTTTGGGTGAAGTGTGTCAGTGAGTGTGGTGCAATGTGTTTGGGTGATGTGTGTGTCAGTGAGTGTGGTGCAATGTGTTGGGTGAAGTGTGTCAGTGAGTGTGGTGCAATGTGTTTGGGTGAAGAGTGTCAGTGAGTGTGGTGCAATGTATTTGGGTGATGTGTGTTTCACTGAGTGTGGTGCAATGTGTTTGGGTGAAGTGTGTGTCAGTGATCGTGGTGCAATATGTTTGGATGATGTGTGTGTCAGTGAGTGTGGTGCAATGTGTTTGGGTGATGTGTGTCAGTGAGTGTGGTGCAATGTGTTTGGATGATGTGTGTCAGTGAGTGTGGTGCAATGTGTTTGGGTGAAGTGTGTCAGTGAGTGTGGGGCAATGTGTTTGGGTGAAGTGTGTCAGTGAGTGTGGTGCAATGTGTTTGGGTGATGTGTGTGTCAGTGAGTGTGGTGTAATGTGTTTGGGTGATGTGTGTCAGTGAGTGTGGTGCAATGTGTTTGGGTGATGTGTGTGTCAGTGAGTGTGGTGCAATGTGTTTGGGTGATGTGTGTGTCAGTGAGTGTGGTGCAATGTGTTTGGGTGAAGTGTGTCAGTGAGTGTGGTGCAATGTGTTTGGGTGATGTGTGTGTCAGTGAGTGTGGTGCAATGTGTTTAGGTGATGTGTGTGTCAGTGAGTGTGGTGCAATCTGTTTGGGTGAAGTGTGTCACTGAGTGTGGTGCAATGTGTTTGGGTGAAGAGTGTCAGTGAATGTGGTGCAATGTGTTTGGGTGATGTGTGTGAGTGAGTTCGGTGCAATGTGTTTGGGTGAAGTGTGTGTCAGTGAGTGTGGTGCAATGTGTTTGGGTGATGTGTGTCAGTGAGTGTGGTGCAATGTGTTTGGATGAAGTGTGTCAGTGAGTGTGGTGCAATGTGCTTGGATGATGTGTGTGTCAGTGAGTGTGGTGCAATGTGTTTGGGTGAAGTGTGTCAGTGAGTGTGGTGCAATGTGTTTGGGTGAAGTGTGTCAGTGAGTGTGGTGCAATGTGTTTGGGTGAAGAGTGTCAGTGAATGTGGTGCAATGTGTTTGGGTGATGTGTGTCAGTGAGTGTGGTGCAATGTGTTTGGGTGAAGTGTATGTCAGTGAGTGTGGTGCAATGTGTTTGGGTGATGTGTGTGTCAGTCAGTGTGGTGCAATGTGTTTGGGTGATGTGTGTCAGTGAGTGTGGTGCATTGTGTTTGGGTGATGTGTGTCAGTGAGTGTGGTGCAATGTGTTTGGGTGATGTGTGTCAGTGAGTGTGGTGCAATGTGTTTGGGTGAAGTGTGTCAGTGAGTGTGGTGCAATGTGATTGGGTGATGTGTGTGTCAGTGAGTGTGGTGCAATGTGTTTGGGTGATGTGTGTGTCAGTGAGTGTGGTGCAATGTGTTTGGGTGATGTGTGTGTCAGTGAGTGTGGTGCTATGTGTTTGGGTGATGTGTGTGTCAGTGAGTGTGGTGCAATGTGTTTGGGTGATGTGTGTCAGTGAGATATGGTGCAATGTGTGTGGATGATGTGTGTGTCATTGAGTGTGGTGAAATGTGTTTGGGTGAACGTGTGTCAGTGAGTGTGGTGCAATGTGTTTGGGTGATGTGTGTCATTTAATGTGGTACAATATGTTTGGGTGACGTGCGTGTCAGTGAGTGTGGTGCAATGTGTTTGGGTGATGTGTGTGTCAGTGAGTGTGGTGCAATGTGTTTGGGTGATGTGTGTGTCAGTGAGTGTGGTGTAATGTGTTTGGGTGATGTGTTTGTCAGTGAGTGTGGTGCAATGTGTTTGGGTGATGTGTGTGTCAGTGAGTGTGGTGCAATGTGTTTGGGTGATGTGTGTGTCAGTGAGTGTGGTGCAATGTGTTTGGGTGATGTGTGTGTCAGTGAGTGTGGTGCAATGTGTTTGTGTGAAGTGTGTCAGTGAGTGTGGTGCAATGACTATGGGTGATGTGTGTGTCACTGAGTGTGGTGCAATGTGTTTGGGTGAAGTGTGTCAGTGAGTGTGGTGCAATGTGTTTGGGTGAAGTGTGTCAGTGAGTGTGGTGCAATGTGTTTCGGTGAAGTGTGTCAGTGAGTGTGGTGCAATGTGTTTGGGTGATGTGTGTCAGTGAGTGTGGTGCAATGTGTTTGGGTGATGTGTGTCAGTGAATGTGGTGCAATGTGTTTGGGTGAAGTGTGTCAGTGAGTGTGGTGTAATGTGTTTGGGTGATGTGTGTCAGTGAGTGTGGTGCAATGTGTTTGGTGGTGATGTGTGTCAGTGAGTGGTGGTGCAATGTGTTTGGGTGAAGTGTGTCGTGAGTGTGGGTGTAATGTGTTTGGGTGAAGTGTTTCAGTGAGTGTGGTGCAATGTGTTTGGTGATGTGTGTGTCAGTGAGTGTGGTGCAATGTGTTTGGATGATGTGTGTGTCACTGAGTGTGGTGCAATGTGTTTGGGTGATGTATGTCAGTGAGTGTGGTGCAATGTGTTTGGGTGAAGTGCGTGTCAGTGAGTGTGGTGCAATGTGTTTGGGTGATGTGTGTCAGTGAGTGTGGGGCAATGTGTTGGGTGATGTGTGTCAGTAATGTGGTTGCAATGTGTTTGGGTGATGTGTGTCAGTGAGTGTGGTGCAATGTGTTTGGGTGATGTGTGTCAGTGAGTGTGGGGCAATGTGTTTGGGTGAAGTGTGTCAGTGAGTGTGGTTGCAATGTGTTTGGGTGATGTGTGTGTCAAGTGAGTGTGGTGCAATGTGTTTGGGTGAAGTGTGTGTCAGGATTGTGGTGCAATGTGTTTGGATGATGTGTGTGTCAGTGGAGTGTGGTGCAATGTGTTTGGATGATGTGTGTCAGTGAGTGTGTGCAATGTGTTTGGGTGATGTGTGTCAGTGAGTGTGGTGCAATGTGTTTGGGTGATGTGTGTGTCAGTGAGTGTGGTGCAATGTGTTTGGGTGAAGTGTGTGTCAGTGAGTGTGGTGCAATGTGTTTGGGTGATGTGTGTGTCAGTGAGTGTGGTGCAATGTGTTTGGGTGATGTGTGTCAGTGAGTGTGGTGCAATGTGTTTGGGTGATGTGTGTCAGTGAGTGTGGTGCAATGTGTTTGGGTGATGTGTGTGTCAGTGAGTGTGGTGCAATGTGTTTGGGTGAAGTGTGTCAGTGAGTGTGGTGCAATGTGTTTGGGTGATGTGTGTGTCAGTGAGTGTGGTGCAATGTGTTTGGGTGATGTGTGTCAGTGAGTGTGGTGCAATGTGTTTGGGTGATGTGTGTCAGTGAGTGTGGTGCAATGTGTTTGGGTGAAGTGTGTCAGTGAGTGTGGTGCAATGTGTTTGGGTGATGTGTGTGTCAGTGAGTGTGGTGCAATGTGTTTGGGTGAAGTGTGTGTCAGTGAGTGTGGTGCAATGTGTTTGGGTGATGTGTGTCAGTGAGTGTGGTGCAATGTGTTTGGGTGATGTGTGTGTCAGTGAGTGTGGTGCAATGTGTTTGGGTGAAGTGTGTCAGTGAGTGTGGTGCAATGTGTTTGGGTGAAGTGTGTCAGTGAGTGTGGTGCAATGTGTTTGGGTGATGTGTGTGTCAGTGAGTGTGGTGCAATGTGTTTGGGTGAAGTGTGTGTCAGTGAGTGTGGTGCAATGTGTTTGGGTGATGTGTGTCAGTGAGTGTGGTGCAATGTGTTTGGGTGATGTGTGTGTCAGTGAGTGTGGTGCAATGTGTTTGGGTGAAGTGTGTCAGTGAGTGTGGTGCAATGTGTTTGGGTGATGTGTGTCAGTGAGTGTGGTGCAATGTGTTTGGGTGATGTGTGTCAGTGAGTGTGGTGCAATGTGTTTGGGTGATGTGTGTGTCAGTGAGTGTGGTGCAATGTGTTTGGGTGATGTGTGTGTCAGTGAGTGTGGTGCAATGTGTTTGGGTGATGTGTGTGTCAGTGAGTGTGGTGCAATGTGTTTGGGTGATGTGTGTGTCAGTGAGTGTGGTGCAATGTGTTTGGGTGATGTGTGTGTCAGTGAGTGTGGTGCAATGTGTTTGGGTGATGTGTGTGTCAGTGAGTGTGGTGCAATGTGTTTGGGTGATGTGTGTCAGTGAGTGTGGTGCAATGTGTTTGGGTGAAGTGTGTGTCAGTGAGTGTGGTGCAATGTGTTTGGGTGATGTGTGTCAGTGAGTGTGGTGCAATGTGTTTGGGTGATGTGTGTGTCAGTGAGTGTGGTGCAATGTGTTTGGGTGAAGTGTGTCAGTGAGTGTGGTGCAATGTGTTTGGGTGATGTGTGTCAGTGAGTGTGGTGCAATGTGTTTGGGTGATGTGTGTCAGTGAGTGTGGTGCAATGTGTTTGGGTGAAGTGTGTCAGTGAGTGTGGTGCAATGTGTTTGGGTGAAGTGTTTCAGTGAGTGTGGTGCAATGTGTTTGGGTGATGTGTGTGTCAGTGAGTGTGGTGCAATGTGTTTGGGTGATGTGTGTGTCAGTGAGTGTGGTGCAATGTGTTTGGGTGATGTGTGTCAGTGAGTGTGGTGCAATGTGTTTGGGTGAAGTGTGTGTCAGTGAGTGTGGTGCAATGTGTTTGGGTGATGTGTGTCAGTGAGTGTGGTGCAATGTGTTTGGGTGATGTGTGTCAGTGAGTGTGGTGCAATGTGTTTGGGTGATGTGTGTCAGTGAGTGTGGTGCAATGTGTTTGGGTGATGTGTGTCAGTGAGTGTGGTGCAATGTGTTTGGGTGAAGTGTGTCAGTGAGTGTGGTGCAATGTGTTTGGGTGATGTGTGTGTCAGTGAGTGTGGTGCAATGTGTTTGGGTGAAGTGTGTGTCAGTGAGTGTGGTGCAATGTGTTTGGGTGATGTGTGTGTCAGTGAGTGTGGTGCAATGTGTTTGGGTGATGTGTGTCAGTGAGTGTGGTGCAATGTGTTTGGGTGATGTGTGTCAGTGAGTGTGGTGCAATGTGTTTGGGTGATGTGTGTGTCAGTGAGTGTGGTGCAATGTGTTTGGGTGAAGTGTGTGTCAGTGAGTGTGGTGCAATGTGTTTGGGTGATGTGTGTGTCAGTGAGTGTGGTGCAATGTGTTTGGGTGATGTGTGTCAGTGAGTGTGGTGCAATGTGTTTGGGTGATGTGTGTCAGTGAGTGTGGTGCAATGTGTTTGGGTGATGTGTGTGTCAGTGAGTGTGGTGCAATGTGTTTGGGTGAAGTGTGTCAGTGAGTGTGGTGCAATGTGTTTGGGTGATGTGTGTGTCAGTGAGTGTGGTGCAATGTGTTTGGGTGATGTGTGTCAGTGAGTGTGGTGCAATGTGTTTGGGTGAAGTGTGTCAGTGAGTGTGGTGCAATGTGTTTGGGTGAAGTGTGTCAGTGAGTGTGGTGCAATGTGTTTGGGAGGAGTGTGTGTCAGTGAGTGTGGTGCAATGTGTTTGGGTGAAGTGTGTGTCAGTGAGTGTGGTGCAATGTGTTTGGGTGATGTGTGTCAGTGAGTGTGGTGCAATGTGTTTGGGTGATGTGTGTGTCAGTGAGTGTGGTGCAATGTGTTTGGGTGAAGTGTGTCAGTGAGTGTGGTGCAATGTGTTTGGGTGAAGTGTGTCAGTGAGTGTGGTGCAATGTGTTTGGGTGATGTGTGTGTCAGTGAGTGTGGTGCAATGTGTTTGGGTGAAGTGTGTGTCAGTGAGTGTGGTGCAATGTGTTTGGGTGATGTGTGTCAGTGAGTGTGGTGCAATGTGTTTGGGTGATGTGTGTGTCAGTGAGTGTGGTGCAATGTGTTTGGGTGAAGTGTGTCAGTGAGTGTGGTGCAATGTGTTTGGGTGATGTGTGTCAGTGAGTGTGGTGCAATGTGTTTGGGTGATGTGTGTCAGTGAGTGTGGTGCAATGTGTTTGGGTGATGTGTGTGTCAGTGAGTGTGGTGCAATGTGTTTGGGTGATGTGTGTGTCAGTGAGTGTGGTGCAATGTGTTTGGGTGATGTGTGTGTCAGTGAGTGTGGTGCAATGTGTTTGGGTGATGTGTGTGTCAGTGAGTGTGGTGCAATGTGTTTGGGTGATGTGTGTGTCAGTGAGTGTGGTGCAATGTGTTTGGGTGATGTGTGTGTCAGTGAGTGTGGTGCAATGTGTTTGGGTGATGTGTGTCAGTGAGTGTGGTGCAATGTGTTTGGGTGAAGTGTGTGTCAGTGAGTGTGGTGCAATGTGTTTGGGTGATGTGTGTCAGTGAGTGTGGTGCAATGTGTTTGGGTGATGTGTGTCAGTGAGTGTGGTGCAATGTGTTTGGGTGATGTGTGTCAGTGAGTGTGGTGCAATGTGTTTGGGTGATGTGTGTCAGTGAGTGTGGTGCAATGTGTTTGGGTGAAGTGTGTCAGTGAGTGTGGTGCAATGTGTTTGGGTGATGTGTGTGTCAGTGAGTGTGGTGCAATGTGTTTGGGTGAAGTGTGTGTCAGTGAGTGTGGTGCAATGTGTTTGGGTGATGTGTGTGTCAGTGAGTGTGGTGCAATGTGTTTGGGTGATGTGTGTCAGTGAGTGTGGTGCAATGTGTTTGGGTGATGTGTGTCAGTGAGTGTGGTGCAATGTGTTTGGGTGATGTGTGTGTCAGTGAGTGTGGTGCAATGTGTTTGGGTGATGTGTGTCAGTGAGTGTGGTGCAATGTGTTTGGGTGATGTGTGTGTCAGTGAGTGTGGTGCAATGTGTTTGGGTGATGTGTGTGTCAGTGAGTGTGGTGCAATGTGTTTGGGTGATGTGTGTGTCAGTGAGTGTGGTGCAATGTGTTTGGGTGATGTGTGTGTCAGTGAGTGTGGTGCAATGTGTTTGGGTGATGTGTGTGTCAGTGAGTGTGGTGCAATGTGTTTGGGTGATGTGTGTGTCAGTGAGTGTGGTGCAATGTGTTTGGGTGATGTGTGTCAGTGAGTGTGGTGCAATGTGTTTGGGTGAAGTGTGTCAGTGAGTGTGGTGCAATGTGTTTGGGTGATGTGTGTCAGTGAGTGTGGTGCAATGTGTTTGGGTGATGTGTGTCAGTGAGTGTGGTGCAATGTGTTTGGGTGATGTGTGTCAGTGAGTGTGGTGCAATGTGTTTGGGTGATGTGTGTCAGTGAGTGTGGTGCAATGTGTTTGGGTGAAGTGTGTCAGTGAGTGTGGTGCAATGTGTTTGGGTGATGTGTGTGTCAGTGAGTGTGGTGCAATGTGTTTGGGTGAAGTGTGTGTCAGTGAGTGTGGTGCAATGTGTTTGGGTGATGTGTGTGTCAGTGAGTGTGGTGCAATGTGTTTGGGTGATGTGTGTCAGTGAGTGTGGTGCAATGTGTTTGGGTGATGTGTGTCAGTGAGTGTGGTGCAATGTGTTTGGGTGATGTGTGTGTCAGTGAGTGTGGTGCAATGTGTTTGGGTGAAGTGTGTGTCAGTGAGTGTGGTGCAATGTGTTTGGGTGATGTGTGTGTCAGTGAGTGTGGTGCAATGTGTTTGGGTGATGTGTGTCAGTGAGTGTGGTGCAATGTGTTTGGGTGATGTGTGTCAGTGAGTGTGGTGCAATGTGTTTGGGTGATGTGTGTGTCAGTGAGTGTGGTGCAATGTGTTTGGGTGAAGTGTGTCAGTGAGTGTGGTGCAATGTGTTTGGGTGATGTGTGTGTCAGTGAGTGTGGTGCAATGTGTTTGGGTGATGTGTGTCAGTGAGTGTGGTGCAATGTGTTTGGGTGAAGTGTGTCAGTGAGTGTGGTGCAATGTGTTTGGGTGAAGTGTGTCAGTGAGTGTGGTGCAATGTGTTTGGGTGATGTGTGTGTCAGTGAGTGTGGTGCAATGTGTTTGGGTGATGTGTGTGTCAGTGAGTGTGGTGCAATGTGTTTGGGTGATGTGTGTCAGTGAGTGTGGTGCAATGTGTTTGGGTGATGTGTGTGTCAGTGAGTGTGGTGCAATGTGTTTGGGTGATGTGTGTCAGTGAGTGTGGTGCAATGTGTTTGGGTGATGTGTGTCAGTGAGTGTGGTGCAATGTGTTTGGGTGATGTGTGTGTCAGTGAGTGTGGTGCAATGTGTTTGGGTGATGTGTGTCAGTGAGTGTGGTGCAATGTGTTTGGGTGAAGTGTGTCAGTGAGTGTGGTGCAATGTGTTTGGGTGATGTGTGTGTCAGTGAGTGTGGTGCAATGTGTTTGGGTGAAGTGTGTGTCAGTGAGTGTGGTGCAATGTGTTTGGGTGAAGTGTGTGTCAGTGAGTGTGGTGCAATGTGTTTGGGTGATGTGTGTGTCAGTGAGTGTGGTGCAATGTGTTTGGGTGATGTGTGTCAGTGAGTGTGGTGCAATGTGTTTGGGTGATGTGTGTCAGTGAGTGTGGTGCAATGTGTTTGGGTGAAGTGTGTCAGTGAGTGTGGTGCAATGTGTTTGGGTGATGTGTGTCAGTGAGTGTGGTGCAATGTGTTTGGGTGATGTGTGTCAGTGAGTGTGGTGCAATGTGTTTGGGTGATGTGTGTGTCAGTGAGTGTGGTGCAATGTGTTTGGGTGATGTGTGTGTCAGTGAGTGTGGTGCAATGTGTTTGGGTGATGTGTGTGTCAGTGAGTGTGGTGCAATGTGTTTGGGTGATGTGTGTGTCAGTGAGTGTGGTGCAATGTGTTTGGGTGATGTGTGTGTCAGTGAGTGTGGTGCAATGTGTTTGGGTGAAGTGTGTCAGTGAGTGTGGTGCAATGTGTTTGGGTGATGTGTGTGTCAGTGAGTGTGGTGCAATGTGTTTGGGTGATGTGTGTCAGTGAGTGTGGTGCAATGTGTTTGGGTGATGTGTGTGTCAGTGAGTGTGGTGCAATGTGTTTGGGTGATGTGTGTGTCAGTGAGTGTGGTGCAATGTGTTTGGGTGATGTGTGTGTCAGTGAGTGTGGTGCAATGTGTTTGGGTGATGTGTGTCAGTGAGTGTGGTGCAATGTGTTTGGGTGAAGTGTGTGTCAGTGAGTGTGGTGCAATGTGTTTGGGTGAAGTGTGTCAGTGAGTGTGGTGCAATGTGTTTGGGTGATGTTGTGTCAGTGAGTGTGGGGCAATGTGTTTGGGTGATGTGTGTGTCAGTGGAGTGTGGGTGACATGTGTTTGGTTGTTGTGTGTCAGTGAGTGTGGTGCAATGTGTTTGGTTGATGTGTGTGTCAGTGAGTGTGGGTGCAATGTGTTTAGTGATGGTGTGTCAGTGAGTGTGGTGCAATGTGTTTGGGTGATGGTGTGTGTCAGTGAGTGTGGTGCAATGTGTTTGGGTGACGTGTGTCAGTGATGTGGTGCAATGTGTTTTGGGTGATGTGTGTCAGTGAGGTGGTGCAATGTGTTTGGGTGAAAGTGTGTCAGTGAGTGGGTGCAATGTGTTTGTGTGATTGTGTGTCAGTGAGTGTGGTGCAAGTGTTTGGTGATGTGTGTGTCAGTGAGTGTGGTGGCAATGTGATTTGGTGAAGTGTGTCAGGGAGTGTGGTGCAATGTGTTTGGTTGATGGTG
Organism: Squalus acanthias; assembly: GCA_030390025.1. Lineage (NCBI taxonomy): Eukaryota > Metazoa > Chordata > Chondrichthyes > Squaliformes > Squalidae > Squalus > Squalus acanthias. The sequence continues at coordinate 39,782 of JASTWF010000211.1, read as the reverse complement.
TGTCAGTGAGGTGTGGTGCAATGTGTTTGGGAAGTGAGTGTCAGTGAGTGTGGTGCAATGTGTTTGTGATGTGTGTGTCAGTGAGTGTGGGGCAATGTGTTTGGGTGATGTGTGTCAGTGAGTGGTGGTGCAATTGTTTGGGTGATGTGTGTCAGTGAGTGTGGTGCAATGTGTTTGGGTGATGTGTGTCAGTGAGTGTGGTGCAATGTGTTTGGTGATGTGTGTGTCAGTGAGTGTGGTGCAATGTGTTAGGGTGAAGTGTGTCAGTGAGGTGGTTGCAATGTGTTTTGAGTGATGTGTGTGTCAGTGAGTGTGTGCAATGTGTTTGGTGAGTGTGTCAGTGAGTGTGGTGCAATGTGTTTGGGTGAAGTGTGTCAGTGAGTGTGGTGCAAAGTGTTTGGGTGATGTGTGTCAGTGAGTGTGGTGCAATGTGTTTGGTGATGTGTGTCAGTGAGTGTGGTGCAATGTGTTGGGTGATGTGTGTCAGTGAGTGTGGTGCAATGTGTTTGGTGAAGTGTGTCTGTGAGTTGTGGGCAATGTATTGGGTGAAGTGTGTCAGTGACTGTGGTGCAATGGTTGGGTGATGTGTGTCATGAGTGTGTGCAATGTGTTTGGTGGATGTGTGTCAGTGAGTGTGGTGCAATGTGTTTGGGTGAAGTGTGTCAGTGAGTGTGGTGCAATGTGTTTGGGTGAAGTGTGTGTCAGTGAGTGTGGTGCAATGTGTTTGGTGAGGTGTGGTCAGTGAGTGTGGTGCATTGTTTGGGTGATGTGTGTCAGTGATGTGGTGCAATGTGTTTGGGTGAGTGTGTGTCAGTGAGTGTGGTGCAATGTGTTTGGGTGATGTGTGTCAGTGAGTGTGGTGCAATGTGTTTGGGTGATGTGTGTGTCAGTGAGTGTGGTGCAATGTGTTTGGGTGATGTGTGTCAGTGAGTGTGGTGCAATGTGTTTGGGTGATGTGTGTGTCAGTGAGTGTGGTGCAATGTGTTTGGTGATGTGTGTCAGTGAGTGTGGTGCAATGTATTTGGTGATGTGTGTGTCAGTGATTGTGGTGCAATGTGTTTGGGTGATGTGTGTGTCAGTGAGTGTGGTGCAATGTGTTTGGGTGATGTGTGTGTCAGTGAGTGTGGTGCAATGTGTTTGGGTGAAGTGTGTCAGTGAGTGTGGTGCAATGTGTTTGGGTGATGTGTGTGTCAGTGAGTGTGGTGCAATGTGTTTGGGTGAAGTGTGTCAGTGAGTGTGGTGCAATGTGTTTGGGTGAAGTGTGTCAGTGAGTGTGGTGCAATGTGTTTGGGTGAAGTGTGTCAGTGAGTGTGGTGCAATGTGTTTGGTGATATGTGTGTCAGTGAGTGTGGTGCAATGTGTTTGGGTGAAGTGTGTCAGTGAGTGTGGTGCAATGTGTTTGGGTGATGTGTGTGTCAGTGAGTGTGGTGCAATGTGTTTGGGTGATGTGTGTGTCAGTGAGTGTGGTGCAATGTGTTTGGGTGATGTGTGTGTCAGTGAGTGTGGTGCAATGTGTTTGGGTGATGTGTGTGTCAGTGAGTGTGGTGCAATGTGTTTGGGTGAAGTGTGTCAGTGAGTGTGGTGCAATGTGTTTGGGTGATGTGTGTGTCAGTGAGTGTGGTGCAATGTGTTTGGGTGATGTGTGTGTCAGTGAGTGTGGTGCAATGTGTTTGGGGTGAAGTGTGTCAGTGAGTGTGGTGCAATGTGTCTGGGTGATGTGTGTGTCCAGTGAGTGTGGTGCAATGTGTTTGGGTGAAGTGTGTCAGTGAGTGTGGTGCAATGTGTTTGGTGAAGTGTGTCAGTGAGGGTGGTGCAATGTGTTTGGGTGAAGTGTGTCAGTGAGTGTGGTGCAATGTGTTTGGGTGATGTGTGTCAGTGAGTGTGGTGCAATGTGTTTGGTGAAGGGTGTCAGTGAGTGTGTTGTGCAATGTGTTTGGGTGAGTGTGTCAGTGAGTGTGGTGCAATGTGTTTGGGTGATGTGTGTGTCAGTGATTGTGGAGATATGTGTTTGGGTGGAAGTGTGGTCAGTGAGTGTGGTGCAATGTGTTTGGGTGATGTTGTGTCAGTGAGTGTGGTGCAATGTGTTTGGGTGAATGTGTGTCAGTGAGTGTGGTCAAGGTGTTTGGGTGACGGTGTCAGTGAGTGTGGTGCAATGTGTTTGGTGATGTCAGTGTCAGTGAGTGTGGTGCAATGTGTTTGGGTGGAAGTGTGTCAGTGAGTGTGGTGCAATGTGTTTGGGTGATGTGTGTCAGTGAGTGTGGTGCAATGTGTTTGGGTGAAGTGTGTCAGTGAGTGTGGTGCAATGTGTTTGGGTGAAGTGTGTCAGTGAGTGTGGTGCAATGTGTTTGGGTGAAGTGTGTCAGTGAGTGTGGTGCAATGTGGTTTGGGTGATGTGTGTCAGTGAGTGTGGTGCAATGTGTTTGGGTGATGTGTGGTCAGTGAGTGTGGTGCAATGTGTTTGGGGTGAAGTGTGTCAGTGAGTGTGGTGCAATGTGTTTGGGTGATGTGTGTGTCAGTGAGTGTGGAGAAATGTGTTTGGGTGATGTGTGTGTCAGTGAGTGTGGTGCAATGTGTTTGGGTGATGTGTGTGTCAGTGAGTGTGGTGCAATGTGGTTTGGGTGAAGTGTGTCAGTGAGTGTGGTGCAATGTGTTGGGTGATGTGTGTGTCAGTGAGTGTGGTGCAATGTGTTTGGGTGATGTGTGTGTCAGTGAGTGTGGTGCAATGTGTTTGGGTGAAGTGTGTCAGGGAGTGTGGTGCAATGTGTTTGGATGATGTGTGTGTCAGTGAGTGTGGTGCAATGTGTTTGGGTGATGTGAGTGTCAGTGAGTGTGGTGCAGTGTGTTTGGGTGATGTGTGTGTCAGTGAGTGTGGTGCAATGTGTTTGGGTGATGTGTGTCAGTGAGTGTGGTGCAATGTGTTTGGGTGAAGTGTGTGTCAGTGAGTGTGGTGCAATGTGTTCTGGGTGAAGTGTGTCAGTGAGTGTGGTGCAATGTGTTTGGGTGATGTGTGTCAGTGAGTGTGGGCAATGTGTTCTGGGTGATGTGTGTCAGTGAGTGTGGTGCAATGTGTTTGGGTGATGTGTGTCAGTGAGTGTGGTGCAATGTGTTTGGGTGATGTGTGTGTCAGTGAGGTGGTGCAATGTGTTTGGGTGATGTGGGGTCAGTGAGTGTGGTGCAATGTGTTTGGGTGATGTGCGTCAGTGAGTGTGGTGCAATGTGTTGGGTGATGTGTGTGTCAGTGAGTGTGGTGCAATGTGTTTGGGTGATGTGTGTCAGTGAGTGTGGTGCAATGTGTTTGGGTGATGTGTGTCAGTGAGTGTGGTGCAATGTGTTTGGGTGATGTGTGTCAGTGAGTGTGGTGCAATGTGTTTGGGTGATGTGTGTGTCAGTGAGTGTGGTGCAATGTGTTTGGTGATGTGTTGTCAGTGAGTGTGGTGCAATGTGTTTGGGTGAAGTGTGTCAGTGAGTGTGGTGCAATTGTGTTTGGGTGATGTGTGTGTCAGTGAGTGTGGTGCAATGTGTTTGGGTGATGTGTGGTCAGTGAGTGTGGTGCAATGTGTTTGGGTGATGTGTGTGTCAGTGAGTGTGGTGAAATGTGTTTGGGTGAAGTGTGTGTCAGTGATGTGGTGCAATGTGTTTGGGTGATGTGTGTCAGTGAGTGTGGTGCAATGTGTTTGGGTGATGTGTGTCAGTGAGTGTGGTGCAATGTGTTTGGGTGATGTGTGTCAGTGAGTGTGGGTGCAATGTTTTGGGTAGAGTGTGTCAGTGAGTGTGGTGCAATGTGTTTGGGTGACGTTGTGTCAGTGAGTGTGGTGCAATGTGTTTGGGTGATGTGTGTGTCAGTGAGTGTGGTGCAATGTGTTTGGGTGATGGTGTGTCAGTGAGTGTGGTGCAATGTGTTGGGTTGATGTGTGTGTCAGTGAGTGTGGTGCAATGTGTTTGGGTGATGTGTGGTCAGTGAGTGTGGTGCAATGTGTTTGGGTGAGGTGTGTGTCAGTGAGTGTGGTGCAATGTGTTTGGGTAGTGTGTGTCAGGAGTGTGGTGCAATGTGTTGGGTGATGTGTGTCAGTGAGTGTGGTGCAATGTGTTTGGGTGATGTGTGGTCAGTGAATGTGGTGGCAATGTGTTTGGGTGATGTGTGTGTCATGTGAGTGTGGTGCAATGGTTCTGGGTGAATTGTGTCAGTGAGTGTGGTGCAATGTGTCTGGGTGAAGTGTGTCAGTGAGTGTGGTGCAATGTGTTTGGGTGAAGTATGTCAGTGAGTGTGGGGCAATGTGTCTGGGTGATGTGTGTGTCAGTGAGTGTGGTGCAATGGTTTGGGTGATGTGTGTGTCAGTGAGTGTGGTGCATGTGTTTGGGTGATGTGTGTGTCGAGTGAGTGTGGTGCAATGTGTTTTGGGTGATTGTGTGTCAGTGAGTGTGGTGCAATGTGTTTGGGTGATGTGTGTGTCTGTGAATGTGGTGCAATGTGTTTGGGTGATGTGTGTGTCAGTAAGTGTGGTGGCAATGTGTTTGGGTGATGTGTGTGTCAGTGAGTGTGGTGCAATGTGTTTGGGTGATGTGTGTCATTGAATGTGGTGCAATGTGTTTGGGTGATGTGTGTGTCAGTGAGTGTGGTGAAATGTGTTTGGGTGATGTGTGTCAGTCAGTGTGGTGCAATGTAGTTTGGGTGATGTGTGTCAGTGAATGTGGTGCAATGTGTTTGGGTGATGTGTGTCAGTGAGTGTGGTGCAATGTGTTTTGGGGATGATGTGTGTCAGTGAGTGTGGTGCAATGTGTTTGGGTGAGTGTGGCAGTGAGTGTGGTGCAATCTGTTTGGGTGATGTGTGTGTCAGCTGAGTGTGGTGCAATGTTGTTTGGGTGAAGTGTGTCAGTGAGTGTGGTGCAATGTGTTTGGGTGAAAGTGTGTCAGTGAGTGTGGTGTCAATGTGTTTGGGGTGATGTGTGTCAGTGAGTGTGGTGCAATGTGTTTGGGTGAAGTGTGTCAGTGAGTGTGGTGCAATGTGATTGGTTGATGTGTGTTCAGTGATGTGGTGCAATGTGTTCGGGTGATATGTGTGTCAGTGAGTGTGGTGCAATGTGTTTGGGTGAGAGTGTGTCAGTGAGTGTGGTGTAATGTTTTTTGGGTGATGTGTGTCACGTGAGTGTGTGCAATGTGTTTGGGTGAAGTGTGTCATGAGGTGGTGCAATGTGTTTGGGTGATGTGTATGTCAGTGAGTGTGGTGCAATGTGTTTGGGTGAAGTGTGGTCAGTGAGTGTGGTGCAATGTGTTTGGGTGAAGTTTGTGTCAGTGAGTGTGGTGCAATGTGTTTGGGTGAAGGTGTGTCAGTGAGTGTGGGCAATGTGTTTGGATGATGTGTGTGTCAGTGAGTGTGGTGCAATGTGTTTGAGTGATGTGTGTCAGTGAGTATGGGTGCAATGTGTTTGGGTGAAGTGTTGTCCAGTGAGTGTGGTGGCAATGTGTTTGGGTGATGTGTGTGTCAGTGAGTGCGGTGCAATGTGTTTTGGGTGAAGTGTGGTGTCAGTGATGTGGTGCAATGTGTTTTGGGTGAAGTGTGTGTCTCAGTGAGTGTGGTGCAATGTGTTTGGTGAGTGTGTCAGTGAGTGGGTGCAATGTGTTTGGTGATATGTGTGTCAGTGAGTGTGGTGCAATGTGTTTGGGTGAAGTGTGTCAGTGAGTGTGGTGTAATGTGTTTGGGTGATGTGTGTGTCAGTGAGTGTGGTGCAATGTGTTTGGGTAAAGTGTGTCAGTGAGTGTGGTGCAATGTGTTTGGGTGAAGTGTGTCAGTGAGTGTGGTGCAAGGTGTTTGGGTGGTGTGTGTGTCAGTGAGTGTGGTGCAATGTGTTTTGGTGAAGTTTGTCTGTGAATGTGGTGCAATGTGTTTGGGTGATGTGCCTGCCATGGTTGAATAGCTGGCAGTGTGTGCAAGGTAAAGATGTTGCTGTGAGTCTTGCAGCAGTGGAAAGTGTGTGAGGTGAAGTGAAGCTACAATTGTGACGGATGAGTTGTGATTGCTAGTGATTGTTGGTAGGTGAGTGATGGGGCTGTGGTGCATTGAGCAACGTGTGAGGCCAGTTGGTCCAGACGGTGGGATACGGCATTTGAAGATGCATTGACTGACCTTTGAGCACTCGTGTGAGGTCATTTAACTTCTTGCGGCATTGGATCCATGTCCTGAGGGCAGCACTCGTGGCACTGACGGCTTATGGTATTTCCTCACACGTGCTGCCCGGAAGGCCTCCTGCTCCCCCCCCCCCCCCATCCCATGGGTCGAGGACCTGATGTCTTCTGTAGCGCCCCCAGGACCAAGGCCTCCAGTGCCACGTCGGAGAACCTCCTCGCCCTCTCTCTTCCCTGTTGGGCCATGGCTTCAGCCTGACAATGAGGTGCTTCTGCAACAAAGCACCTCCCCTTTAAATAGAGGAGAGAGCCGAGGCCAAACATTATTGGCCAGTAGACAGCCCCCGATATTGGCCCCCCTGTTGAGCCCTAAGCCAATCAGCAGCGTGTTTAGTGCTGAGATCAAAGCTGCAATCATTATAATGAGCAGGCAGCACGAATCTTGCGTTCTGCCTGGAGCGCGTTCAACGGGCGCGGGCAGATCACGCTTTGGCACTCCTTGCGCCTGTTTTTGAGCTTCATCCAATTTGACCCCCAAGGTTTTACAAATATATTATGAGAAAGAGGGCGGTTAAGAGTAACGTGGGGCCCCTTAATGGCAGACGCAGGTGATATTGTGATTGGAAATCAGGGAAATGGCAGACTTGCTAATTACTTACTTGTAGCACAGTAGAGGATAAAGTACCAGAGCTACAAAGAAACAAAAAATAAGTCAAGGGGAGGAATTTTTATAAATTTAAATAAGTTAAAAAAATGGTATGGAGGGAATAATGTTATCAAAGATAACAAATCTCCAGGATCCAATGGTTTCTGCCCTAGGGTATTAAAAGGAGGTGAGGAAATTGTTGATCCATTAGTCCATGATCTTCCAAAACTTTTTCCATCCTAGAATTGTCCCCTTGGATTGGAAAACTGCCAATGTCACTCCATTATTTAAGAGTAGGAGAGATAAACTAGAGAATTATAGGCCATTAGTCTAACGTCAGTTGTGGGGAAGTTACTAGAATTGGTTATTAGGGACAGAGCGACTGAGCAATTGGACAAATATGAGCTGATCAGAGTGAGCCAACATGGAATTCGTAACGGGAAAGTCATGTCTAACAAACCTAGTTGTAATTTTTGAGGTAACTAACGTGGTAGATAAGGGAGTGTCTATGGATATAGGGACTTCCAGAAGGCATTCACCAAGGTTCCACGTAGAGACTGTTAACAAAAAATGAGAGCACATGGAATTCATAGAATCATAGAATAGCGCAGCACAGAAGGAGGCCATTCGGCCATCGAGTCTGTGCCGGTTCTTTCGAAGAGCAATCCAGTCAGTCCCACTCCCCCCGCTCTTTCCCCCATTTCCCTGCAATTTTTTCTATTTCAAGTATTTGGCAGTATTGATTAAGGATGATGTTACAGTTCTACATAGAAAGGATATACCAGAGGGTTCTTGGACTGAATCTATTTGGCTTGAGTTGAGGAGCAGAGGTTGTAGCTGTTACATTGATGGGAGTTTTTTTATAGAGCATAAACAGTGAGAAGGAGATAGAGGAGCAAGTTTGTCCGTAAATTTCAAAGGGATGTACAAAAATAGAGTAATCAACGTTCCCTCTAATTTTTTGGGGCCCGAGCGGCCCCTTTAACGGGCAGCGCGGCCAGTCAACATTCCGCACACGCGCAGTTAGTCAACATTCCGCACACGCGCAGTTAGTCAACATTATGCACATGCGCAGTTAGTCAAAATTACGCACATGCGCAGTTAGTCAACATTATGCACATGCGCAGTTAGTCAAAATTCCGCACATGCAGTCAGTCTATGTAAAAGCCGGCTCACCGGCTGAGTGGGATCTTCAGAGAGCTGAGCACCCGCACAGCTTAAAGGAGTCATTAGTAGGAATATTCGGAGGCTTTAATTGCCCTAATATAGACTGGGAAAAACCTAGTGCTAAGTGTAGGGAAGGAGAGGAATTGTTGATATGTGTACAGGAGAACTTTCTCAATCAGAAGCTAGGGAAAAAGTTCGGGCCTATTTAAGGCCCAAAGGGAAATCTTCAAGTAGAGGCAGAGGGACATGGAAAAGTATTAAATGAGTACTTTGCATCTGTCTCACAAAGGAAGTGGATGAGTGAAGGTTACACTAAAGAGGGAAGTGATGGACAGGATAGTATAGATAGAGAAGACTTACTAAAAAGATTTAGCATTACTGAAAGCTCGAAGTCACCTGGTCCGGATGGAATACATCCTCGGTTACTAAAAGAAGCAAAGGTTGAAAGTAGCAAGAGGCATTGGTCACAATCTTTCAATCCTCACTGATACAGGAGAGTGCCGAGGACTGGAGAGTTGCTATGTTATACCACTATTCAAGAAAGGGGAGAGGGATAAACCATGAAACTACCCGCCAGGTTAGCCTAGCATCAGTGGCAGGGAAGTTAGTGGAAGCCATTATCAGGGACAAAATAAACTTCCATTTGGAAAGGCATAGGTAAATCAATGAGAACCAGCATGGATTTGTTAAAGACAAACCGTGGCTGACTAACTGGATTGTATTCTTTGACATAACAGAGAAGGTTGACCAGGTAGTGCAGTAGATGTTGCATGTATCGACTGTGGAATTAAGGGGAAAGTGGCGGTATGATACAAAATTGGCTCAGTGACAGGAAGCAAAGTGCGGTGGTGGATGGATGTTTTTCATGGACTGGGAGGTGGTTTGCCAGGGTGTTTCCCAAGGGTCCAGTTTTTTTTTTTATTTGTTCATGGATGTGGGCGTCGCTGGCATGGCCAGCATTTATTGGCCCATTCCCCAGTTGCCCTTGAGAAGGTGTGGTGAGCACCCTTCTTGAACTGGTCCATGTGGTGATGGTACTTCCCACAGTGCTGTTAGGGAGGGAGTTCCAGGATTTTCACCCAGCGACAATATATTTCCAAGTCAGGATGTAGTGTGACTCGGAGGGGAACTTGGAGGTGGTGGTGTTCCCATGCGCCTGCTGCCCTTGTCCTTGTCGGTGGTAAATTCCCCAGATGTTGGTGAGGAGGACTTTGCAGGATCAACTGGGCTAAGTGTGCTGTTGTCAGGCTGTAGACTGGTGCCCCGTCTGGTTTTATTCTTATTATTGCTTCTTGTAGCAGTTTGGTACAAACTGAGTGACTTGCTAGGCCATTTCAGAGTCAACCACATTGCTGTGGGTCTGGAGTCTCATATAGGCCAGACCAGGTAAGGATATTTCCTTCCCTAAAGGACATAGTGAACCAAATGGATTTTTTACAACAATCCGATAGTTTCATGCTTGCACGCATTGCTGATACAAGCTTTTTATTCCAAGATTTATTTAATATACTGAATTTTAAATTCCCCAGCTGCCGTGTGGGATGGGAACTTATATCTGTGGATCATTAGTCCAGGCCTTCCTGGATTACTATTCCAGTAACATTACCACTTGGTACCGTTCCCGCGATGGTTATGCCGATGAATGGTGGTTAGATGTTCGCTTGTTGGAGCATAGTCCATTGCTTGGCACTTGTGTGGCAACGATGTTACTGCCATTTATCAGCCCAAGCCTGAATGTCATCCAGATCTTGCTGCATGCGGGCATGGACTGCTTCATTATCAGAGGAGTTGTGAATGGCTCTGAACACTGTGCAATCATCAGATGAACATCCCACCTTCTGACCTTATGATGGAGGGATAATCATTGATGAAGCAGCTGAAGATTGTTGGGCTAGGACACTGCCCTGAGGAACTCCTGCAGCGATGTCCTGGGGCTGTGATGATTGACCTTCAATCACCACTACCATCTCCTTTGTGCTAGGTATGACTCAGCCAGAGGAATGGTTTTCCCCCCGATTCCCATTGACCTTCAGTTTTACTAGGGCTCCTTGATGCCACACTTGGTCAATGCTGCCTTGATGTCAAGAGGCAGTCACTCTCTCACCTCATCTTGGAATTCAGCTCTTTTGTCCATGTTTGGATCAAGGCTGTATGAGGTCTGGAGCCTAGTGGTCCTGGCGAAACCCAAACTGAGCATCAGTGAGCAGGTTATTGGTGAGTAAGTGCCGCTTGATACACTGTCGACGACACCTTCCATCACTTTGCTGATGATTGAAAGTAGACTGATGGGGGCGGTAAATTGGCCGGATTGGATTTGTCCTGCTTTTTGTGGACAGGACATACCTGGGCAGTTTTTCCACATTGTTGGGTAGATGCCAGTGTTGCAGCTGTACTGGAACAGCTTGCTAGAGATGCGGCTAGTTTCTGGAGCACAAGGTCTTCAGCACGATAGCCGGGATGTTGTCAGGGCCATAGCCTTTGCTGTATCCAGTGCGTTGAGCCGTTTCTTTATATCACGTGGAGTGAATCGAATTGGCTGAAGACTGGCTTCTATGGTGGTGGAGACTTCAGGAGGAGGCCGATATGGATCATCCACACGCACTTCTGGGCTGAAGATGGTTGCAAATGCTTCTGCCTTGTCTTTTGCACTCACATGCACCATCATTGAATATGGGGATATTCATGGAGCCTCCTCCTCCTGTTAGTTGCTTAATGGTCCACCACCATTCACGGACTGGATTTGGCAGGACTGTCTGAGCTTTGATCTGATCCGTAAATTGTGGGTATCGCTTAGTAGCCTGTCTATAGCAATGCTGCTACCGCTGTTTAGTAACATGCATGTAAGGTCCTGTGTTGCAGCTTCCCCAGGTTGGCACCTCATTTTTAAGGTACGGCCCTGGTGCTGCTCCCTGCGTTGCTCTTCTACACTCCTTATTGAAACAGAGGTTGGTTCCCCTGGCTGGCTGTGTGGTAATGGTGGAGTGAGGGATATGCGGGCCATGAGGTTACAGATTGTGGTGGAATACAATTCTGCTGCTGCTGATGGCCCACAGAGCCTCTTGGATGCCAGTTTGAGCTGTTAGATCTGTTCTGAATCTATCCCATTTAGCACAGTGATAGTGCCACAACAACACGATGTCCATGACTCTTTTCATTTATTATAAACGACCTAAACTCGACTGCAGAGAAGCATTATAAAGTTTTGCAGATGATATGAAATTTGGCAAAGTAGTAGATAGTGATGAGGATAATTATAGGCTTCAGGATGACAGACAGGATGGGAGTTCAATGCGGAGAAGTGTGAAGTGACGCACTTTGGGAGAGTAATATGGAAAGATGGTATACTATAAATGGCGCGATTATGAAAAGTGTAGATGAGCAGAGAGACATTGGTGTCCATATTCACACATCCTTAAAGATGGCAGGGCAAGTTGATAAGGTGGTTCAAAACAGCGAATGGGTTACTTGGGTTTTATAATAGAGGAATAGAATATAAAAGCAAAGCGATCTTGCGAGAACTTTATACATCACTGGTTGGGCCTCAGCTGGAGTTTTGTGGACAATTCTGGGCCCCACACGTCAGGAAAGATATAAAGGGCCTTGGAATGGGGTACCGAGAGTTTACCATGATGTTGCAGGGGATGAGGGGCTTCAGTTATGAGGAGAGGTTGGAAAGGTTTGGATTGGTTCTCCTTGGAAACAGAGAAGGTTAAGAGGTGACCTAATAGAGGTTTTCAAGATGATGAGAGGTTTTGATAGAGTAAATATAGCAAACTATTCCCTCTGGCGAGTGGGTCAATAACCAGAGGTCACAGATTCAAAATCATTGACCAAAAGATCGAGAGGGGAGATGAGGAGAAATGTTTTCACTCAGAGAGTGGTCGGGATCTGGAACGCTTGATCTGAAAAGGTGGTGGAAGCTGATTCCATAAATAATTGTAAAAGGGAGTTGGACGGTACTGGAGGATGCGGAACTGACAGGATTACAGACAAAAAGCCGGAATGTGGGACTGAGCACGACTACACTTTCTAAGAGCCGGCACAGGCACGATGGGCTGAATGGCCTCCTTCTGTGCTGTAATCATAGTCACAGAATCATAACGGCACAGAAGGAGGCCATTCGGCCCATCGAGTCCATGCCGTCTCTCTGTAGAGCAATCCAGTCAGTCCCATTCCCCCGCTCTATCCCCATAGCCCTGCAAGTTTATTTCCCTCAAGTGCCTATCCAGTCTCCCCTTGAAAACATTGAGTGTCTCCGCTTCCACCACTTCCGTCGGCAGCGAGTTCCAGGTCCTCACCACTCGCTGCGTAAAAAAGTTTTTCCTCGCATCCCCCCCATATCTCTTGCTCAAAACCTTAAATCTGTGTCCCCTAGTCCTTGTACCATCAACTAGTGGGAACAGCCTTTCCCCGTCTAGCCTATCCAAACCTGTCATAATCTTGTACACCTCTATCAAATCACCCCTCAACCTCCTTTGCTCTAATGAAAACAAATCCAGCTTCTCCAACCTGTCCTTGTAGCTAAGATCCCCCATCCCCGGAACCATTCTGGTAAATCTCCTCTGCACCCTCAAGTGCCTTCACATCCTTCCTAAATTGTGGTGACCAGAACTGGAGGTAATACTCCAGTTGTAGCCGAACCAGCGCTTTATAAAGGTTCAGCATAACTTCTCTACTTATGTATTCAATACCTCTATTTATGAAGCCCAAGATCCCATATGCTTTGCTAACCACTCTCTCAATATGTCCCGCCACCTTCAGGAACCTATGCACATTAACTCCCAGGTCCCTCTGTTCCTACACACTCTTTAAAACTGTGCCATTAAGTGTATATTGCCTCTCCCTGTTCCTTCTGCCAAAATGCATCACCTCACACTTCTCTGTGTTAAATTCCATCTGCCACTTGTCTGCCCATTCTGCTAGCCTTTCTATGTCCTGTTGCAGTCGATTGGTATCAGCCTCACTGTTTGCCACACCTCCAAGTTTGGTGTCATCGGCAAATTTAGAAATTCTACTCTGTATTCCAATATCCAGGTCATTTATATATCAAAAAAAGTAGTGGCCCCAGCACTGACCCTTGGGGAACACCACTGTCTATAATCCTCCAGTCTGAAAAGCAGCCATTTACCACAACTCGCTGTTTTCTGTACTTAAGCCAATTCCTTATCCAAGCTGCCACTGACCCACCTATTCCATGAGCCTCAATTTTGTTAACCAGCCTTCTGTGTGGTACTTTGTCAAACACCTTCCTAAAACACGATCTGCCTTTTACAAATCCATGTTGGCTCTCCTTAATTAGCTTAAACCTCTCCAAGCGCCCGTTAATTTTTTCCTTCATTATTGTTTCTAAAACTTTACCCACCACTGATGTTAAACTGACCGGCCTGTAGTTACTAGGATTGCCCTTACACCCTTCCTTGAACAATGGTGTCACATTTGCCACTTTCCAATCCTCAGGCACCTCCCCCGCATTTAGGGAAGATTGGAAAATTATGGCAAGCCCTTCCGCTATCTCCTCCCCCAATTCCCTTAGCAACCTGGGATGCAAGCCATCTGGACCAGGCGACTTGTCCACTCTAACCATACCCAGCCTTTCTAGTACATCCTCTCTATCAATTTTCACCCCTTCCATTGCTTCTACCTTTTCCACTTCTACCGATATTTTGTCAGCATCCACCTCCTTAGTAAACACCGATACAAAGTACTCATTGAGTATTCTAGCCTTGCCCTGCGCCTCTAAGCATATCTCACCTTCTTTGTCTCGAATAGGCCCAACCCCGCCTCTTACTACCCGCTTACTGTTTACATGCCGGTAGAAGATTTTTGGGCTCCCTTTTATGTTAACTGCCATTCTACTCTCCTATTCTCTCTTTGCCAATCTTATTTTCATCTTCACATCCCCTCTCAACTTATTGTATTTGGTCTGGTTTCCTCTTGAAGAATTCACCTGACATTCATCATACACCCTCTTTTTTTGTTTCATCGTCTTCTCTATCTCCCTTGTCATCCAAGGAGCCCTTGCTTTGGTTCCCTTACCCTTCCCTCTTGTTGGAATGTACCTAGCCTGTACTTGGAACATCTCCTCCTTAAAGATCACCCATTGTTCCGCTACAGTTTTCCCTGTCAGTCTTTGGTTCCATTTTACCCTGGCTAGATCCTTTTGCATCCCATTGAAGTTAGCCCTATTCCAGTTTAGAAGTTCCACTCTAGATTGTTCCTTGCTCCTCTCCATTGCTAATCCAAATCTTATGATACGATGATCACTCGTACCCAAGTGTTCTCCCACAGACACTTGGTCAACCTGGCCCACCTCATTCCCCAGCACCAGATCCAGCAATGCCTCCTTCCTAGTTGGGCCGAGAACATACTGGTCAAGGAAATTCTCCTGAACATTTCAGAAATTCCTCCCCCTCCTTTCCCTTTACCCTAGCATTATCCCAATCGATATTTGGGTAATTAAAGTCCCCCAATATCACCACTCTATAGCTCTTGCATATCTCTGCGATTTCCCTGCAGATTTGCTCCTCTACCTCCCTCTCACTATTTGGAGGCCTGTAGAATACCCCCAATAGCGTGATCATACCCTTTTTGCTCCTCAACTCTAACCAAATGGATTCTGTCCTTGTCCCCTCAAGAACATCCTTCCTTTCCAAAACTACAATATCTTCCTTAATCAGCGCTGCCACCCCACCTCCCTTTTTTCCTTCCCTATCTTTTCTGAACACCTTGTACCCTTGAATATTAAGTGCCCAGTCCTCACCGTTTTTAAGCCACGTTTCCATTATTGCCACAACATCATAATGCCACATGGCTAATTGTGCTTGTAGCTCACCAACCTTATTCACCACACTTTGTGCGTTTGCGTACATGCATTCTAAACCCATTTTTGAATTTTTCGTAGTCTTTCTTAGTCTGCTTCTATCTAATATGGTACTACTACCGCCTCTAGTACTTTCTTCTCTAGTACTATCCAACACACTCACTCTCTTATGCACCTTATTCCTCTTTTCTACTCCTATATGCTGGTGCCAATCCCCCTGCCAAGCTAGTTTAAACCCTCCCCAACAGCAAACCTCCCCGCGAGAATATTGGTCCCGGCTCTGTTGAGGTGTAACCCGTCCGGCTTGTACAGGTCCCACCTTCCCCAGAAATGGTCCCAATGCCTCAGGAATCTGAAGCCCTCCTTCCTGCACCATCTCACCAGCCATGCATTCATCTGTTCTATCCTCCTATTCCTGTACTCACTAGCACGTGGCACCGGGAGTAATCCGGAGATTACTACCTTTGAGGTCCTGCTTTTTAATCTCTTTCCTAGCTCCCTAAACTCTGCCTGCAGGACCTCATCCCTCTTTCTGCCTATGTCGTTGGTACCAATATGGAGAACGACCTCTGGCTGTTCACCCTCCCCCCTCAGAGTGTCCTGCAGCCGCTCAGTGACATCCTTGACCCTGGCATCAGGGAGGCAACATACCATCCTGGAGTCACGTCTGCGTCCACAGAAACGCCTATCTGTTCCCCTAACCAATGAATCCCCTATCACTATTGCTCTTCCACTCTTCTGCCTCCCCCCCTGTGCAGCTGAGCCACCTGTGTTGCCGTGGCCTTGGTTCTGGCTGTTCTCCCCAGAGGAGCCATCACCCCCACCAGTTTCCAGAACTATGAACTGGTTAGCGAGCGAGATGCACTCTGGGGATTCCTGCCCTATCTGCCTGGTCCTCTTTGTCTGGTGGTCACCCATTCCCTCTCTGCCTGCACATTCTGAGGCTGCGGGGTGACCACTTCCAGAAACGTGCTTTCCAAGTATTTCTCAGCCTCGCGGATGCACTGTAGTGACTCCAGCTGCCGCTCAGGCTCTGAAACCCGGAGCTCGAGTTGCTGCAGTTGGCGACACTTCCTGCACACATGGTCGTCCAGGCCGCAAGAAGCTTCCAGGATTTCCCACATGGCACAGGGGGCGCAAATCATGGGGCTGAGCTGCCCTGCCATGCCTCTATTTACCAGACTATGGAGGTCATTTCGCAGAAATAATCTTAAAACTTAGCCCATCTAATAGAGGGAAGTGCTGATTGGTGGGTAGCTGTTGAGTGTTTCTGGTTATGAACTACTTAGCAGAAATATACTCAAAACAGAACAAAAAAAAACTTATCACAAATACTCACCCGATACTCACCCTATACTCACCTCTCAGTTCCTTGTGCCAGCAACACCTTTGAATTCTGAGGTCACTCCTTCGTTGTGTCGCTTGCCAACTGTCTCCCTCACGGGTAGTCTGCTCACTCAGACCTGGAGTTTCTATGATACTATGATTCTTTGGTGAATTCCTGGGAGTACAGGGTGTATTCATTTATGGTGCATTCCTGGGAGTACAGGGTGTTGTCCCTGGGATAGAATCAGCGTAAAAGAAAAGAGGGTGGAAAATTCTTAAAATGCATTCAGGATAACTGTTTTAGCTAGTACATAGCAAGCCCAACAAGAGAGGGGTGTTTCTGAACTTGGTTTTAGGGAATGAAGCTGGGCAGGTGGAAAGGGTATCAGTATATTGGTGGTAGTGATCATAATTCAGTTAGATTTAGCGTAGATATGGAAAAGGACAAAGATAGACCCGGAGTAAAAGTTCTCAATTGGGGAAAGGACAATTTTACTAAGCTGAGATGTGATTTCGCAAAAGTGGACTGGAAACAGTTACTTGAAGGTAAATCAGTGGAGATAGTGAGGGTTCAGAGCAAATATGTTCCCACAAAGAAAAAGGGTGGGACTAACAAATCTATAGTCCCCTTGATGTCAAGGGGCACACAGGGTAGGATAAGGCAAAAAAGGGAAGCTCCTGTCAGATACCGAGAGCTAAATACTGCAGAAAGCCTAGAGGAGTATTGAAAGTGCAGGGGTGAAATTAAAAAGGAATTTAGGAAAGCAAAGAGAGGGCATGAAAAATTATTGGCAAGTAAAATCAAGGAAAACCCAAAGATGTTTTATAAATATATAAAGAGAAAGAGGATAACTAAAGAAAGGGTAGGGCCTATTAGAGACCAAAAATTTAATCTGTGTGTGGAGGCAGAATACATGGGTATGGTTCTTAATGAATACTTTGGGCTCGATTTTGCCAGGCCCGAGGAGGCAGAACTGGAGGCGTGTGAGGTGTTAAAATCGCGAAAAATGGCGGGCGGGCCCGATCCCGCCTCCAGCCCGCCTCCGAGCAATTTTCCCAAATGCGAGTTTTCTGACCCCGTCTCCATCCCGCTTCCAAGAGGTGGGATAGGCCCTTAAGGCCCTTAACAACCAGTTAAGTGCCTCTATAATCCCATTTTGAGAGGCCTTTCTGATTTTAACACTTTTCCCACGTGGTTCACGTCTCCTCTGGAACACGCCAGTGAAACCTGGTGGCAACACAAGTGGATTGCTTACTAACAGCTGCAGCTCCACCATTAAAAAGGAGTTTTCAGCAATCATCATTTGCAGGTGGCAGAACTTTGTTGTCTCAGGTCTGGGGGAACTTTTAGCAGGCATACCCATTGTTGTTGAAGTTTGGAGCCTGACACCCATCTCCAGTGTGACCTCCTGGGAAACCCCTCTATCAGCCACCTTGACTGAGCGCTCCTCAACTGAGGCATATACAGAAGCATGGGAACCATTTATTTCTTTTCCTCCTGGACATCAGATTCGGATGAAGACCAGCCGTGGCAGCAACAGGACCCATGTGCAACAGCACCACCAACAGCACAGCATCAAACAGGAGCGCCAAGCTGCTGCTCACCCCACCTGAAGCTGGCACAGGGCCAGAAGGCACCAGGTGCGCGACCAAATTGCTGCCCGGGATGCAAGGGATGCCCTCCTCTTGGCCAAATTTGCTTACCTGACAATCAAACACTTTTGCCTCACACCTTCTTTTCAAACCATCGACAATGGCCAAGAACCTGCAGATTCCTATCACTCTGACCACCATACTGACAATTGCAAGTCATCCTAAGCCCTCAGTGTGGAAGTCCCATTAGCGATATAACAGACGCCACAAACTGCTACAGTTGCCATCAGAATTTTTTATTTACAATAACCAACTAATGGCTTTTCAACATTAAACATACATTTCACCCAAGTGACTACCCTATGTGACTACGTGTGCTTATCTTCCTCTTACGCGTGCTCCTACGTGGTGCTTCCCTGTGGCTTTCAGCAGATGTGGAAGGCCCCTTGCTCACTTTCTTCTGCTCCTGTCTCGACACCTGTGGCGGGCATCCTCTGGGTTTGCGAGCCTGTGAGGGCTCAGCAACAGTCTGCTGCTCCTGTGGCTGTGCAGGGGCGTCAGACCACTGATCTCAGTTGGTGGTGGGGACTCTGGTGGGGTTCTGACCGAGGACTTTGCAGTGGCATGGTCATGTGATGCGCTTGGAGAGGAGCCCCCACTTCCTTGTTGTCTGCTACCAACATCCCTCTCATGGGTCAGCCCCACTTCAGAGGGTCGACATGCAGCTGAGCAGAGGCTGGCAGAGTCCTGCGCCCTCCGACGAGGACTCTCCACTGCTGTCCCAGTCTCCACCATCTGCTGATGCTCACTTGTGAGCTGTGATACACCAGGTGACAACACTACACTATCTCGCGAAGGTACCACCGAGGAGTGTCGGTGCTGGGTGTGCTGAATTCTGCTGACGCTGCGCCCTCAGAGGTTGCAGCTTCCTCTGAGGTGTCTGGAGGCTCAGGCTGTTCCTCCTGGATAGTGGGGACGGGGGCTTTCGATGGTCCTGTGGGGGAGTAAAGAAAGAGTCAGAGATGTTAGGTCAAGGTTACTGCACATTGAATATTGCAGATGATCATAGTCAATCTGTTAGAGCATCAGAATTATTATCAGTGACTCATGCAATGTCAATGAGAGAGATGATAAACTATTCTGTCACCAGCTTGCTCTGATGCACCCGTCTGTCCGTCCCCCACTTGCGCATCGTCCTCCACTCCCACGATCTCCAGGGCCGCCTCCTCCCAGGGGGTGAGCTGGGCTGCTGAGGGTGGCCCTCCTCCTGTCCTCACTCCTTCCCTCTTATTGTGAGCTCTCTTTTCCTGCAATGAGGGAGACAAGTGGAGTTTGAGTGAGAATGAAGGAGTGAGTGTAGAGAATCCATAGCATAGATGCCTAGAAGGAGACAAAGATTCAGTGAGGTGGCAAGACCAAGGGCCCTCCCTGTGTGTTGTAAGTTGTTGTCATAGCATCACAGCGATAGGGAGTGTGAGGGCTGCATAGTCGAATAGTTAAGTGAATGTGACATACAGAGAGAGGGAATGGGTAAGGGTGCAGGGATGTCAGTGTCAAGTGGGATGTGGAGGAAGAGGTTGTCAAAGCTGAGTGCTGGTGAGGAGAGGCAATGGGGATCAGATTGAGGGTGATGGGAAAGTCATACTCACTTTTGCAGTGAGCAGAAGGTCATGAAACCTCTTCCTGCACTGCAGCCAGGTTCTGCAGCACATAGATAAGGAGTTGACCTCCTGGGCCACTTGCATCCACACAGCCTTTGTCTGCTGGGGAGGCTTCTTCCTCCCTGAAGAAGGGAAGAGCACCTCATTATTCCCTCTTGCTCCTTCCACCAGAGCTTGCAGGGCGGCGTCATCAAACCTCGGTGCAGACTTAGGTCTACTGCTGGACATTTTGCCTGGAAGAAACTATCAGAGCAAAGGCCAAAAGGTTTGTAGTCTGCAGAAGAAGCAAGGCTGCTTGCAGGCCTTAAATCCAGCAGCATTGATGACGTCATCGGAGGTGAGTTTCAGAATGGAAAGACTAATTGGGCCAGGGGTTCCCACACGCTGGAAATCAATTGCCCAATTAGGGGAAAATCGCATATTTTTCCCACATCAAATTGGAGTCGGGTGGCTAACACGAAAAGCAGATGACACGCCCCCAGCCCGCCCCAATGACAAAATCGAGCCCTTTGTGTCTGTCTTCACAAAAGAGAGGGACGATGTAGACATTGTAGTTAAGGAGGAGGAGTGTGAAATATTAGATGAGATCAACAAAGTGAGAGGGGAAGTATTAAGGGGTTTAGCATCTTTGAAAGTAGATAAATCGCCAGGCCCAGATGAAATGTATTCCAGGCTGTTAAAAGAAGCAAGGGAGGAAATAGCAGAGGCTCTGACCATCATTTTCCAATCCTCTCTGGCTACAGGTGTGGTGCCGGAGGACTGGAGGACTGCTAACGTACCCTTGTTTAAAAAGGGAGAAAGGGATAGACCGAGTTATTACAGTCAGCCTAACCCCAGTGGTGGGAAAATTATTGGAAAAAAACTCAGAGGTTTAGTATTAATCGTCATTTAGAAAGACACGGATTAATCAAGGACAGTCAGCATGGATTTGTTAAGGGAAGGTCGTGTCTGACTAACTTGATTGAATTTTTTGAGGAGATAACAAGGAGCGTAGATGAGGGTAGTGCGTTGATGTAGTCTATATGGATTTTAACAAGGCTTTTGACAAGGTCCCACATGGCAGACTGGTCAGAAAATTAACAGTCCATGGGATCCAAGGCAAAGTGGTAAGTTGGATCCAAAATTGGCTCAGTGGCAGGAAGTAAAGTGCAATGGTTGATGGGTGTTTTTGTGACTGGAAGGCTGTTTCCAGTGGGGTTCCGCAGGGCTCAGTACTAGGTCCCTTGCTTTTTGTGGTATATATCAATGTATGATTAAGACGTTTGCAGATGATACTAAAATCGGCAGTGCGGTTGATAGTGAGGAATAAAGCTGTAGACTGCAGGAAGATATCAATGGACTGGTCAGGTGGGCAGAAAAGTGGCAAATGGAATTTAATCCAGAGAAGTGTGAGGTAATGCATTTGGGGAGGGAAAACAAGGCAAGGGAATGCACATTAAATGGTTGGGTACTGAGAAGTGTAGATGAACAGAGGGACCTTGGAGTGCATGTCCACAGATCCCTGAAGGTAGCAGGACAGGTAGATAAGGCAGTCAAGAAGGCGTACGGGATACTTTCCTTTATTAGCCGTGGCATAGAATACAAGAGCAGGGGGGTTATGCTTGAACTATATAAAATACTAGTTAGGCCACAGCTAGAGTACTGCGTACAGTTCTGGTCACCACATTACAGGATAGATGTGATTGTACGAGAGAGGGTACAGAGGAGATTTACGAGGATGTTGCCAGGGCTGGAGAATTTTAGCTATGAGGAAAGATTGGATAGGCTGGGGTTGTTTTCTTTGGAACAGAGAAGGCTGAGGGGAGACCTAGTTGAGGTGTATAAAATTTTAAGGGGCCTAGATAGAGTGGACAGGAAGGTCCTATTTCCCTTAGCAGAGAGGTCAATAACCAGGGGGCATAGATTTAAAGTAATTGGTAGGAGGTTTACAGGGGAGTTGAGGCGAACTTTTTTCACCCAGAGGGTGGTGAGGGTCTGGAACTCACTGGTTGAAAGGATGGTAGAGGCAGAGACCCTCATCACATTTAAAAAGTGCTTGGATATGCATTTCAGACTGATCTCAGGAAATTCTTCGCACAGTGAGTGATCGTCACGTGGCGTGTCCTCCTAGGTGGGCGGTGATTGAAGAGGAGATGATGCTGCCTGGAATCGCCTGAGGCTATGAAATGGCTGATGGTTGTTTAGGTTCAAAGCCTTGTGAGGTGGCTGGTGTTGAGGGAGTCCAAGTGTTTCAACACAATATGCTGTAGGGAACATGAAGAAGTTTTATTACTGATTCATTCCTGCTGTACTTGGGATCTCCAGGGACACACCTCTCCACAAGCAGTATTGAAGTAAAGGATATTGCTCCAGAACTATTAGTATTCAGGGATGGGATTTTTTTTTTTAATTATTCATTCACAGGAGGTGGGCAAGCCCAGCATTTATTGCCCATCCCTAATTGCCCTTGAGTGGCTTGCTAGGCCATTTCAGAGGGCAGTTAAGAGTCAACCACATTGCTGTGGGTCTGGAGTCACATATAGAATCATAGAATGGTTATAGCACAGTAGGAGGCCATTCGGCCTGTTGAACCCGTGCCGGCTCTCTGCAAGAGCACTTCAGCTATTCCCACTCCCCCACCCTTTCCCCTTAGCCCTGCAAATTTTTTTCCTTCAGGTACTTATCCAATTCTGTTTTGAAAGCCGTGATTGAATCTGCCTCCACCACCCTTTCAGGCACTGCATTCCAGATCATAACCACATGTTGCGTAAAAAGGTTTTTCCTCATGTTGCCTTTGGTTCTTCTGCCAATCACCTTAAATCTGTGTTCTCGACCCTTCTGCCAATGGGAACAGTTTCTCTCTATCTACTCTGTCCAACCCCTCATGATTTTGAACACCTCTATCAAATCTCCTCTCAACCTTCTCTGCTCCAAGGAGGAGCAACCGCAGCTTCGCCAGTCTATCCACATAACTGAAGCCCTCATCCCTGCAACCATTCTTGCAAATCTTTTCTGCACCCTCTCTAAGGCCTTCACATCCTTCCTAAATTGCGGTGCCCAGAATTGGACACAATCCTCCAGTTGAGGCCGAACCAGTGTTTTTATAAGGTTTATCATAACTTCCTTGCTTTTGTACTCTATGCCTCTATTTATAAAGTCCAGGATCCCGTAGCTTTTTAAACCGCTTTCTCTACCTGCCCTGCCACTCACTGATTTGTGCACACATACCCCAGGTTCTCTCTGCTCATGCACCCGCTTTAGAATTGTACCCTTTGGTTTATATTGCCTCTCCTCATTCTTCCATCCAAAATCTACAATTTCACATTTTTTCTGCATTAAATTTCATCTGGCACGTGCCCGCCCCTTCCACCAGCCTGTCAATGTCCTCCCTGAAGTCTATCACTATCCTCCTCACTGTTCACTATACTTCCAGAGTTTTGTGTCATCTGCAAATTTTGAAATTGTGCCCTGTACACCCAAATCCAATCGTTAATATATATCAAGAAAAGCAGTGGTCCTAGTACCGACCCCTGGGGAACACCACTGTATACCTTCCTCCAGGTCTGAAAAACAACCGCTGACCACTACTCTCTGTTTCCTGTCACGTAGGCCAATTTTGTATCCATGCTGCCACTGTCCCTTTTATTCCATGGGCTTCAACTTTGCTGGCAAGCCTATTATGTGGCACTTTTCAAACGCCTTCTGGAAATCCATGTACAGCCACATCAACCGCATTGCCCTCATCAACCCTCTGTTACCTCATCAAAAAACTCGATCAAGTTAGTTAAACACGAGTTGCCTTTAATAGATCTGTGCTGGCTTTCCTTAATTAATCACACTTGTCCAAGTGACTGTTAATTTGTCCCAGATTACCGTTTCTAAAAGCTTCCCCACAACCGAGGTTAAACTGACTGGCCTGTAGTTGCTGGGTTTATCCTGACACCCTTTTTTTGAACAAGGGTGGAACAATTGCAATTCTCCAGTCCTCTGGCACCACCCCCTTATCTAAGGAGGATTGGAAAATTCTGGCCTGTACTTCCGCAACTTCCACCTTTACTTCCTTCAGTGTCCTAGGATGCATCCCATCCGCTCCTGGTGCCTTATCTACTTTAAGTACATGATGTGGAGATGCCGGTGTTGGACTGGGGTGGACAAAAATGAGAAGTCGCACAACACCAGGTATAGTCCACAGATTTATTTAAAATTACAAGCTTTCGGAGCTGTCGCCCCCTTCCTCAGGTAGAGTAGCTGTGAGAGAATCTCCCAGAATTCACAATATAAACACAGAAAAAATGTATTCAAATCTTTCCCTACATCAAAGACACACTAAGAGCACAGCCAAGACAATGAGATGTGTCCCAGGGGGTCCAACGTGTCAAAACACCTGCTGGCTGCTATCCTCTGCAGTTGAGTTTGGTTCTTGTGTTAGTTTTTTTTAAAAAAGCTGGAAAGACCGGCCATGATGTCAAGTTCACGTTCTGTAGCGTAGACATGAACCCGATATCGCGATTGAGGCCATCCTCATGAGTGCGGAACTTGGCTATCAGTTTTCTGCTCTATGATTTTGCGCTGTCGTGTATTCCCGAAGGCCGCATTGGAGAACGCTTGCCCGCAGATCCGAGGCTGAATGCCCTGACTGCTGAAGTGTTCCCCGACTGGGCAGGCAACCCTCCTGCCTGGGCGATTGTTGCGTAGTGTCAGTTCATACGTTGTCTCAGTGTCTGCATGGTCTCGCCGATGTACCATGCTCTGGGGCATCCTTTACTGCAACGTATCAGGTAGACAACGTTGGCCGAGTCACATGAGTATGTACCATGTACCTGGTGGGTAGTGTCCTCACGTGTGATGATGGTATCTGTGTCCATGATCTGGCATGTCTTGCAGAGGTTGCCGTGGCAGGGTTGTGTGGGTGTCGTGGTTGCTGTTCTCCTGAAAGATGGGTAATCTGCTGCGAACGATGGTACTTTTGAGGTTTAGGCGGCTGCTTGAAGGCGAGTAGTGGAGGCGTGGGGATGGCCTTAGCAAGGTGTTCGTCGTCATCGATGACATGTTGAAGGGCTGCGAAGAACATGGCGTAGTTTTTCCGCTCCGTGGAAGTACTGGACGACGTAGGGATACACGACAGCGCAAAATCATAGAGCAGAAACTGATAGCCAAGTTCCGCACTCATGAGGATGGCCTCAATCGCGATATCGGGTTCATGTCACGATAAAGAATGTGACTTGACATCATGGCCGGTCTTTCCAGCTTTTTAAAAAAAAAACTAACACAAGAACCAAACTCAACTGCAGAGGATATGCAGCCAGCAGGTGTTTTGACACGTTGGACCCCCTGGGACACTCTCATTGTCTTGGCTGTGCTCTTAGTGTGTCTTTGATGTAGGGAAAGATTTGAATACATTTTTTCTGTGTTTATATTGTGAATTCTGGGAGATTCTCTCACAGCTACTCTACCTGAGGAAGGGGCGACAGCTCCGAAAGCTTGTAATTTTAACTAAATCTGTTGGACTATAACCTGGTGTTGTGCGACTTCCTACTTTAAGTACAGCCAGCCTTTCTAGTACCTCCTCTTTATCAATTTTTATCTGATCCAGTGTCTCAACTACCTCCTCTTTCACTATGACTTTGGCAGCATCTTCTTCCTTGGTGAAGATGGATGCAAAGTACTCATTTAGTACCTCAGCCATGCCCTCTGCCTCCATGCATAGGTCTCCTTTTTGGTCCTTAATCATCCCCACCCCCTCCTCTTACTATCCGTTTACTATTTCTATGCCTATAGACGACTTTTGGATTCCCTTTTATGTTAGCTGCCAGCCTATTCTCATACTCTCTCTTTGTTCCTCTTATTTCCTTTTTCACTTCCCCTCTGAACTTTCTATATTCAGCCTGGTTCTCACTTGTATTCTGAACCTGACATCTGTCATACGCCTCCTTTTTTCTGCTTCATCTTACTCTCTATCTCTTTCGTCATCTGGTTTTGGTTTGCCCTACCTTGCCTCCTTGTGGGAATGTACCTCGACTGTACCCGAACCATCTGCTCTTTAAAGGCAGCCCATAGTTTTGCCTGCCAATCTTTGATTCCAGTTTACCCGGGCCAGATCCGTTCTCAACCCACTGAAATAGGCCACCCTCAAATTAAATATTTTTACTCTAGATTGCTCCTTGTCCATAGCTAATCTAAACCTATGGAAACTATGCCACCATCCCCTGATCTGGGGTGTAGGGGGTGGTGTTTTTGTGTCAGCTTTACCTCTGACTTCTGAGCAGTTCGAATCGCTCCCAGACCCTTGGTTCTAGACCTTGGCCTTATTTGGGGGTTGTGATACAAAAGGTGCAGCAGACAACTGAGTTTGATGAAAGAACTTTAATCTTTATTAAAAGGTAAGACACAAATAATAACACTCTTATCACTCTAAAGGTGGGGAACACTTCGGTACAAGTGAGGGAAATGACAGTAGAACAACACTTCCCCCCTCCCAACCCCACTTTACCAGCTAAGTTAGGTTTGAAGGACCAGGGATAATGCTCACCAATCCTTTGACAGTTGGGCTAAATCGCGGTTTTGGGGTTCGCTGTTTATGGCGGTTAGTGTCTGCCGTACCCCGTACGCTGTAGAGGACTTCACCTGGGTCTCTGGTCGGTCTTCGCGAGTCCGCTGATGCGGTAGGATGTCGTTTTGGATTTATCTGGTGAGTACCCAATTTCTTCAGTTGAGCAGTAGGGCTTAGAGTCTTTGGGGAAAATCTTACCCAGGGGTAAGTCAGGAGTAGTTTGTAGTGTGGAAACTTTGCGATTCTTTGGGTTTTCTTCCCTGGAGTTGGTCTTTGTTGGTCGCGGTGGCCTGCGATTACCCGGTCAGTTGGGGGTAATGCGCGGTTGTTGGTTTCGTGAGGCCTTTGGTTTCCGCGATGGAGGGATAGCCGGATGGAGTGATGGATGGATGGTGGCATGGATGGGTGGATCGATGGATGGATGGACGGATGGAGGGAGGGATGGAGGGTTGGATGGAGGGAGGGACGGATGGAGGGAGTGATGGATGGATGATGGCCTTGGTTGGTGTGTCGGTCGACCTTGTGGAGCTGTCGGTGGCTTGTTGCTGCTTGTTGCTCCGGGTGACTGTGTTGGGGCCGTTGTTGGAGGTCCGTCGAGGTGGTGTCTTCGCGAGCTGGACTCAGGTGTGTCTGAGTGGTGAGCGATGCCGACTCGCTTCCAGCTCGGGCCGCCTTCTTCTTGGTCTCTCCTCCTTCTGATGACCACCGGTTGCGACTGACTGCTCGACCCAACGAACGCTAAACTGTGGTGTTTCTCTCTCTTCTTCCTTTGTGTGTGCTTGGTGGGCTTCAATTATACAGAATTGAAGTGGCCTTATCTACCCGCCAAATCTGTTCAGTTCATTGTCTAGTTTTGGTGGGCTCCTAAATCGGTAACGATTTACTCGCACGTTAACTGGGTTTTAACAGGCCCTTCAATCTCACCCATTGAATATGGCCTTATCTACCCGCCAAATCTGTTCAGTTCATTGTCTGAATTTGGCGGGCTTGCGACCAGTAACTGCTCTGTAAGTGTCAAATGGATTTTGGGATGGTTTGCATCCTGTCGATCTCCTTGGCTGATTGCTGGTGATTGGTTTTGTGTTTTGGGTTCCTAGGCTGATCTATAGCCTCGTCCTGGGTGCTCTGTATTATGCATGTTTCTTGATGGGCCCCTGTAATCGGATTGATGGGACCTGTTGTTTTGGGTGGGACTGTCTTCTCTTAGGGTCTATTGTCAAAATGTTAATGCATGCTGGGGCTTGAGTAGGGTCATCCTGGTTCCCCAGACATTGCAATTAACTGCAATACCCAAAACTGCTTTTACAGAGGTTGACCCCACCTTCTTTCACAGCCTTTTTCTCCCTTTACAGGCCCAGACATGTTTTTAAAATGCCAAAACTTGGTTTTTGGTCTTACAGTCTCTTAGGTTAGGCCCAAATACAATATTATCACTGTGAGGTAGTTCCAAAGTCCCTTTTCCTTAGGTTTTGGGGATCTGCAAATTTTGGAAACCTTACAGTGGCTGTACAGCTAATGCTGACTGTGCTCAATGTGTATGACCAATTCTCTACTTATGCTTTAGTTTGTCCGCTTCCCTCTTTAAAAGCCCGGGCAGTGATTGCGCAGTGTCAGTGTCAATGGAGCAGGAAGTGAACCAACATTGGTTCAAGGGCAGGAGTCGCAAATTTCATTTCTGACAATGGAACTTCGCTGATCACTGGTCTGTTCAGGGTTAGCAACATGAACATCAAATGGAAGCGTGTGAGAATGACAGCCACCAATCCCCACAGATAATTCTCTGATGCCCAAATAAGAGTCTCGTTGTTCTTCACACTTGCTGGATGTGAAATGAAGATGTTGGTCATGGTGCATTTACTCAGTCTGAGTATTCTTTGTCCCTAGTGTCTCTGAAATACTGGATATGTACAAAGAGGATCCGGAGGAGATTCTGTATAACCTTGGCTTTGGAATGGAAGAGCCCAATATTACAGCGAAAATTCCATCCCGCTTTTTCAGCTATACATCTCGTGCGAATGGAATTAACTTCAGGGTCTTCTTAGAAGCTCAGGCGAAGAGACTGGGAGAGGAAAATCCCAGTTACACACTGGCAAGTGAGTTACAATCCAGTGCCAAGAATATAAGCAGAATTAAAAAGGCCATATGTCCCATCGAAGCCCATCCTTCTGGTACCCTATGTCTCCAACTGAAGAATTTGCCTCAATTTTCTAACTCTCCCATCGGAGTTCCAGGGCCCAAACTCTGCAATTAATGCTCTAGTGTCCTAACTCTCCCATTGATACCCCAGTGTCCTAACTCTCCCATTGATACCCAGTGACCTCACTCTCCATTGATACCCAGCATCCTAACTCTCCCATTGATACCCCAGTGTCCTAACTCTCCCATTGATACCCCAGTGTCCTAACTCTCCCATTGATACCCCAGTGTCCTAACTCTCCCATTGATACCCAGTGTCCTAACTCTCCCATTGATACCCCAGTGTCCTAACTCTCCCATGATACCCAGTGTCCTAACTCTCCATTGATACCCCAGTGTCCTAACTCTCCCATTGATACCCCAGTGTCCTAACTCTCCCATTGATACCCCGTGTCCTAACTCTCCCATTGATACCCCAGTGTCCTAACTCTCCCATTGATACCCCAGTGTCCTAACTCTCCCATTGATACCCCAGTGTCCTAACTCTCCCATTGATACCCCAGTGTCCTAACTCTCCCATTGATACCCCAGTGTCCTAACTCTCCCACTGATACCCCAGTGTCCTAACTCTCCCATTGATACCCCAGTGTCCTAACTCTCCCACTGATACCCCAGTGTCCTTACTCTCCCACTGATACCCCCGTGTCCTAACTCTCCCACTGATACCCCCGTGTCCTAACTCTCCCACTGATACCCGTGTCCTAACTCTTCCATTATACCCCAGTGTCCCTAAACTCTACCATTGATAATCCCAGTGTCCAAACTCTCCCACTGATACCCCAGTGTCCAACTCTTCCAACTGATGACCCCGTGTCCTAACTCTCCCACTGATACCCAGTGTCCTAACTCTCCCATGATACCCCAGTGTCCTAACTCTCCCATTGATACCCCCGGTACCTATTTCTCCCATTGATACCCCAGTGTCCTTACTCTCCCACTGATACCCCAGTGTCTAACTCCTCCATTGAAACCCCAGTGTCCTAACTCTCCCCATTGATACCCCAAGTGTCCTACTCTTCCTCTGATACCCCAGTGTCCTAACTCTCCCACTGATACCCCAGTGTCCTAACTCTTCCACTTGATACCCAAGTGTCCTAACTCTCCCATTGATACCCCAGTGTCCTAACTCTCCCATTGATACCCCAGTGTCCTAACTCTCCCACTGATACCCAGTGTCCTAACTCTCCACTGATACCCCAGTGACCTAACTCTCCCATTGATACCCCAGTGTCCTAACTCTCCCATTGATACCCCAGTGTCCTAACTCTCCCATTGATACCCCAGTGTCCTAACTCTCCCATTGATACCCCAGTGTCCTAACTCTCCCATTGATACCCCAGTGTCCTAACTCTCCCACTGATACCCCAGTGTCCTAACTCTCCCACTGATACCCCAGTGTCCTAACTCTCCCATTGATACCCCAGTGTCCTAACTCTCCCACTGATACCCCAGTGTCCTAACTCTCCCATTGATACCCCAGTGTCCTAACTCTCCCACTGATACCCCAGTGTCCTAACTCTCCCATTGATACCCAGTGTCCTAACTCTCCCATTGATACCCCAGTGTCCTAACTCTCCCATTGATACCCCAGTGTCCTAACTCTCCCATTGATACCCCAGTGTCCTAACTCTCCCATTGATACCCCAGTGTCCTAACTCTCCCATTGATACCCCAGTGTCCTAACTCTCCCACTGATACCCCAGTGTCCTAACTCTCCCACTGATACCCCAGTGTCCTAACTCTCCCATTGATACCCCAGTGTCCTAACTCTCCCATTGATACCCCAGTGTCCTAACTCTCCCATTGATACCCCAGTGTCCTAACTCTCCCATTGATACCCCAGTGTCCTAACTCTCCCACTGATACCCCAGTGTCCTAACTCTCCCATTGATACCCCAGTGTCCTAACTCTCCCATTGATACCCCAGTGTCCTAACTCTCCCACTGATACCCCAGTGTCCTAACTCTCCCACTGATACCCCAGTGTCCTAACTCTCCCATTGATACCCCGTGTCCTAACTCTCCCATTGATACCCCAGTGTCCTAACTCTCCCATTGATACCCCAGTGTCCTAACTCTCCCACTGATACCCCAGTGTCCTAACTCTCCCATTGATACCCCAGTGTCCTAACTCTCCCATTGATACCCCAGTGTCCTAACTCTCCCACTGATACCCAGTGTCCTAACTCTCCCATTGATACCCCAGTGTCCTAACTCTCCCACTGATACCCCAGTGTCCTAACTCTCCCATTGATACCCCAGTGTCCTAACTCTCCATTGATACCCCAGTGTCCTAACTCTCCCACTGATACCCCAGTGTCCTAACTCTCCCATTGATACCCCAGTGTCCTAACTCTCCACTGATACCCCAGTGTCCTAACTCTCCCACTGATACCCCAGTGTCCTAACTCTCCCACTGATACCCAGTGTCCTAACTCTCCCATTGATACCCCAGTGTCCTAACTCTCCCATTGATACCCCAGTGTCCTAACTCTCCCACTGATACCCAGTGTCCTAACTCTCCCACTGATACCCAGTGTCCTAACTCTCCCATTGATACCCCAGTGTCCTAACTCTCCCATTGATACCCCAGTGTCCTAACTCTCCCATTGATACCCCAGTGTCCTAACTCTCCCACTGATACCCCAGTGTCCTAACTCTCCCATTGATACCCCAGTGTCCTAACTCTCCCATTGATACCCCAGTGTCCTAACTCTCCCATTGATACCCCAGTGTCCTAACTCTCCCATTGATACCCCAGTGTCCTAACTCTCCCATTGATACCCCAGTGTCCTAACTCTCCCATTGATACCCCAGTGTCCTAACTCTCCCATTGATACCCCAGTGTCCTAACTCTCCCACTGATACCCCAGTGTCCTAACTCTCCCACTGATACCCCAGTGTCCTAACTCTCCCATTGATACCCAGTGTCCTAACTCTCCCACTGATACCCCAGTGTCCTAACTCTCCCATTGATACCCCAGTGTCCTAACTCTCCCATTGATACCCCAGTGTCCTAACTCTCCCACTGATACCCCAGTGTCCTAACTCTCCCATTGATACCCCAGTGTCCTAACTCTCCCATTGATACCCCAGTGTCCTAACTCTCCCATTGATACCCCAGTGTCCTAACTCTCCCATTGATACCCCAGTGTCCTAACTCTCCCATTGATACCCCAGTGTCCTAACTCTCCCATTGATACCCCAGTGTCCTAACTCTCCCACTGATACCCCAGTGTCCTAACTCTCCCATTGATACCCCAGTGTCCTAACTCTCCCATTGATACCCCAGTGTCCTAACTCTCCCATTGATACCCCAGTGTCCTAACTCTCCCATTGATACCCCAGTGTCCTAACTCTCCCATTGATACCCCAGTGTCCTAACTCTCCCATTGATACCCCAGTGTCCTAACTCTCCCATTGATACCCCAGTGTCCTAACTCTCCCATTGATACCCCAGTGTCCTAACTCTCCCATTGATACCCCAGTGTCCTAACTCTCCCATTGATACCCCAGTGTCCTAACTCTCCCATTGATACCCCAGTGTCCTAACTCTCCCATTGATACCCAGTGTCCTAACTCTCCCATTGATACCCCAGTGTCCTAACTCTCCCATTGATACCCCAGTGTCCTAACTCTCCCATTGATACCCCAGTGTCCTAACTCTCCCATTGATACCCCAGTGTCCTAACTCTCCCATTGATACCCCAGTGTCCTAACTCTCCCATTGATACCCCAGTGTCCTAACTCTCCCACTGATACCCCAGTGTCCTAACTCTCCCATTGATACCCCAGTGTCCTAACTCTCCCATTGATACCCCAGTGTCCTAACTCTCCCATTGATACCCCAGTGTCCTAACTCTCCCACTGATACCCCAGTGTCCTAACTCTCCCACTGATACCCCAGTGTCCTAACTCTCCCATTGATACCCCAGTGTCCTAACTCTCCCATTGATACCCAGTGTCCTAACTCTCCCATTGATACCCCAGTGTCCTAACTCTCCCATTGATACCCCAGTGTCCTAACTCTCCCATTGATACCCCAGTGTCCTAACTCTCCCATTGATACCCCAGTGTCCTAACTCTCCCATTGATACCCCAGTGTCCTAACTCTCCCATTGATACCCCAGTGTCCTAACTCTCCCACTGATACCCCAGTGTCCTAACTCTCCCATTGATACCCCAGTGTCCTAACTCTCCCATTGATACCCCAGTGTCCTAACTCTCCCATTGATACCCCAGTGTCCTAACTCTCCCATTGATACCCCAGTGTCCTAACTCTCCCACTGATACCCCAGTGTCCTAACTCTCCCACTGATACCCCAGTGTCCTAACTCTCCCATTGATACCCCAGTGTCCTAACTCTCCCATTGATACCCCAGTGTCCTAACTCTCCCATTGATACCCCAGTGTCCTAACTCTCCCATTGATACCCCAGTGTCCTAACTCTCCCACTGATACCCCAGTGTCCTAACTCTCCCATTGATACCCCAGTGTCCTAACTCTCCCATTGATACCCCAGTGTCCTAACTCTCCCATTGATACCCCAGTGTCCTAACTCTCCCACTGATACCCCAGTGTCCTAACTCTCCCACTGATACCCCAGTGTCCTAACTCTCCCATTGATACCCCAGTGTCCTAACTCTCCCATTGATACCCCAGTGTCCTAACTCTCCCATTGATACCCCAGTGTCCTAACTCTCCCACTGATACCCCAGTGTCCTAACTCTCCATTGATACCCCAGTGTCCTAACTCTCCCATTGATACCCCAGTGTCCTAACTCTCCCATTGATACCCCAGTGTCCTAACTCTCCCATTGATACCCCAGTGTCCTAACTCTCCCACTGATACCCCAGTGTCCTAACTCTCCCATTGATACCCCAGTGTCCTAACTCTCCCATTGATACCCCAGTGTCCTAACTCTCCCATTGATACCCCAGTGTCCTAACTCTCCCATTGATACCCCAGTGTCCTAACTCTCCCACTGATACCCCAGTGTCCTAACTCTCCCATTGATACCCCAGTGTCCTAACTCTCCCATTGATACCCCAGTGTCCTAACTCTCCCATTGATACCCCAGTGTCCTAACTCTCCCACTGATACCCCAGTGTCCTAACTCTCCCATTGATACCCCGTGTCCTAACTCTCCCATTGATACCCCAGTGTCCTAACTCTCCCATTGATACCCCAGTGTCCTAACTCTCCCATTGATACCCCAGTGTCCTAACTCTCCCATTGATACCCCAGTGTCCTAACTCTCCCATTGATACCCAGTGTCCTAACTCTCCCACTGATACCCCAGTGTCCTAACTCTCCCATTGATACCCAGTGTCCTAACTCTCCCATTGATACCCCAGTGTCCTAACTCTCCCACTGATACCCCAGTGTCCTAACTCTCCCATTGATACCCCAGTGTCCTAACTCTCCCACTTGATACCCCAGTGTCCTAACTCTCCATTGATACCCCAGTGTCCTAACTCTCCCATTGATATCCCAGTGTCCTAACTCTCCAATTGATACCCGAGTGTCCTAACTCTCCCACTGATACCCAGTGTCCTAACTCTCCCACTGATACCCCAGTGTCCTAACTCTCCCATTGATACCCCAGTGTCCTAACTCTCCCACTGATACCCCAGTGTCCTAACTCTCCCACTGATACCCCAGTGTCCTAACTCTCCCATTGATACCCCAGTGTCCTAACTCTCCCATTGATACCCCAGTGTCCTAACTCTCCCACTGATACCCCAG
Organism: Squalus acanthias; assembly: GCA_030390025.1. Lineage (NCBI taxonomy): Eukaryota > Metazoa > Chordata > Chondrichthyes > Squaliformes > Squalidae > Squalus > Squalus acanthias. Next base: position 5,975 of record JASTWF010000211.1, on the reverse strand, counting down.
TGTCCTAACTCTCCCATTGATACCCCAGTGTCCTAACTCTCCCATTGATACCCCAGTGTCCTAACTCTCCCATTGATACCCCAGTGTCCTAACTCTCCCACTGATACCCCAGTGTCCTAACTCTCCCACTGATACCCCAGTGTCCTAACTCTCCCATTGATACCCCAGTGTCCTAACTCTCCCATTGATACCCCAGTGTCCTAACTCTCCCATTGATACCCCAGTGTCCTAACTCTCCCACTGATACCCCAGTGTCCTAACTCTCCCATTGATACCCAGTGTCCTAACTCTCCCATTGATACCCAGTGTCCTAACTCTCCCATTGATACCCCAGTGTCCTAACTCTCCCATTGATACCCCAGTGTCCTAACTCTCCCATTGATACCCCAGTGTCCTAACTCTCCCATTGATACCCCAGTGTCCTAACTCTCCCATTGATACCCCAGTGTCCTAACTCTCCCATTGATACCCCAGTGTCCTAACTCTCCCATTGATACCCCAGTGTCCTAACTCTCCCATTGATACCCCAGTGTCCTAACTCTCCCATTGATACCCCAGTGTCCTAACTCTCCCACTGATACCCCAGTGTCCTAACTCTCCCATTGATACCCCAGTGTCCTAACTCTCCCATTGATACCCCAGTGTCCTAACTCTCCCATTGATACCCCAGTGTCCTAACTCTCCCATTGATACCCCAGTGTCCTAACTCTCCCATTGATACCCCAGTGTCCTAACTCTCCCATTGATACCCCAGTGTCCTAACTCTCCCATTGATACCCAGTGTCCTAACTCTCCCATTGATACCCCAGTGTCCTAACTCTCCCACTGATACCCCAGTGTCCTAACTCTCCCATTGATACCCCAGTGTCCTAACTCTCCCATTGATACCCCAGTGTCCTAACTCTCCCAGTGATACCCCAGTGTCCTAACTCTCCCATTGATACCCCAGTGTCCTAACTCTCCCATTGATACCCCAGTGTCCTAACTCTCCCATTGATACCCCAGTGTCCTAACTCTCCCATTGATACCCCAGTGTCCTAACTCTCCCATTGATACCCCAGTGTCCTAACTCTCCCATTGATACCCAGTGTCCTAACTCTCCCACTGATACCCCAGTGTCCTAACTCTCCCATAGATACCCCAGTGTCCTAACTCTCCCACTGATACCCCAGTGTCCTAACTCTCCCATTGATACCCCAGTGTCCTAACTCTCCCATTGATACCCCAGTGTCTAACTCTCCCATTGATACCCAGTGTCCTAACTCTCCCATTGATACCCCAGTGTCCTAACTCTCCCACTGATACCCCAGTGTCCTAACTCTCCACTGATACCCCAGTGTCCTAACTCTCCCACTGATACCCAGTGTCCTAACTCTCCCATGATACCCCAGTGTCCTAACTCTCCCATTGATACCCCAGTGTCCTAACTCTCCCATTGATACCCCAGTGTCCTAACTCTCCCATTGATACCCCAGTGTCCTAACTCTCCCACTGATACCCCAGTGTCCTAACTCTCCCATTGATACCCCAGTGTCCTAACTCTCCCATTGATACCCCAGTGTCCTAACTCTCCCATTGATACCCCAGTGTCCTAACTCTCCCACTGATACCCCAGTGTCCTAACTCTCCCACTGATACCCCAGTGTCCTAACTCTCCCATTGATACCCCAGTGTCCTAACTCTCCCATTGATACCCCAGTGTCCTAACTCTCCCACTGATACCCCAGTGTCCTAACTCTCCCATTGATACCCCAGTGTCCTAACTCTCCCACTGATACCCCAGTGTCCTAACTCTCCCATTGATACCCCAGTGTCCTAACTCTCCCACTGATACCCCAGTGTCCTAACTCTCCCATTGATACCCCAGTGTCCTAACTCTCCCACTGATACCCCAGTGTCCTAACTCTCCCATTGATACCCCAGTGTCCTAACTCTCCCATTGATACCCCAGTGTCCTAACTCTCCCATTGATACCCCAGTGTCCTAACTCTCCCATTGATACCCCAGTGTCCTAACTCTCCCATTGATACCCCAGTGTCCTAACTCTCCCATTGATACCCCAGTGTCCTAACTCTCCCACTGATACCCCAGTGTCCTAACTCTCCCATTGATACCCCAGTGTCCTAACTCTCCCATTGATACCCCAGTGTCCTAACTCTCCCATTGATACCCCAGTGTCCTAACTCTCCCATTGATACCCCAGTGTCCTAACTCTCCCACTGATACCCCAGTGTCCTAACTCTCCCATTGATACCCCAGTGTCCTAACTCTCCCACTGATACCCCAGTGTCCTAACTCTCCCATTGATACCCCAGTGTCCTAACTCTCCCATTGATACCCCAGTGTCCTAACTCTCCCATTGATACCCCAGTGTCCTAACTCTCCCACTGATACCCCAGTGTCCTAACTCTCCCATTGATACCCCAGTGTCCTAACTCTCCCATTGATACCCCAGTGTCCTAACTCTCCCATGATACCCCAGTGTCCTAACTCTCCCATTGATACCCAGTGTCCTAACTCTCCCACTGATACCCAGTGTCCTAACTCTCCCATTGATACCCCTGTGTCCTAACTCTCCCATTGATACCCCAGTGTCCTAACTCTCCCTTGATACCCCAGTGTCCTAACTCTCCCATTGATACCCCAGTGTCCTAACTCTCCCATTGATACCCCAGTGTCCTAACTCTCCCATTGATACCCCAGTGTCCTAACTCTCCCATTGATACCCAGTGTCCTAACTCTCCCATGTGATACCCCAGTGTCCTAACTCTCCCATTGATACCCAGTGTCCTAACTCTCCCATTGATACCCCAGTGTCCTAACTCTCCCATTGATACCCCAGTGTCCTAACTCCCCATTGATTACCCAGTGTCCTAACTCTCCCACTGAGTACCCCAGTGTCCTAACTCTCCACTGATACCCCAGTGTCCAACCTCTCCCATTGATACCCCAGTGTCCTAACTCTCCCATTGATACCCCAGTGTCCTAACTCTCCCACTGATACCCCAGTGTCCTAACTCTCCCATTGATACCCCAGTGTCCTAACTCTCCATTGATACCCCAGTGTCCTAACTCTCCCATTGATACCCCAGTGTCCTAACTCTCCCACTGATACCCCAGTGTCCTAACTCTCCCATTGATACCCCAGTGTCCTAACTCTCCCATTGATACCCCAGTGTCCTAACTCTCCCACTGATACCCCAGTGTCCTAACTCTCCCATTGATACCCCAGTGTCCTAACTCTCCCATTGATACCCCAGTGTCCTAACTCTCCCATTGATACCCCAGTGTCCTAACTCTCCCACTTGATACCCAGTGTCCTAACTCTCCCATGATACCCCAGTGTCCTAACTCTCCCATTGATACCCCAGTGTCCTAACTCTCCCACTGATACCCCAGTGTCCTAACTCTCCCATTGATATCCGCGTGTCCTAACTCTCCATTGATACCCAGTGTCCTAACTCTCCCATTGATACCCAGTGTCCTAACTCTCCCATTGATACCCCAGAGTCCTAACTCTCCCATTGATACCAGAGTGTCCTAACTCGCCCACTAATCCCCAGTGTCCTAACTCTCCCATTGATACCCCAGTGACCTTACTCTCCCATTGATACCCCGTGTCCTAACTCTCCCACTGATACCCCAGTGACCTAACTCTCCCATTGATACCCCAGTGTCCTAACTCTCCATTGATACCCCAGTGTCCTAACTCTCCCCATGATACCCAGTGTCCTAACTCTCCCACTGATACCCCAGTGTCCTAACTCTCCCATTGATACCCCAGTGTCCTAACTCTCCCATTGATACCCAGTGTCCTAACTCTCCCACTGATACCCCAGTGTCCTAACTCTCCCATTGATACCCCAGTGTCCTAACTCTCCCACTGATACCCCGTGTCCTAACTCTCCCATGATACCCGTGTCCTAACTCTCCCCATTGATACCCCAGTGTCCTAACTCTCCCATTGATACCCCAGTGTCCTAACTCTCCCATTGATACCCCAGTGTCCTAACTCTCCCATTGATACCCCAGTGTCCTAACTCTCCCACTGATACCCCAGTGTCCTAACTCTCCCATTGATACCCCAGTGTCCTAACTCTCCCATTGATACCCCGTGTCCTAACTCTCCCATTGATACCCCAGTGTCCTAACTCTCCCACTGATACCCCAGTGTCCTAACTCTCCCATTGATACCCCAGTGTCCTAACTCTCCCATTGATACCCCAGTGTCCTAACTCTCCCATTGATACCCAGTGTCCTACTCTCCCACTGATACCCCTGTCCTAACTCTCGCCAATGATACCCCAGTGTCCTAAACTCTCCCATTGATACCCCAGTGTCCTAACTCTCCCACTGATACCCCAGTGTCCTAACTCTCCCAATGATACCCCAGTGTCCTAACTCTCCCATTGATACCCAGTGTCCTAACTCTCCCACTGATACCCCAGTGACCTAACTCTCCCTTGATACCCAGTGTCCTAACTCTCCCATTGATACCCCAGTGTCCTAACTCTCCCATTGATACCCCAGTGTCCTAACTCTCCATGATACCCCAGTGTCCTAGCTCTCCCATTGATACCCCAGTTCCTAACTCTCCCACTGATACCCCGAGTGTCCTAACTCTCCCAATGATACCCCAGTGTCCTAACTCTCCCATGATACCCAGTGACCTAACTCTCCCATTGATACCCCAGTGTCCTAACTCTCCCACTGATACCCCAGTGACCTAACTCTCTCCCATTGATACCCCAGTGACTAACTCTCCCATTGATTCCCCAGTGTCCTAACCTCCCATTGAATACCCAGTGTCCTAACTCTCCCACTGATACCCCAGTGACCTAACTCTCCCATTGATACCCCAGTGTCCTACTCTCCCTCTTGATACCCCAGTGTCCTAACTCTCCCATTGATACCAAGTGTCCTACTCTCCATTGATACCCCGTGTCCTAACTCTCCCACTGATACCCCAGTGTCCTAACTCTCCCATTGATACCCCCCGTGTCCTAACTCTCCCATTGATACCCCAGTGTCCTAACTGCTCCCATTGATACCCGCAGTGTCCTAACTCTCCCACTGATACCCCAGTGTCCTAACTCTCCCATTGATACCCCCAGTGTCCTAACTCTCCCATTGATACCCCCGTGTCCTAACTCTCCCAATTGATACCCGTGTCCTAACTCTCCATTGATACCCCAGTGTACAAACTCTCCACTGATACCCCCAGTGTCCTAACTGTCCCACTGATACCCCAGTGTCCGAACTCTCCCATTGATACCACAGTGTCTAACTCTCCCATTGATACCCCAGTGTCCTAACTCTCCAACTGATACCCCAGTGTCCTAACTCTCCCACTGATACCCCAGTGTCCAAACTCTCCCACTGATACCCCAGTGTCCTAACTCTCCCATGATACCCAGTGCCTAACTCTCCCCATGATACCCCAGTGTCCTAACATCTCCATCTGATACCCCCAGTGTCTAACTCTCCATTGATACCCCAGTGTCCTAACTCTCCCATTGATACCCCGTGTCCTAACTCTCCCACTAATCCCCAGTGTCCTAACTCTCCCATTGATACCCCAGTGTCCTAACTCTCCCATTGATACCCCAGTGTCCTAACTCTCCCATTGATACCCCAGTGTCCTAACTCTCCCATTGATACCCCAGTGTCCTAACTCTCCCATTGATACCCCAGTGTCCTAACTCTCCACTGATACCCCGTGTCCTAACTCTCCCATTGATACCCCAGTGTCCTAACTCTCCCATTGATACCCCAGTGTCCTAACTCTCCCATTGATACCCAGTGTCCTAACTCCCCCATTGATACCCAGTGTCCTAACTCTCCCATTGATCCCAGTGTCCTAACTCTCCCATTGATACCCAGTGTCCTAACTCTCCCATTGATACCCAGTGTCCTAACTCTCCCATTGATACCCCAGTGTCCTAACTCTCCCCTGATACCCCAGTGACCTAACT